>JANJGN010000350.1:2500-604198 GCA_026770705.1 Isurus oxyrinchus | reverse complement strand
TCACTGTCAAAGGGTCAGTGCTGAGGGAGCATTGCACTGTCAGAGGGTCAGTACTGAGGGAGTGCTGCACTGGTCAGAGGTTCAGTAATGATGGAGTTCTGCACTGTCAGGTCAGTGCTGAGGGAGTGCTGCACTTTTCGGAGGGTTAGTAGCCGAGGGAGTGTTGCACTGTCAGAGGGTCAGTGCTGAGGGTGTGATGCACTGTCAGAGGGTCAGTACCGAGGGAGTGCTGCACTGCTGAAGGGTCATTGTTGAGGGATTACCGCATTGTCAGAGGGTCAGTACTGAGGGAGTTCTGCACTGTTGAAGGGTCAGTACTGAGGGAGTGCTGCACTGGCAGAGGGTCAGTACCGAGGGAGTGCTGAACTGTCAGAGGTCAGTACTGAGGGAGTGCTGCACTCTCGGTGGGTTACTACTGAGGGATTGCTGCACTGTCGGAAGGTCAGGACTGATGAAGTTACCGCACTGTCGGAGGGTCAGTACTGAGGGAGTGCTGCACTGTCAGTGGGTAAGGACTGAGGGTTTGCTGCATTGTTGAAGGGTCAGTAATGAAGGGAGTACTGCACTGGGACAGGGTCAGTACTGAGAGAGTACTGCACGGTCGGACTGTCAGTACTGAGGGAGTGCTGCACTGTAAGAGGGTCATTTATGAGGGAGAGGTGCACTACCAGTGGGTCAAAACTGAGGGTGCGCTGCACTCTCAGAGGATCAGAACTGAGGGAGTGCAGCACTGTCAGAGGGTCACTGTTGAGAGACCAGGCTGCCGTGTCTGAGGGACAGTGATGAGGGCGTGCTGCACTGCCAGAGGGTCAGTACTGAGGAGTGGTGCACCTGTCAGAGGGTCAGTACTGAGGAAGTGCTGCACAGTCAGTGGGTAAGGACTGAGGGAGCGCTGCACTGTCAGAGGGTCAGTACTGAGGGAGTGCTGCTCTGTCGGAGGGTCAGTACTGAGGGAGTGCTGTACGGTCAGAGTGTCAGTACTGAGGGAGCGTGCACTGTCGGAGGGTCAGTACTGCGGGAATGCTGCACTGTCGGAAGTCAATACTGAGGGAGTGCTGCACTGTCGGGAGGGGACAGTACTGAGGAAGTACCGCATTGTCGGAGGGTCAGTACTGAGGGAGTACCGCACTGTCGGAGGGGCAGTACTGAGGGAGCGCTGCAATGTCCGAGGGTCAATACTGAAGGAGTGCTGCCCCTGTTGGAGGGTCAGTACTGAGGGAGCGCAGCACTGTCAGAGAGTCAGTGCTGAGGGAGTGCTGCACTGTCAGAGGGTCAGCACTGAGGGAGTGCTGCACTGGTCGGAGGGTCAGTACTGAGGGAGTGCTGCACTGGCAGAGGGTCAGTACTGAGGGAGTGTTTGAACTGTCAGAGGGTCAGTATTGAGGGAGTGCTGCACTGTCAGAAGGTCAGTACTGAGAGAGTGCTGCACTGTCGGAGGATCAGTACGGATGGAGTACTGCACTGTCGGGAGGGATAAGTACGGAGGGAGTGCTGCACTGTCAGAGGATCAGTAAGGAGGGAGTGCTGCACTGTCGGAGGGTCAGTACTGAGGGAGTGCTGCACAATCAGAGGGTCAGTATTGAGGGAGTGCTGCACAATCGGAGGGGTCAGTACTGACGGAGTGCTGCACTGTAAGAGGTTCACTGTTGAGAGACTGCTGCCATGTCTGAGGGTCAGTACTGAGGGAGAGCTGCACTGTCAGAGGGTCAGTGCTGCGGGAGGGCTGCACTGTTGGAGGATCAGTACTGAGAGAGTGCTGCACTGTCGAAGAGTCAGTACAGAGGGAGTGCTACACTGTCAAGGGTCAGTGCTTAGCGAGCGCTGCGCTGTCGGAGGGTTAGTATTGGGTGGAGCAATGCACTATCGGTGGGTCAGTGATGAGGGGGGAGCTGCACTGTCCGAGGGTCAGTACTGAGGGAGAGCAGCACGATTGGAGGGTCAGTACTGAGGGAGTGCTGAACTGCCCGAGAGGGTCCAGTAATGAGGGAGCGCTGCACTGTCAGTGGGTAAGGACTGAGGGAGTGCTGCATTGTCGAAGGGTCAGTATTGAAGGAGCACTGCACTGGGACAGGGTCAGTACTGAGGGAGTACTGCACGGTCGGACTGTCAGTACTGAGGGAGTGCTGCACTGTAAGAGTGTCATTACTGAGGGAGTGGTGCACTACCAGTGGTTCAATACTGAGGGTGCGCTGCACTGTCAGAGGATCAGCACTGAGGGAGTGCTGCACTGTCAGAGGGTCACTGTTGAGAGACTGCTGCTGTGTCTGAGGGTCAGTGATTAGGGCATGCTGCACTGCCAGAGGGTCAGTACTGAGGGGGTGGTGCACTGTCAGAGGGTCAGTACTGAGGGAGTGCTGCTCTGTCAGAGGGTCAGTACTGAGGGAGTGCTGCACAGTCAGTGGGTAAGGACTGAGGGAGCGCTGCACTGTCAGAGGGTCCGTACTGAGGGAGTGCTGCACTCTCAGAGGGTCAGTGCTGAGGGAATGCTGCACTGTCAGAGGGTCAGTACGGAGGGAGGTGCTGCAGTGTCAGAGGGTCAGCGTTGAGGGAGAGTTGCACTGTCGGAGGGTGAGTACCGAGGGAGTGCTGCACTGCTGAAGGGTCAGTGTTGAGGGAGTACCCGCACTGTCAGATGGTCAGTACTGAGGGAGTGCTGCACTGTCGGAGGGTCAATACTGAGGGAGTACTGCTCTGTCGGAGGGTCAGTACTGAGGAGTGCTTTACGGTCAGAGGGTCAGTACTGAGGGAGCGTGCACTGTCGGAGGGTCAGTACTGAGGGAAATGCTGCACTGTAGGAAGTCAATACTGAGGGAGTGCTGCACTGTCGGAGGGACAGTACTGAGGAAGTACCCGCATTGTCAGAGGGTCAGTACTGAGGGAGTACCGCACTGTCGGAGGGTCAGTGCTGAGGGAATGCTGCACTGCCAGAGGGTCAGCACTGAGGGAGTGCTGCACTGTCGGAGGGTCAGTACTGAGGGAGTGCTGCACTGGCAGAGGGTCAGTACGGAGGGAGTGTTGAACTGTCAGAGGGTCAGTATTGAGGGAGTGCTGCACTGTTGGAGGATCAGTACGGATGGAGTGGCTGCACTGTCGGAGGATAAGTACGGAGGGAGTGCTGCACTGTCGGAGGATTAGTAAGGAGGGAGTGCTGCACTGTCGGAGGGTCAGTACTGAGGGGGAGTGCTGCACAATCGGAGGGTCAGTACTGACGGAGTGCTGCACTGTAAGAGGGTCACTGTTGAGAGACTGCTGCCGTGTCTGAGGGTCAGTGCTGAGGGAGTGCTGCAATGCCTGAGCGTCAGTACTGAGGGAGTGGTGGACTACTAGTGGGTCAATACTGAGGGAGCGGTGCACTGTCGGAGGGTCAGTACTGAGGGAGTGCTGCACTGTCAGAGGTTCAGTAATGAGGGAGTTCTGCACTGTCAGGTCAGTGCTGAGGGAGTGCTGCACTTTCGGAGGGTTAGTACCGAGGGAGTGTTGCACTGTCAGAGAGTCAGTGCTGAGGGTGTGATGCACTGTCAGAGGGTCCTGTACCGAGGGAGTGCTGCACTGCTGAAGGGTCATTGTTGAGGGATTACCGCATTGTCAGAGGGTCAGTACTGAGGGAGTTATGCACTGTTGAAGGGTCAGTACTGAGGGAGTGCTGCACTGTCAGAGGGTCAGTACTGAGGGAGTGCTGAACTCGTCAGAGGGTCAGTACTGAGGGAGTGCTGCACTCTCGGTGGGTTACTACTGAGGGAGTGCTGCACTGTCGGAAGGTCAGTACTGATGAAGTACCGCACTGTCGGAGGGTCAGTACTGAGGGAGCGCTGCACTGTCAGTGGGTAAGGACTTAGGGTTTGCTGCATTGTCGAAGGGTCAGTATTGAAGGAGCACTGCACTGGGACAGGGTCAGTACTGAGGGAGTACTGCACGGTCGGACTGTCAGTACTGAGGGAGTGCTGCACTGTAAGAGGGTCATTACTGAGGGAGTGGTGCACTACCAGTGGGTCAATACTGAGGGGGCGCTGCACTGTCGGAGGGTCAGTACTGAGGGAGTACTGCTCTGTCAGAGGGTCAGTACTGAGGGAGTGCTGCACTCTCAGAGGGTCAGTGCTGAGTGAATGCTGCACTGTCAGAGGGTCAATGCTGAGGGAGAGTTGCACTGTCGGAGGGTGAGTACCGAGGGAGTGCTCCACTGTTGAAGGGTCAGTGTTGAGGGAGTACCGCACTGTCAGAGGGTCAGTACTGAGGGAGTGCTGCACTGTCGGAGGGTCAGTACTGAGGGAGCACTGCAATGTCGGAGGGTCAGTACTGAGGGAGTGCTGCACTGTCAAAGGGTCAGTGCTGAGGGAGCATTGCACTGTCAGAGGGTCAGTACTGAGGGAGTGCTGCACTGTCAGAGGTTCAGTAATGATGGAGTTCTGCACTGTCAGGTCAGTGCTGAGGGAGTGCTGCACTTTCGGAGGGTTAGTACCGAGGGAGTGTTGCACTGTCAGAGGGTCAGTGCTGAGGGTGTGATGCACTGTCAGAGGGTCAGTACCGAGGGAGTGCTGCACTGCTGAAGGGTCATTGTTGAGGGATTACCGCATTGTCAGAGGGTCAGTACTGAGGGAGTTCTGCACTGTTGAAGGGTCAGTACTGAGGGAGTGCTGCACTGGCAGAGGGTCAGTACTGAGGGAGTGCTGAACTGTCAGAGGGTCAGTACTGAGGGAGTGCTGCACTGTCAGAGGGTCAGTACTGAGGGAGTGCTGCACTGTCAGAGGGTCAGTACTGAGGGAGTGCTGCACTCTCGGTGGGTTACTACTGAGGGATTGCTGCACTGTCGGAAGGTCAGGACTGATGAAGTACCGCACTGTCGGAGGGTCAGTACTGAGGGAGCGCTGCACTGTCAGTGGGTAAGGACTTAGGGTTTGCTGCATTGTCGAAGGGTCAGTATTGAAGGAGCACTGCACTGGGACAGGGTCAGTACTGAGGGAGTACTGCACGGTCGGACTGTCAGTACTGAGGGAGTGCTGCACTGTAAGAGGGTCATTACTGAGGGAGAGGTGCACTACCAGTGGGTCAAAACTGAGGGTGCGCTGCACTGTCAGAGTATCAGTACTGAGGGTTGTGCAGCACTGTCAGAGGGTCACTGTTGAGAGACAGCTGCCGTGTCTGAGGGACAGTGATGAGGGCGTGCTGCACTGCCAGAGGGTCAGTACTGAGGGAGTGGTGCACTGTCAGAGGGTCAGTACTGAGGGAGTGGTGCACTACCAGTGGGTCAATACTGAGGGGGCGCTGCACTGTCGGAGGGTCAGTACTGAGGGAGTGCTGCACTGTCAGAGGGTCAGTACTGAGGAAGTGCTGCACAGTCAGTGGGTAAGGACTGAGGGAGCGCTGCACTGTCAGAGGGTCAGTACTGAGGGAGTGCTACTCTGTCGGAGGGTCAGTACTGAGGGAGCGTGCACTGTCGGAGGGTCAGTACTGCGGGAGTACCGCACTGTCGGAGTGTCAGTACTGCGGGAATGTTGCACTGTCGGAAGTTAATACTGAGGGAGTGCTGCACTGTCGGAGGGACAGTACTGAGGAAGTACCGCATTGTCGGAGGGTCAGCACTGAGGGAGTACCGCACTCTCGGAGGGGCAGTACTGAGGGAGCGCTGCAATGTCCGAGGGTCAATACTGAACGAGTGCTGCCCTGTTGGAGGGTCAGTACTGAGGGAGTGCAGCACTGTCAGAGAGTCAGTGCTGAGGGAGTGCTGCACTGTCAGAGGGACAGCACTGAGGGAGTGCTGCACTGTCAGAGGGTCAGTAATGAGGGAGTGCTGCACTGGCAGAGGGTCAGTACTGAGGGAGTGCAGCACTGTCAGAGAGTCAGTGCTGAGGGACTGCTGCACTGTCAGAGGGTCAGCACTGAGGGAGTGCTGCACTGTCGGAGGGTTAGTACTGAGGGAGTGCTGCACTGGCAGAGGATCAGTACGGATGGAGTGCTGCACTGTCGGAGGATAAGTACGGAGGGAGTGCTGCACTGTCGGAGGATAAGTAAGGAGGGAGTGCTGCACTGTCGGACAGTCAGTACTGAGGGAGTGCTGCACTGTCGGAGGGTCAGTACTGAGGGAGCGCTGCACTGTCAGAGGGTCAGTACTGAGAGAATGCTGCACTGTCGGAGGGTCAGTACTGAGGGAGTGCTGCACAATCGGAGGGTCAGTACTGACGGAGTGCTGCACTGTAAGAGGGTCACTGTTGAGAGACTGCTGCCGTGTCTGAGGGTCAGTGCTGAGGGAGAGCTGCACTGTCAGAAGGTCAGTGCTGCGGGAGGGCTGCACTGTCAGAGGGTCAGTACTGAGGCAGTGCTGCACTGTCGGAGAGTCAGTACAGAGGGAGTGCTACACTGTCAAGGGTCAGTGCTTAGCGAGCGCTGTGCTGTCGGAGGGTTCGTATTGGTGGAGCAATGTACTATCGGTGGGTCAGTGATGAGGGGGAGCTGCACTGTACGAGGGTCAGTACTGAGGGAGAGCTGCACGATTGGAGGGTCAGTACAGAGGGAGTGCTGAACTGTCCGAGAGGGTCAGTACTGAGGGAGCGCTGCACTGTCAGTGGGTAAGGACTGAGGGAGTGCTGCATTGTCGAAGGTTCAGTATTGAAGGAGCACTGCACTGGGACAGGGTCAGTACTGAGGGAGTACTGCACGGTCGGACTGTCAGTACTGAGGGAGTGCTGCACTGTAAGAGGGTCATTACTGAGGGAGTGGTGCACTACCAGTGGGTCAATACTGAGGGTGCGCTGCACTGTCAGAGGATCAGCACTGAGGGAGTGCAGCACTGTCAGAGGGTCACTGTTGAAAGACTGCTGCCATGTCTGAGGGTCAGTGATGAGGGCGTGCTGCACTGCCAGAGGGTCAGTATTGAGGGAGTGGTGCACTGTCAGAGGGTCAGTAATGAGGGAGTGCTGCTCTGTCAGAGGGTCAGTACTGAGGGAGTGCTGCACAGTCAGTGGGTAAGGACTGAGGGAGTGCTGCACTGTCAGAGGGTCAGTACTGAGGGAGTGCTGCACTCTCAGAGGGTCAGTGCTGAGGGAATGCTGCACTGTCAGAGGGTCAGTACGGAGGGAGTGCTGCACTGTCAGAGGGTCAGCGCTGAGGGAGAGTTGCACTGTCGGAGGGTGAGTACCGAGGGAGTGCTGCACTGCTGAAGGGTCAGTGTTGAGGGAGTACCGCACTGTCAGAGGGTCAGTACTGAGGGAGTGCTGCACTGTCGGAGGGTCAGTACTGAGGGAGTGCTGCTCTGTCGGAGGGTCAGTACTGAGGGAGTGCTGTACGGTCAGAGGGTCAGTACTGAGGGAGTGCTGCACTGTCGGAAGGTCAGTACTGATGAAGTACCGCACTGTCGGAGGGTCAGTACTGAGGGAGCGCTGCACTGTCAGTGGGTAAGGACTGAGGGAGTGCTGCATTGTCGAAGGGTCAGTAATGAAGGAGTACTGCACTGGGACAGGGTCAGTACTGAGGGAGTACTGCACAGTCGGACTGTCAGTACTGAGGGAGTGCTGCACTGTAAGAGGGTCATTACTGAGGGAGAGGTGCACTACCAGTGGGTCAAAACTGAGGGTGCGCTGCACTGTCAGAGGATCAGAACTGAGGGAGTGCAGCACTGTCAGAGGGTCACTGTTGAGAGACAGCTGCCATGTCTGAGGGACAGTGATGAGGGCGTGCTGCACTGCCAGAGTGTCAGTACTGAGGGAGTGGTGCACTGTCAGAGGGTCAGTAATGAGGGAGTGCTGCTCTGTCAGAGGGTCAGTACTGAGGGAGTGCTGCACAGTCAGTGGGTAAGGACTGAGGGAGTGCTGCACTGTCAGAGGGTCAGTACTGAGGGAGTGCTGCACTGTCGGAGGGTCAGTACTGAGGGAGTGCTGCTCTATCGGAGGGTCAGTACTGAGGGAGTGCTGTACGGTCAGAGGGTCAGTACTGAGGGAGTGCTGCACTGTCGGAAGGTCAGTACTGATGAAGTACCGTACTGTCGGAGGGTCAGTACTGAGGGAGCGCTGCACTGTCAGTGGGTAAGGACTGAGGGAGTGCTGCATTGTCGAAGGGTCAGTAATGAAGGAGTACTGCACTGGGACAGGGTCAGTACTGAGGGAGTACTGCACAGTCGGACTGTCAATACTGAGGGAGTGCTGCACTGTAAGAGGGTCATTTATGAGGGAGAGGTGCACTACCAGTGGGTCAAAACTGAGGGTGCGCTGCACTGTCAGAGGATCAGAACTGAGGGAGTGCAGCACTGTCAGAGGGTCACTGTTGAGAGACAGCTGCCATGTCTGAGGGACAGTGATGAGGGCGTGCTGCACTGCCAGAGTGTCAGTACTGAGGGAGTGGTGCACTGTCAGAGGGTCAGTAATGAGGGAGTGCTGCTCTGTCAGAGGGTCAGTACTGAGGGAGTGCTGCACAGTCAGTGGGTAAGGACTGAGGGAGTGCTGCACTGTCAGAGGGTCAGTACTGAGGGAGTGCTGCACTGTCGGAGGGTCAGTACTGAGGGAGTGCTGCTCTATCGGAGGGTCAGTACTGAGGGAGTGCTGTACGGTCAGAGGGTCAGTACTGAGGGAGTGCTGCACTGTCGGAAGGTCAGTACTGATGAAGTACCGTACTGTCGGAGGGTCAGTACTGAGGGAGCGCTGCACTGTCAGTGGGTAAGGACTGAGGGAGTGCTGCATTGTCGAAGGGTCAGTAATGAAGGAGTACTGCACTGGGACAGGGTCAGTACTGAGGGAGTACTGCACAGTCGGACTGTCAATACTGAGGGAGTGCTGCACTGTAAGAGGGTCATTTATGAGGGAGAGGTGCACTACCAGTGGGTCAAAACTGAGGGTGCGCTGCACTGTCAGAGGATCAGAACTGAGGGAGTGCAGCACTGTCAGAGGGTCACTGTTGAGAGACAGCTGCCGTGTCTGAGGGACAGTGATGAGGGCGTGCTGCACTGCCAGAGGGTCAGTACTGAGGGAACGTGCACTGTCGGAGGTTCAGCACTGAGCAAGTGCTGCACTGTCAGAGGGTCAGTAATGAGGGAGTGCTGCACTGTCGGAGGGTCAGTACTGAGGGAGTACTGCGCTGTTGGAGGGTCATTCCTGAGGGAGTGCTGCACTGTCAGAGGGTTAGTACTGAGGGAATGTTGCAATGTCAGAGGGTCAGTACTGCGGGAAAGCTGCACTGTCGGAGGGTCAGTACGGAAGGAGTGCTGCACTGTCGGAGGCTCAGTACTGAGGGAGTGCTGCACTGTCAGAGGGTCAGTACTGAGGGAGTGCTGCTCTGACGGAGGGTCAGTATTGCGTGAGTGCTGTACGGTCAGAGGGTCAGTACTGAGGGAGCGTGCACTGTCGGAGGGTCAGTACTGCGGGAGTACCGCATTGTCGGAGAGTCAGTACTGCGGAAATGCTGCACTGTCGGAAGTCAATACTGAGGGAGTGCTGCACTGTCGGAGGGACAGTACTGAGGAAGTACCGCATTGTCGGAGGGTCAGTAATGAGGGAGTGCTGCACTGTCAGAGGGTCAGTACTGAGGGAGTGCTGCACTGTCGGTGGGTCAGTATTGAGGGAGTACTGCACTGTCAGAGGGTCAGTACTGAGGAAGTGCTGCACAGTCATGGGTAAGGACTGAGGGAGCGCTGCACTGTCAGAGGGTCAGTACTGAGGGAGTGCAGCACTGTCAGAGGGTCACTGTTGAAAGACTGCTGCCATGTCTGAGGGTCAGTGATGAGGGCGTGCTGCACTGCCAGAGGGTCAGTAATGAGGGAGTGCTGCACTGTCAGAGGGTCAGTACTGAGGGAGTGCTGCACTGTCGGTGGGTCAGTATTGAGGGAGTACTGCACTGTCAGAGGGTCAGTACTGAGGAAGTGCTGCACAGTCATGGGTAAGGACTGAGGGAGCGCTGCACTGTCAGAGGGTCAGTACTGAGGGTGTGGCACTCTCAGAGGGTCAGCACTGAGGGAGTGCTGCTCTGTCGGAGGGTCAGTACTGAGGGAGTACTGCACTGTCGGAGGGTCAGTACTGAGGGAGTACTGCACTGTCGGAGGGTCAATACTGAGGGAGTGCTGCACTGTCGGACGGTCATTACTGAGGGAGTGCTGCACTGTCGGAGGGTCAGTACTGAGGGAGTACTGCACTGTCGGAGGGTCAATACTGAGGGAGTGCTGCACTGTCGGACGGTCATTACTGAGGGAATGTTGCAATGTCAGAGGGTCAGTACTGCGGGAATGCTGCCCCGTCGGAGGGTCAGTACGGAGGGAGTGCTGCACTGTCAGAGGATAAGTACTGAGGGAGTGCTGCACTGTCGGAGTGTCAGTACCGAGGGAGTGCTGCACTGTCGGAGGGTCAGTACTGAGGGAATGCTGCAATGTTGGAGGGTCAGTATTGAGGGAGTACTGCACTGTCAGAGGGTCAGTACTGAGGAAGTGCTGCACAGTCAGTGGGTAAGGACTGAGGGAGCGCTGCACTGTCAGAGGGTCAGTACTGAGGGAGTGCTGCAGTCTCAGAGGGTTAGTGCTGAGGGAATGCTGCACTGTCGGAGGGTCAGTACGAAGGGAGTGCTGCACTGTCAGAGGGTCACTGCTGAGGGAGAGTTGCACTGTCAGAGGGTCAGTACAGAGGGAGTGCTGCACTGCTGAGGGGTCAGTGTTGAGGGAGTACCGCACTGTCAGAGGGTCAGTACTGAGGGAGTGCTGCACTTTTGGAGGGTCAGTACTGAGGGAGTGCTGCTCTGTCGGAGGGTCAGTACTGAGGGAGTGCTGTATGGTCACAGGGTCAGTACTGAGGGAGCGAGCACTGTCGGAGGTGCAGCACTGAGGGAGTGCTGCACTGTCGGAGGGTCAGTACTGAGGAAATGTTGCAATGTCGGAGTGTCAGTACTGTGGGAGTGCTGCACTGTCAAAGGGTCAGTACTCAAGAAGTGCTGCACTGTCGGAGAGTCAGTACTGAGGGAGTACTGCACTGTCGGATGGTCATTACTGACGGAGTGCTGCACTGTCGGAGGGTCTGTACTGAGGGAGTGCTGCACTGTCAGAGGGTCAGTACTGAGGGAATGTTGCAAAGTCGGAGGGTCAGTAGTGCGGGAAAGCTGCACTGTCGGAGGGTCAGTACTGAGGGAATGCTACAATATCAAGGGTCAGTGCTTAGCGAGCGAGCGCTGTCGGATGGTTAGTATTGGTGGAGCACTGCACTATCGGTGGGTCAGTGATGAGGGGAAGCTGCACTGTCAGGGGGTCAGTACTGAGGGAGTGCTGCACGGTCGGAGGGTCAGTACTGAGGGAGTGCTGCACTGTCGGAGGGTCAGTACTGAGGGGGTGCTGCACGATCGTAGTGTCAGTACTGACGGAGTGCTGCACTGTTGGAGGGTCAATACTGAGGGAGTGCTGCACTGTCGGACGGTCATTACTGAGGGAGTGCTGCACTGTCAGAGGGTTAGTACTGAGGGAATGTTGCAATGTCAGAGGGTCAGTACTGCGGGAAAGCTGCACTGTCGGAGGGTCAGTACGGAAGGAGTGCTGCACTGTCGGAGGCTCAGTACTGAGGGAGTGCTGCACTGTCAGAGGGTCAGTACTGAGGGAGTGCTGCTCTGACGGAGGGTCAGTACTGCGGGAGTGCTGTACGGTCAGAGGGTCAGTACTGAGGGAGCGTGCACTGTCGGAGGGTCAGTACTGCGGGAGTACCGCATTGTCGGAGAGTCAGTACTGCGGAAATGCTGCACTGTCGGAAGTCAATACTGAGGGAGTGCTGCACTGTCGGAGGGACAGTACTGAGGAAGTACCGCATTGTCGGAGGGTCAGTAATGAGGGAGTGCTGCACTGTCAGAGGGTCAGTACTGAGGAAGTGCTGCACAGTCATGGGTAAGGACTGAGGGAGCGCTGCACTGTCAGAGGGTCAGTACTGAGGGTGTGGCACTCTCAGAGGGTCAGTGCTGAGGGAATGCTGCACTGTCGGAGGGTCAGTACGAAGGGAGTGCTGCACTGTCAGAGGGTCACTGCTGAGGGAGAGTTGCACTGTCAGAGGGTCAGTACCGAGGGAGTGCTGCAGTGCTGAGGGGTCAGTGTTGAGGGAGTACCGAACTGTCAGAGGGTCAGTACTGAGGGAGTGCTGCACTGTTGGAGGGTCAGTACTGAGGGAGTGTGCTCTGTCGGAGGGTCAGTACTGAGGGAGTGCTGTATGGTCACAGGGTCAGTACTGAGGGAGCGAGCACTGTCAGAGGTGCAGCACTGAGGGAGTGCTGCACTGTCGGAGGGTCAGTACTGAGGGAGTACTGCACTGTCGGAGGGTCAATACTGAGGGAGTGCTGCACTGTCGGACGGTCATTACTGAGGGAGTGCTGCACTGTCAGAGGGTCAGTACTGAGGGAATGTTGCAATGTCAGAGGGTCAGTACTGCGGGAATGCTGCCCCGTCGGAGGGTCAGTATGGAGGGAGTGCTGCACTGTCAGAGGATCAGTACTGAGGGAGTGCTGCACTGTCGGAGTGTCAGTACCGAGGGAGTGCTGCACTGTCGGAGGGTCAGTACTGAGGGAATGCTGCAATGTTGGAGGGTCAGTATTGAGGGAGTACTGCACTGTCAGAGGGTCAGTACTGAGGAAGTGCTGCACAGTCAGTGGGTAAGGACTGAGGGAGCGCTGCACTGTCAGAAGGTCAGTACTGAGGGAGTGCTGCAGTCTCAGAGGGTTAATGCTGAGGGAATGCTGCACTGTCGGAGGGTCAGTACGAAGGGAGTGCTGCACTATCAGAGGGTCACTGCTGAGGGAGAGTTGCACTGTCAGAGGGTCAGTACCGAGGGAGTGCTGCACTGCTGAGGGGTCAGTGTTGAGGGAGTACCGCACTGTCAGAGGGTCAGTACTGAGGGAGTGCTGCACTTTTGGAGGGTCAGTACTGAGGGAGTGCTGCTCTGTCGGAGGGTCAGTACTGAGGGAGTGCTGTATGGTCACAGGGTCAGTACTGAGGGAGCGAGCACTGTCGGAGGTGCAGCACTGAGGGAGTGCTGCACTGTCGGAGGGTCAGTACTGAGGGAGTACTGCACTGTTGGAGGGTCAATACTGAGGGAGTGCTGCACTGTCGGACGGTCATTACTGAGGGAGTGCTGCACTGTCAGAGGGTCAGTACTGAGGGAATGTTGCAATGTCGGAGGGTCTGTACTGCGGGAATGCTGCACTGTCCGAGGGTCAGTACGGAGGGAGTGCTGCACTGTCAGAGGGTCAGTACTGAGGGAGAGCTGCACTGTCGGAGTGTCAGTACTGAGGGAGTGCTGCACTGTCGGAGGGTCAGTACTGAGGGAATGCTGCAATGTTGGAGGGTCAGTATTGAGGGAGTACTGCACTGTCAGAGGGTCAGTATTGAGGGAGTGCTGCACTGTCGGAGGGTCAGTACTGAGGAAATGTTGCAATGTCGGAGTGTCAGTACTGTGGGAGTGCTGCACTGTCAAAGGGTCAGTACTCAAGAAGTGCTGCACTGTCGGAGAGTCAGTACTGAGGGAGTACTGCACTGTCGGATGGTCATTACTGACGGAGTGCTGCACTGTCGGAGGGTCTGTACTGAGGGAGTGCTGCACTGTCAGAGGGTCAGTACTGAGGGAATGTTGCAAAGTCGGAGGGTCAGTAGTGCGGGAAAGCTGCACTGTCGGAGGGTCAGTACTGAGGGAATGCTACAATATCAAGGGTCAGTGCTTAGCGAGCGAGCGCTGTCGGATGGTTAGTATTGGTGGAGCACTGCACTATCGGTGGGTCAGTGATGAGGGGAAGCTGCACTGTCAGGGGGTCAGTACTGAGGGAGTGCTGCACGGTCGGAGGGTCAGTACTGAGGGAGTGCTGCACTGTCGGAGGGTCAGTACTGAGGGGGTGCTGCACGATCGTAGTGTCAGTACTGACGGAGTGCTGCACTGTAAGAGGGTCACTGTCGAGAGACTGCTGCCGTGTCTGTGGGTCAGTGCTGAGGCAGTGCTGCACTGTCTGAGCGTCAGTACTGAGGGGCTGGTGGACTACTAGTGGGTCAATACTGAGGGAGCGGTTCACTGTCGGAGGGTCAGTCCTGAGGGAGTGCTGCACTGTCAGAGGATCAGTAATTAGGGAGTTCTGCACTGTTGAAGGGTCAGTACTGAGGGAGTGCTGAACTGTCAGAGGGTCAGTACTGAGGGAGTGCTGCACTCTCGGTGGGTTACTACTGAGGGAGTGCTGCACTGCCGGAAGGTCAGTACTGATGAAGTACCGCACTGTCGGAGGGTCAGTACTGAAGGAATGCTGCACTGTCGGAGTGTCAGTACTGAGGGAGTGCCGCACTGTCAGTGGGTCAGTACTGATGGAGTGCCGCACAGTCGGAGGGTCAGTACTGATGGAGTACCGCATTGTCGGAGGGTCAGTGCTGAGGGAGTACCGCACTGTCGGAGGGACAATACTGAGAGAGTGTTGCCCTGTTGGAAGGTCAAGTAATGAGGGAGCACTACCCTGATAGAGGGTCAGTACTGAGGGAGTGATGCACTGTCATAGGGTCAGTACTGAAGGAGTGCTGCACTGTCAGAAGGTCAGTACTGAGGGCATGCTGCACTGTCGGAGGATCAGTACGGAGGGAGTGCTACACTGCCAACAGTCAGTGCTTAGCGAGCGCTGCGCTGCGCTGTCGGAAGGTTAGTATTGGTGGAGCACTGCACTATCGGTGGGTCAGTGAAGAGAGGGAGGTGAACTGTCAGAGGGTCAGTACTGAGGGATTGCTGCACGATCGGAGGGTGAGTACAGAGGGAGTGCTGCATGATCCCAGAGGGTCAGTACTGAGGGATTGCTGCACTGTCACAGGGTCAGTAGAGAGGGAGTGCTGCATGATCCCAGAGGGTCAGGACTGAGGGATTGCTGCACCGTCACGGGTTCAGTACTGAGGGAGTGCTGCACTGTCACAGGATCAGTACTGAGGGAGTGCTGCACTGTCGGAGGGTCAGTACTGAGGGAGTGCTGCACTGTCAGAGGGTCGGTGCTGAGGGAGTCCTGCACGGTCGGAGGATCAGTACTGAGGGAGTGCTGCACTGTCGGAGGGTCAGTACTGAGGGGGTGCTGCACGATCGTAGTGTCAGTACTGACGGAGTGCTGCACTGTAAGAGGGTCACTGTCGAGAGCCTGCTGCCGTGTCTGAGGGTCAGTGCTGAGTGAGTGCTGCACTGCCTGAGCGTCAGTACTGAGGGGCTGGTGGACTACTAGTGGGTCAATACTGAGGGAGCGGTGCACTGTCGGAGGGTCAGTCCTGAGGGAGTGCTGCACTGTCAGAGGATCAGTAATTAGGGAGTTCTGCACTGTTAAAGGGTCAGTACTGAGGGGGTGCTGAACTGTCAGAGGGTCAGTACTGAGGGAGTGCTGCACTCTCGGTGGGTTACTACTGAGGGAGTGCTGCACTGCCGGAAGGTCAGTACTGATGAAGTACCGCACTGTCGGAGGGTCAGTACTGATGGAGTGCCGCACAGTCGGAGGGTCAGTACTGATGGAGTACCGCATTGTCGGAGGGTCAGTGCTGAGGGAGTACCGCACTGTCGGAGGGTCAATACTGAGAGAGTGTTGCCCTGTTGGAGGGTCAAGTAATGAGGGAGCACTGCACTGATAGAGGGTCAGTACTGAGGGAGTGATGCACTGTCATAGGGTCAGTACTGAAGGAGTGCTGCACTGTCAGAGGGTCAGTACTGAGGGCGTGCTGCACTGTCGGAGGATCAGTACGGAGGGAGTGCTACACTGCCAACAGTCAGTGCTTAGCGAACGCTGCGCTGCGCTGTCGGAGGGTTAGTATTGGTGGAGCACTGCACTATCGGTGGGTCAGTGAAGAGAGGGAGGTGAACTGTCAGAGGGTCAGTACTGAGGGATTGCTGCACGATCGGAGGGTGAGTACAGAGGGAGTGCTGCATGATCCCAGAGTGTCAGTACTGAGGGATTGCTGCACTGTCACAGGGTCAGTAGAGAGGGAGTGCTGCATGATCCCAGAGGGTCAGGACTGAGGGATTGCTGCACCGTCACAGGGTCAGTACTGAGGGAGTGCTGCACTGTCACAGGATCAGTACTGAGGGAGTGCTGCACTGTCGGAGGATCAGTACTGAGGGAGTGCTGCACTGTCAGAGGGTCAGTACTGAGGGAGTGCTGCACTGTCAGTGGGTAAGGACTGAGGGAGCGCTGCACTGTTAGAGGGTCAGTACCGAGGTTGTGCTGCACTGTCAGAGGGTCGGTGCTGAGGGAGCGCTGCACTGTCAGAGGCTCAGTACTGAGGGAGTGCTGCACAGTCAGTGGGTAAGGACTGAGGGAGCGCTGCACTGTCAGAGGGTCAGTACTGAGGGAGTGCTCCACTCTCAGAGGGTCAGTGCTGAGGGAATGCTGCACTGTCGGAGGGTCAGTACGGAGGGAGTGCTGCACTGTCAGAGGGTCAGTGCTGAGGGAGAGTTGCCCTGTCGGAGGGTCAGTACCGAGGGAGTGCTGCACTGCTGAAGGGTCAGTGTTGAGGGAGCACCGCACTGTCAGAGGGTCAGTACTGAGGGAGTGCTGCACTGTCGGAGGGTCATTACTGAGGGAGTGCTGCACTGTCAGAGGGTCAGTACTGAGGGAGTGCTGCACTTTCAGAGGGTCAGTACTGAAGGAATGTTGCAATTTCGGAGGGTCAGTACTGCGGGAATGCAGCACTGTTGGAGGGTCAGTACAGAGGGTGTGCTGCACTGTCAGAGGGTCAGTACTGAGGGAGTGCTGCACTGTCGGAGAGTCAGTACCAAGGGAATGCTGCAATGTCAGAGGGTCAGTACTGAGGGAATGCTGCACTGTCGGAGGGTCAGTATTGAGGGAGTACTGCACTGTCGGAGGGTCAGTACTGAGGGAGTGCTGCACTGTCGGAGTGTCAGTACTGAGGGTGTACTGCACTGTCGGAGGGTCATTACTGAGGGAGTGCTGCACTGTCGGAGGGTCTGTACTGAGGGAGTGCTGCACTGTCAGAGGGTCGGTACTGAGGGTGTACTGCACTGTCGGAGGGTCATTACTGGGGGAGTGCTGCACTGTCGGAGGGTCTGTACTGAGGGAGTTCTGCACTGTCAGAGGGTCAGTACTGAGGGAATGATGCAATGTCGGAGGGTCAGTACTGCGGGAAAGCTGCAGTGTCGGAGGGTCAGTACTGAGGGAGTGCTACAATGTCAAGGGTCAGTGCTTGGCGAGCGCTGCGCTGTTGGATGGTTAGCATTGGTGGAGCACTGCACTATTGGTGGGTCAGTGATGAGGGGGAGCTGCACTGTCAGGGGGTCAGTACTGAGGGAGTGCTGCACTGTAAGAGGGTCACTGTTGAGAGACTGCTGCCGTGTCTGAGGGTCAGTGCTGAGGCAGTGCTGCACTGCCTGAGCATCAGTACTGAGGGAGTGGTGGACTACTAGTGGGTCAATACTGAGGGAGCGGTGCACTGTCGGAGGTTCAGTCCTGGGGGAGTGCTGCACTGTCAGAGGATCAGTAATGAGGGAGTTCTGCACTGTCAGAGGGTCAGTGCTGAGGGAGTGCTGCACTGTCAGAGGGTCAGTGCTGAGGGTGTGCTGCACTGTCGAAGGGTCAGTAGTGAGGGAGTGCTGCATTGTCAGAGGGTCAATACTGAGGGAGTGCTGCACTGTCAGAGGGTCAGTACTGAGGGAGTGCTGCACTGTCGGAGGGTCAGTACTGCGGGAATGCTGCACTATCAGAGGGTCAGTACTGAGGGAGTGCTGCACTGTTGGAAGTTCAGTACTGTGGAAGTATCGCACTGTCGGAGGGTCAGAACTGAGGAAATGCTGCACTGTCGGAGGGTAAATACTGAGGGAGTGCAGCACTGTCAGATGTTCAGTACTGAGGGAGTGCCGCACTGTCGGATGGTCAGTACTGATGGAGTACCGCATTGCCGGAGGGTCAGTACTGAGGGAGGGCTGCAATGTCGGAGGGTCAGTACTGAGGGAGTGCTGCACTGTCAGAGGGTCAGTACTGAGGGAATGCTGCACTGTCGGAGGGTCAGTACTGAGGGAGTGCTGCACTCTCAGAGGGTCAGTGCTGAGGGAATGCTGCACTGTCGGAGGGTCAGTACGGAGGGAGTGCTGCACTGTCAGAGGGTCAGCACTGAGGGAGTGCTGCACTCTCAGAGGGTCAGTGCTGAGGGAATGCTGCACTGTCGGAGGGTCAGTACGGAGGGAGTGCTGCACTGTCAGAGGGTCAGTGCTGAGGGAGAGTTGCAGTTTCGGAGGGTCAGTACCGAGGGAGTGTTGCACTGTCAGAGGGTCAGTGCTGAGGGTGTGATGCACTGTCGGAGGGTCAGTACCGAGGGAGTGCTGCACTGCTGAAGGGTCATTGTTGAGGGATTACCGCATTGTCAGAGGGTCAGTGCTGAGGGAGTTCTGCACTGTTGAAGGGTCAGGACTGAGGGAGCGCTACACTGTCAGAGGGTCAGTACTGAGGGATTGCTGAACTGTCAGAGGGTCAGTACTGAGGGAGTGCTGCACTCTCGGTGGGTTACTACTGAGGGAGTGCTGCACTGTCGGAAGGTCAGTACTGATGAAGTACCACACTGTCGGAAGGTCAGTACTGAGGGAATGCTGCACTGTCGGAGTGTCAGTACTGAGGGAGTGCCGCACTGTTGGTGGGTCAGTGATGAGGGGGAGCTGAACTGTCAGAGGGTCAGTACTGAGGGATTGCTGCACGATCGGAGGGTCAGTCCAGAGGGAGTGCTGCATGATCCCAGAGGGTCAGTACTGAGGGATTGCTGCACTGTCAGAGGGTCAGTACTGAGGGAGTGCCACACTGTCGGTGGGTCAGTGCTGATGGAGTACTGCATTGTCGGTGCGTCAGTGCTGAGGGTGTACCGCACTGTCGGAGGGTCAATACTGAGGGAGTGTTGCCCTGTTGGAGGGTCAGTAATGAGGGTGCACTGCACTGATAGAGGGTCAGTACTGAGGGAGTGCTGCACTGTCATAGGGTCAGTACTGAAGGAGTGCTGCATTGTCAGAGGGTCAGTACTGAGGGCGTGCTCCACTGTCGGAGGGTCAGTACGGAGGGAGTGCTACACTGTCAAGAGTCAGTGCTTAGCGAGCGCTGCGCTGCGCTGTCGGAGGGTTAGTATTGGTGGAGCACTGCACTATCGGTGGGTCAGTGATGAGGGGGAGCTGAACTGTCAGAGGGTCAGTACTGAGGGATTGCTGCACGATCGGAGGGTGAGTACAGAGGGAGTGCTGCATGATCCCAGAGGGTGAGTACTGAGGGATTGCTGCACTGTCACAGGTTCAGTACTGAAGGAGTGCTGCACTGTCACAGGGTCAGTACTGAGGGAGTGCTGCACTGTCGGAGGGTCAGTACTGAGGGAGTGCTGCACTGTCGGAGGGTCAGTACTGAGGGAGTGCTGCACTGTCAGAGGGTCAGTACTGAGGGAGTGCTGCACTGTCAGTGGGTAAGGACTGAGGGAGTGCGGCACTGTTAGTGGGTCAGTTACGAGGGAGTGCTGCACTGTCAGAGGGTCGGTGCTGAGGGAATGCTGCACTGTCGGAGGGTCAGTACTGAGGGAGTGCTGGAATGTCCAAGGGTCATTACTGAGGGAGTGCTGCACTGTCGGAGGGTCATTACTGAGGGAGTGCTGCACTGTTAGAGGGTCAGTACTGAAGGAGTGCTGCACTGTCAGAGGGTCAGTACAGAAGGGAATGTTGCAATGTCGGAGGGTCAGTACTGCGGGAATGCTGCACTGTCGGAGTGTCAGTACTGAGGGAGTGCTGCACTGTCAGAGGTTCAGTACTGAGGGAGTGCTGCGCTGTCAGAGGGTCAGTACTGAGGGAGTGCTGCACTGTTGGAGGGTCAGTACTGAGGGAGTGCTGCATTGTCAGAGGGTCAATACTGAGGGAGTGCTGCACTGTCAGAGGGTCAGTACTGAGGGAGTGCTGCACTGTCGGAGGGTCAGTACTGAGGGTGTGCTGCGCTCTCGGTGGGTCAGTACTGAGGGAGTGTTGCACTGTCGGAGGGTCAGTACTGCGGGAATGCTGCACTATCAGAGGGTCAGTTCTGAGGGAGTTCTGCACTGTTGGAAGTTCAGTACTGTGGAAGTATCGCACTGTCGGAGGGTCAGAACTGAGGAAATGCTGCACTGTCGGAGGGTAAATACTGAGGGAGTGCAGCACTGTCGGATGTTCAGTACTGAGGGAGTGCTGCATTGTCAGAGGGTCAATACTGAGGGAGTGCTGCACTGTCAGAGGGTCAGTACTGATGGAGTACCGCATTGCCGGAGGTCAGTACTGAGGGAGGGCTGCAATGTCGGAGTGTCAATACTGAATGAGTTCTGCCCTGTTGGAGGGTCAGTACTGAGGGAGTGCTGCACTGTCAGAGGGTCAGTATTGAGGGAGTACTGCACTGTCGGAGGGTCAGTACTGAGGGAGTGCTGCACTGTCGGAGGGTCAGTACTGAGGGAGTGCTGCATTGTCAGAGGGTCTGTACTGAGGGATTGCTGCACTCTCAGAGGATCATTATGGAGGGAGTGCTGCACTGTCGGAGGGTCAGTACTGAGGGAGTGCTGCACAGTCAGAGGGCCAGTACTGAGGGAGTGCTGCACTGTCGAAGTGTCAGTACTGAGGGAGTGCTGCACTGTCAGAGGGTCAGTGCTGAGGGAGTGCTGCACGGTCGGAGGGTATTTACCAAGGGAGTGCTGCACTGCTGAAGGGTCAGTGTTGAGGGAGTCCCGCACTGTCAGAGGGTCAGTACTGAGGGAGTGCTGCTCTGTTGGAGGGTCAGTACTGAGGGACTGCTGCACTGTCAAAGGTTCAGTACTGAGGGTGTGTTGCACTGTCAGTTGGTCAGTACTGAGGGAGTGTTTCACTTCAGAGGGTCAGTACTGAGGGACTGCTGCAATGTCAAAGGGTCAGTACTGAGGGAGTGTTGCACTGTCAGAGGGTCAGTACTGAGGGAGTGCTGCAATGTCAGAGGGTCAGTACTGAGGGTGTGCTGCTCTGTCAGAGGGTCAGTAATGAGGGAGTGCTGCACGGTCAGAGATTCAGAACTGAGGGACTGCTGCACTGTCAAAGGGTCAGTACTGAGGGTGTGCTGCACTGTCAGTGGGTAAGGACTGAGGGAGCGCGGCACTGTTAGTGGGTCAGTACCGAGGGAGTGCTGCACTGTCAGAGGGTCGGTGCTGAGGGAATGCTGCACTGTCGGAGGGTCAGTACTGAGGGAGTGCTGGAATGTCCAAGGATCATTGTTGAGGGAGTGCTGCACTGTCGGAGGGTCATTACTGAGGGAGTGCTGCACTGTTGGAGGGTCAGTACTGAAGGGAATGTTGCAATGTCGGAGGGTCAGTACTGCGGGAATGCTGCACTGTCGAGTGTCAGGACTGAGGGAGTGCTGCACTGTCGGAGAGTCAGTACTGAGGGAGTACTGCACAGTCGGAGGGTCAGTACTGAGGGAATGCTGCACTGTCAGAGGGTCAGTATTGAGGGAGTACTGCACTGTCGGAGGGTCAGTACTGAGGGAGTGCTGCACTGTCGGAGGGTCAGTACTGAGGGAGTGCTGCACTGTCGAAGTGTCAGTGCTCAGGGAGTGCTGCACTGTCAGAGGGTCAGTGCTGAGGGAGTGCTGCACGGTCGGAGGGTATTTACCAAGGGAGTGCTGCACTGCTGAAGGGTCAGTGTTGAGGGAGTCCCTCACTGTCAGAGGGTCAGTACTGAGTGAGTGCTGCTCTGTTGGAGGGTCAGTATTGAGGGACTGCTGCACTGTCAAAGGTTCAGTACTGAGGGAGTGTTGCACTGTCAGTAGGTCAGTACTGAGGGAGTGTTGCACTGTCAGAGGGTCAGTACTGAGGCAGTGTTTCACTTCAGAGGGTCAGTACTGAGGGACTGCTGCAATGTCAAAGGGTCAGTACTGAGGGAGTGTTGCACTGTCAGAGGGTCAGTACTGAGGGAGTGCTGCAATGTCAGAGGGTCAGTACTGAGGGTGTGCTGCTCTGTCAGAGGGTCAGTAATGAGGGAGTGCTCGACGGTCAGTGTTTCAGAACAGAGGGACTGCTGCACTGTCAAAGGGTCAGTACTGAGGGAGTGCTGCACTGTCGGAGGATCAGTACGGAGGGAGTGCTGCACTGTCGGAGGATCAGTCCGGAGGGAGTGCTACACTGTAAAGGGTCAGTGCTTAGCGAGCGCTCCGCTGTCGGAGGGTTTGTATTTGTGGAGCACTGCACTATCGGTGGGTCAGACATGAGGGGCAGCTGCATTGTCAGAGGGTCTGTACTGAGGGATTGCTGCACTCTCAGATGGTCATTATGGAGGGAGTGCTGCACTGTCGGAGGGTCAGTACTGAGGGAGTGCTGCACAGTCAGAGGGCCAGTACTGAGGGAGTGCTGCACTGTCGAAGTGTCAGTACTGAGGGAGTGCTGCACTGTCAGAGGGTCAATGCTGAGGGAGTGCTGCACTGTCAGAGGGTCAGTGCTGAGGGAGTGCTGCACGGTCGGAGGGTATTTACCAAGGGAGTGCTGCACTGCTGAAGGGTCAGTGTTGAGGGAGTCCCGCACTGTCAGAGGGTCAGTACTGAGGGAGTGCTGCACTGTCAAAGGTTCAGTACTGAGGGTATGTTGCACTGTCAGTTGGTCAGTACTGAGGGAGTTTTGCACTGTCAGAGGGTCAGTACTGAGGCAGTGTTTCACTTCAGAGGGTCAGTACTGAGGGACTGCTGCAATGTCAAAGGGTCAGTACTGAGGGAGTGTTGCACTGTCAGAGGGTCAGTACTGAGGGAGTGCTGCAATGTCAGAGGGTCAGTACTGAGGGTGTGCTGCTCTGTCAGAGGGTCAGTAATGAGGGAGTGCTGCACGGTCAGAGGTTCAGAACTGAGGGACTGCTGCACTGTCAAAGGGTCAGTACTGAGGGTGTGCTGCACTGTCAGTGGGTAAGGACTGAGGGAGCGCGGCACTGTTAGTGGGTCAGTACCGAGGGAGTGCTGCACTGTCAGAGGGTCGGTGCTGAGGGAATGCTGCACTGTCGGAGGGTCAGTACTGAGGGAGTGCTGGAATGTCCAAGGATCATTGCTGAGGGAGTGCTGCACTGTCGGAGGGTCATTACTGAGGGAGTGCTGCACTGTTGGCGGGTCAGTACTGAAGGGAATGTTGCAATGTCGGAGGGTCAGTACTGCGGGAATGCTGCACTGTCGGAGTGTCAGGACTGAGGGAGTGCTGCACTGTCGGAGAGTCAGTACTGAGGGAGTACTGCACAGTCGGAGGGTCAGTACTGAGGGAATGCTGCACTGTCAGAGGGTCAGTATTGAGGGAGTACTGCACTGTCGGAGGGTCAGTACTGAGGGAGTGCTGCACTGTCGGAGGGTCAGTACTGAGGGAGTGCTGCACTGTCGAAGTGTCAGTGCTGAGGGAGTGCTGCACTGTCAGAGGGTCAGTGCTGAGGGAGTGCTGCACGGTCGGAGGGTATTTACAAAGGGAGTGCTGCACTGCTGAAGGGTCAGTGTTGAGGGAGTCCCTCACTGTCAGAGGGTCAGTACTGAGGGAGTGCTGCTCTGTTGGAGGGTCAGTACTGAGGGACTGCTGCACTGTCAAAGGTTCAGTACTGAGGGAGTGTTGCACTGTCAGTAGGTCAGTACTGAGGGAGTGTTGCACTGTCAGAGGGTCAGTACTGAGGCAGTGTTTCACTTCAGAGGGTCAGTACTAAGGGACTGCTGCAATGTCAAAGGGTCAGTACTGAGGGAGTGTTGCACTGTCAGAGGGTCAGTACTGAGGGAGTGCTGCAATGTCAGAGGGTCAGTACTGAGGGTGTGCTGCTCTGTCAGAGGGTCAGTAATGAGGGAGTGCTGCACGGTCAGTGTTTCAGAACTGAGGGAGTGCTGCACTGTCAAAGGGTCAGTACTGAGGGAGTGCTGCACTGTCGGAGGATCAGTACGGAGGGAGTGCTGCACTGTCGGAGGATCAGTCCGGAGGGAGTGCTACACTGTCAAGGGTCAGTGCTTAGCGAGCGCTCCGCTGTCGGAGGGTTTGTATTTGTGGAGCACTGCACTATCGGTGGGTCAGACATGAGGGGCAGCTGCATTGTCAGAGGGTCAGTACTGAGGAGTGCTGCACAGTCGGAGGGTCAGTACTGAGGGAGTGCTGCACTGTAAAAGGGTCACTGTTGAGAGAAGGCTGCCGTGTTTGAGGGTCAGTGCTGAGGGAGTGTTGCACTGTCTGAGGGTCAGTACTGTGGAAGTGCTGCACTTTCGGAGGGTCTGTACCGAGGGAGTGTAGCACTGACTGAGGGTCAGTCCTGAGGGAGTGCTGCACTGTCAGGGGATCAGGAATGAGGGAGTTCTGCACTGTCAGAGGGTCAGTACCGAGGGAGTGCTGCACTGTCAGAGGGTCAGTACTGAGGGAGTGCTGCACTGTCGGAGGGTCAGTACTGCGGGAATGCTGCACTATCAGAGGGTCAGTACTGAGGGAGTGCTGCACTGTTGGAAGTTCAGTACTGTGGAAGTATCGCACTGTCGGAGGGTCAGAACTGAGGAAATGCTGCACTGTCGGAGGGTAAATACTGAGGGAGTGCAGCACTGTCAGATGTTCAGTACTGAGGGAGTGCCGCACTGTCGGATGGTCAGTACTGATGGAGTACCGCATTGCCGGAGGGTCAGTACTGAGGGAGGGCTGCAATGTCGGAGGGTCAGTACTGAGGGAGTGCTGCACTGTCAGAGGGTCAGTACTGAGGGAATGCTGCACTGTCGGAGGGTCAGTACTGAGGGAGTGCTGCACTCTCAGAGGGTCAGTGCTGAGGGAATGCTGCACTGTCGGAGGGTCAGTACGGAGGGAGTGCTGCACTGTCAGAGGGTCAGTACTGAGGGAGTGCTGCACTCTCAGAGGGTCAGTGCTGAGGGAATGCTGCACTGTCGGAGGGTCAGTACGGAGGGAGTGCTGCACTGTCAGAGGGTCAGTGCTGAGGGAGAGTTGCACTTTCGGAGGGTCAGTACCGAGGGAGTGTTGCACTGTCAGAGGGTCAGTGCTGAGGGTGTGATGCACTGTCGGAGGGTCAGTACCGAGGGAGTGCTGCACTGCTGAAGGGTCATTGTTGAGGGATTACCGCATTGTCAGAGGGTCAGTGCTGAGGGAGTTCTGCACTGTCAGAGGGTCAGGACTGAGGGAGCGCTACACTGTCAGAGGGTCAGTACTGAGGGATTGCTGAACTGTCAGAGGGTCAGTACTGAGGGACTGCTGCAATGTCAAAGGGTCAGTACTGAGGGAGTGTTGCAATGTCAGAGGGTCAGGACTGAGGGTGTGCTGCTCTGTCAGAGGGTCAGTAATGAGGGAGTGCTCGACGGTCAGTGTTTCAGAACAGAGGGACTGCTGCACTGTCAAAGGGTCAGTACTGAGGGAGTGCTGCACTGTCGGAGGATCAGTACGGAGGGAGTGCTGCACTGTCGGAGGATCAGTCCGGAGGGAGTGCTACACTGTAAAGGGTCAGTGCTTAGCGAGCGCTCCGCTGTCGGAGGGTTTGTATTTGTGGAGCACTGCACTATCGGTGGGTCAGACATGAGGGGCAGCTGCATTGTCAGAGGGTCTGTACTGAGGGATTGCTGCACTCTCAGATGGTCATTATGGAGGGAGTGCTGCACTGTCGGAGGGTCAGTACTGAGGGAGTGCTGCACAGTCAGAGGGCCAGTACTGAGGGAGTGCTGCACTGTCGAAGTGTCAGTACTGAGGGAGTGCTGCACTGTCAGAGGGTCAGTGCTGAGGGAGTGCTGCACTGTCAGAGGGTCAGTGCTGAGGGAGTGCTGCACGGTCGGAGGGTATTTACCAAGGGAGTGCTGCACTGCTGAAGGGTCAGTGTTGAGGGAGTCCCGCACTGTCAGAGGGTCAGTACTGAGGGAGTGCTGCACTGTCAAAGGTTCAGTACTGAGGGTGTGTTGCACTGTCAGTTGGTCAGTACTGAGGGAGTTTTGCACTGTCAGAGGGTCAGTACTGAGGCAGTGTTTCACTTCAGAGGGTCAGTACTGAGGGACTGCTGCAATGTCAAAGGGTCAGTACTGAGGGAGTGTTGCACTGTCAGAGGGTCAGTACTGAGGGAGTGCTGCAATGTCAGAGGGTCAGTACTGAGGGTGTGCTGCTCTGTCAGAGGGTCAGTAATGAGGGAGTGCTGCACGGTCAGAGGTTCAGAACTGAGGGACTGCTGCACTGTCAAAGGGTCAGTACTGAGGGTGTGCTGCACTGTCAGTGGGTAAGGACTGAGGGAGCGCGGCACTGTTAGTGGGTCAGTACCGAGGGAGTGCTGCACTGTCAGAGGGTCGGTGCTGAGGGAATGCTGCACTGTCGGAGGGTCAGTACTGAGGGAGTGCTGGAATGTCCAAGGATCATTGCTGAGGGAGTGCTGCACTGTCGGAGGGTCATTACTGAGGGAGTGCTGCACTGTTGGCGGGTCAGTACTGAAGGGAATGTTGCAATGTCGGAGGGTCAGTACTGCGGGAATGCTGCACTGTCGGAGTGTCAGGACTGAGGGAGTGCTGCACTGTCGGAGAGTCAGTACTGAGGGAGTACTGCACAGTCGGAGGGTCAGTACTGAGGGAATGCTGCACTGTCAGAGGGTCAGTATTGAGGGAGTACTGCACTGTCGGAGGGTCAGTACTGAGGGAGTGCTGCACTGTCGGAGGGTCAGTACTGAGGGAGTGCTGCACTGTCGAAGTGTCAGTGCTGAGGGAGTGCTGCACTGTCAGAGGGTCAGTGCTGAGGGAGTGCTGCACGGTCGGAGGGTATTTACAAAGGGAGTGCTGCACTGCTGAAGGGTCAGTGTTGAGGGAGTCCCTCACTGTCAGAGGGTCAGTACTGAGGGAGTGCTGCTCTGTTGGAGGGTCAGTACTGAGGGACTGCTGCACTGTCAAAGGTTCAGTACTGAGGGAGTGTTGCACTGTCAGTAGGTCAGTACTGAGGGAGTGTTGCACTGTCAGAGGGTCAGTACTGAGGCAGTGTTTCACTTCAGAGGGTCAGTACTAAGGGACTGCTGCAATGTCAAAGGGTCAGTACTGAGGGAGTGTTGCACTGTCAGAGGGTCAGTACTGAGGGAGTGCTGCAATGTCAGAGGGTCAGTACTGAGGGTGTGCTGCTCTGTCAGAGGGTCAGTAATGAGGGAGTGCTGCACGGTCAGTGTTTCAGAACTGAGGGAGTGCTGCACTGTCAAAGGGTCAGTACTGAGGGAGTGCTGCACTGTCGGAGGATCAGTACGGAGGGAGTGCTGCACTGTCGGAGGATCAGTCCGGAGGGAGTGCTACACTGTCAAGGGTCAGTGCTTAGCGAGCGCTCCGCTGTCGGAGGGTTTGTATTTGTGGAGCACTGCACTATCGGTGGGTCAGACATGAGGGGCAGCTGCATTGTCAGAGGGTCAGTACTGAGGAGTGCTGCACAGTCGGAGGGTCAGTACTGAGGGAGTGCTGCACTGTAAAAGGGTCACTGTTGAGAGAAGGCTGCCGTGTTTGAGGGTCAGTGCTGAGGGAGTGTTGCACTGTCTGAGGGTCAGTACTGTGGAAGTGCTGCACTTTCGGAGGGTCTGTACCGAGGGAGTGTAGCACTGACTGAGGGTCAGTCCTGAGGGAGTGCTGCACTGTCAGGGGATCAGGAATGAGGGAGTTCTGCACTGTCAGAGGGTCAGTACCGAGGGAGTGCTGCACTGCTGAAGGGTCATTGTTGAGGGATTACCGCATTGTCAGTGGGTCAGTACTAAGGGAGTTCTGCACTGTTGAAGGGTCAGTACTGAGGGAGTGCTGCACTGTCAGAGGTTCAGTACTGAGGGAGTGCTGCGCTGTCAGAGGGTCAGTCCTGAGGGAGTGCTGCACTGTCGAAGGGTCAGTAGTGAGGGAGTGCTGCATTGTCAGAGGGTCAATACTGAGGGAGTGCTGCACTGTCAGAGGGTCAGTACTGAGGGAGTGCTGCACTGTCGGAGGGTCAGTACTGCGGGAATGCTGCACTATCAGAGGGTCAGTACTGAGGGAGTGCTGCACTGTTGGAAGTTCAGTACTGTGGAAGTATCGCACTGTCGGAGGGTCAGAACTGAGGAAATGCTGCACTGTCGGAGGGTAAATACTGAGGGAGTGCAGCACTGTCAGATGTTCAGTACTGAGGGAGTGCCGCACTGTCGGATGGTCAGTACTGATGGAGTACCGCATTGCCGGAGGGTCAGTACTGAGGGAGGGCTGCAATGTCGGAGGGTCAGTACTGAGGGAGTGCTGCACTGTCAGAGGGTCAGTACTGAGGGAATGCTGCACTGTCGGAGGGTCAGTACTGAGGGAGTGCTGCACTCTCAGAGGGTCAGTGCTGAGGGAATGCTGCACTGTCGGAGGGTCAGTACGGAGGGAGTGCTGCACTGTCAGAGGGTCAGTACTGAGGGAGTGCTGCACTCTCAGAGGGTCAGTGCTGAGGGAATGCTGCACTGTCGGAGGGTCAGTACGGAGGGAGTGCTGCACTGTCAGAGGGTCAGTGCTGAGGGAGAGTTGCACTTTCGGAGGGTCAGTACCGAGGGAGTGTTGCACTGTCAGAGGGTCAGTGCTGAGGGTGTGATGCACTGTCGGAGGGTCAGTACCGAGGGAGTGCTGCACTGCTGAAGGGTCATTGTTGAGGGATTACCGCATTGTCAGAGGGTCAGTGCTGAGGGAGTTCTGCACTGTTGAAGGGTCAGGACTGAGGGAGCGCTACACTGTCAGAGGGTCAGTACTGAGGGATTGCTGAACTGTCAGAGGGTCAGTACTGAGGGAGTGCTGCACTCTCGGTGGGTTACTACTGAGGGAGTGCTGCACTGTCGGAAGGTCAGTACTGATGAAGTACCACACTGTCGGAAGGTCAGTACTGAGGGAATGCTGCACTGTCGGAGTGTCAGTACTGAGGGAGTGCCGCACTGTTGGTGGGTCAGTGATGAGGGGGAGCTGAACTGTCAGAGGGTCAGTACTGAGGGATTGCTGCACGATCGGAGGGTCAGTCCAGAGGGAGTGCTGCATGATCCCAGAGGGTCAGTACTGAGGGATTGCTGCACTGTCAGAGGGTCAGTACTGAGGGAGTGCCACACTGTCGGTGGGTCAGTGCTGATGGAGTACTGCATTGTCGGTGCGTCAGTGCTGAGGGTGTACCGCACTGTCGGAGGGTCAATACTGAGGGAGTGTTGCCCTGTTGGAGGGTCAGTAATGAAGGTGCACTGCACTGATAGAGGGTCAGTACTGAGGGAGTGCTGCACTGTCATAGGGTCAGTACTGAAGGAGTGCTGCATTGTCAGAGGGTCAGTACTGAGGGCGTGCTCCACTGTCGGAGGGTCAGTACGGAGGGAGTGCTACACTGTCAAGAGTCAGTGCTTAGCGAGCGCTGCGCTGCGCTGTCGGAGGGTTAGTATTGGTGGAGCACTGCACTATCGGTGGGTCAGTGATGAGGGGGAGCTGAACTGTCAGAGGGTCAGTACTGAGGGATTGCTGCACGATCGGAGGGTGAGTACAGAGGGAGTGCTGCATGATCCCAGAGGGTGAGTACTGAGGGATTGCTGCACTATCACAGGTTCAGTACTGAAGGAGTGCTGCACTGTCACAGGGTCAGTACTGAGGGAGTGCTGCACTGTCGGAGGGTCAGTACTGAGGGAGTGCTGCACTGTCGGAGGGTCAGTACTGAGGGAGTGCTGCACTGTCAGAGGGTCAGTACTGAGGGAGTGCTGCACTGTCAGTGGGTAAGGACTGAGGGAGCGCGGCACTGTTAGTGGGTCAGTTACGAGGGAGTGCTGCACTGTCAGAGGGTCGGTGCTGAGGGAATGCTGCACTGTCGGAGGGTCAGTACTGAGGGAGTGCTGGAATGTCCAAGGGTCATTACTGAGGGAGTGCTGCACTGTCGGAGGGTCATTACTGAGGGAGTGCTGCACTGTTGGAGGGTCAGTACTGAAGGAGTGCTGCACTGTCAGAGGGTCAGGACAGAAGGGAATGTTGCAATGTCGGAGGGTCAGTACTGCGGGAATGCTGCACTGTCGGAGTGTCAGTACTGAGGGAGTGCTGCACTGTCAGAGGTTCAGTACTGAGGGAGTGCTGCGCTGTCAGAGGGTCAGTACTGAGGGAGTGCTGCACTGTCGGAGGGTCAGTGCTGAGGGTGTGCTGCGCTCTCGGTGGGTCAGTACTGAGGGAGTGCTGCACTGTCGGAGGGTCAGCACTGCGGGAATGCTGCACTGTCAGAGGGTCAGTTCTGAGGGAGTTCTGCACTGTTGGAAGTTCAGTACTGTGGAAGTATCGCACTGTCGGAGGGTCAGAACTGAGGAAATGCTGCACTGTCGGAGGGTAAATACTGAGGGAGTGCAGCACTGTCGGATGTTCAGTACTGAGGGAGTGCTGCATTGTCAGAGGGTCAATACTGAGGGAGTGCTGCACTGTCAGAGGGTCAGTACTGATGGAGTACCGCATTGCCGGAGGTCAGTACTGAGGGAGGGCTGCAATGTCGGAGTGTCAATACTGAATCAGTTCTGCCCTGTTGGAGGGTCAGTACTGAGGGACTGCTGCACTGCCAGAGGGTCAGAACTGAGGGAGCACTGCACTGATAGAGGCTCAGTACTGAGCAAGTGCTGCACTGTCGGAGGGTCAGTACTGAGGGAATGCTGCTCTGTCAGAGGGTCAGTATTGAGGGAGTACTGCACTGTCGGAGGGTCAGTACTGAGGGAGTGCTGCACTGTCGGAGGGTCAGTACTGAGGGAGTGCTGCATTGTCAGAGGGTCTGTACTGAGGGATTGCTGCACTCTCAGAGGGTCATTATGGAGGGAGTGCTGCACTGTCGGAGGGTCAGTACTGAGGGAGTGCTGCACAGTCAGAGGGCCAGTACTGAGGGAGTGCTGCACTGTCGAAGTGTCAGTACTGAGGGAGTGCTGCACTGTCAGAGGGTCAGTGCTGAGGGAGTGCTGCACTGTCAGAGGGTCAGTGCTGAGGGAGTGCTGCACGGTCGGAGGGTATTTACCAAGGGAGTGCTGCACTGCTGAAGGGTCAGTGTTGAGGGAGTCCCGCACTGTCAGAGGGTCAGTACTGAGGGAGTGCTGCTCTGTTGGAGGGTCAGTACTGAGGGACTGCTGCACTGTCAAAGGTTCAGTACTGAGGGTGTGTTGCACTGTCAGTTGGTCAGTACTGAGGGAGTTTTGCACTGTCAGAGGGTCAGTACTGAGGCAGTGTTTCACTTCAGAGGGTCAGTACTGAGGGACTGCTGCAATGTCAAAGGGTCAGTACTGAGGGAGTGTTGCACTGTCAGAGGGTCAGTACTGAGGGAGTGCTGCAATGTCAGAGGGTCAGTACTGAGGGTGTGCTGCTCTGTCAGAGGGTCAGTAATGAGGGAGTGCTGCACGGTCAGAGGTTCAGAACTGAGGGACTGCTGCACTGTCAAAGGGTCAGTACTGAGGGTGTGCTGCACTGTCAGTGGGTAAGGACTGAGGGAGCGCGGCACTGTTAGTGGGTCAGTACCGAGGGAGTGCTGCACTGTCAGAGGGTCGGTGCTGAGGGAATGCTGCACTGTCGGAGGGTCAGTACTGAGGGAGTGCTGGAATGTCCAAGGGTCATTACTGAGGGAGTGCTGCACTGTTGGAGGGTCAGTACTGAAGAGCATGTTGCAATGTCGGAGGGTCAGTACTGCGGGAATGCTGCACTGTCGGAGTGTCAGGACTGAGGGAGTGCTGCACTGTCGGAGAGTCAGTACTGAGGGAGTACTGCACAGTCGGAGGGTCAGTACTGAGGGAATGCTGCACTGTCAGAGGGTCAGTATTGAGGGAGTACTGCACTGTCGGAGGGTCAGTACTGAGGGAGTGCTGCACTGTCGGAGGGTCAGTACTGAGGGAGTGCTGCACTGTCGAAGTGTCAGTGCTGAGGGAGTGCTGCACTGTCAGTGGGTCAGTGCTGAGGGAGTGCTGCACGGTCGGAGGGTATTTACCAAGGGAATGCTGCACTGCTGAAGGGTCAGTGTTGAGGGAGTCCCGCACTGTCAGAGGGTCAGTACTGAGGGAGTGCTGCTCTGTTGGAGGGTCAGTACTGAGGGACTGCTGCACTGTCAAAGGTTCAGTACTGAGGGAGTGTTGCACTGTCAGTTGGTCAGTACTGAGGCAGTGTTTCACTTCAGAGGGTCAGTACTAAGGGACTGCTGCAATGTCAAAGGGTCAGTACTGAGGGAGTGTTGCACTGACAGAGGGTCAGTACTGAGGGAGTGCTGCAATGTCAGAGGGTCAGTACTGAGGGTGTGCTGCTCTGTCAGAGGGTCAGTAATGAGGGAGTGCTGCACGGTCAGTGTTTCAGAACTGAGGGACTGCTGCACTGTCAAAGGGTCAGTACAGAGGGAGTGCTGCACTGTCAGAGGATCAGTACGGAGGGAGTGCTGCACTGTCGGAGGATCAGTCCGGAGGGAGTGCTACACTGTCAAGGGTCAGTGCTTAGCGAGCGCTCCGCTGTCGGAGGGTTTGTATTTGTGGAGCACTGCACTATCGGTGGGTCAGACATGAGGGGGAGCTGCATTGTCAGAGGGTCAGTACTGAGGAGTGCTGCACAGTCAGAGGGTCAGTACTGAGGGAGTGCTGCACTGTAAAAGGGTCACTGTTGAGAGAAGGCTGCCGTGTTTGAGGGTCAGTGCTGAGGGAGTGTTGCACTGTCTGAGGGTCAGTACTGTGGAAGTGCTGCACTTTCGGAGGGTCTGTACCGAGGGAGTGTAGCACTGACTGAGTGTCAGTCCTGAGGGAGTGCTGCACTGTCAGGGGATCAGGAATGAGGGAGTTCTGCACTGTCAGAGGGTCAGTACCGAGGGAGTGCTGCACTGCTGAAGGGTCATTGTTGAGGGATTACCGCATTGTCAGTGGGTCAGTACTAAGGGAGTTCTGCACTGTTGAAGGGTCAGTACTGAGGGAGTGCTGCACTGTCAGAGGTTCAGTACTGAGGGAGTGCTGCGCTGTCAGAGGGTCAGTCCTGAGGGAGTGCTGCACTGTCGGAGGGTCAGTACTGAGGGAGTGCTGCATTGTCAGAGGGTCAATACTGAGGGAGTGCTGCACTGTCAGAGGGTCAGTACTGAGGGAGTGCTGCACTGTCGGAGGGTCAGTACTGAGGGTGTGCTGCGCTCTCGGTGGGTCAGTACTGAGGGAGTGCTGCACTGTCGGAGGGTCAGTACTGCGGGAATGCTGCACTATCAGAGGGTCAGTACTGAGGGAGTGCTGCACTGTTGGAAGTTCAGTACTGTGGAAGTATCGCACTGTCGGAGGGTCAGAACTGAGGAAATGCTGCACTGTCGGAGGGTAAATACTGAGGGAGTGCAGCACTGTCAGATGTTCAGTACTGAGGGAGTGCCGCACTGTCGGATGGTCAGTACTGATGGAGTACCGCATTGCCGGAGGGTCAGTACTGAGGGAGGGCTGCAATGTCGGAGTTTCAATACTGAAGGAGTTCTGCCCTGTTGGAGGGTCAGTACTGAGGGACTGCTGCACTGCCAGAGGGTCAGAACTGAGGGAGCACTGCACTGATAGAGGCTCAGTACTGAGCAAGTGCTGCACTGTCGGAGGGTCAGTACTGTGGGAGTTCTGCCCTGTTGGAGGGGCAGTATTGAGGGAGTGCTGCACTGTCATAGGGTCAGTATTGAAGGAGTGCTGCACTGTCAGAGGGTCAGTACTGAGGCAGTGCTGCACTGTCGGAGGATCAGTACGGAGGGAGTGCTACACTGTCAAGAGTCAGTGCTTAGCGAGCGCTCCGCTGCGCTGTCGGAGGGTTAGTATTGGTGGAGCATTGCACTATCGGTGGGTCAGTGATGAGAGGGAGCTGCACTGTCAGAGGGTCAGTACTGAGGGAATGCTGCACGATCGGAGGGTCAGTACAGAGGGAGTGCTGCATTATCACAGAGGCTCAGTGCTGAGGGCATGCTGCACTGACAAAGGTTCAGTAATGAAGCAGTACTGCACTGTCAGAGGGTCAGTACTGAGGCAGTGCTGCACTGTCACAGGGTCAGTAATGAGGGAGTGCTGCACTGTGGGAGGGTCAGTACTGAGGGAATGCTGCACTGTCAGTGGGTAAGGACTGAGGGTGCGCTGCACTGTTAGAGGGTCAGTACAGAGGGAATGCTGCATTGTCCGAGGGTCATTACTGAGGGAGTGCTGCACTGTCGGAGGGTCAGTACTGAGGGAATGTTTCAATGTTGCAGGGTCAGTACTGCGGGAATGCTGCACTGTCGTATGGTCAGTACTGAGGGAGTGCTGCTCTGTTGGAGGGTCAGTTTTGAGGGAGTGCTGCACTGTCGGAGAGTCAGTACTGAGGGAGTGCTTCACTGCCGGAGGGTCAGTAATGTCGGAGTGCAGCACTGTCAGAGGGTCAGTACTGAGGTAATGTTGCAATGTCGGAGGGACAGTAAAGCGGGAATGCTGCACTGTTGGAGAGTCAGTACTGAGGGAGTTCTGCAATGTCGGAGGGTCAGTACTGACGGAATGCTGCGCTGTCGGAGGTTCAGTATTGAGGGAGTACTGCACTGTCAGAGGGTCAGTACTGAGCAAGTGCTGCACTGTCGGAGGGTCAGTACTGTGGGAGTTCTGCCCTGTTGGAGGGGCAGTATTGAGGGAGTGCTGCACTGTCGGAAGGTCATTACTGCGGGAGTGCTGCAGTGTCGGATGGTCAGTACTGAGGGAGTGCTGCACTGTTGAAGTTTCAGTACTGAGGGATTGCTGCACTGTCAGTAGGTCAGTGCTGAGGGCATGCTGCACTGTCAGTAGCTAAGTGCTGAGGGACTGCTGCACTGTCAGTAGCTCAGTGCTGAGGGAGTGCTGCACTGTCGGATGGTAAGTACCGAGGGACTGCTGCACTGCTGAAGGGTCAGTGTTGAGGGAGTCCTGCACTGTCAGAGGTTCAGTACTGAGGGAGTGCTGCACTGTTGGAGGGTCAGTACTGAGGGAGTTCTGCATTGTCAGAGCGTCATTACTGAGGGAGTGCTGCACTGTCGGAGAGTCAGTACTAAGGGAGTGCTGCAATGTCAGAGGTTCAGTACTGAGGGAGTGCTGCACTGTCAGAGGATCAGCACTGCGGGAGTGCCGCACTGTCAGAGGGTCAGTACTGAGGGAGTGCTGCACTGTCGGAGGGTCAGTACTGCGGGAATGCTGCACTGTCTGAGAGTCAGTACCAAGGGAGTACTGCACTGTCGGAGGGTCAGTACTGAGGGAATGCTCCACTCTTGGAGGGTCAGTATTGTGGGAGTACTGCACTGTCAGAGGGGCAGTATTGAGGGAGTGCTGCACTGTCGGAAGGTCATTACTGCGGGAGTGCTGCAGTGTCGGATGGTCAGTACTGAGGGAGTGCTGCACTGTTGAAGTTTCAGTACTGAGGGATTGCTGCACTGTCAGTAGGTCAGTGCTGAGGGCGTGCTGCACTGTCAGTAGCTAAGTGCTGAGGGACTGCTGCACTGTCAGTAGCTCAGTGCTGAGGGAGTGCTGCACTGTCGGATGGTAAGTACCGAGGGACTGCTGCACTGCTGAAGGGTCAGTGTTGAGGGAGTCCTGCACAGTCAGAGGTTCAGTACTGAGGGAGTGCTGCACTGTTGGAGGGTCAGTACTGAGGGAGTTCTGCATTGTCAGAGCGTCATTACTGAGGGAGTGCTGCACTGTCAGAGAGTCAGTACTAAGGGAGTGCTGCAATGTCAGAGGTTCAGTACTGAGGGAGTGCTGCACTGTCAGAGGATCAGCACTGCGGGAGTGCCGCACTGTCAGAGGGTCAGTACTGAGGGAGTGCTGCACTGTCGGAGGGTCAGTACTGCGGGAATGCTGCACTGTCTGAGAGTCAGTACCAAGGGAGTACTGCACTGTCGGAGGGTCAGTACTGAGGGAATGCTCCACTCTTGGAGGGTCAGTATTGTGGGAGTACTGCACTGTCAGAGGGTCAGTATAGAGGGAGTGCTGTACTGTTGGAAGGGCAGTACTGAGGGAGTGTTGCACTGTCAGAGGGTCATTACTGCGGGAGTGCTGCACTGTCAAAGGGTCAGTACTGAGGGATTGCTGCACTGTCAGTGGGTCAGTGCTGAGGGAGTGCTGCACTGTCGGATGGTAAGTCCCGAGGGACTGCTGCACTGCTGAAGGGTCAGTGTTGAGGGAGTCCCGCACTGTCAGAGAGTCAGTACTGAGGGAGTGCTGCACTGTCGGAGGGTCATTACTGAGGGAGTGCTGCACTGTTGGAGGGTCAGAACTGATGGAGTGCTGCACTTTCAGAGGGTCAGTACTGAGGGAATGTTGCAATGTCGGAGTGTCATTACTGCGGGAATGCAGCACTGTCAGAGGGTCAGTACTGAGGGAGTGCTGCACTGTCGGACAGTCAGTACCGAGGGAGTACTGCACTGTCGGAGGGTCAGTACTGAGGGAATGCTGCTCTGTTGGAGGGGCAGCACTGAAGTAGTGCTGCTCTGTCGGAGGGTCAGCACTGAGGGAGTGCTGCACTGTCAGAGGGTCAGCACTGAGGGAGTGCTGCACTGTCAGAGGGTCAGTATGTAGGGAGTGCTGCACGTTCAGAGGGTCAGTACTGAGGGAGTACTGCACTGTCGGAGGGTCAGTACTGAGGGAATGCTGCTCTGTTGGAGGGGCAGCACTGAAGTAGTGCTGCTCTGTCGGAGGGTCAGTACTGAGGGAGTGCTGCACTGTCAGAGGGTCAGTATATAGGGAGTGCTGCAGTGTCAGAAGGTCAGTACTGAGGGAGTGTTGCACTGTCAGAGGGTCATTACTGCGGGAGTGAAGCACTGTCAGAGGGTCAGTACTGTGGGAGTGCTGCACTGTCAGTGGGTCAGTGCTGAGGGAGTGCTGAACTGTCAAAGTGTCAGTACTGAGGGAGTGCTGCACTGTCAGTGGGTCAGTGCTGAGGGAGTGCTGAACTGTCGGATGGTATGTACCGAAGGACTGCTGCACTTCTGAAGGGTCAGTGTTGAGGGAGTCCCGCACTGTCAGAGAGTTAGTACTGAGGGAGTGCTGCACTGTTGGAGGGTCAGTACTGAGGGAGTGCTGCACTGTCGGAGTGTCAGTACTGAGGGAGTGCTGCACTGTCGGAGGGCCAGTACTGAGGGAGTGCTGCACTGTCGGAGGGTCAGTACTGCGGGAGTACCGCACTGTCGGATGGTCAGTACTGCGGGAATGCTGCACTGTCGGAGGGTCAATACTGAGGGAGTGCTGCACTGTCGGAGGGACAGTACTGAGGGAGTGCCGCACTGTCGGAGGGTCAGGACTGAGGAAGTACTGCATTGTCTGAGGGTCCGTACTGAGGGAGTACCGCACTGTCGGAGGGGCAGTACTGAGGGAGTGCTGCAATGTCCGAGAGTCAATACTGAAGGAGTGCTGCCCTGTTGGAGGGTCAGTACTGAGGGAGTGCAGCACTGTCAGCGTGTCAGTACTGAGGCAGTGCTGCACTGTCACAGGGTCAGTACTGAGGAGGTGCTGCACTGTCGGAGGGTCAGTCCTGAGGCAATGCTGCACTGTCAGAGGGTAGGTACTGAGGTAGTGCTGCACTGTCAGTGGATAAAGACTGAGGGAGCGCTGCACTTTTAGAGGGTCAGTACTGAGGGAGCGCTGCACTTTTAGAGGGTCAGTCCTGAGGGAGTGCTGCACTGTCAGAGGGTCGGTGCTGAGGGAGTGCTGCACTGTCGGAGGGTCAGTACCGAGGGAGTGCTGCATCGTCCGAGGGTCATTACTGAGGGAGTGCTGCACTGTCGGAGAGTCATTACTGAGGGAGTGCGGCGCTGTCGGAGGGTCAGTACTGAGGGAACGCTGCACTGTCAGAGGGTCAGTACTGAGGGAATGTTGCAATGTCGGAGGGTCAGTACTGCGGGAGTACTGCACTGTCGGTGGGTCTGTACTGAGGGAGTGCTGCACTGTCGGAGAGACAGTACTGAGGAAGTACTGCATTGTCGGAGGGTCATTACTGAGAGTGTGCTGCACTGTCGGCGGGTCAGTACTGAGGGAGTGCTGCACTGTCAGAGGGTCAGTACTGAGGGAATGTTGCAATGTCGGAGGGTCAGTACTGGGGGAAAGCTGCACTGTTGGAGGGTCAGTACGGAGGGAGTGCTGCACTGTTGGAGAGTCAGTACCGAGGGACTACTGCACTGTCAGAGGGTCAGTACTGAGGGAGTGCTGCACTGTCGGAGAGTCAGTACTGAGGGAGTACTGCACTGTCGGAGGGTCATTACTGAGGGAGTGCTGCACTGTCGGAGGTTCAGAACTGATGGAGTGCTGCACTTTCAGAGGGTCAGTACTGAGGGAATGTTGCACAGTCGGAGGTTCAGTAATGAGGGAGTGCTGCACTGTTGGAGAGTCAGTACCGAGGGAGTACTGCACTGTCAGAGGGTCAGTACTGAGGGAATGCTGCACTCTCGGAGGGTCAGTATTAAGGGAGTGCTGCACTGTCGGAGTGTCAGTACTGAGGGAGTTCTGCGCTGTTGGAGGGGCAGCACTGAAGTAGTGCTGCTCTGTCGGAGGGTCAGTACTGAGGGAGTGCTGCACTGTCACAGGGTCAGTATATAGGGAGTGCTGCAGTGTCAGAAGGTCAGTACTGAGGGAGTGTTGAACTGTCAGAGGGTCATTACTGCGGGAGTGATGCACTGTCAGAGGGTCAGTACTGAGGTAGTGCTGCACTGTCGAAGTGTCAGTACTGAGGGAGTGCTGCACTATTGGATGATAAGTACCGAGGGACTGCTGCACTGCTGAAGGGTCAGTGTTGAGGGAGTCCCGCACTGTCAGAGAGTTAGTACTGAGAGAGTGCTGCACTGTTGGAGGGTCAGTACTGAGGGAGTGCTGCACTGTCGGAGTGTCAGTACTGAGGGAGTGCTGCACTGTCGGAGGGCCAGTACTGAGGGAGTGCTGCACTGTCGGAGGGTCAGTACCGTAGGAGTACCGCACTGTCGGAGGGTCAGTACTGCGGGAATGCTGCACTGTCAGAGGGTCAGCACTGAGGGAGTGCTGCACTGTCGGAGGGTCAGTACTGAGGGAGTGCTGCACTGTCAGAGGGTCAGTACTGAGGCAGTGCTGCACTGTCACAGGGTCAGTACTGAGGGAGTGTTGCACTGTCGGAGGGTCAGTCCTGAGGGAATGCTGCACTGTCAGAGTGTAGGTACTGAGGGAGTGCTGCACTGTCAGTGGATAAAGACTGAGAGAGCGCTGCACATTTAGAGGGTCAGTACTGAGGGAGTGCTGCACTGTCGGAGGGTCAGTACCGAGGGAGTGCTGCATTGTCCGAGGGTCATTACTGAGGGAGTGCTGCACTGTCGGAGAGTCATTACTGAGGGAGTTCGGCACTGTCGGAGGGTCAGTACTGAGGGAGTGCTGCACTGTCAGAGGGTCAGTACTGAGGGAATGTTGCAATGTCGGAGGGTCAGTACAGAGGGAGTGCTGCACTGTCGGAGAGTCAGTACTGAGGGAGTACTGCACTGTCGGAGGGTGATTACTAAGGGAGTACTGCACTGTCGAAGGGTGAGTACTGAGGGAATGCTGCACTGTCGGAGGGTCAGTATTGAGGGAGTACTGCACTGTCAGAGGGTCAGTACTGAGGGAGTGCTCCACTTTCGGAGCGTCAGTACTGAGCGACTTCTGCCCTGTTGGAGGGGCAGTATTGTGGGAGTGCTGCACTGTCGGAAGGTCATTACTGCGGAAGGGCTGCACTGTCGGAGGGTCAGTACTGAGGGAGTGCTGCACTGTCAGTAGATCAGTGCTGAGGGAGTGCTGCACTGTCGGATGGTAAGTACCGAGGGACTGCTGCACTGCTGAAGGGTCAGTGTTGAGGGAGTCCCACCCTGTCAGAGGGTCAGTACTGTGGGAGTGCTGCACTGATGGAGGGTCAGTACTGAGGGACTTCTACATTGTCAGAGGGTCATTACTGAGAGAGTGCTGCACTGTCGGACGGTCAGTACTAAGGGAGTGCTGCAATGTCGGAGGTTCAGTACTGAGGGAGCGCTGCACTGTCAGAGGATCAGCACTGCGGGAGTGCTGCATTGTCTGAGGGTCAGTACTGCGGGAGTACCGCACTGTCGGAGGGTTAGTACTGCGGGAATGCTGCACTGTCGGAGGGTCAGTACTGAGGGAGTGCTGCAATGTCGGAGGGTTGTGACTGAAGGAGTGCCACGCTGTCGGAGGGTCAGTAATGAGGGAGTGCTGCACTGTCAGAGGGTAAGCACTGAGGGACTGCTCCACAGTCAGTGGGTCAGTACTGAGGGAGCGCTGCACTGTCAGATGGTCAGTACTGAGGGAGTGCTGCACTCACGGAGGGTCAGTGCTGAGGGAATGCTGCACTGTCGGACGTTCAGTACGGAGGGAGTGCTGCACTGTCAGAGGGTCAGTGCTGAGGGAGTGTTGCACTCTCGGAGGGTCAGTACCGAGGGAGTGCTGCACTGCTGAAGGGTCAAATGAGGGAGTAGCGCACTGTCAGAGAGTCAGTACTGAGGGAATGCTGCACTGTTGGAGGATCAGTACTGAGGGAGTGCTGCTCTGTCGGAGGTTCAGTACTGAGGGAGTGCTACACTGTCAAGAGTCAGTGCTTAGCGAGCGCTTCGCTGCGCTGTCGGAGGGTTAGCATTGGTGTAGCACTGCACTATCGGTGGGTCAGTGATGAGGGGGAGCTGCACTGTCAGAGGGTCAGTACAGAGGGAGTGCTGCACGATCGGAGGGTGAGTACAGAGGGTGTGCTGCATTATCCCAGAGGTTCAGTGCTGAGGGAGTGCTGCACTGTCGAAGGTTCAGTAATGAAGCGGTACTGCACTGTCAGAGGGTCAGTTCTGAGGCAGTGCTGCACTGTCACAGGGTCAGTACTGAGGGAATGCTGCACTGTTAGAGGGTCAGTACCGAGGGAGTGCTGCACTGTCGGAGGGTCAATACCGAGGGAGTGCTGCATTGTCCGAGGGTCATTACTGAGGGAGTGCTGTCCTGTCGGAGGGTCAGTGCTGAGTGAGTGCTGCACTGTCAGAGGGTCAGTACTGAGGGAATGTTGCAATGTCGGAGGGACAGTACTGAGGGAGTACCGCACTGTCGGAGGGGCAGTACTGAGGGAGTGCTGCAATGTCCGAGAGTCAATACTGAAGGAGTGCTGCCCTGTTGCAGGGTCAGTACTGAGGGAGTGCAGCACTGTCAGCGTGTCAGTGCTGAGGCAGTGCTGCACTGTCACAGGGTCAGTACTGAGGAGGTGCTGCACTGTCGGAGGGTCAGTCCTGAGGCAATGCTGCACTGTCAGAGGGTAGGTACTGAGGTAGTGCTGCACTGTCAGTGGATAAAGACTGAGGGAGCGCTGCACTTTTAGAGGGTCAGTACTGAGGGAGCGCTGCACTTTTAGAGGGTCAGTCCTGAGGGAGTGCTGCACTGTCAGAGGGTCGGTGCTGAGGGAGTGCTGCACTGTCGGAGGGTCAGTACCGAGGGAGTGCTGCATCGTCCGAGGGTCATTACTGAGGGAGTGCTGCACTGTCGGAGAGTCATTACTGAGGGAGTGCGGCGCTGTCGGAGGGTCAGTACTGAGGGAACGCTGCACTGTCAGAGGGTCAGTACTGAGGGAATGTTGCAATGTCGGAGGGTCAGTACTGCGGGAGTACTGCACTGTCGGTGGGTCTGTACTGAGGGAGTGCTGCACTGTCGGAGAGACAGTACTGAGGAAGTACTGCATTGTCGGAGGGTCATTACTGAGAGTGTGCTGCACTGTTGGCGGGTCAGTACTGAGGGAGTGCTGCACTGTCAGAGGGTCAGTACTGAGGGAATGTTGCAATGTCGGAGGGTCAGTACTGGGGGAAAGCTGCACTGTTGGAGGGTCAGTACGGAGGGAGTGCTGCACTGTTGGAGAGTCAGTACCGAGGGACTACTGCACTGTCAGAGGGTCAGTACTGAGGGAGTGCTGCACTGTCGGAGAGTCAGTACTGAGGGAGTACTGCACTGTCGGAGGGTCATTACTGAGGGAGTGCTGCACTGTCGGAGGTTCAGAACTGATGGAGTGCTGCACTTTCAGAGGGTCAGTACTGAGGGAATGTTGCACAGTCGGAGGTTCAGTAATGAGGGAGTGCTGCACTGTTGGAGAGTCAGTACTGAGGGAGTACTGCACTGTCAGAGGGTCAGTACTGAGGAAATGCTGCACTCTCGGAGGGTCAGTATTAAGGGAGTGCTGCACTGTCGGAGTGTCAGTACTGAGGGAGTTCTGCGCTGTTGGAGGGGCAGCACTGAAGTAGTGCTGCTCTGTCGGAGGGTCAGTACTGAGGGAGTGCTGCACTGTCACAGGGTCAGTATATAGGGAGTGCTGCAGTGTCAGAAGGTCAGTACTGAGGGAGTGTTGAACTGTCAGAGGGTCATTACTGCGGGAGTGATGCACTGTCAGAGGGTCAGTACTGAGGTAGTGCTGCACTGTCGAAGTGTCAGTACTGAGGGAGTGCTGCACTATTGGATGATAAGTACCGAGGGACTGCTGCACTGCTGAAGGGTCAGTGTTGAGGGAGTCCCGCACTGTCAGAGAGTTAGTACTGAGAGAGTGCTGCACTGTTGGAGGGTCAGTACTGAGGGAGTGCTGCACTGTCGGAGTGTCAGTACTGAGGGAGTGCTGCACTGTCGGAGGGCCAGTACTGAGGGAGTGCTGCACTGTCGGAGGGTCAGTACCGTAGGAGTACCGCACTGTCGGAGGGTCAGTACTGCGGGAATGCTGCACTGTCAGAGGGTCAGCACTGAGGGAGTGCTGCACTGTCGGAGGGTCAGTACTGAGGGAGTGCTGCACTGTCAGAGGGTCAGTACTGAGGCAGTGCTGCACTGTCACAGGGTCAGTACTGAGGGAGTGTTGCACTGTCGGAGGGTCAGTCCTGAGGGAATGCTGCACTGTCAGAGTGTAGGTACTGAGGGAGTGCTGCACTGTCAGTGGATAAAGACTGAGAGAGCGCTGCACATTTAGAGGGTCAGTACTGAGGGAGTGCTGCACTGTCGGAGGGTCAGTACCGAGGGAGTGCTGCATTGTCCGAGGGTCATTACTGAGGGAGTGCTGCACTGTCGGAGAGTCATTACTGAGGGAGTTCGGCACTGTCGGAGGGTCAGTACTGAGGGAGTGCTGCACTGTCAGAGGGTCAGTACTGAGGGAATGTTGCAATGTCGGAGGGTCAGTACAGAGGGAGTGCTGCACTGTCGGAGAGTCAGTACTGAGGGAGTACTGCACTGTCGGAGGGTGATTACTAAGGGAGTACTGCACTGTCGAAGGGTGAGTACTGAGGGAATGCTGCACTGTCGGAGGGTCAGTATTGAGGGAGTACTGCACTGTCAGAGGGTCAGTACTGAGGGAGTGCTCCACTTTCGGAGCGTCAGTACTGAGCGACTTCTGCCCTGTTGGAGGGGCAGTATTGTGGGAGTGCTGCACTGTCGGAAGGTCATTACTGCGGAAGGGCTGCACTGTCGGAGGGTCAGTACTGAGGGAGTGCTGCACTGTCAGTAGATCAGTGCTGAGGGAGTGCTGCACTGTCGGATGGTAAGTACCGAGGGACTGCTGCACTGCTGAAGGGTCAGTGTTGAGGGAGTCCCACCCTGTCAGAGGGTCAGTACTGTGGGAGTGCTGCACTGATGGAGGGTCAGTACTGAGGGACTTCTACATTGTCAGAGGGTCATTACTGAGAGAGTGCTGCACTGTCGGACGGTCAGTACTAAGGGAGTGCTGCAATGTCGGAGGTTCAGTACTGAGGGAGCGCTGCACTGTCAGAGGATCAGCACTGCGGGAGTGCTGCATTGTCTGAGGGTCAGTACTGCGGGAGTACCGCACTGTCGGAGGGTTAGTACTGCGGGAATGCTGCACTGTCGGAGGGTCAGTACTGAGGGAGTGCTGCAATGTCGGAGGGTTGTGACTGAAGGAGTGCCACGCTGTCGGAGGGTCAGTAATGAGGGAGTGCTGCACTGTCAGAGGGTAAGCACTGAGGGACTGCTCCACAGTCAGTGGGTCAGTACTGAGGGAGCGCTGCACTGTCAGATGGTCAGTACTGAGGGAGTGCTGCACTCACGGAGGGTCAGTGCTGAGGGAATGCTGCACTGTCGGACGTTCAGTACGGAGGGAGTGCTGCACTGTCAGAGGGTCAGTGCTGAGGGAGTGTTGCACTCTCGGAGGGTCAGTACCGAGGGAGTGCTGCACTGCTGAAGGGTCAAATGAGGGAGTAGCGCACTGTCAGAGAGTCAGTACTGAGGGAATGCTGCACTGTTGGAGGATCAGTACTGAGGGAGTGCTGCTCTGTCGGAGGTTCAGTACTGAGGGAGTGCTACACTGTCAAGAGTCAGTGCTTAGCGAGCGCTTCGCTGCGCTGTCGGAGGGTTAGCATTGGTGTAGCACTGCACTATCGGTGGGTCAGTGATGAGGGGGAGCTGCACTGTCAGAGGGTCAGTACAGAGGGAGTGCTGCACGATCGGAGGGTGAGTACAGAGGGTGTGCTGCATTATCCCAGAGGTTCAGTGCTGAGGGAGTGCTGCACTGTCGAAGGTTCAGTAATGAAGCGGTACTGCACTGTCAGAGGGTCAGTTCTGAGGCAGTGCTGCACTGTCACAGGGTCAGTACTGAGGGAATGCTGCACTGTTAGAGGGTCAGTACCGAGGGAGTGCTGCACTGTCGGAGGGTCAATACCGAGGGAGTGCTGCATTGTCCGAGGGTCATTACTGAGGGAGTGCTGTCCTGTCGGAGGGTCAGTGCTGAGTGAGTGCTGCACTGTCAGAGGGTCAGTACTGAGGGAATGTTGCAATGTCGGAGGGACAGTACTGAGGGAGTACCGCACTGTCGGAGGGGCAGTACTGAGGGAGTGCTGCAATGTCCGAGAGTCAATACTGAAGGAGTGCTGCCCTGTTGGAGGGTCAGTACTGAGGGAGTGCAGCACTGTCAGCGTGTCAGTGCTGAGCCAGTGCTGCACTGTCACAGGGTCAGTACTGAGGAGGTGCTGCACTGTCGGAGGGTCAGTCCTGAGGCAATGCTGCACTGTCAGAGGGTAGGTACTGAGGTAGTGCTGCACTGTCAGTGGATAAAGACTGAGGGAGCGCTGCACTTTTAGAGGGTCAGTACTGAGGGAGCGCTGCACTTTTAGAGGGTCAGTCCTGAGGGAGTGCTGCACTGTCAGAGGGTCGGTGCTGAGGGAGTGCTGCACTGTCGGAGGGTCAGTACCGAGGGAGTGCTGCATCGTCCGAGGGTCATTACTGAGGGAGTGCTGCACTGTCGGAGAGTCATTACTGAGGGAGTGCGGCGCTGTCGGAGGGTCAGTACTGAGGGAACGCTGCACTGTCAGAGGGTCAGTACTGAGGGAATGTTGCAATGTCGGAGGGTCAGTACTGCGGGAGTACTGCACTGTCGGTGGGTCTGTACTGAGGGAGTGCTGCACTGTCGGAGAGACAGTACTGAGGAAGTACTGCATTGTCGGAGGGTCATTACTGAGAGTGTGCTGCACTGTCGGCGGGTCAGTACTGAGGGAGTGCTGCACTGTCAGAGGGTCAGTACTGAGGGAATGTTGCAATGTCGGAGGGTCAGTACTGGGGGAAAGCTGCACTGTTGGAGGGTCAGTACGGAGGGAGTGCTGCACTGTTGGAGAGTCAGTACCGAGGGACTACTGCACTGTCAGAGGGTCAGTACTGAGGGAGTGCTGCACTGTCGGAGAGTCAGTACTGAGGGAGTACTGCACTGTCGGAGGGTCATTACTGAGGGAGTGCTGCACTGTCGGAGGTTCAGAACTGATGGAGTGCTGCACTTTCAGAGGGTCAGTACTGAGGGAATGTTGCACAGTCGGAGGTTCAGTAATGAGGGAGTGCTGCACTGTTGGAGAGTCAGTACCGAGGGAGTACTGCACTGTCAGAGGGTCAGTACTGAGGGAATGCTGCACTCTCGGAGGGTCAGTATTAAGGGAGTGCTGCACTGTCGGAGTGTCAGTACTGAGGGAGTTCTGCGCTGTTGGAGGGGCAGCACTGAAGTAGTGCTGCTCTGTCGGAGGGTCAGTACTGAGGGAGTGCTGCACTGTCACAGGGTCAGTATATAGGGAGTGCTGCAGTGTCAGAAGGTCAGTACTGAGGGAGTGTTGAACTGTCAGAGGGTCATTACTGCGGGAGTGATGCACTGTCAGAGGGTCAGTACTGAGGTAGTGCTGCACTGTCGAAGTGTCAGTACTGAGGGAGTGCTGCACTATTGGATGATAAGTACCGAGGGACTGCTGCACTGCTGAAGGGTCAGTGTTGAGGGAGTCCCGCACTGTCAGAGAGTTAGTACTGAGAGAGTGCTGCACTGTTGGAGGGTCAGTACTGAGGGAGTGCTGCACTGTCGGAGTGTCAGTACTGAGGGAGTGCTGCACTGTCGGAGGGCCAGTACTGAGGGAGTGCTGCACTGTCGGAGGGTCAGTACCGTAGGAGTACCGCACTGTCGGAGGGTCAGTACTGCGGGAATGCTGCACTGTCAGAGGGTCAGCACTGAGGGAGTGCTGCACTGTCGGAGGGTCAGTACTGAGGGAGTGCTGCACTGTCAGAGGGTCAGTACTGAGGCAGTGCTGCACTGTCACAGGGTCAGTACTGAGGGAGTGTTGCACTGTCGGAGGGTCAGTCCTGAGGGAATGCTGCACTGTCAGAGTGTAGGTACTGAGGGAGTGCTGCACTGTCAGTGGATAAAGACTGAGAGAGCGCTGCACATTTAGAGGGTCAGTACTGAGGGAGTGCTGCACTGTCGGAGGGTCAGTACCGAGGGAGTGCTGCATTGTCCGAGGGTCATTACTGAGGGAGTGCTGCACTGTCGGAGAGTCATTACTGAGGGAGTTCGGCACTGTCGGAGGGTCAGTACTGAGGGAGTGCTGCACTGTCAGAGGGTCAGTACTGAGGGAATGTTGCAATGTCGGAGGGTCAGTACAGAGGGAGTGCTGCACTGTCGGAGAGTCAGTACTGAGGGAGTACTGCACTGTCGGAGGGTGATTACTAAGGGAGTACTGCACTGTCGAAGGGTGAGTACTGAGGGAATGCTGCACTGTCGGAGGGTCAGTATTGAGGGAGTACTGCACTGTCAGAGGGTCAGTACTGAGGGAGTGCTCCACTTTCGGAGCGTCAGTACTGAGCGACTTCTGCCCTGTTGGAGGGGCAGTATTGTGGGAGTGCTGCACTGTCGGAAGGTCATTACTGCGGAAGGGCTGCACTGTCGGAGGGTCAGTACTGAGGGAGTGCTGCACTGTCAGTAGATCAGTGCTGAGGGAGTGCTGCACTGTCGGATGGTAAGTACCGAGGGACTGCTGCACTGCTGAAGGGTCAGTGTTGAGGGAGTCCCACCCTGTCAGAGGGTCAGTACTGTGGGAGTGCTGCACTGATGGAGGGTCAGTACTGAGGGACTTCTACATTGTCAGAGGGTCAGTACTGAGAGAGTGCTGCACTGTCGGACGGTCAGTACTAAGGGAGTGCTGCAATGTCGGAGGTTCAGTACTGAGGGAGCGCTGCACTGTCAGAGGATCAGCACTGCGGGAGTGCTGCATTGTCTGAGGGTCAGTACTGCGGGAGTACCGCACTGTCGGAGGGTTAGTACTGCGGGAATGCTGCACTGTCGGAGGGTCAGTACTGAGGGAGTGCTGCAATGTCGGAGGGTTGTGACTGAGGGAGTGCCACGCTGTCGGAGGGTCAGTAATGAGGGAGTGCTGCACTGTCAGAGGGTAAGCACTGAGGGACTGCTCCACAGTCAGTGGGTCAGTACTGAGGGAGCGCTGCACTGTCAGATGGTCAGTACTGAGGGAGTGCTGCACTCACGGAGGGTCAGTGCTGAGGGAATGCTGCACTGTCGGACGTTCAGTACGGAGGGAGTGCTGCACTGTCAGAGGGTCAGTGCTGAGGGAGTGTTGCACTCTCGGAGGGTTAGTACCGAGGGAGTGCTGCACTGCTGAAGGGTCAAATGAGGGAGTAGCGCACTGTCAGAGAGTCAGTACTGAGGGAATGCTGCACTGTTGGAGGATCAGTACTGAGGGAGTGCTGCTCTGTCGGAGGTTCAGTACTGAGGGAGTGCTGCACTGTCAAGAGTCAGTGCTTAGCGAGCGCTTCGCTGCGCTGTCGGAGGGTTAGCATTGGTGTAGCACTGCACTATCGGTGGGTCAGTGATGAGGGGGAGCTGCACTGTCAGAGGGTCAGTACAGAGGGAGTGCTGCACGATCGGAGGGTGAGTACAGAGGGTGTGCTGCATTATTCCAGAGGTTCAGTGCTGAGGGAGTGCTGCACTGTCGAAGGTTCAGTAATGAAGCGGTACTGCACTGTCAGAGGGTCAGTTCTGAGGCAGTGCTGCACTGTCACAGGGTCAGTACTGAGGGAATGCTGCACTGTTAGAGGGTCAGTACCGAGGGAGTGCTGCACTGTCGGAGGGTCATTACTGAGGGAGTGCTGTCCTGTCGGAGGGTCAGTGCTGAGTGAGTGCTGCACTGTCAGAGGGTCAGTACTGAGGGAATGTTGCAATGTCGGAGGGACAGTACTGAGGGAGTACTGCACTGTCGGAGGGTGAGTACTGAGGGAATCCTGCACTGTCGGAGGGTCAGTATTGAGGGAGCACTGCACTGTCAGAGGGTCAGTACTGAGGGAGTGCTGCATTGTCAGAGGGTCAGTACTGAAGGAGTTCTGCCCTGTTGGTGGGGCAGTACTGAGGGAGTGCTGCACTGTCGGAAGTTCATTATTGCGGGAGGGCTGCACTGTCGGAGTGTCAGTACTGAGGGAGTGCTGCACTGTCGAAGTGTCAGTACTGAGGGAGTGCTGCACTGTCAGTAGGTCAGTGCTGAGGGCGTGCTGCACTGTCTGATGGTAATTACTGAGGGACTGCTGCACTGCTGAAGGGTCAGTGTTGAGGGAGTCCCGCACTTTCAGAGGGTCTGCACTGAGGGAGTGCTGCACTGTTCGATGGTCAGCACTGAGGGAGTTCTGCATTGTCAGAGGGTCATTACTGAGGGAGTGCTGCACTGTCGGAGGGGCAGTACTAAGGGAGTGCTGCAATGTCGGGGGTTCCGTACTGAGAGAGCGCTGCACTATCAGAGGATCAGCACTGCGGGAGTGCTGCACTGTCAGAGGGTCAGTAGTGAGGAAGTGCTGCACTGTCGGAGGGTCAGTACTGCGGGAATGCTGCACTGTCGGAGGGTCAGTACTGAGGGAGTGCTGCACTGTCGTAGGGTCAGCACTGAGGGAGTGCTGCACTGTCGTCGTAGGGTCAGTAGTGAGGGAGTGCTGCACTGTCAGAGGGTCAGTAGTGCGGGAATGCTGCACTGTCGGCGGGTCAGTCCTGAGGGAGTGCTGCAATGTCGGAGCGTCGTTACTAAGGGAGTGCCATGCTGTCGGAGGGTCAGTATTGAGGGAGTACCGCACTGTCGGAGGGTCAGTAATGAGGAGGCGCTGCAATGTCCGAGGGTCAATACAGAAGGAGTGCTGCCCTGTTGGAGCGTCAGTACGGAAGGATTGCAGCTCTGTCAGAGGGTCACTGTTGAGAGACTGCTGCCGTGTCTGAGGGTCAGTGATGAGGGCGAGTGAACTGCCAGAGCGTCAGTACTGAGGGAGTAGTGCACTACCAGTGGGTCAATACTGAGGGGGCGCTGCACTGTCATAGGGTCAGCACTGAGGGAGTGCTGCACTGTCAGAGGGTCAGCACTGAGGGAGTGCTGCACTGTCAGAGGATCAGCACTGAGGGAGTGCTGCACTGTCGTAGGGTCAGCTGTGAGGGAGTGCTGCACTGTCAGAGGGTCAGTACTGAGGGAGTGCTGCACTCACGGAGGGTCAGTGCTGAGGGAATGCTGCACTGCCGGAGGTACAGTACGGAGGGAGTGCTGCACTGTCAGAGGGTCAGTGCTGAGCAGGTGTTGCACTGTCGGAGGGTCAGTACCGAGGGAGTGCTGCACTGCTGAAGGGTCAAATGAGGGAGTACCGCACTGTTAGAAAGTCAGTACTGAGGGAATGCTGCACTCTTGGAGGATCAGTACTGAGGGAGTGCTGCTCTGTCGGAGGGTCAGGACTGAGGGAGTGCTGCACGGTCAGAGGGTCAGGACTGAGGGAGTGCTGCACTGTCGGTGGTTCTGTACTGAGGGAGCATGCACTGTCGGAGGGTCAGTACTGAGGTAGTGCTGCACTATCGGAGGGTCAGTACTGAGGGAGTGCTGCACTGTCGGAGGGTCAATACTGAGGGAGTACCGCACTGTCGGAGGGTCAGTAATGCGGGAATGCTGCACTGTCGGAAGGTCAGTACTGAGGCAGTGTTGCACTGTCGGAGGGTCAGTACTGAGGGAGTGCTGCACTGTCGGAGGGTAAGTACCAAGCGAGTGCTGCACTGCTGAAGAGTCAGTGTTGAGGGAGTCCCGCACTGTCAGAGGGTCAGTACTGAGGGAGTGCTGAACTGTTGGAGGGTCAGTACTGAGGGAGTGCTGCACTGTCAGAGTGTCAGTACTGAGGGACTGCTGCACTGTCAAAGGTTCATGACTGAGGCATTGTTGCACTGTCAGAGGGTCAGTACTGAGCGAGTGTTGCACTGTCAGAGGGTCAGTACTGAGGGAGTGCTGCACTTTCGAAGTGTCAGTACTGAGGGATTGCTGCACTGTCAGAGGGTCAGTGCTGAGGGATTGCTGCACTGTCGGAGGGTAAGTACCGAGGGAGTGCTGCACTGCTGAAGGGTCAGTGTTGAGGGAGTCCCGCACTGTCAGAGGGTCAGTACTGAGGGAGTGCTGCACTGTTGGAGGGTAAGTACTGAGGGAGTTCTTAATTGTCAGAGGGTCATTACTGAGGGAGTGCTGCACTGTCGGAGGGTCAGTACTAAGGGAGTGCTGCAATGTCGGAGGTTCAGTACTGAGGGAGCGCTGCACTGTCAGAGGATCAGCACTGCGAGAGTGCTGCACTGTCAGAGGGTCAGTAGTGAGGGAATGCTGCACTGTCGGAAGGTCATTACTGCGGTAGGGCTGCACTGTCGGAGTGTCAGTGCTGAGGGAGTGCTGCACTGTCGAAGTGTTAGTACTGAGGGATTGCTGCACTGTCAGTAGGTCTGTGCTGAGGGCGTGCTGCACTGTCTGATGGTAAGTACCGAGGGACTGCTGCAGTGTTGAGGGAGTCCCGCACTGTCAGAGGGTCAGTTCTGAGGGAGTGCTGCACTGTTGGATTGTCAGTACTGAGGGAGTTCTGCATTGTCAGAGGGTCATTACTGAGGGAGTGCTGCACTGTCGGAGGGGCAGTACTAAGGGAGTGCTGCAATGTCGGGGGTTCGGTACTGAGAGAGCGCTGCACTGTCAGAGGATCAGCACTGCGGGAGTGCTGCACTGTCAGAGGGTCAGTACTGAGGGAGTGCTGCACTGTCGGAGGGTCAGTACTGCGGGAGAACCGCACTGTCGGAGGGTCAGTACTGAGGGAGTGCTGCAATGTCGGAGGGTCGTTACTGAGGGAGTGCCACGCTGTCGGAGGGTCAGTGCTGAGGGAGTACCACACTGTCGGAGGGTCAGTAATGAGGAGGCGCTGCAATGTCCGAGGGTCAATACAGAAGGAGTGCTGCCCTGTTGGAGGGTCAGTACGGAGGGATTGCAGCACTGTCAGATGGTCACTGTTGAGAGACTGCTGCCGTGTCTGAGGGTCAGTGATGAGGGCGTGTGAACTGCCAGAGCGTCAGTACTGAGGGAGTAGTGCACTACCAGTGGGTCAATACTGAGGGGGCGCTGCACTGTCGTCATAGGGTCAGTACTGAGGGAGTGCTGCATTGTCGGAGGGTCAGTACTGAGGGAGTGCTGCAATGTCGGAGGGTTGTTACTGAGGGAGTACCACACCGTCGGAGGGTCAGTACTGAGGGAGTACCGCACTGTCGGAGGGTCAGTAATGAGGGAGTGCTGCACTGTCAGAGGGTCAGTGCTGAGGGAGTGTTGCACTGTCGGAGGGTCAGTACCGAGGGAGTGCTGCACTGCTGAAGGGTCAGTGTTGAGGGAGTCCCGCACTGTCAGAGGGTCAGTACTGAGGGAGTGCTGCACTGTCAGAGGGTCAGTACTGAGGGAGTGCTACACTGTCAGAGGATCAGTACTGAGGGAATGTTGCAATGTCAGAGGGTCAGTACTGAGGGCGTGCGGCACTGTCGGAGGTTCAGTAATGAGGGAGTGCTGCACTGTCAGAGGGTCAGTACTGAGGGAGAGCTGCGTTGTTGGAGGGTCAGTACTGAGGGAGTGCTGCAATGTCAGAGGGTTGTTACTGAGGGAGTACCACACTGTCGGAGGGTCAGTACTGAGGGAGTACCACACTGTCGGAGGGTCAGTAATGAGGGAGTGCTGCACTGTCAGAGGGTCAGTGCTGAGGGAGTGTTGCACTGTCGGAGGGTCAGTACTGAGGGAGTGCTACACTGTCAGAGGATCAGTACTGAGGGAATGTTGCAATGTCGGAGGGTCAGTACTGAGGGCGTGCTGCACTGTCGGAGGTTCAGTAATGAGGGAGTGCTGCACTGTCAGAGGGTCAGTACTGAGGGAAACCTGCACTGTCGGAGGGTCAGTATTGAGGGAGTACTGCACTGTCAGAGGGTCAGTACTGAGGGAGAGCTGCGTTGTTGGAGGGTCAGTACTGAGGGAGTGCTGCAATGTCGGAGAGTTGTTACTGAGGGAGTACCACACTGTCGGAGGGTCAGTACTGAGGGAGTACCGCACTGTCGGAGGGTCAGTAATGAGGGAGTGCTGCACTGTCAGAGGGTCAGTGCTGAGGGAGTGTTGCACTGTCGGAGGGTCAGTACCGAGGGAGTGCTGCACTGCTGAAGGGTCAGTGTTGAGGGAGTCCCGCACTGTCAGAGGGTCAGTACTGAGGGAATGCTGAACTGTTGGAGGGTCAGTATTGAGGGTGTGCTGCTCTGTCGGAGGGTCAGTACTGAGGGAGTGCTGCACTGTCAGAGGTTCAGTACTGAGGGAGTGCTACACTGTCAGAGGATCAGTACTGAGGGAATGTTGCAATGTCGGAGGGTCAGTACTGAGGGCGTGCTGCACTGTCGAAGTGTCAGTACTGAGGGATTGCTGCACTGTCAGTAGGTCTGTGCTGAGGGCGTGCTGCACTGTCTGATGGTAAGTACCGAGGGACTGCTGCAGTGTTGAGGGAGTCCCGCACTGTCAGAGGGTCAGTACTGAGGGAGTGCTGCACTGTTGGATTGTCAGTACTGAGGGAGTTCTGCATTGTCAGAGGGTCATTACTGAGGGAGTGCTGCACTGTCGGAGGGGCAGTACTAAGGGAGTGCTGCAATGTCGGGGGTTCAGTACTGAGAGAGCGCTGCACTGTCAGAGGATCAGCACTGCGGGAGTGCTGCACTGTCAGAGGGTCAGTACTGAGGGAGTGCTGCACTGTCGGAGGGTCAGTACTGCGGGAGAACCGCACTGTCGGAGGGTCAGTACTGCGGGAATGCTGCACTGTCGGAGGGTCAGTTCTGAGGGAGTGCTGCAATGTCGGAGGGTCGTTACTGAGGGAGTGCCACGCTGTCGGAGGGTCAGTGCTGAGGGAGTACCACACTGTCGGAGGGTCAGTAATGAGGAGGCGCTGCAATGTCCGAGGGTCAATACAGAAGGAGTGCTGCCCTGTTGGAGTGTCAGTACGGAGGGATTGCAGCACTGTCAGATGGTCACTGTTGAGAGACTGCTGCCGTGTCTGAGGGTCAGTGATGAAGGCGTGTGAACTGCCAGAGTGTCAGTACTGAGGGAGTAGTGCACTACCAGTGGGTCAATACTGAGGGGGCGCTGCACTGTCGTCATAGGGTCAGTACTGAGGGAGTGCTGCACTGTCAGAGGGTCAGCACTGAGGGAGTGCTGCACAGTCAGTGGGTAAGGACTGAGGGAGCGCTGCACTGTCAGAGGGTCAGTACTGAGGGAGTGCTGCACTCACGGAGGGCCAGTGCTGAGGGAATGCTGCACTGCCGGAGGCACAGTACGGAGGGAGCATGCACCGTCGGAGGATCAGTACTGAGGGAGTGCAGCTCTGTCGGAGGGTCAGTACTGAGGGAGTGCTGCACGGTCAGAGGGTCAGGACTGAGGGAGTGCTGCACTGTCGGTGGTTCAGTAATGAGGGAGTGGGCACCGTCGGAGGATCAGTACTGAGGGAGTGCAGCTCTGTCGGATGGTCAGTACTGAGGGAGTGCTGCACGGTCAGAGGGTCAGTACTGAGGGAATGCTGCACTGTCGGAGGGTCAGTACTGAGGAAGTGCTGCAGTGTCGAAGTGTCAGTACTGAGGGAGTGCTGTATTGTCAGAGGGTCAGTGCTGAGGGATTGCTGCACTGTCGGAGGGTCAGTACTGAGGGAGTGCTGCACTGTCGGAGGGTCAGTACCGAGGGAGTGCTGCACTGCTGAAGGGTCAGTGTTGAGGGAGTCCCGCACTGTCAGAGGGTCAGTACTGAGGGAGTGCTGCACTGTCAGAGGGTCAGTACTGAGGGAATGTTGCACTGTCAGAGGGTCAGTACTGAGGGAGTGCTGCACTGTCAAATGGTCAGTACTGAGGGAGTGTTGTACTTTCAGAGGGTCAGTACTTAGGGAGTGCTACACTGTCAGAGGGACAGTACTGAGGGTGTGCAGCTCTGTCGGAGGTTCAGTACTGAGGGAGTGCTGCACTGTCAGAGGGTCAGTACTGAGGGACTGCTGCACTGTCAAAGGTTCAGTACTGAGGGAATGCTGCACTGTCAGAGGATCAGTACGGAGGGAGTGCTGCACTGTCGGAAGATCAGTACGGAGGGAATGCTACAATGTCAAGTGTCAGTGCTTAGCGAGCGCTGCGCTCTCGGTGGGTTAGTATTGGTGGAGCACTGCACTATCTTTGGGTCAGTGATGAGGGACAGCTGCACTGTCAGAGGGTCAGAACTGAGGGAGTGGTGCACGATCGGAGGTTCAGCCCTCTCACGGTTTAAATGATCCTGAAAAAGTGCAGCCCTCTCACTGTGTGACTGATCCTGAAAGAGTGCATCTCTCTCATTGTGTGACTGATCCAGAAACATAGCCGCCATTTAACTTTGCGACTGTACCTGAAACAGTGCAGCCCTCTCACTGTGTGACAGACATTGAAACAGTGCAGCCTTCTCACTGTGTCACTGATCCTGAAACAGTGCAGCCCTCTCACTGTGTGACTGATCCTGAAACAGTGCAGCACTCTCACTGTGTCACTGATCCTGAAACAGTGCAGCCCTCTCACTGTGTGACTGATCCTGAAACAGTGCAGCCCTCTCACTGTGTGACTGATCCAGAAACAGTGCAGCCCTCTCACTGTGTGAGTGATACTGAAACAGAGCAGCCCACTCACTGAGTCACTGATCTTGAAACAGTGCAGGCCTCTCACTGTGTCACTGATCCAGAAAAGGTGCAGCCCTCTCACTGTGTGACTGATCCTGAAACAGTGCAGCCCTCTCACTGTGTCGCTGATCCTGAAACAGTGCAGCCCTCTCACTCTGTCACTGATCCTGAAACAGTGCAGCCCTCTCACTGTGTCACTGATCCTGAAACAGTGCAGCCCTCTCACTCTGTCACTGATCCTGAAACAGTGCAGGCCTCTCACTGAGTCACTGATCCTGAAACAGTGCAGCCCTCTCACTCTGTCACTGATCCTGAAACAGTGCAGCTCTCTCACTGTGTCACTGTTTCCAACAGTGCAGCCCTCTCACTGTGTCACTGACCCTGAAACAGTGCAGCCCTCTCACTGTGTGACTGATCCTGAAACAGTGCAGCCCTCTCACTGTGTGACTGATCCAAAAACAGTGCAGTCCTCTCACTGTGTGACTGAACCGGAAACTGTGCAGCCCTCTCACTGTGTGACTGATCCTGAAACAGTGCAGCCCTCTCACTGCCTGACTGATCCTGAAAAAGTGCAGCCCTTTCACGGTTTAACTGATGCTGAAACAGTGCAGCCCACTCACTGCGTGACTGGGCCTGAAAACCTGCAGCCCTCTCACTGTGTGACTGCTTCAAAAAGAGTGCAGCCCTCTCACTGTCTCACTGATCCTGAAACAGTGCAGCCCTGTCACTGTCTCACTGATCCTGAAACAGTGCAGCCCTGTCACTGTGTGACTGAATCTGAAACAGTGCAGCCCTCTCACTGTGTGACTGATCCTGAAACAGTGCAGCCCTCTCACTGTGTGACTGATCCTGAAATAGTGCAGCCCTCTCACTATGTGATTGTTACAAAAACAGTGCAGCCCTCTCACTGTGTCACTGATCCTGAAACAGTGCAGCCCTCTCACTGTGTCACTGATCCTGAAACAGTGCAGCCGTCTCACTATGTGATTGTTACAAAAACAGTGCAGCCCTCTCACTGTGTCACTGATCCTGAAACAGTGCAGCCCTCTCACTGTGTCACTGATCCTGAAACAGTGCAGCCGTCTCACTATGTGATTGTTACAAAAACAGGGCAGCCCTCTGACTGTGTCACTGATCCTGAAACAGTGTAGCCCTCTCACTGTGTGACGGATCCTGAAACAGAGCAGCCCTCTCACTATGTGAATGTTCCTGAAAGAGTGCAGCCGTCTCACTATGTGATTTTTACAAAAATAGTGCAGCCCTCTCACTGTGTGACTGATCCTGAAACTGTGCAGCCCGTCTCACTGTGTAACTGATCCTGAAACAGTGCAGCCCTCTCACTGTGTGACTGATCCTGAAACAGTGGAGCCCTCTCAATGTGTGACTGATCCTGAAACAGTGCAGCCCTCTCAATGTGTCACTGTTTCCAACAGTGCAGCTGTCTCACTGTGCGTCTGATCCTGAAACAGTTCAGCCCTCCCACTGTTTGACTGATCCTGAAACAGTGCAGCCGTCTCACTGTGTGACTGAAACGGAAACAGTGCAGCCCTCTCACTGTCTGGCTGAACCTGAAACAGTCCAGCCCTCTCACTGTGTCACTGATCCTGAAACAGTGCAGCCCTCTCACTGTGTGACTGATCCTGAAACAGTGCAGCCCTCTCACTGTGTGACTGATCCAGAAACAGTGCAGCCCTCTCACTGTGTGAGTGATACTGAAACAGAGCAGCCCACTCACTGAGTCACTGATCTTGAAACAGTGCAGGCCTCTCACTGTGTCACTGATCCAGAAAAGGTGCAGCCCTCTCACTGTGTGACTGATCCTGAAACAGTGCAGCCCTCTCACTGTGTCGCTGATCCTGAAACAGTGCAGCCCTCTCACTCTGTCACTGATCCTGAAACAGTGCAGCCCTCTCACTCTGTCACTGATCCTGAAACAGTGCAGCTCTCTCACTGTGTCACTGTTTCCAACAGTGCAGCCCTCTCACTGTGTCACTGACCCTGAAACAGTGCAGCCCTCTCACTGTGTGACTGATCCTGAAACAGTGCAGCCCTCTCACTGTGTGACTGATCCAAAAACAGTGCAGTCCTCTCACTGTGTGACTGAACCGGAAACTGTGCAGCCCTCTCACTGTGTGACTGATCCTGAAACAGTGCAGCCCTCTCACTGCCTGACTGATCCTGAAAAAGTGCAGCCCTCTCACTGTGTGACTGATGCTGAAACAGTGCAGCCCCCTCAATGTGTGACTGATCCTGAAACAGTGCAGCCCTCTCACGGTTTAACTGATGCTGAAACAGTGCAGCCCTCTCACTGTGTGACTGATCCTGAAACAGTGCAGCCCTCTCACTATGTGACTGATCCTGAAACAGTGCAGCCCTCTCACTGTGCGACTGAACCCGAAACAGTGCCGCACTTTCACTGTGTGACTAAACCTGAAACAGTGCAGCCCTCTCACTTTGTGACTGTACCTAAAATAATGCAGCCCTCTCATTGTGTGACTGATCCTGAAACAGTGCAGCCCTCTCACGGTTTAAATGATCCTGAAACAGTGCAGCCCTCTCACTGTGTGACTGAACCTGAAACAGTGCAGCCCTCTCAATGTGTGACTGATCCAGAAACATAGCCGCCATTTAACTTTGCGATTGTACCTGAAACAGGGCAGCCCTCTCACTGTCTGACAGACAATGAAACAGTGCAGCACTCTGACTTTGTGACTGACCCTGAAACAGTGCAGCACTCTGACTGTGTGACTGAACCTGAAATAGTGCAGCCAATCTCACTGTGTGACTAATCTTGAAACAGTGCAGCCCTTTCAGTGTGTGACTGACCCTGAAACAGTGCAGCACTCTGACTGTGTGACTGAACCTGAAATAGTGCAGCCAATCTCACTGTGTGACTAATCTTGAAACAGTGCAGCCCTTTCAGTGTGTGACTGATCCAAAAACAGTGCAGCACTGTCACTGTGTGACTGTACCTGAAACAGTGCAGCCCTCTCACTATGTTAGTGAAACTGAAAATTGCAGACCTCTCACTGTGTCACTGAACCTGAAACAGTGCAGCCCTCTCACTGTTTGAATGATCCTGAAATAGTGCAGCCTTCTCACTGTGGGACTGATCCTGAAAAAATGCAGCCCTTGCCCTGTGTCACTGATCCCAAAAGTGCAGCACTCTCAGTGTGTCACTGATCCTGAAACAGTGCAGCACTCTCACTGTTTGACTGATCCTGAAACGGTGCAGCCCTCTCACTGTGTGACTGATCCCAAAACAGTCCAGCACTCTCACTGTGTCACTGATCCTGAAACAGTGCAGCCCTCTCACTGTTTTCCTGATCCTGTAACAGTGCATCCCTCTCACTGACTGATCCTGAAACGGTGCAGCCCTCTCACTGTGTCACTGATCCTGAAACAGTGCAGCCCTCTCACTGTGTGACTGATCCTGAAATAGTGCAGCCCTCTCACTATGTGACTGATCCTGAATCACTGCAGCCGTCTCACAATGTGATTGTTACAAAAACAGTGCAGCCCTCTCACTGTGTCACTGATCCTGAAACAGTGCAGCCCTCTCACTGTGTCACTGATCCTGAAACAGTGCAGCCGTCTCACTATGTGATTGTTACAAAAACAGGGCAGCCCTCTGACTGTGTCACTGATCCTGAAACAGTGTAGCCCTCTCACTGTGTGACGGATCCTGAAACAGAGCAGCCCTCTCACTATGTGAATGTTCCTGAAAGAGTGCAGCCGTCTCACTATGTGATTTTTACAAAAATAGTGCAGCCCTCTCACTGTGTGACTGATCCTGAAACTGTGCAGCCCGTCTCACTGTGTAACTGATCCTGAAACAGTGCAGCCCTCTCACTGTGTGACTGATCCTGAAACAGTGGAGCCCTCTCAATGTGTGACTGATCCTGAAACAGTGCAGCCCTCTCAATGTGTCACTGTTTCCAACAGTGCAGCTGTCTCACTGTGCGTCTGATCCTGAAACAGTTCAGCCCTCCCACTGTTTGACTGATCCTGAAACAGTGCAGCCGTCTCACTGTGTGACTGAAACGGAAACAGTGCAGCCCTCTCACTGTCTGGCTGAACCTGAAACAGTCCAGCCCTCTCACTGTGTCACTGATCCAGAAACAGTGCAGCCCTCTCACGGTTTAACTGTTCCTGAAACACGGCAGCCCTCTCACTTTGTGACTGATCCTGAAACAGTGCAGCCCTTTCACTGTGTGACTGAACCTGAAACAGTGCAGCCCTCTCACTGTGTCACTGATCCTGAAACAGTGCAGCACTCTCACTGTGTCACTGATCCTGAAACAGTGCAGCCGTCTCACTATGTGATTGTTACAAAAACAGTGCAGCCCTCTCACTGTGTGACTGATCCTGAAACAGTGCAGCCCTCTCACTGTGTGACTGATCCTGAAACAGTGCAGCCCTCTCACTATGTGACTGATCCTGAAACAGTGCAGCAGTCTAACTATGTGATTGTTAAAAAAACAGTGCAGCCCTCTCACTGTGTGACTGATCCTGAAACAGTGCAGCCGTCTCACTATGTGACTGATCCTGAAACAGTGCAGCCCTCTCACTGTGTCACTGATACTGAAACAGTGCAGCCTTCTCACTATGTGATTGTTACAAAAACAGTGCAGCCCTCTCACTGTGTGACTGATCCTGAAACAGTGCAGCCTTCTCACTATGTGATTTGTACAAAAACGGTGCAGCCCTCTCACTATGTGACTGATCCTGGAACAGTGCATTCATCTCACTGTGTCACTGATCCTGAAACAGTGCATCCCTCTCATTATGTGACTGATCCTGAAACAGTGCAGCCTTCTCACTATGTGATTTGTACAAAAACGGTACAGCCCTCTCACTATGTGACTGATCCTGGAACAGTGCATTCATCTCACTGTGTAACTGATCCTGAAACAGTGCAGCCCTCTCACTGTGTGACTGATCCTGAAACAGTGCAGGCCTCTCACTGTGTCACTGATCCTGAAACAGTGCAGCTCTCTCACTGTGTCACTGTTTCCAACAGTGCAGCTGTCTCACTGTGCGGCTGATCCTGAAACAGTGCAGCCCTCCCACAGATTGACTGATCCTGAAACAGTGCAGCCTTCTCACTGTGTGACTGATCCTGAAACAGTGCAGCCCTCTCACTGTGTGACTGAACGGGAAACAGTGCAGCCCTCTCACTGTCTGACTGAACCTGAAACAGTCCAGCCCTCTCACTGTGTCTCTGATCCTGAAAAAATGCAGCCCTCTCACGGTTTAACCGTTCCTGAAACAGTGCAGCCCTCTCACTGTGTGACTGATCCTGAAACAGTGCAGCCCTCTCACTGTGTGACTGATCCTGAAACAGTGCCGCCCTCTCATGGTTTAACTGATCCTGAAACAGTGCAGCCCTGTCACTCTGTGACAGAACCCGAAACAGTGCCGCCCTTTCACTGTGTGACTGAACCTGAAACAGTGATGCCCTCTCATTGAGTGACTGATCCTGAAACAGTGCAGCCGTCTCACTGTGTGACTGATCCTGAAACAGTGCAGGCCTCTCACTGTGTCTCTGATCCTGAAACAGTGCAGCCCTCTAACTGTGTGAATGATCCTGAAACAGTGCAGCCCTCTCACTATGTGACTGATCCTGAAACAGTGCAGCCGTCTCATTATGTGATTGTTACAAAAACAGTGCAGCACGCTCACTGTGTGACTGATCCTGAAACAGTGCAGCCCTCTCACTGTGTGACTGATCCTGAAACAGTGCAGCCCTCTCACTGTGTCACTGATCCTGAAACAGTGCAGCTCTCTCACTGTGTCACTGTTTCCAACAGTGCAGCTGTCTCACTGTGCGGCTGATCCTGAAACAGTGCAGCCCTCCCACTGTTTGACTGATCCTGAAACAGTGCAGCCCTCTCACTATGTGACTGATCCAAAAACACTGCAGCCCTCTCACTGTGTGACTGATCCTGAAACAGTGTAGCCCTCTCACTGTGTGACTGAACCGGTAACAGTGCAGCCCTCTCACTGTGTCACTGATCCTGAAACAGTGCAGCCCTCTCACGGTTTAAATGTTCCTGAAACACTGCAGCCCTCTCACTGTATGACTGATTCTGAAACAGTGCCGCCCTCTCACTTTGTGACCCATCCTGAAACAGTGCAGCCCTCTCATGGTTTAACTGATCCTGAAACAGTGCAGCCCTGTAACTGTGTGACTGAACCCGAAACAGTGCCACCCTTTCACTGTGTGACTGATCCTGAAAAAGTGCAGCCATCTCACTGTGTGACTGATCCTGAAACAGTGCAGCCATCTCACTGTGTGACTGATCCTGAAACAGTGCAGCCCTCTCACGGTTTAACTGATCCTGAAACAGTGCAGACCTCTCACTGTGTGACGGATCCTGAAACAGTGCAGCCCTCTCACTGTGTGACTGAAACTGAAACAGTGCATCCTTCTCAATTTGTGACTGAACCTGAAACAGTGCAGCACTCTGATTGTGAGACTGAACCTGAAACAGTGCAACCCTCTCACTGTGTCACTGATCCTGAAACAGTGCAGCACTCTCACTGTTTGACTGATCCTGAAACTGTGCAGCCCTCTCACTGTGTGACTGCTCCTGAAACAGTGCAGCTCTCTCACTGTGTCACTGATTCTGAAACAGTGCAGCCCTCTCACTGTGTGACTCATCCTGAAACAGTGCAGCCCTCTCACTATGTGACTGATCCTGAAACAGTGCAGCACTCTCACTATGTGATTGTTACAAAAACACTGCAGCCCTCTGACTGTGTCACTGATCCTGAAACAGTGTAGCCCTCTCACTGTGTGACTGATCCTGAAACAGTGCATCCGTCTCACTGTGTAACTGATCCTGAAACAGTGCAGCCCTCTCACTGTGTGACTGATCCTGAAACAGTGCAGGCCTCTCACTGTGTCACTGTCCTGAAACAGTGCAGCTCTCTCACTGTGTCACTGTTTCCAACAGTGCAGCTGTCTCACTGTGCAGCTGATCCTGAAACAGTGCAGCCCTCCCACAGATTGACTGATCCTGAAACAGTGCAGCCCTCTCACTGTGTCACTGATCCTGAAACAGTGCAGCCATCTCACTGTGTGACTGAACGGGAAACAGTGCAGCCCTATCACTGTCTGACTGAACCTGAAACAGTCCAGCCCTCTCACTGTGTCTCTGATCCTGAAACAGTGCAGCCCTCTCACGGTTTAACCGTTCCTGAAACAGTGCAGCCCTCTCACTGTGTGACTGATCCTGAAACAGTGCAGCCCTCTCACTGTGTGACTGACCCTGAAACACTGCAGCCCTCTCATGGTTTAACTGATCCTGAAACAGTGCAGCCCTGTCACTCTGTGACTGAACCCGAAACAGTGCCGCCCTTTCACTGTGTGACTGAACCTGAAACAGTGATGCCCTCCCATTGAGTGACTGATCCTGAAACAGTGCAGCCGTCTCACTGTGTGACTGATCCTGAAACAGTGCAGGCCTCTCACTGTGTCTCTGATCCTGAAACAGTGCAGCCCTCTAACTGTGTGAATGATCCTGAAACAGTGCAGCCCTCTCACTATGTGACTGATCCTGAAACAGTGCAGCCGTCTCACTATGTGATTGTTACAAAAACAGTGCAGCCCGCTCACTGTGTGACTGATCCTGAAACAGTGCAGCCCTCTCACTGTGTAACTGATCCTGAAACAGTGCAGCCCTCTCACTGTGTCACTGATCCTGAAACAGGGCAGCCCTCTCACTGTGTCACTGATCCTGAAACAGTGCAGCTCTCTCACTGTGTCACTGTTTCCAACAGTGCAGCTGTCTCACTGTGCGGCTGATCCTGAAACAGTGCAGCCCTCCCACTGTTTGACTGATCCTGAAACAGTGCAGCCCTCTCACTGTGTGACTGAACCGGAAACAGTGCAGCCCTCTCAATGTGTCACTGATCCTGAAACAGTGCAGCCCTCTCACGGTTTAACTGTTCCTGAAACACTGCAGCCCTCTCACTGTATGACTGATTCTGAAACAGTGCGGCCCTCTCACTTTGTGACTGATCCTGAAACAGTGCAGCCCTCTCACTGTGTGACTGATCCTGAAACAGTGCAGCCCTCTCACTATGTGACTGATCCTGAAACAGTGCAGCTGTCTAACTATGTGATTGTTACAAAAACAGTGCAGCCCTCTCACTGTGTGACTGATCCTGTAACAGTGCAGCCCTCTCACTATGTGACAGATCCTGAAACAGTGCAGCCGTCTCACTATGTGATTGTTACAAAAACAGTGCAGCCCTCTGACTGTGTCACTGATCCTGAAACAGTGTAGCCCTCTCACTGTGTGACTGATCCTGAAACAGTGCATCCCTCTCACTATGTGACTGATCCTGAAACAGTGCATCCGTCTCACTGTGTAACTGATCCTGAAACAGTGCAGCCCTCTCACTGTGTGACTGATCCTGAAACAGTGCAGGCCTCTCACTGTGTCACTGTCCTGAAACAGGGCAGGACTCTCACTGTGTCACTGATCCTGAAACAGTGCAGCTCTCTCACTGTGTCACTGTTTCCAACAGTGCAGCTGTCTCACTGTGCAGCTGATCCTGAAACAGTGCAGCCCTCCCACAGATTGACTGATCCTGAAACAGTGCAGCCCTCTCACTGTGTGACTGATCCAAAAACAGTGCAGCCCTCTCACTGTGTCACTGATCCTGAAACAGTGCAGCCATCTCACTGTGTGACTGAACCTGAAACAGTCCAGCCCTCTCACTGTGTCTCTGATCCTGAAACAGTGCAGCTCTCTCACGGTTTAACCGTTCCTGAAACAGTGCAGCCCTCTCACTGTGTGACTGATCCTGAAACAGTGCAGCCCTCTCACTGTGTGACTGACCCTGAAACACTGCAGCCCTCTCATGGTTTAACTGATCCTGAAACAGTGCTGCCCTGTCACTCTGTGACTGAACCCAAAACAGTGCCGCCCTTTCACTGTGTGACTGAACCTGAAACAGTGATGCCCTCTCATTGAGTGACTGATCCTGAAACAGTGCAGCCGTCTCACTGTGTGACTGATTCTGAAACAGTGCAGGCCTCTCACTGTGTCTCTGATCCTGAAACAGTGCAGCCCTCTAACTGTGTGAATGATCCTGAAACAGTGCAGCCCTCTCACTATGTGACTGATCCTGAAACAGTGCAGCCGTCTCACTATGTGATTGTTACAAAGACAGTGCAGCCCGCTCACTGTGTGACTGATCCTGAAACAGTGCAGCCCTCTCACTGTGTAACTGATCCTGAAACAGTGCAGCCCTCTCACTGTGTCACTGATCCTGAAACAGGGCAGGCCTCTCACTGTGTCACTGATCCTGAAACAGTGCAGCTCTCTCACTGTGTCACTGTTTCCAACAGTGCAGCTGTCTCACTGTGCGGCTGATCCTGAAACAGTGCAGCCCTCCCACTGTTTGACTGATCCTGAAACAGTGCAGCCCTCTCACTATGTGACTGATCCAAAAACATTGCAGCCCTCTCACTGTGTGACTGATCCTGAAACAGTGCAGCCCTCTCACTGTGTGACTGATCCTGAAACAGTGCAGCCCTCTCACGGTTTAACTGTTCCTGAAACACTGCAGCCCTCTCACTGTGTGACTGATCCTGAAACAGTGCAGCCCTCTCACTGTGTGACTGATCCTGAAACAGTGCAGCCCTCTCACGGTTTAACTGATCCTGAAACAGTGCAGCACTCTCACTGTGTGACTGATCCAGAAACAGTCCATTTTTCTCACTGTGTGACTGAACCCGAAACAGTGCAGCCCTCTCACTGTGTGACTGATCAAGAAACATAGCCGCCATTTAACTTTGTGACTGATCCTGAAACAGTGCATCCGTCTCACTGTGTAACTGATCCTGAAACAGTGCAGCCCACTCACTGTGTGACTGATCCTGAAACAGTGCAGGCCTCTCACTGTGTCACTGTCCTGAAACAGGGCAGGCCTCTCACTGTGTCACTGATCCTGAAACAGTGCAGCTCTCTCACTGTGTCACTGTTTCCAACAGTGCAGCTGTCTCACTGTGCGGCTGATCCTGAAACAGTGCAGCCCTCCCACAGATTGACTGATCCTGAAACAGTGCAGCCCTCTCACTGTGTGACTGATCCAAAAACAGTGCAGCCCTCTCACTGTGTCACTGATCCTGAAACAGTGCAGCCATCTCACTGTGTGACTGAACGGGAAACAGTGCAGCCCTATCACTGTCTGACTGAACCTGATACAGTCCAGCCCTCTCACTGTGTCTCTGATCCTGAAACAGTGCAGCCCTCTCACGGTTTAACCGTTCCTGAAACAGTGCAGCCCTCTCACTGTGTGACTGATCCTGAAACAGTGCAGCCCTCTCACTGTGTGACTGACCCTTAAACACTGCAGCCCTCTCATGGTTTAAGTGATCCTGAAACAGTGCAGCCCTGTCACTCTGTGACTGAACCCGAAACAGTGCCGGCCTTTCACTGTGTGACTGAACCTGAAACAGTGATGCCCTCTCATTGAGTGACTGATCCTGAAACAGTGCGGCCGTCTCACTGTGTGACTGATCCTGAAACAGTGCAGGCCTCTCACTGTGTCTCTGATCCTGAAACAGTGCAGCCCTCTAACTGTGTGAATGATCCTGAAACAGTGCAGCCCTCTCACTATGTGACTGATCCTGAAACAGTGCAGCCGTCTCACTATGTGATTGTTACTAAAACAGTGCAGCCCGCTCACTGTGTGACTGATCCTGAAACAGTGCAGCCCTCTCACTGTGTAACTGATCCTGAAACAGTGCAGCCCTCTCACGGTTTAACTGTTCCTGAAACACTGCAGCCCTCTCACTGTATGACTGATTCTGAAACAGTGCCGCCCTCTCACTTTGTGACCCATCCTGAAACAGTGCAGCCCTCTCATGGTTTAACTGATCCTGAAACAGTGCAGCCCTGTCACTGAGTGACTGAACCCGAAACAGTGCCGCCCTTTCACTGTGTGACTGAACCTGAAACAGTGATGACCTCTCATTGAGTGACTGATCCTGAAAAAGTGCAGCCATCTCACTGTGTGACTGATCCTGAAACAGTGCAGCCATCTCACTGTGTGACTGATCCTGAAACAGTGCAGCCCTCTCACGGTTTAACTGATCCTGACACAGTGCAGCCCTCTCACTGTGTGACTGATATTGAAACAGTGCAGCCCTCTCACTGTGTGACTGATGCAGAAACATAGCAGCTATTTAACTATGTGACTGTACCTGAAACAGTGCAGCCCTCTCACTGTATGACTGAAACTGAAACAGTGCATCCTTCTCAATTTGTGACTGAACCTGAAACAGTGCAGCACTCTGATTGTGAGACTGAACCTGAAACAGTGCAACCCTCTCACTGTGTCACTGATCCTGAAACAGTGCAGCACTCTCACTGTTTGACTGATCCTGAAACTGTGCAGCCCTCTCACTGTGTGACTGAAACTGAAACAGTGCATCCTTCTCAATTTGTGACTGAACCTGAAACAGTGCAGCACTCTGATTGTGAGACTGAACCTGAAACAGTGCAACCCTCTCACTGTGTCACTGATCCTGAAACAGTGCAGCACTCTCACTGTTTGACTGATCCTGAAACTGTGCAGCCCTCTCACTGTGTGACTGCTCCTGAAACAGTGCAGCCCTCTCCCTGTGTGACTGATCCTGAAACAGTGCAGCCCTCTCACTGTGTGACTGATCCTGAAACAGTGCAGCCCTCTCACTATGTGACTGATCCTGAAACAGTGCAGCTGTCTAACTATGTGATTGTTACAAAAACAGTGCAGCCCTCTCACTGTGTGACTGATCCTGAAACAGTGCAGCCCTCTCACTATGTGACAGATCCTGAAACAGTGCAGCCGTCTCACTATGTGATTGTTACAAAAACAGTGCAGCCCTCTGACTGTGTCACTGATCCTGAAACAGTGTAGCCCTCTCACTGTGTGACTGATCCTGAAACAGTGCATCCGTCTCACTGTGTAACTGATCCTGAAACAGTGCAGCCCTCCCACTGTGTGACTGATCCTGAAACAGTGCAGGCCTCTCACTGTGTCACTGTCCTGAAACAGGGCAGGCCTCTCACTGTGTCACTGATCCTGAAACAGTGCAGCTCTCTCACTGTGTCACTGTTTCCAACAGTGCAGCTGTCTCACTGTACAGCTGATCCTGAAACAGTGCAGCCCTCCCACAGATTGACTGATCCTGAAACAGTGCAGCCCTCTCACTGTGTGACTGATCCAAAAACAGTGCAGCTCTCTCACTGTGTCACTGATCCTGAAACAGTGCAGCCATTTCACTGTGTGACTGAACGGGAAACAGTGCATCCCTATCACTGTCTGACTGAACCTGAAACAGTCCAGCCCTCTCACTGTGTCTCTGATCCTGAAACAGTGCAGCTCTCTCACGGTTTAACCGTTCCTGAAACAGTGCAGCCCTCTCACTGTGTGACTGATCCTGAAACAGTGCAGCCCTCTCACTGTGTGACTGACCCTGAAACACTGCAGCCCTCTCATGGTTTAACTGATCCTGAAACAGTGCAGCCCTGTCACTCTGTGACTGAACCCGAAACAGTGCCGCCCTTTCACTGTGTGACTGAACCTGAAACAGTGATGCCCTCTCATTGAGTGACTGATCCTGAAACAGTGCAGCCGTCTCACTGTGTAACTGATCCTGAAACAGTGCAGGCCTCTCACTGTGTCTCTGATCCTGAAACAGTGCAGCCCTCTAACTGTGTGAATGATCCTGAAACAGTGCAGCCCTCTCACTATGTGACTGATCCTGAAACAGTGCAGCCGTCTCACTATGTGATTGTTACAAAAACAGTGCAGCCCGCTCACTGTGTGACTGATCCTGAAACAGTGCAGCCCTCTCACTGTGTAACTGATCCTGTAACAGTGCAGCCCTCTCACTCTGTCACTGATCCTGAAACAGGGCAGGCCTCTCACTGTGTCACTGATCCTGAAACAGTGCAGCTCTCTCACTGTGTCACTGTTTCCAACAGTGCAGCTGTCTCACTGTGCGGCTGATCCTGAAACAGTGCAGCCCTCCCACTGTTTGACTGATCCTGAAACAGTGCAGCCCTCTCACTATGTGACTGATCCAAAAACATTGCAGCCCTCTCACTGTGTGACTGATCCGGAAACAGTGCAGCCCTCTCACGGTTTAACTGTTCCTGAAACACTGCAGCCCTCTCACTGTATGACTGAGTCTGAAACAGTGCAGCCCTCTCACTTTGTGACTGATCCTGAAACAGTGCAGCCCTCTCATGGTTTAACTGATCCTGAAACAGTGCAGCCCTGTCACTGTGCGACTGAACCCGAAACAGTGCCGCCCTTTCACTGTGTGACTGATCCTGAAACAGTGCAGCCCTCTCACGGTTTAACTGATCCTGAAACAGTGCAGCACTCTCACTGTGTGACTGATCCAGAAACAGTCCATTTTTCTCACTGTGTGACTGAACCTGAAACAGTGCAGCCCTCTCATTGTGTGAGTGATACTGAAGCAGTGCAGCCCTCAAACGGTTTAAATGATCCTGAAACAGTGCAGCCCTCTCACTGTGTGACTGATCAAGAAACATAGCCGCCATTTAACTTTGTGACTGTACCTGAAACAGTGCAGCCCTCTCACTGTGTGACTGACCCTGAAACAGTGCAGCCATCTCACAGTGTGACTGATCCAAAAACAGTGCAGCCCTCTCACGGTGTGACTAATCTTGAAATAGTGCAGCCCTTTCACTGTGTGACTGATCCAAAAACAGTGCAGCCCTCTCACTGTGTGACTGATACTGAAACAGTGCAGCGCTCTCACTCTGTGACTGACCCTGAAACAGTGCAGCCCTCTCATGGTTTAACTGATCCTGAAACAGTGCAGCCCTGTCACTGTGTGACTGAACCTGAAACAGTGATACCCTCTCACTGAGTGACTGATCCTGAAAAAGTGCAGCCATCTCACTGTGTGACTGTTCCTGAAACAGTGCAGCCCTCTCACGGTTGAACTGATCCTGAAATAGTGCAGCACTCTCACTGTGTGATAGATCCAGAATCACTCCATTTTTCTCATTGCGTGACTGAACCTGAAACAGTGCAAACCTCTCATTGAGTGACAGATCCTGAAAAAGTGCAGCCCTCTCATTGCGTGACTGATATTGAAACACTGCAGCCCTCTCATGGTTTAAATGATCTTGAAACAGTGCAGCCCTGTCATGGTTTAAATGATCCTGAAACAGTGCAGCCCTCTCATGGTTTGAATGATCCTGAAACAGTGCAGCCCTCTCACTGTGTGACTGAACCTGAAACAGTGCAGCCCTCTCACTGTGTGACTGATCCAGAAACATAGCCGCCATTTAAATTTGTGACTGTACCTGAAACAGTGCCGCCCTCTCACTGTGTGACTGACATTGAACCTGTGCAGCCTTCTCACTTTGTGACTGACCCTGAAACAGTGCTGCACTCTCACTGTGTGACTGATCCTGAAAGAGTGCAGCCCTCTCACTGTGTCTCAGATTCTCAAACAGTGCAGCCCTCTCACTGGGTGACTGAACCTGAAACAGTGCAGCCCTCTCACTGTGTGACTGAACCGGAAACAGTGCAGCCCTCTCACTGTGTGACTGAACCGGAAACAGTGCAGCCCTCTCACTGTGTCACTGTTTCCAACCGTGCAGCTGTCTCACTGTGCGGCTGATCCTGAAACAGTGCAGCCCTCCCACTGTTTGACTGATCCTGAAACAGTGCAGCCCTCTCACTGTGTGACTGATCAAAAAACAGTGCAGCCCTCTCACTGTGTGACTGAGTCTGAAACAGTGCAGCCCTCTCACTGTTTGACTGATCCTGAAACAGTGCAGCCCTCTCACTGTGTGACTGATTCTGAATCAGTGCAGCCCTCTCACTGTGTGACTGATTCTGAAACAGTGCAGCCCTGTCATGATTTAGCTGATCCTGAACCAGTGCAGTCCTGTCACTGTGTGACTGAACCCGAAACAGTGCCGCCCTTTCACTGTGTGACTGAACCTGAAACAGTGATGCCCTCTCATTGAGTGACTGTTCCTGAAACAGTGCAGCCATCTCACTGTGTGACTGATCCTGAAACAGTGCAGCCCTCTCACGGTTGAACTGATGCTGACACAGTGCGGCCCTCTCACTGTGTGACGGATCCTGAAACAGTGCAGCCCTCTCACTGTGTCACTGACCCTGAAACAGTGCAGCTGTCTCACTATGTGATTGTTACAAGAACAGGGCAGCCCTCTGACTGTGTCACTGATCCTGAAACAGTGTAGCCCTCTCACTGTGTGACTGATCCTGAAACAGTGCAGCCCTCTCACTATGTGACTGATCCTGAAACAGTGCAGCCGTCTCACTATGTGATTTTTACAAAAACAGTGCAGCCCTCTCACTGTGTGACTGATCCTGAAACAGTGCAGCCGTCTCACTGTGTCACTGATCCTGAAACAGTGCAGCCCTCTCACTGTGTCACTGATCCTGAAACAGTGCAGGCCTCTCACTGTGTGACTGATCCTGAAACAGTGCAGCTCTCTCACTGTGTCTCTGTTTCCAACAGTGCAGCTGTCTCACTGTGTGGCTGATCCTGAAACAGTGCAGCCATACCAAAGTTTGACTGATCCTGAAACAGTGCAGCCCTCTCACTGTGTGACTGATCCAAAAACAGTGCAGCCCTCTCATTGTGTGACTGATCCTGAAACAGAGCAGCCCTCTCACTGTGTGACTGAACCGGAAACAGTGTAGCCCTCTCACTGTCTGACTGAACCTGAAATAGTCCAGCCCTCTCACTGTGTCACTGATCCTGAAACAGTGCAGCCCTCTCACGGTTTAACCGTTCCTGAAACAGTGCAGCCCTCTCACTGTGTGACTGATTCTGAAACAGTGCCGCCCTCTCACTTTGTGACTGATCCTGAAACAGTGCAGCCCTCTCACTGTGTGACTGATCTAGTAACACTGCAGGCCTCTCATGGTTTAACGGATCCTGAAACAGTGCAGCCCTGTCACTGTGTGACTGAACCCGAAACAGTGCCGCCTTTCACTGTGTGACTGAACCTGAAACAGTGCAGCCCTCTCACTATGTGACTGATCCTGAAACAGTGCAGCCGTCTCACTATGTGATTGTTACAAAAACAGTGCAGCCCCCTCAAAGTGTGACCGATCCTGAAACAGTGCAGCCCTCTCACTGTGTAACTGATCCTGAAACAGTGCAGCCCTCTCTCTGTTTCACTGATCCTGAAACAGGGCAGGCCTCTCACAGTGTCACTTAACCTTAAACAGTGCAGCTCTTTCACTGTGTCACTGTTTCCAACAGTGCAGCTGTCTCACTGTGTGACTGATCCAAAAACAGTGCAGCCCTCTCACTGTGTGACAGATCCTGAAACAGTGCAGCCCTCTCACTGTCTGACTGAACCTGAAACATTCCAGCCCTCTCACTGTGTCACTGATCCTGAAACACTGCAGCCCACTCACATTGTGACTGATCCTGAAACAGTGCAGCCCTCTCATGGTTTAACTGATCCTGAAACAATGCAGCCCTCTCACTGTGTGACTGATCCTGAAACAGTCCATTTTTCTCACTGTGTGACTGAACCTGAAACAGTGCAGCCCTCTCACTTTGTGACTGAACCTGAAACAGTGCAGCCCTCTCATTGTGTGACTGATCCTGAAACAGTGCAGCCATCTCACTGTGTGACTGATCCTGAAACAGTCCATTTTTCTCACTGTGTGACTGAACCTGAAACAGTGCAGCTGTCTCACTATGTGATTGTTACAAGAACAGGGCAGCCCTCTGACTGTGTCACTGATCCTGAAACAGTGTAGCCCTCTCACTGTGTGACTGATCCTGAAACAGTGCAGCCCTCTCACTATGTGACTGATCCTGAAACAGTGCAGCCGTCTCACTATGTGATTTTTACAAAAACAGTGCAGCCCTCTCACTGTGTGACTGATCCTGAAACAGTGCAGCCCTCTCACTGTGTGACTGATCCTGAAACAGTGCAGCCGTCTCACTATGTGATTTTTACAAAAACAGTGCAGCCCTCTCACTGTGTCACTGATACTGAAACAGTGCAGGCCTCTCACTGTGTGACTGATCCTGAAACAGTGCAGCTCTCTCACTGTGTCTCTGTTTCCAACAGTGCAGCTGTCTCACTGTGTGGCTGATCCTGAAACAGTGCAGCCATACCAAAGTTTGACTGATCCTGAAACACTGCAGCCCTCTCACTGTGTGACTGATCCAAAAACAGTGCAGCCCTCTCACTGTGTGACTGATCCTGAAACAGAGCAGCCCTCTCACTGTGTGACTGAACCGGAAACAGTGTAGCCCTCTCACTGTCTGACTGAACCTGAAATAGTCCAGCCCTCTCACTGTGTCACTGATCCTGAAACAGTGCAGCCCTCTCACGGTTTAACCGTTCCTGAAACACTGCAGCCCTCTCACTGTGTGACTGATTCTGAAACAGTGCAGCCCTCTCACTTTGTGACTGATCCTGAAACAGTGCAGCCCTCTCACTGTGTGACTGATCTAGTAACACTGCAGGCCTCTCATGGTTTAACGGATCCTGAAACAGTGCAGCCCTGTCACTGTGTGACTGAACCTGAAACAGTGCAGCCCTCTCACTATGTGACAGATCCGGAAACAGTGCAGCCCTCTCACTGTGTGACTGAACCGGAAACAGTGTAGCCCTCTCACTGTCTGACTGAACCTGAAATAGTCCAGCCCTCTCACTGTGTCACTGATCCTGAAACAGTGCAGCCCTCTCACGGTTTAACTGTTCCTGAAACACTGCAGCCCTCTCACATTGTGACTGATCCTGAAACAGTGCAGCCCTCTCATGGTTTAACTGATCCTGAAACAGTGCCGCCCTTTCACTGTGTGACTGAACCTGAAACAGTCCAGCCCTCTCATTGAGTGACTGATCCTGAAACAGTGCAGCCGTCTCACTGTGTGACTGATCCTGAAACAGTGCAGCTCTCTCACTGTGTCACTGATCCTGAAACAGTCCATTTTTCTCACTGTGTGACTGAACCTGAAACAGTGCAGTCCTCTCACTTTGTGACTGAACCTGAAACAGTGCAGCCCTCTCATTGTGTGAGTGAAACTGAAACAGTGCAGCCCTCGCACGGTTTAAATGATCCTGAAACAGTGCAGCCTTCTCACTTTGTGACTGATCCAAAAACAGTGCAGCCCTCTCAAGGTGTGACTAATCTTGAAACAGTGCAGCCCTTTCAGTGTGTGACTGACCCAAAAACAGTGCAGCCCTCTCACTTTGTGACTGATCCTGAAACAGTGCAGCCCTCTCACTGTGTGACTGATACTGAAACAGTGCAGCACTCTCACTGTATGACTGATCCTGAAACAATGCAGCCATCTCACTGTGTGACTGTTCCGGAAACAGTGCAGCCCTCTCACGGTTTAACTGATCCTGAAATAGTGCAGCACTCTCACTGTGAGACAGATCCAGAAACAGTCCATTTTTCTCACTGTGTGACTGATCCTGAAACAGTGCAGCCCTCTCACTGTATGACTGATCCTGAAAGAGTGCAGGCCTCTCACTGTGTCTCAGATCGTGAAACAGTGCAGCCATCTCACTGTGTCACTGATCCTGAAACAGTGCAGCCCTCTCACTGTGTGATTGATACTGAAACAGTGCAGCCCTCTCACTGTGTCACTGATCCTGAAACAGTGCAGCCCTCTCACTGTGTCACTGATCCTGAAGCAGTGCAGCCCTCTCACTGTGTCACTGATCCTGAAACAGTGCAGCCCTCTCACTGTGAGACTGATCCTGAAACATTGCAGCCCACTCACTGTGCGACTGATCCAAAAAAGTGCAGCCCTCTCACTGTGTGACTGATCCAGAAACAGTGCAGCCCTCTCACTATGTCACTGATCCAGAAACAGTGCAGCCCTCTCACTGTGTGACTGATCCAGAAATGGTGCAGCGCTCTCACTGTGTGACTGATCCTGAAACAGTGCAAACCTCTCATTGTGTGACAAATCCTGAAACAGCGCAGCCCTCTCACTGTGTCACTGAACCTGAAACAGTGCAGCCCTCTCAAGGTTTACCTGATCCTGAAACAGTGCAGCCATCTCACTGTATCACTGATCCTGAAACAGTGCAGGCCTCTCACTGTGTGACAGATCCAGAAACAGTCCATTTTTCTCACTGTGTGACTGAACCTGAAACAGTGCAAACCTCTCACTTTGTGACTGATCCTGAAACAGTGCATCCCTCTCACTGTGTGACTGATCCTGAAACAGTGCACGCCTCTCATTGTGTGACTGATCCTGAAACAGTGCAGCCCTCTCACTGTGTCACTGACCCTGAAACAGTGCAGCTGTCTCACTATGTGATTGTTACAAGAACAGGGCAGCCCTCTGACTGTGTCACTGATCCTGAAACAGTGTAGCCCTCTCACTGTGTGACTGATCCTGAAACAGTGCAGCCCTCTCACTATGTGACTGAACCTGAAACAGTGCAGCCCTCTCATTGTGTGACTGATCCTGAAACAGTGCAGCCCTCTCACTGTGTCACTGACCCTGAAACAGTGCAGCTGTCTCACTATGTGATTGTTACAAGAACAGGGCAGCCCTCTGACTGTGTCACTGATCCTGAAACAGTGTAGCCCTCTCACTGTGTGACTGATCCTGAAACAGTGCAGCCCTCTCACTATGTGACTGATCCTGAAACAGTGCAGCCGTCTCACTATGTGATTTTTACAAAAACAGTGCAGCCCTCTCACTGTGTGACTGATCCTGAAACAGTGCAGCCGTCTCACTGTGTCACTGATCCTGAAACAGTGCAGCCCTCTCACTGTGTCACTGATACTGAAACAGTGCAGGCCTCTCACTGTGTGACTGATCCTGAAACAGTGCAGCTCTCTCACTGTGTCTCTGTTTCCAACAGTGCAGCTGTCTCACTGTGTGGCTGATCCTGAAACAGTGCAGCCATACCAAAGTTTGACTGATCCTGAAACACTGCAGCCCTCTCACTGTGTGACTGATCCAAAAACAGTGCAGCCCTCTCACTGTGTGACTGATCCTGAAACAGAGCAGCCCTCTCACTGTGTGACTGAACCGGAAACAGTGTAGCCCTCTCACTGTCTGACTGAACCTGAAATAGTCCAGCCCTCTCACTGTGTCACTGATCCTGAAACAGTGCAGCCCTCTCACGGTTTAACCGTTCCTGAAACACTGCAGCCCTCTCACTGTGTGACTGATTCTGAAACAGTGCAGCCCTCTCACTTTGTGACTGATCCTGAATCAGTGCAGCCCTCTCACTGTGTGACTGATTTAGTAACACTGCAGGCCTCTCATGGTTTAACGGATCCTGAAACAGTGCAGCCCTGTCACTGTGTGACTGAACCCGAAACAGTGCCGCCTTTCACTGTGTGACTGATCCTGAAACAGTGCAGCCGTCTCACTATGTGATTGTTTCAAAAAGAGTGCAGCCCTCTCACTGTGTGACAGATCCTGAAACAGTGCAGCCCTCTCACTGTCTGACTGAACCTGAAACAGTCCAGCCCTCTCACTGTGTCACTGATCCTGAAACAGTGCAGCCCTCTCACGGTTTAACTGTTCCTGAAACACTGCAGACCTCTCACAGTGTCACTGATCCTGAAACAGTGCAGCCCTCTCACTGTGTGACTGATCCTGAAACAGTGCAGCCCTCTCATGGTTTACCTGATCCTGAAACAGTGCCGCCCTTTCACTGTGTGACTGAACCTGAAAAAGTGATGCCCTCTCACTGTGTGACTGATCCTGAAACAGTCCATTTTTCTCACTGTGTGACTGAACCTGAAACAGTGCAGCCCTCTCACTTTGTGACTGAACCTGAAACAGTGCAGCCCTTTCAGTGTGTGACTGACCCAAAAACAGTGCAGCCCTCTCACTTTGTGACTGATCCTGAAACAGTGCAGCCCTCTCACTGTGTGACTGATACTGAAACAGTGCAGCACTCTCACTGTATGACTGATCCTGAAACAATGCAGCCATCTCACTGTGTGATTGTTCCGGAAACAGTGCAGCCCTCTCACGGTTTAACTGATCCTGAAATAGTGCAGCCCTCTCACGGTTTAACTGTTCATGAAACACTGCAGCCCTCTCACTGTGTGACTGATCCTGAAACAGTGCAGCCCTCTCACTGTGTCACTGATCCTGAAACAGTGCAGCCCTGTCACTGTGTGACTGAACCCGAAACACTGCCGCCCCTTCACTGTGTGACTGAACCTGAAACAGTGATGCCCTCTCACTGAGTGACTGATCCTGAAACAGTGCAGCCCTCTCACTGTGTCACTGATCCTGAAACAGTGCAGCCCTCTCACTGTGTGACAGATCCTGAAACAGTGCAGCTCTCTCACTGTGTCTCTGTTTCCAACAGTGCAGCTGTCTCACTGTGTGGCTGATCCTGAAACAGTGCAGCCATACCAAAGTTTGACTGATCCTGAAACAGTGCAGCCCTCTCACTGTGTGACTGATCCAAAAACAGTGCAGCCCTCTCACTGTGTGACTGATCCTGAAACAGAGCAGGCCTCTCACTGTGTGACTGAACCGGAAACAGTGCAGCCATCTCACTGTGTGACTGATCCAAAAACAGTGCAGCCCTCTCACTGTGTGACTGATCCTGAAACAGAGCAGCCCTCTCACTGTGTGACTGAACCGGAAACAGTGTAGCCCTCTCACTGTCTGACTGAACCTGAAATAGTCCAGCCCTCTCACTGTGTCACTGATCCTGAAACAGTGCAGCCCTCTCACGGTTTAACCATTCCTGAAACACTGCAGCCCTCTCACTGTGTGACTGATCCAAAAACAGTGCAGCCCTCTCTATGTATAACTGAACCTGAAACAGTCCAGCCCTCTCACTGTGTCACTGATCCTGAAACAGTGCAGCCCTCTCACGGTTTAACTGTTCATGAAACACTGCAGCCCTCTCACTGTGTGACTGATCCTGAAACAGTGCAGCCCTCTCACTGTGTCACTGATCCTGAAACAGTGCAGCCCTGTCACTGTGTGACTGAACCCGAAACACTGCCGCCCCTTCACTGTGTGACTGAACCTGAAACAGTGATGCTCTCTCACTGAGTGACTGATCCTGAAACAGTGCAGCCCTCTCACTGTGTCACTGATCCTGAAACAGTGCAGCTCTCTCACTGTGTCTCTGTTTCCAACAGTGCAGCTGTCTCACTGTGTGGCTGATCCTGAAACAGTGCAGCCATACCAAAGTTTGACTGATCCTGAAACAGTGCAGCCCTCTCACTGTGTGACTGATCCAAAAACAGTGCAGCCCTCTCACTGTGTGACTGATCCTGAAACAGAGCAGCCCTCTCACTGTGTGACTGAACCGGAAACAGTGTAGCCCTCTCAATGTCTCACTGAACCTGAAATAGTCCAGCCCTCTCACTGTGTCACTGATCCTGAAACAGTGCAGCCCTCTCATGGTTTAACCGTTCCTGGAACACTGCAGCCCTCTCACTGTGTGACTGATTCTGAAACAGTGCAGCCCTCTCACTTTGTGACTGATCCTGAAAGAGTGCAGCCCTCTCAATGTGTGACTGATCTAGTAACACTGCAGGCCTCTCATGGTTTAACGGATCCTGAAACAGTGCAGCCCTGTCACTGTGTGACTGAACCCGAAACAGTGCCGCCTTTCACTGTGTGACTGAACCTGAAACAGTGCAGCCCTCTTACTATGTGACTGATCCTGAAACAGTGCAGCCGTCTCACTATGTGATTGTTACAAAAACAGTGCAGCCCTCTCACTGCGTGACAGATCCTGAAACAGTGCAGCCCTCTCACTGTGTAACTGATCCTGAAACAGTGCAGCCCTCTCTCTGTTTCACTGATCCTGAAACAGGGCAGGCCTCTCACAGTGTCACTTAACCTTAAACAGTGCAGCTGTCTCACTGTGTCACTGATCCTGAAACAGTGCAGCTCTCTCACTGTGTCTCTGTTTCCAACAGTGCAGCTGTCTCACTGTGTGGCTGATCCTGAAACAGTGCAGCCATACCAAAGTTTGACTGATCCTGAAACAGTGCAGCCCTCTCACGGTTTAACTGATCCTGAAACAGTGCAGCCCTCTCACTGTGTGACTGATCCTGAAACAGTGCAGCCCTCTCACTGTGTCACTGATCCTGAAACAGTGCATCTCTCTCACCGTTTAAGTGATCCTGAAACAGTGCAGCCCTCTCACGGTTTAACTGATCCTGAAACAGTGCAGCCCTCTCACTGTGTAACTGATCCTGAAACAGTGCAGCCCTGTCACTGTGTCACTGATCCTGAAACAGTGCATCTCTCTCACCGTTTAAGTGATCCTCAAACAGTGCAGCCCTCTGACGGTTTAACTGATCCTGAAACAGTGCATCCCTCTCACTGTGTCACTGATCCTGATACAGTGCAGCCGTCTCACTGTGTGACTGATCCTGAAACAGTGCAGCCCTCTCACTGTGTCACTGATCCTGAAACAGTGCAGCGCTCTCACTGTGTGACAGATCCTGGAATATTGCAGCCCTCTCACTGTGTGACAGATCCTGAAACAGTGCATCCCTCTCTCTGTGTGACTGATCCAAAAACAGTGCAGCCCTCTCTATGTGTAACTGAACCTGAAACAGTGCAGCCCTCTCACTTTGTGACTGAACCTGAAACAGTGCAGCCCTCTCATTGTGTGAGTGAAACTGAAACAGTGCAGCCCTCGCACGGTTTAAATGATCCTGAAACAGTGCAGCCCTCTCACTGTGTGACTGAACCTGAAACAGTGCAGACCTCTCAATGTGTGACTGATCCAGAAACAGTGCAGCCCTCTCACTGTGTGACTGATCCAAAAACAGTGCAGCCCTCTCAAGGTGTGACTAATCTTGAAACAGTGCAGCCCTTTCAGTGTGTGACTGACCCAAAAACAGTGCAGCCCTCTCACTTTGTGACTGATCCTGAAACAGTGCAGCCCTCTCACTGTGTGACTGATACTGAAACAGTGCAGCACTCTCACTGTATGACTGATCCTGAAACAATGCAGCCATCTCACTGTGTGACTGTTCCGGAAACAGTGCAGCCCTCTCACGGTTTAACTGATCCTGAAATAGTGCAGCCCTCTCACGGTTTAACTGTTCATGAAACACTGCAGCCCTCTCACTGTGGGACTGATCCTGAAACAGTGCAGCCCTCTCACTGTGTCACTGATCCTGAAACAGTGCAGCCCTGTCACTGTGTGACTGAACCCGAAACACTGCCGCCCCTTCACTGTGTGACTGAACCTGAAACAGTGATGCCCTCTCACTGAGTGACTGATCCTGAAACAGTGCAGCCCTCTCACTGTGTCACTGATCCTGAAACAGTGCAGCCCTCTCACTGCGTGACAGATCCTGAAACAGTGCAGCTCTCTCACTGTGTCTCTGTTTCCAACAGTGCAGATGTCTCACTGTGTGGCTGATCCTGAAACAGTGCAGCCATACCAAAGTTTGACTGATCCTGAAACAGTGCAGCCCTCTCACTGTGTGACTGATCCAAAAACAGTGCAGCCCTCTCACTGTGTGACTGATCCTGAAACAGAGCAGGCCTCTCACTGTGTGACTGAACCGGAAACAGTGCAGCCATCTCACTGTGTGACTGATCCAAAAACAGTGCAGCCCTCTCACTGTGTGACTGATCCTGAAACAGAGCAGCCCTCTCACTGTGTGACTGAACCGGAAACAGTGTAGCCCTCTCACTGTCTGACTGAACCTGAAATAGTCCAGCCCTCTCACTGTGTCACTGATCCTGAAACAGTGCAGCCCTCTCACGGTTTAACCGTTCCTGAAACACTGCAGCCCTCTCACTGTGTGACTGATCCAAAAACAGTGCAGCCCTCTCTATGTATAACTGAACCTGAAACAGTCCAGCCCTCTCACTGTGTCACTGATCCTGAAACAGTGCAGCCCTCTCACGGTTTAACTGTTCATGAAACACTGCAGCCCTCTCACTGTGTGACTGATCCTGAAACAGTGCAGCCCTCTCACTGTGTCACTGATCCTGAAACAGTGCAGCCCTGTCACTGTGTGACTGAACCCGAAACACTGCCGCCCCTTCACTGTGTGACTGAACCTGAAACAGTGATGCTCTCTCACTGAGTGACTGATCCTGAAACAGTGCAGCCCTCTCACTGTGTCACTGATCCTGAAACAGTGCAGCTCTCTCACTGTGTCTCTGTTTCCAACAGTGCAGCTGTCTCACTGTGTGGCTGATCCTGAAACAGTGCAGCCATACCAAAGTTTGACTGATCCTGAAACAGTGCAGCCCTCTCACTGTGTGACTGATCCAAAAACAGTGCAGCCCTCTCACTGTGTGACTGATCCTGAAACAGAGCAGCCCTCTCACTGTGTGACTGAACCGGAAACAGTGTAGCCCTCTCAATGTCTCACTGAACCTGAAATAGTCCAGCCCTCTCACTGTGTCACTGATCCTGAAACAGTGCAGCCCTCTCATGGTTTAACCGTTCCTGGAACACTGCAGCCCTCTCACTGTGTGACTGATTCTGAAACAGTGCAGCCCTCTCACTTTGTGACTGATCCTGAAAGAGTGCAGCCCTCTCAATGTGTGACTGATCTAGTAACACTGCAGGCCTCTCATGGTTTAACGGATCCTGAAACAGTGCAGCCCTGTCACTGTGTGACTGAACCCGAAACAGTGCCGCCTTTCACTGTGTGACTGAACCTGAAACAGTGCAGCCCTCTTACTATGTGACTGATCCTGAAACAGTGCAGCCGTCTCACTATGTGATTGTTACAAAAACAGTGCAGCCCTCTCACTGCGTGACAGATCCTGAAACAGTGCAGCCCTCTCACTGTGTAACTGATCCTGAAACAGTGCAGCCCTCTCTCTGTTTCACTGATCCTGAAACAGGGCAGGCCTCTCACAGTGTCACTTAACCTTAAACAGTGCAGCTGTCTCACTGTGTCACTGATCCTGAAACAGTGCAGCTCTCTCACTGTGTCTCTGTTTCCAACAGTGCAGCTGTCTCACTGTGTGGCTGATCCTGAAACAGTGCAGCCATACCAAAGTTTGACTGATCCTGAAACAGTGCAGCCCTCTCACGGTTTAACTGATCCTGAAACAGTGCAGCCCTCTCACTGTGTAACTGATCCTGAAACAGTGCAGCCCTCTCACTGTGTCACTGATCCTGAAACAGTGCATCCCTCTCACCGTTTAAGTGATCCTGAAACAGTGCAGCCCTCTCACAGTTTAACTGATCCTGAAACAGTGCAGCCCTCTCACTGTGTAACTGATCCTGAAACAGTGCAGCCCTGTCACTGTGTCACTGATCCTGAAACAGTGCATCTCTCTCACCGTTTAAGTGATCCTCAAACAGTGCAGCCCTCTGACGGTTTAACTGATCCTGAAACAGTGCATCCCTCTCACTGTGTCACTGATCCTGATACAGTGCAGCCGTCTCACTGTGTGACTGATCCTGAAACAGTGCAGCCCTCTCACTGTGTCACTGATCCTGAAACAGTGCAGCGCTCTCACTGTGTGACAGATCCTGGAATATTGCAGCCCTCTCACTGTGTGACAGATCCTGAAACAGTGCATCCCTCTCTCTGTGTGACTGATCCAAAAACAGTGCAGCCCTCTCTATGTGTAACTGAACCTGAAACAGTGCAGCCCTCTCACTGTGTGACTGATGCTGAAACAGTGCAGACCTCTCACTGGGTGACTGATCCTGAAACAGTGCAGCCCTCACTGTGTGACTGATCCTGAAACAGTACAGCCCTCTCACTGTGTGACTGATCCTGAAACAGTGCAGCCCTCTCACTATGACACTGATCCTGAAACATTGTAGTCCTCTCAATGAGTGACTGATCCAAAAACAGTGCAGCCCTCTCCCTGTGTTACTGATCCTGAAACAGTGTAACCCTCTCACGGATTAACTGATCCTGAAACAGTGCAGCCCTCTCATGGTTTACAAATCCTGAAACAGTGCAGCCCTCTCACTGTGTGACTGATCCAGAAACATAGTCGCCATTTAAGTTTGAGACTGTACCTGAAACAGTGCAGCACTCTGACTGTGTGACTGACATTGAAACAGTGCAGCCTTCTCACTTTGTGACTGACCCTGAAACAGTGCAGCACTCTGACTGTTTGACTGAACCTGACATAGTGCAGCCATCTCACAGTGTGACTGATCCAAAAACAGTGCAGCCCTTTCACTGTGTGACTAACCTTGAAACAGTGCAGCCCTTTCAGTGTGTGACTGATCCAAAAACAGTGCAGCACTCTCACTGTGTGACTGTACCAGAAACAGTGCAGCCCTCTCACAGTTTAAATGTTCCTGAAATACTGCAGCCCTCTCACTCTGTGTCTGATCCTGAAACGGTGCAGCCCTCTCACTGTCTGACTGATACTGAAAGAGTGCAGCCCTCTCATGGTTTAACTGATCCTGAAACAGTGCAGCCCTCTCATGGGTAAACTGATTCTGAAACAGTGCAGCACTCTCACTGTGTGACTGATCCAGAAACAGTCCATTTTTCTCACTGTGTGAGTGAACCTGAAACAGTGCAGCCCTCTCACTTTGTGACTGATCCTGAAACTGTGCAGCCCTCTCACTATGTGACAGATCCTGAAATATTGCAGCCCTCTCACAGTGTGACTGATCCTGAAACAGTGCAGCCCTCTCACTGTGTGACTGATACTGAAAAAGTGCAGCCCTCTTATGGTTTTACTGATCCTGAAACAGTGCAGCCCTCTCAATGTGACTTTCCTGAAACATAGCAGCCATTTAACTATCTGACTGTACCTGAAACTGTGCAGCCCTCTCACTGTGTGACTAATCCTGATACACTGCAGCCCTCTCACTGTGTGACTGAAACTGAAACAGTGCAGCCCTCTCACGGCTTCACTGATCCTGAAACAGTGCAGCCCTCTCACTGTGTGACTGATCCTGAAACAGTGCAGCCCTCTCACTGTGTGACTAATCCTGAAACAGTGCAGCCCTCTCACTGTGTGACTGATCCTGAAACAGTGCAGCCATCTCAGGGTGTCTCTGACCCTGAAACAGTGCAGTCGTCCCACTATGTGACTTATCCGGAAACAGCGCAGCCATCTCAGGGTGTCACTGACCCTGAAACAGTGCAGCCCTCTCACTTTGTGACTGATCCTGAAACAGTGCAGCCATCTCAGGGTGTCACTGATCCTGAAATAGTTCAGCCCTCTCATTGTTTAACTGATCCTGATACAGTGCATCCTTCTCACTGTGTGACCGATCCTATAACAGTGCAGCACTCTCACTGTGTGACTGATCCTGAATCAGTGCAGCCCTCTAACTGTGAAATTGATCCTGAAACTGTGCAGCCCTCTCACTGTGTGACTGAAACTGAAATAGTGCAGCCCTCTCACGGTTTATCTGATCCTGCAACAGTGCAGCCCTCTCACTGTGTGACTGATCCTGAAACAGTGCAGCCCTTTCACTGTGTCACTGATCCTAAAACAGTGCAGCACTCTCATTGTGTGACTGATCCTGAAACAGTGCAGCCCTCTCACTGTGACTGATACTGACACAGTGCAGCCCTCTCATGGTTTAACGGATCCTGAAACAGTGCAGCCCTGTCACTGTGTGACTGAACCCGAAACAGTGCCGCCCTCTCACTGTGTCACTGATCCTGAAAAAGTGCAGCCCTCTCACTGTGTCACTGATCCTGAAACAGTGCATCCCTCTCACCGTTTAAGTGATCCTGAAACAGTGCAACCATCTCACTGTGAAACTGATCCTGAAACAGTGTAGCCCTCTCATTGTGTTACTGTTCCTGAAACAGTGCGGCCTTCTCAATCTGCGACTAACTCCCGATACACTGCAGCCCTCTCACTCTGTGACTGGCCCTGAAACAGTGCAGCCCTCTAACTGTGTCACTGATCCTGAAACAGTGCAGCTCTCTCAATGTGTCACTGATCCTGAAACAGTGCAGCTCTCTCACTGTGTGACTGATCCTGAAATAGTGCAGCCGTCTCACCGTTTAAGTGATCCTGAAACAGTGCAACCATCTCACTGTGAAACTGATCCTGAAACAGTGCAGCCCTCTCATGGTTTAACTGATCCTGAAACAGTGCATCCCTCTCACTGTGTCACTGATGCTGATTCAGTGCAGCCGTCTCACTGTGTGACTGGTCCTGAAACAGTGCAGCCCTCTCACTGTGAAACTGATCCTGAAACAGTGCAGCCCTCTCACGGTTTAACTGATCCTGAAACAGTGCAGCCCTTTCACTGTGTGACTGATCCTGAAACAGTCCATTTTTCTCACTGTGTGACTGAACCTGAAACAGTGCAGCCCTCTCACTTTGTGACTGAACCTGAAACAGTGCAGCCCTCTCACTGTGTGACTGATCCAAAAACAGTGCAGCCCTTTCAGTGTGTGACTGACCCAAAAACAGTGCAGCCCTCTCACTTTGTGACTGATCCTGAAACAGTGCAGCCCTCTCACTGTGTGACTGATACTGAAACAGTGCAGCACTCTCACTGTATGACTGATCCTGAAACAATGCAGCCATCTCACTGTGTGACTGTTCCGGAAACAGTGCAGCCCTCTCACGGTTTAACTGATCCTGAAATAGTGCAGCCCTCTCACGGTTTAACTGTTCATGAAACACTGCAGCCCTCTCACTGTGTGACTGATCCTGAAACAGTGCAGCCCTCTCACTGTGTCACTGATCCTGAAACAGTGCAGCCCTGTCACTGTGTGACTGAACCCGAAACACTGCCGCCCCTTCACTGTGTGACTGAACCTGAAACAGTGATGCCCTCTCACTGAGTGACTGATCCTGAAACAGTGCAGCCCTCTCACTGTGTCACTGATCCTGAAACAGTGCAGCCCTCTCACTGTGTGACAGATCCTGAAACAGTGCAGCTCTCTCACTGTGTCTCTGTTTCCAACAGTGCAGCTGTCTCACTGTGTGGCTGATCCTGAAACAGTGCAGCCATACCAAAGTTTGACTGATCCTGAAACAGTGCAGCCCTCTCACTGTGTGACTGATCCAAAAACAGTGCAGCCCTCTCACTGTGTGACTGATCCTGAAACAGAGCAGGCCTCTCACTGTGTGACTGAACCGGAAACAGTGCAGCCATCTCACTGTGTGACTGATCCAAAAACAGTGCAGCCCTCTCACTGTGTGACTGATCCTGAAACAGAGCAGCCCTCTCACTGTGTGACTGAACCGGAAACAGTGTAGCCCTCTCACTGTCTGACTGAACCTGAAATAGTCCAGCCCTCTCACTGTGTCACTGATCCTGAAACAGTGCAGCCCTCTCACGGTTTAACCATTCCTGAAACACTGCAGCCCTCTCACTGTGTGACTGATCCAAAAACAGTGCAGCCCTCTCTATGTATAACTGAACCTGAAACAGTCCAGCCCTCTCACTGTGTCACTGATCCTGAAACAGTGCAGCCCTCTCACGGTTTAACTGTTCATGAAACACTGCAGCCCTCTCACTGTGTGACTGATCCTGAAACAGTGCAGCCCTCTCACTGTGTCACTGATCCTGAAACAGTGCAGCCCTGTCACTGTGTGACTGAACCCGAAACACTGCCGCCCCTTCACTGTGTGACTGAACCTGAAACAGTGATGCTCTCTCACTGAGTGACTGATCCTGAAACAGTGCAGCCCTCTCACTGTGTCACTGATCCTGAAACAGTGCAGCTCTCTCACTGTGTCTCTGTTTCCAACAGTGCAGCTGTCTCACTGTGTGGCTGATCCTGAAACAGTGCAGCCATACCAAAGTTTGACTGATCCTGAAACAGTGCAGCCCTCTCACTGTGTGACTGATCCAAAAACAGTGCAGCCCTCTCACTGTGTGACTGATCCTGAAACAGAGCAGCCCTCTCACTGTGTGACTGAACCGGAAACAGTGTAGCCCTCTCAATGTCTCACTGAACCTGAAATAGTCCAGCCCTCTCACTGTGTCACTGATCCTGAAACAGTGCAGCCCTCTCATGGTTTAACCGTTCCTGGAACACTGCAGCCCTCTCACTGTGTGACTGATTCTGAAACAGTGCAGCCCTCTCACTTTGTGACTGATCCTGAAAGAGTGCAGCCCTCTCAATGTGTGACTGATCTAGTAACACTGCAGGCCTCTCATGGTTTAACGGATCCTGAAACAGTGCAGCCCTGTCACTGTGTGACTGAACCCGAAACAGTGCCGCCTTTCACTGTGTGACTGAACCTGAAACAGTGCAGCCCTCTTACTATGTGACTGATCCTGAAACAGTGCAGCCGTCTCACTATGTGATTGTTACAAAAACAGTGCAGCCCTCTCACTGCGTGACAGATCCTGAAACAGTGCAGCCCTCTCACTGTGTAACTGATCCTGAAACAGTGCAGCCCTCTCTCTGTTTCACTGATCCTGAAACAGGGCAGGCCTCTCACAGTGTCACTTAACCTTAAACAGTGCAGCTGTCTCACTGTGTCACTGATCCTGAAACAGTGCAGCTCTCTCACTGTGTCTCTGTTTCCAACAGTGCAGCTGTCTCACTGTGTGGCTGATCCTGAAACAGTGCAGCCATACCAAAGTTTGACTGATCCTGAAACAGTGCAGCCCTCTCACGGTTTAACTGATCCTGAAACAGTGCAGCCCTCTCACTGTGTGACTGATCCTGAAACAGTGCAGCCCTCTCACTGTGTCACTGATCCTGAAACAGTGCATCTCTCTCACCGTTTAAGTGATCCTGAAACAGTGCAGCCCTCTCACGGTTTAACTGATCCTGAAACAGTGCAGCCCTCTCACTGTGTAACTGATCCTGAAACAGTGCAGCCCTGTCACTGTGTCACTGATCCTGAAACAGTGCATCTCTCTCACCGTTTAAGTGATCCTCAAACAGTGCAGCCCTCTGACGGTTTAACTGATCCTGAAACAGTGCATCCCTCTCACTGTGTCACTGATCCTGATACAGTGCAGCCGTCTCACTGTGTGACTGATCCTGAAACAGTGCAGCCCTCTCACTGTGTCACTGATCCTGAAACAGTGCAGCGCTCTCACTGTGTGACAGATCCTGGAATATTGCAGCCCTCTCACTGTGTGACAGATCCTGAAACAGTGCATCCCTCTCTCTGTGTGACTGATCCAAAAACAGTGCAGCCCTCTCTATGTGTAACTGAACCTGAAACAGTGCAGCCCTCTCACTTTGTGACTGAACCTGAAACAGTGCAGCCCTCTCATTGTGTGAGTGAAACTGAAACAGTGCAGCCCTCGCACGGTTTAAATGATCCTGAAACAGTGCAGCCCTCTCACTGTGTGACTGAACCTGAAACAGTGCAGACCTCTCAATGTGTGACTGATCCAGAAACAGTGCAGCCCTCTCACTGTGTGACTGATCCAAAAACAGTGCAGCCCTCTCAAGGTGTGACTAATCTTGAAACAGTGCAGCCCTTTCAGTGTGTGACTGACCCAAAAACAGTGCAGCCCTCTCACTTTGTGACTGATCCTGAAACAGTGCAGCCCTCTCACTGTGTGACTGATACTGAAACAGTGCAGCACTCTCACTGTATGACTGATCCTGAAACAATGCAGCCATCTCACTGTGTGACTGTTCCGGAAACAGTGCAGCCCTCTCACGGTTTAACTGATCCTGAAATAGTGCAGCCCTCTCACGGTTTAACTGTTCATGAAACACTGCAGCCCTCTCACTGTGGGACTGATCCTGAAACAGTGCAGCCCTCTCACTGTGTCACTGATCCTGAAACAGTGCAGCCCTGTCACTGTGTGACTGAACCCGAAACACTGCCGCCCCTTCACTGTGTGACTGAACCTGAAACAGTGATGCCCTCTCACTGAGTGACTGATCCTGAAACAGTGCAGCCCTCTCACTGTGTCACTGATCCTGAAACAGTGCAGCCCTCTCACTGTGTGACAGATCCTGAAACAGTGCAGCTCTCTCACTGTGTCTCTGTTTCCAACAGTGCAGATGTCTCACTGTGTGGCTGATCCTGAAACAGTGCAGCCATACCAAAGTTTGACTGATCCTGAAACAGTGCAGCCCTCTCACTGTGTGACTGATCCAAAAACAGTGCAGCCCTCTCACTGTGTGACTGATCCTGAAACAGAGCAGGCCTCTCACTGTGTGACTGAACCGGAAACAGTGCAGCCATCTCACTGTGTGACTGATCCAAAAACAGTGCAGCCCTCTCACTGTGTGACTGATCCTGAAACAGAGCAGCCCTCTCACTGTGTGACTGAACCGGAAACAGTGTAGCCCTCTCACTGTCTGACTGAACCTGAAATAGTCCAGCCCTCTCACTGTGTCACTGATCCTGAAACAGTGCAGCCCTCTCACGGTTTAACCGTTCCTGAAACACTGCAGCCCTCTCACTGTGTGACTGATCCAAAAACAGTGCAGCCCTCTCTATGTATAACTGAACCTGAAACAGTCCAGCCCTCTCACTGTGTCACTGATCCTGAAACAGTGCAGCCCTCTCACGGTTTAACTGTTCATGAAACACTGCAGCCCTCTCACTGTGTGACTGATCCTGAAACAGTGCAGCCCTCTCACTGTGTCACTGATCCTGAAACAGTGCAGCCCTGTCACTGTGTGACTGAACCCGAAACACTGCCGCCCCTTCACTGTGTGACTGAACCTGAAACAGTGATGCTCTCTCACTGAGTGACTGATCCTGAAACAGTGCAGCCCTCTCACTGTGTCACTGATCCTGAAACAGTGCAGCTCTCTCACTGTGTCTCTGTTTCCAACAGTGCAGCTGTCTCACTGTGTGGCTGATCCTGAAACAGTGCAGCCATACCAAAGTTTGACTGATCCTGAAACAGTGCAGCCCTCTCACTGTGTGACTGATCCAAAAACAGTGCAGCCCTCTCACTGTGTGACTGATCCTGAAACAGAGCAGCCCTCTCACTGTGTGACTGAACCGGAAACAGTGTAGCCCTCTCAATGTCTCACTGAACCTGAAATAGTCCAGCCCTCTCACTGTGTCACTGATCCTGAAACAGTGCAGCCCTCTCATGGTTTAACCGTTCCTGGAACACTGCAGCCCTCTCACTGTGTGACTGATTCTGAAACAGTGCAGCCCTCTCACTTTGTGACTGATCCTGAAAGAGTGCAGCCCTCTCAATGTGTGACTGATCTAGTAACACTGCAGGCCTCTCATGGTTTAACGGATCCTGAAACAGTGCAGCCCTGTCACTGTGTGACTGAACCCGAAACAGTGCCGCCTTTCACTGTGTGACTGAACCTGAAACAGTGCAGCCCTCTTACTATGTGACTGATCCTGAAACAGTGCAGCCGTCTCACTATGTGATTGTTACAAAAACAGTGCAGCCCTCTCACTGCGTGACAGATCCTGAAACAGTGCAGCCCTCTCACTGTGTAACTGATCCTGAAACAGTGCAGCCCTCTCTCTGTTTCACTGATCCTGAAACAGGGCAGGCCTCTCACAGTGTCACTTAACCTTAAACAGTGCAGCTGTCTCACTGTGTCACTGATCCTGAAACAGTGCAGCTCTCTCACTGTGTCTCTGTTTCCAACAGTGCAGCTGTCTCACTGTGTGGCTGATCCTGAAACAGTGCAGCCATACCAAAGTTTGACTGATCCTGAAACAGTGCAGCCCTCTCACGGTTTAACTGATCCTGAAACAGTGCAGCCCTCTCACTGTGTAACTGATCCTGAAACAGTGCAGCCCTCTCACTGTGTCACTGATCCTGAAACAGTGCATCTCTCTCACCGTTTAAGTGATCCTGAAACAGTGCAGCCCTCTCACGGTTTAACTGATCCTGAAACAGTGCAGCCCTCTCACTGTGTAACTGATCCTGAAACAGTGCAGCCCTGTCACTGTGTCACTGATCCTGAAACAGTGCATCTCTCTCACCGTTTAAGTGATCCTCAAACAGTGCAGCCCTCTGACGGTTTAACTGATCCTGAAACAGTGCATCCCTCTCACTGTGTCACTGATCCTGATACAGTGCAGCCGTCTCACTGTGTGACTGATCCTGAAACAGTGCAGCCCTCTCACTGTGTCACTGATCCTGAAACAGTGCAGCGCTCTCACTGTGTGACAGATCCTGGAATATTGCAGCCCTCTCACTGTGTGACAGATCCTGAAACAGTGCATCCCTCTCTCTGTGTGACTGATCCAAAAACAGTGCAGCCCTCTCTATGTGTAACTGAACCTGAAACAGTGCAGCCCTCTCACTGTGTGACTGATGCTGAAACAGTGCAGACCTCTCACTGGGTGACTGATCCTGAAACAGTGCAGCCCTCACTGTGTGACTGATCCTGAAACAGTACAGCCCTCTCACTGTGTGACTGATCCTGAAACAGTGCAGCCCTCTCACTATGACACTGATCCTGAAACATTGTAGTCCTCTCAATGAGTGACTGATCCAAAAACAGTGCAGCCCTCTCCCTGTGTTACTGATCCTGAAACAGTGTAACCCTCTCACGGATTAACTGATCCTGAAACAGTGCAGCCCTCTCATGGTTTACAAATCCTGAAACAGTGCAGCCCTCTCACTGTGTGACTGATCCAGAAACATAGTCGCCATTTAAGTTTGAGACTGTACCTGAAACAGTGCAGCACTCTGACTGTGTGACTGACATTGAAACAGTGCAGCCTTCTCACTTTGTGACTGACCCTGAAACAGTGCAGCACTCTGACTGTTTGACTGAACCTGACATAGTGCAGCCATCTCACAGTGTGACTGATCCAAAAACAGTGCAGCCCTTTCACTGTGTGACTAACCTTGAAACAGTGCAGCCCTTTCAGTGTGTGACTGATCCAAAAACAGTGCAGCACTCTCACTGTGTGACTGTACCAGAAACAGTGCAGCCCTCTCACAGTTTAAATGTTCCTGAAATACTGCAGCCCTCTCACTCTGTGTCTGATCCTGAAACGGTGCAGCCCTCTCACTGTCTGACTGATACTGAAAGAGTGCAGCCCTCTCATGGTTTAACTGATCCTGAAACAGTGCAGCCCTCTCATGGGTAAACTGATTCTGAAACAGTGCAGCACTCTCACTGTGTGACTGATCCAGAAACAGTCCATTTTTCTCACTGTGTGAGTGAACCTGAAACAGTGCAGCCCTCTCACTTTGTGACTGATCCTGAAACTGTGCAGCCCTCTCACTATGTGACAGATCCTGAAATATTGCAGCCCTCTCACAGTGTGACTGATCCTGAAACAGTGCAGCCCTCTCACTGTGTGACTGATACTGAAAAAGTGCAGCCCTCTTATGGTTTTACTGATCCTGAAACAGTGCAGCCCTCTCAATGTGACTTTCCTGAAACATAGCAGCCATTTAACTATCTGACTGTACCTGAAACTGTGCAGCCCTCTCACTGTGTGACTAATCCTGATACACTGCAGCCCTCTCACTGTGTGACTGAAACTGAAACAGTGCAGCCCTCTCACGGCTTCACTGATCCTGAAACAGTGCAGCCCTCTCACTGTGTGACTGATCCTGAAACAGTGCAGCCCTCTCACTGTGTGACTAATCCTGAAACAGTGCAGCCCTCTCACTGTGTGACTGATCCTGAAACAGTGCAGCCATCTCAGGGTGTCTCTGACCCTGAAACAGTGCAGTCGTCCCACTATGTGACTTATCCGGAAACAGCGCAGCCATCTCAGGGTGTCACTGACCCTGAAACAGTGCAGCCCTCTCACTTTGTGACTGATCCTGAAACAGTGCAGCCATCTCAGGGTGTCACTGATCCTGAAATAGTTCAGCCCTCTCATTGTTTAACTGATCCTGATACAGTGCATCCTTCTCACTGTGTGACCGATCCTATAACAGTGCAGCACTCTCACTGTGTGACTGATCCTGAATCAGTGCAGCCCTCTAACTGTGAAATTGATCCTGAAACTGTGCAGCCCTCTCACTGTGTGACTGAAACTGAAACAGTGCAGCCCTCTCACGGTTTATCTGATCCTGCAACAGTGCAGCCCTCTCACTGTGTGACTGATCCTGAAACAGTGCAGCCCTTTCACTGTGTCACTGATCCTAAAACAGTGCAGCACTCTCATTGTGTGACTGATCCTGAAACAGTGCAGCCCTCTCACTGTGACTGATACTGACACAGTGCAGCCCTCTCATGGTTTAACGGATCCTGAAACAGTGCAGCCCTGTCACTGTGTGACTGAACCCGAAACAGTGCCGCCCTCTCACTGTGTCACTGATCCTGAAACAGTGCATCCCTCTCACCGTTTAAGTGATCCTGAAACAGTGCAACCATCTCACTGTGAAACTGATCCTGAAACAGTGTAGCCCTCTCATTGTGTTACTGTTCCTGAAACAGTGCGGCCTTCTCAATCTGCGACTAACTCCCGATACAGTGCAGCCCTCTCACTCTGTGACTGGCCCTGAAACAGTGCAGCCCTCTAACTGTGTCACTGATCCTGAAACAGTGCAGCTCTCTCAATGTGTCACTGATCCTGAAACAGTGCAGCCCTCTCACTGTGTCACTGATCCTGAAATAGTGCAGCCGTCTCACCGTTTAAGTGATCCTGAAACAGTGCAACCATCTCACTGTGAAACTGATCCTGAAACAGTGCAGCCCTCTCATGGTTTAACTGATCCTGAAACAGTGCATCCCTCTCACTGTGTCACTGATGCTGATTCAGTGCAGCCGTCTCACTGTGAAACTGATCCTGAAACAGTGCAGCCCTCTCACGGTTTAACTGATCCTGAAACAGTGCAGCCCTTTCACTGTGTGACTGATCCTGAAACAGTGCAGCCCTGTCACTGTGTCACTGATCCTGAAACAGTGCATCCCTCTCACCGTATAAGTGATCCTGAAACAGTGCAGACCTCTCACGGTTTAACTGATCCTGAAACAGTGCAGCCCTCTCACGGTTTAACTGATCCTGAAACAGTGCATCCCTCTCACTGTGTCACTGATCCTGATACAGTGCAGCCGTCTCACTGTGTGACTGATTCTGAAACAGTGCAGCCCTCTCGCTGTGTGACTGATCCTGAAACAGTGCAGCTCTCTCACTGTGTGACAGATCCTGGAATATTGCAGCCCTCTCTCTGTGTGACAGATCCTGAAACAGTGCAGCCCTCTCGCTGGGTGACTGATCCTGAAACAGTGCAGCCCTCTCTCTGTGTGACTGATCCAAAAACAGTGCAGCCCTCTCTATGTGTAACTGAACCTGAAACAGTGCAGCCCTCTCACTGTGTGACTGATGCTGAAACAGTGCAGACCTCTCACTGTGTCACTGATCCTGAAACAGTGCAGCCCTCTCACGCTTTAACTGATCCTGAAAGAGTGCATCACTCTCACTTTGTGACTGATCCTGAAACAGTGCAGCCCTGTCACTGTGTGACTGATCCTGAAACAGTGCAGCCCTCACACGGTTTAACTGATCCTGAAAGAGTGCATCACTCTCACTGTGTGACTGATCCTGAAACAGTGCAGCCCTCTCACTGTGTAACTGATCCTGAAACAGTGCATCCCTCTCACCGTTTAAGTCATCCTGAAACAGTGCAGCCCTCTCACGGTTTAACTGATCCTGAAACAGTGCATCCCTCTCACTGTGTCACTGATCCTGATACAGTGCAGCCGTCTCACTGTGTGACTGATCCTGAAACAGTGCAGCCCTCTCACTGTGTCACTGATCCTGAAACAGTGCAGCTCTCTCACTGTGTGACAGATCCTGGAATATTGCAGCCCTCTCACTGTGTGACAGATCCTGAAACAGTGCAGCCCTCTCACGGTTTAACTGATCCTGAAACAGTGCATCCCTCTCTCTGTGTGACTGATCCAAAAACAGTGCAGCACTCTCACTGTGTGACTGATGCTGAAACAGTGCAGACCTCTCACTGAGTCACTGATCCTGAAACAGTGCAGCCCTCTCACTATGACACTGATCCTGAAACATTGTAGTCCTCTCAATGAGTGACTGATCCAAAAACAGTTCAGCACTCTCCCTGAGTCACTGATCCTGAAACAGTGTAACCCTCTCACGGTTTAACTGAACCTGAAACAGTGCAGCCCTCTCATGGTTTACAAATCCTGAAACAGAGCAGCCCTCTCACTGTGTCACTGATCCTGAAACAGTGCAGCTCTCTCACGGGATTAACTGATCCTGAAACAGTGCAGCCCTCTCACTGTGTCACTGATCCTGAAACAGTGCAGCTCTCTCACGGGATTAACTGATCCTGAAACAGTGCAGCCCTCTCACTGTGTGACTGATCCAGAAATAGTGCAGCCCTCTCACGGTTTAACAGATCCTGAAACAGTGCAGCCCTCTCACTGTGTGACTGATCCTGAAACAGTGCAGCCCTCTCACTGTGTCACTGATCCTGAAACAGTGCAGCCCTCTCAAGGTTTAAATGATCCTGAAACAGTGCAGCCCTCTCACTGTGTGACTGAACCTGAACCAGTGCAGCCCTCTCAATTTGTCAGGAACCTGAAACAGTGCAGCCCTCTCATTGTGTGAGTGATACTGAAACAGTGCAGCCCTCTCACGGTTTTAATGATCCTGAAACAGTGCAGCCGTCTCACTGTGTCACTGATCCTGAAACAGTGCAGCCCAAACACTGTTTGACTGATCCTGAAACAGTGCAGCCCTCTCACTGTGTGACTGATCCTGAAAAAATGCTGCCCATTCCCTGTGTCAGTGATCCAAAAACAGTGCAGCACTCTCAGTGTGTCACTGATCCTGAAACAGTGCATCCCTCTCACAGTTTGACTGATACTGAAACAATGCAGCCCTCTCACTGTGTGACTAATCCTGAAACAGTGCAGCCCTCTCACTGTGTCACTGATCCTGAAACAATGCAGCTCTCTCACTGTGTGACTGATCCTGAAACAGTGCAGCCCTCTCACGGTTTAACTGATCCTGAAACAGTGCAGCCTTCTCACTGTGTGACTGACCCTGAGACAGTGCAGCCGTCTCACGGTTTAACTGATACTGAAACCGTGCAGCTCGCTCCCTGTGTGACTGAAACTGAAACAGTGCAGCCCTCTCACTCTGTGACAGACCCTGAAACAGTGCAGCCCTCTCACTGTGTCACTGATACTGAAGCAGTGGAGCCCTCTCACTGTGTCACTGATCCGGAAACAGTGCAGCCCTCTCACTGTGTGACTGATCCTGAAACAGTGCAGCCCTCTCACAGTTTAACTGATCCTGAAACAGTGCAGCACTCTCACTGTGTGACTGATCCTGAAACAGTGCAGCCCTCTAACGGTTTAACTGATCCTGAAACAGTGCAGCCTTCTCACTGTGTGACTGACCCTGAAACAGTGCAGCACTCTCACTGTGTCACTGACCCTGAAACAGTGCAGCCCTCTCACTGTGTGACTGAAACTGAAACAGTGCAGTGCTCTCACTCTGTGACAGACCCTGAAACAGTGCAGCCCTCTCACTGTGTCACTGATCCTGAAGCAGTGGAGCCCTCTCACTGTGTCACTGATCCGGAAACAGTGCAGCCCTCTCACTGTGTGACTGATCCTGAAACAGTGCAGCCCACTCACTGTGTGACTGATCCTGAAACAGTGCAGCCCTCTCACTGTGTGACTGATCCAGAAACAGTGCAGCCCCCTCACTGTGTGACTCATCCTGAAACAGTGCAGCCCTCTCACTGTGTGACTGATCCAGAAACATAGTCGCCATTTAAGTTTGAGACTGTACCTGAAACAGTGCAGCACTCTGACTGTGTGACTGACATTGAAACAGTGCAGCCTTCCCACTTTGTGACTGACCCTGAAACAGTGCAGCACTCTGACTGTTTGACTGAACCTGACATAGTGCAGCCATCTCACAGTGTGACTGATCCAAAAACAGTGCAGCCCTTTCACTGTGTGACTAAGCTTGAAACAGTGCAGCCCTTTCAGTGTGTGACTGAACCTGAAACAGTGCAGCCCTCTCACTGTGTGACTGATCCAGAAACATAGTCGCCATTTAAGTTTGAGACTGTACCTGAAACAGTGCAGCACTCTGACTGTGTGACTGACATTGAAACAGTGCAGCCTTCCCACTTTGTGACTGACCCTGAAACAGTGCAGCACTCTGACTGTTTGACTGAACCTGACATAGTGCAGCCATCTCACAGTGTGACTGATCCAAAAACAGTGCAGCACTCTCACTGTGTGACTGTACCAGAAACAGTGCAGCCCTCTCACAGTTTAAATGTTCCTGAAATACTGCAGCCCTCTCACTCTGTGACTGATCCTGAAACGGTGCAGCCCTCTCACTGTCTGACTGATACTGAAAGAGTGCAGCCCTCTCATGGTTTAACTGATCCTGAAACAGTGCAGCCCTCTCATGGGTAAACTGATTCTGAAACAGTGCAGCACTCTCACTGTGTGACTGATCCAGAAACAGTCCATTTTTCTCACTGTGTGAGTGAACCTGAAACAGTGCAGCCCTCTCACTTTGTGACTGAACCTGAAACTGTGCAGCCCTCTCATTGTGTGACTGATACTGAAACAGTGCAGCCCACTCACGGTTTAAATGATCCTGAAACAGTGCAGCCCTCTCACTGTGTGACTGAACCTGAAACAGTGTAGCCCTCTCACTGTGTGACTGATCCAGAAACAGTGCAGACCTCTCATTGTGTCACTGATCCTGACACACTGCAGCGCTCTCACTGTGTCACTGTTTCCAACAGTGCAGCTGTCTCACTGTGCGGCTGATCCTGAAACAGTGCAGCCCTCCCACTGTTTGACTGATCCTGAAACAGTGCAGCCCTCTCACTATGTGACTGAACCTGAAACAGTGCAGCGCTCTCACTGTGTGAATGATCCTGAAACAGTGCAGCCCGCTCACAGTGTGACTGATCCTGAAACAGTGCTGCACTCTCTATGTGTAACTGAACCTGAAACAGTCCAGCCCTCTCACTGTGTCACTGATACTGAAACACTGCAGCCCTCTCACTTCGTGACTGATCCTGAAACAGTCCAGCCCTCTCACTGTGTGACTGATACTGAAACAGTGCAGCCCTCTCATGGTTTCACTGATCCTGAAACAATGCATCCCAGTCACTGTGTGTCGGAACCCGAAACAGTGCCGCCCTCTCACTGTGTCACTGATCCTGAAACAGTGCAGCTCTCTCACTGTGTGACTGATCCTGAAACAGTGCAGCTCTCTCACTGTGTCACTGATCCTGAAACAGTGCAGCCCTCTCACTGTGTGACTGATCCAAAAACAGTGCAGTCCTCTCACTGTGTGACTGAACCGGAAACTGTGCAGCCCTCTCACTGTGTGACTGATCCTGAAACAGTGCAGCCCTCTCACTGCCTGACTGATCCTGAAAAAGTGCAGCCCTTTCACGGTTTAACTGATGCTGAAACAGTGATGCCCTCTCACTGAGTGACTGATCCTGAAACAGTGCAGCCCTCTCATGGTTAAACTGATCCTGAAACAGTGCAGCCATCTCACTGTGTGACTGATACTGAAACAGTCCATTTTACTCACTGTGTGACTGAACCTGAAACAGTACATCCCTCTCACTTTGTGACTGAAACTGAAACAGTGCAGCCCTCTCATTGTGTAACTGAAAGTGAAACAGTGCAGCCCTCTCACGGTTTAAATGATCCTGAAACAGTGCAGCCCTCTCACTGTGTGACTGAACCTGAACCAGTGCAGCCCTCTCAATTTGTCAGGAACCTGAAACAGTGCAGCCCTCTCATTGTGTGAGTGATACTGAAACAGTGCAGCCCTCTCACGGTTTTAATGATCCTGAAACAGTGCAGCCGTCTCACTGTGTCACTGATCCTGAAACAGTGCAGCCCAAACACTGTTTGACTGATCCTGAAACAGTGCAGCCCTCTCACTGTGTGACTGATCCTGAAAAAATGCTGCCCATTCCCTGTGTCAGTGATCCAAAAACAGTGCAGCACTCTCAGTGTGTCACTGATCCTGAAACAGTGCATCCCTCTCACAGTTTGACTGATACTGAAACAATGCAGCCCTCTCACTGTGTGACTAATCCTGAAACAGTGCAGCCCTCTCACTGTGTCACTGATCCTGAAACAATGCAGCTCTCTCACTGTGTGACTGATCCTGAAACAGTGCAGCCCTCTCACGGTTTAACTGATCCTGAAACAGTGCAGCCTTCTCACTGTGTGACTGACCCTGAGACAGTGCAGCCGTCTCACGGTTTAACTGATACTGAAACCGTGCAGCTCGCTCCCTGTGTGACTGAAACTGAAACAGTGCAGTGCTCTCACTCTGTGACAGACCCTGAAACAGTGCAGCCCTCTCACTGTGTCACTGATACTGAAGCAGTGGAGCCCTCTCACTGTGTCACTGATCCGGAAACAGTGCAGCCCTCTCACTGTGTGACTGATCCTGAAACAGTGCAGCCCTCTCACAGTTTAACTGATCCTGAAACAGTGCAGCACTCTCACTGTGTGACTGATCCTGAAACAGTGCAGCCCTCTAACGGTTTAACTGATCCTGAAACAGTGCAGCCTTCTCACTGTGTGACTGACCCTGAAACAGTGCAGCACTCTCACTGTGTCACTGACCCTGAAACAGTGCAGCCCTCTCACTGTGTGACTGAAACTGAAACAGTGCAGCCCTCTCATTGTGTAACTGAAAGTGAAACAGTGCAGCCCTCTCACGGTTTAAATGATCCTGAAACAGTGCAGCCCTCTCACTGTGTGACTGAACCTGAACCAGTGCAGCCCTCTCAATTTGTCAGGAACCTGAAACAGTGCAGCCCTCTCATTGTGTGAGTGATACTGAAACAGTGCAGCCCTCTCACGGTTTTAATGATCCTGAAACAGTGCAGCCGTCTCACTGTGTCACTGATCCTGAAACAGTGCAGCCCAAACACTGTTTGACTGATCCTGAAACAGTGCAGCCCTCTCACTGTGTGACTGATCCTGAAAAAATGCTGCCCATTCCCTGTGTCAGTGATCCAAAAACAGTGCAGCACTCTCAGTGTGTCACTGATCCTGAAACAGTGCATCCCTCTCACAGTTTGACTGATACTGAAACAATGCAGCCCTCTCACTGTGTGACTAATCCTGAAACAGTGCAGCCCTCTCACTGTGTCACTGATCCTGAAACAATGCAGCTCTCTCACTGTGTGACTGATCCTGAAACAGTGCAGCCCTCTCACGGTTTAACTGATCCTGAAACAGTGCAGCCTTCTCACTGTGTGACTGACCCTGAGACAGTGCAGCCGTCTCACGGTTTAACTGATACTGAAACCGTGCAGCTCGCTCCCTGTGTGACTGAAACTGAAACAGTGCAGTGCTCTCACTCTGTGACAGACCCTGAAACAGTGCAGCCCTCTCACTGTGTCACTGATACTGAAGCAGTGGAGCCCTCTCACTGTGTCACTGATCCGGAAACAGTGCAGCCCTCTCACTGTGTGACTGATCCTGAAACAGTGCAGCCCTCTCACAGTTTAACTGATCCTGAAACAGTGCAGCACTCTCACTGTGTGACTGATCCTGAAACAGTGCAGCCCTCTAACGGTTTAACTGATCCTGAAACAGTGCAGCCTTCTCACTGTGTGACTGACCCTGAAACAGTGCAGCACTCTCACTGTGTCACTGACCCTGAAACAGTGCAGCCCTCTCACTGTGTGACTGAAACTGAAACAGTGCAGTGCTCTCACTCTGTGACAGACCCTGAAACAGTGCAGCCCTCTCACTGTGTCACTGATCCTGAAGCAGTGGAGCCCTCTCATTGTGTCACTGATCCGGAAACAGTGCAGCCCTCTCACTGTGTGACTGATCCTGAAACAGTGCAGCTCTCTCACTGTGTGACAGATCCTGGAATATTGCAGCCCTCTCACTGTGTGACAGATCCTGAAACAGTGCAGCCCTCTCGCTGGGTGACTGATCCTGAAACAGTGCAGCCCTCTCACGGTTTAACTGATCCTGAAACAGTGCATCCCTCTCTCTGTGTGACTGATCCAAAAACAGTGCAGCCCTCTCTAAGTGTAACTGAACCTGAAACAGTGCAGCCCTCTCACTGTGTGACTGATGCTGAAACAGTGCAGACCTCTCACTGAGTCACTGATCCTGAAACAGTGCAGCCCTCTCGCTGTGTGACTGATCCTGAAACAGTACAGCCCTCTCACTGTGTGACTGATGCTGAAACAGTGCAGACCTCTCACTGAGTCACTGATCCTGAAACAGTGCAGCCCTCTCACTATGACACTGATCCTGAAACATTGTAGTCCTCTCAATGAGTGACTGATCCAAAAACAGTGCAGCCCTCTCCCTGAGTCACTGATCCTGAAACTGTGTAACCCTCTCACGGTTTAACTGATCCTGAAACAGTGCAGCCCTCTCACTGTGTGACTGATCCAGAAATAGTGCAGCCCTCTCACGGTTTAACAGATCCTGAAACAGTGCAGCCCTCTCACTGTGTCACTGATCCTGAAACAGTGCAGCCCTCTCACTATGTGACAGATCCTGAAATATTGCAGCCCTCTCACAGTGTGACTGATCCTGAAACAGTGCAGCCCTCTCACTGTGTGACTGATACTGAAAAAGTGCAGCCCTCTTATGGTTTTACTGATCCTGAAACAGTGCAGCCCTCTCAATGTGACTTTCCTGAAACATAGCAGCCATTTAACTATCTGACTGTACCTGAAACTGTGCAGCCCTCTCACTGTGTGACTAATCCTGATACACTGCAGCCCTCTCACTGTGTGACTGAAACTGAAACAGTGCAGCCCTCTCACGGCTTCACTGATCCTGAAACAGTGCAGCCCTCTCACTGTGTGACTGATCCTGAAACAGTGCAGCCCTCTCACTGTGTGACTAATCCTGAAACAGTGCAGCCCTCTCACTGTGTGACTGAAACTGAAACAGTGCAGCCCTCTCACTGTGTGACTGATCCTGAAACAGTGCAGCCATCTCAGGGTGTTTTTGACCCTGAAACAGTGCAGTCGTCCCACTATGTGACTTATCCTGAAACAGTGCGGCCTTCTCAATCTGCGACTAACTCCCGATACAGTGCAGCCCTCTCACTCTGTGACTGGCCCTGAAACAGTGCAGCCCTCTAACTGTGTGACTGAAACTGAAACAGTGCAGCCCTCTCACGGCTTCACTGATCCTGAAACAGTGCAACCCTCTCACTGTGTGACTGATCCTGAAACAGTGCAGCCCTCTCACTGTGTGACTAATCCTGAAACAGTGCAGCCCTCTCACTGTGTGACTGATCCTGAAACAGTGCAGCCATCTCAGGGTGTCTCTGACCCTGAAACAGTGCAGTCGTCCCACTATGTGACTTATCCGGAAACAGCGCAGCCATCTCAGGGTGTCACTGACCCTGAAACAGTGTAGCCCTCTCACTTTGTGACTGATCCTAAAACAGTGCAGCCATCTCAGGGTGTCACTGATCCTGAAATAGTTCAGCCCTCTCATTGTTTAACTGATCCTGATACAGTGCATCCTTCTCACTGTGTGACCGATCCTATAACAGTGCAGCACTCTCACTGTGTGACTGATCCTGAATCAGTGCAGCCCTCTCACTGTGAAATTGATCCTGAAACTGTGCAGCCCTCTCACTGTGTGACTGAAACTGAAACAGTGCAGCCCTCTCACGGTTTATCTGATCCTGCAACAGTGCAGCCCTCTCACTGTGAAATTGATCCTGAATCAGTGCAGCCCTCTCACTGTGAAATTGATCCTGAAACTGTGCAGCCCTCTCACTGTGTGACTGAAACTGAAACAGTGCAGCCCTCTCACGGTTTATCTGATCCTGCAACAGTGCAGCCCTCTCACTGTGTCACTGATCCTGAAACAGTGCAGCCCTTTCACTGTGTCACTGATCCTAAAACAGTGCAGCACTCTCATTGTGTGACTGATCCTGAAACAGTGCAGCCCTCTCACTGTGTGACTGATCCTGAAACAGTGCAGCCCTCTCATGGTTTAACGGATCCTGAAACAGTGCAGCCCTGTCACTGTGTGACTGAACCCGAAACAGTGCCGCCCTCTCACTGTGTCACTGATCCTGAAAAAGTGCAGCCCTCTCACTGTGTCACTGATCCTGAAACAGTGCATCCCTCTCACCGTTTAAGTGATCCTGAAACAGTGCAACCATCTCACTGTGAAACTGATCCTGAAACAGTGTAGCCCTCTCATTGTGTTACTGTTCCTGAAACAGTGCGGCCTTCTCAATCTGCGACTAACTCCCGATACAGTGCAGCCCTCTCACTCTGTGACTGGCCCTGAAACAGTGCAGCCCTCTAACTGTGTCACTGATCCTGAAACAGTGCAGCTCTCTCAATGTGTCACTGATCCTGAAACAGTGCAGCCCTCTCACTGTGTCACTGATCCTGAAATAGTGCAGCCGTCTCACCGTTTAAGTGATCCTGAAACAGTGCAACCATCTCACTGTGAAACTGATCCTGAAACAGTGCAGCCCTCTCATGGTTTAACTGATCCTGAAACAGTGCATCCCTCTCACTGTGTCACTGATGCTGATTCAGTGCAGCCGTCTCACTGTGTGACTGGTCCTGAAACAGTGCAGCCCTCTCACTGTGAAACTGATCCTGAAACAGTGCAGCCCTCTCACGGTTTAACTGATCCTGAAACAGTGCAGCCCTTTCACTGTGTGACTGATCCTGAAACAGTGCAGCCCTGTCACTGTGTCACTGATCCTGAAACAGTGCATCCCTCTCACCGTATAAGTGATCCTGAAACAGTGCAGACCTCTCACGGTTTAACTGATCCTGAAACAGTGCAGCCCTCTCACGGTTTAACTGATCCTGAAACAGTGCATCCCTCTCACTGTGTCACTGATCCTGATACAGTGCAGCCGTCTCACTGTGTGACTGATTCTGAAACAGTGCAGCCCTCTCGCTGTGTGACTGATCCTGAAACAGTGCAGCTCTCTCACTGTGTGACAGATCCTGGAATATTGCAGCCCTCTCTCTGTGTGACAGATCCTGAAACAGTGCAGCCCTCTCGCTGGGTGACTGATCCCGAAACAGTGCAGCCCTCTCTCTGTGTGACTGATCCAAAAACAGTGCAGCCCTCTGTATGTGTAACTGAACCTGAAACAGTGCAGCCCTCTCACTGTGTGACTGATGCTGAAACAGTGCAGACCTCTCACTGTGACACTGATCCTGAAACAGTGCAGACCTCTCACTGTGTCACTGATCCTGAAACAGTGCAGCCCTCTCACGCTTTAACTGATCCTGAAACAGTGCATCACTCTCACTTTGTGACTGATCCTGAAACAGTGCAGCCCTGTCACTGTGTGACTGATCCTGAAACAGTGCAGCCCTGTCACTGTGTGACTGATCCTGAAACAGTGCAGCCCTCACACGGTTTAACTGATCCTGAAAGAGTGCATCACTCTCACTGTGTGACTGATCCTGAAACAGTGCAGCCCTCTCACTGTGAAACTGATCCTGAAAAAGTGCAGCACTCTCACTGTTTAACTGATCCTGAAACAGTGCAGCCCTCTCACTGTGTAACTGATCCTGAAACAGTGCAGCCCTGTCACTGTGTCACTGATCCTGAAACAGTGCATCCCTCTCACCGTTTAAGTCATCCTGAAACAGTGCAGCCCTCTCACGGTTTAACTGATCCTGAAACAGTGCATCCCTCTCACTGTGTCACTGATCCTGATACAGTGCAGCCGTCTCACTGTGTGACTGATCCTGAAACAGTGCAGCCCGCTCACTGTGTCACTGTTCCGGAAACAGTGCAGCTCTCTCACAGTGTGACAGATCCTGGAATATTGCAGCCCTCTCACTGTGTGACAGATCCTGAAACAGTGCAGCCCTCTCGCTGGGTGACTGATCCTGAAACAGTGCAGCCCTCTCACTGTGTGACTGATCCTGAAACAGTGCATCCCTCTCTAAGTGTAAAGGAACCTGAAACAGTGCAGCCCTCTCACTGTGTGACTGATGCTGAAACAGTGCAGACCTCTCACTGTGTGACTGATCCTGAAACAGTACAGCCCTCTCACTGTGTGACTGATGCTGAAACAGTGCAGCCCCCTCACTGAGTCACTGATCCTGAAACAGTGCAGCCCTCTCACTATGACACTGATCCTGAAACATTGTAGTCCTCTCAATGAGTGACTGATCCAAAAACAGTCCAGCACTCTCCCTGAGTCACTGATCCTGAAACAGTGTAACCCTCTCACGGTTTAACTGATCCTGAAACAGTGCAGCCCTCTCATGGTTTACAAATCCTGAAACAGAGCAGCCCTCTCACTGTGTCACTGATCCTGAAACAGTGCAGCTCTCTCACGGGATTAACTGATCCTGAAACAGTTCAGCACTCTCACTGTGTGACTGATCCTGAAACAGTGCAGCCCTCTCACTGTGTCACTGATCCTGAAACAGTGCAGCCCTCTCACTGTGTGACAGATCCTGAAATATTGCAGCCCTCTCACAGTGTGACTGATCCTGAAACAGTGCAGCCCTCTCACTGTGTGACTGATACTGAAAAAGTGCAGCCCTCTCACGGTTTTCTGATCCTGAAACAGTGCAGCCCTCTCAATGTGACTTTCCTGAAACATAGCAGCCATTTTACTATCTGACTGTACCAGAAACAGTGCAGCCCTCTCACTGTGTGACTAATCCTGATACACTGCAGCCCTCTCACTGTGTGACTGAAACTGAAACAGTGCAGCCAACACACTGTGTCACTGGTCCTGAAACAGTGCAGCCATCTCACGGCTTCACTGCTTCTGAAACAGTGCATCCCTCTCACTGTGTGACTAATCCTGAAACAGTGCAGCCCTCTCACTGTGTGACTGAAACTGAAACAGTGCAGCCATCTCAGGGTGTCTCTGACCCTGAAACAGTGCAGACGTCCCACTCTGTGACTTTTCCGGAAACAGTGCAGCCATCTCAGGGTGTCACTGACCCTGAAACAGTGCAGCCCTCTCACTTTGTGACTGATCCTAAAACAGTGCAGCCATCTCAGGGTGTCACTGATCCTGAAATAGTTCAGCCCTCTCAATGTTTAACTGATCCTGATACAGTGCATCCTTCTCACTGTGTGACCGATCCTATAACAGTGCAGCACTCTCACTGTGTGACTGATCCTGAATCAGTGCAGCCCTCTCACTGTGAAATTGATCCTGAAACAGTGCAGCCCTCTCACTGTGTGACTGAAACTGAAACAGTGCAGCCCTCTCACTCTGTGACTGATCCTGAAACAGTGCAGCCCTCTCACTGTGTGACTGATCCTGAAACAGTCCAGCCCTCTCACTGTGAAATTGATACTGAAACAGTGCAGCCTCTCACTGTGTGACTGATCCTGAAACAGTGCAGCCCTTTCACTGTGTCACTGATCCTAAAACAGTGCAGCACTCTCATTGTGTGACTGATCCTGAAACAGTGCAGCCCTCTCACTGTGTGACTGATCCTGAAACAGTGCAGCTCTCTCACGGTTTAACTGATCCTGAAACAGTGCAGCCCTCTCACGCTGTATCTGTTCCTGAAACAGTGCAGCCCTCTCACTTTGTGACTGATCCTGAAACAGTGCAGCCCTCTCACTGTGACTGATACTGACACAGTGCAGCCCTGTCACTGTGTGACTGAACCCGAAACAGTGCCGCCCTCTCACTGTGTCACTGATCCTGAAAAAGTGCAGCCCTCTCACTGTGTCACTGATCCTGAAACAGTGCATCCCTCTCACCGTTTAAGTGATCCTGAAACAGTGCAACCATCTCACTGTGAAACTGATCCTGAAACAGTGCAGCCCTCTCATTGTGTTACTGTTCCTGAAACAGTGCAGCCTTCTCAATCTGCGACTAACTCCCGATACAGTGCAGCCCTCTCACTCTGTGACTGGCCCTGAAACAGTGCAGCCCTCTGACTGTGTCACTGATCCTGAAACAGTGCAGCTCTCTCAATGTGTCACTGATCCTGAAACAGTGCAGCCCTCTCACTGTGTCACTGATCCTGAAATAGTGCAGCCGTCTCACCGTTTAAGTGATCCTGAAACAGTCCAACCATCTCACTGTGAAACTGATCCTGAAACAGTGCAGCCCTCTCATGGTTTAACTGATCCTGAAACAGTGCATCCCTCTCACTGTGTCACTGATGCTGATTCAGTGCAGCCGTCTCACTGTGTGACTGGTCCTGAAACAGTGCAGCCCTCTCACTGTGAAACTGATCCTGAAACAGTGCAGCCCTCTCACGGTTTAACTGATCCTGAAACAGTGCAGCCCTTTCACTGTGTGACTGATCCTGAAACAGTGCAGCCCTGTCACTGTGTCACTGATCCTGAAACAGTGCATCCCTCTCACCGTTTAAGTGATCCTGAAACAGTGCAGCCCTCTCACGGTTTAACTGATCCTGAAACAGTGCAGCCCTCTCACGGTTTAACTGATCCTGAAATAGTGCATCCCTCTCACTGTGTCACTGATCCTGATACAGTGCAGCCGTCTCACTGTGTGACTGATTCTGAAACAGTGCAGCCCTCTCACTGTGTGACTGATCCTGAAACAGTGCAGCTCTCTCACTGTGTGACAGATCCTGGAATATTGTAGCCCTCTCTCTGTGTGACAGATCCTGAAACAGTGCAGCCCTCTCGCTGGGTGACTGATCCTGAAACAGTGCAGCCCTCTCACGGTTTAACTGATCCTGAAACAGTGCATCCCACTCTCTGTGTGACTGATCCAAAAACAGTGCAGCCCTCTCTATGTGTAACTGAACCTGAAACAGTGTAGCCCTCTCACTGTGTGACTGATCCTGAAACAGTGCAGACCTCTCACTGTGTCACTGATCCTGAAACAGTGCAGCCCTCTCACGCTTTAACTGATCCTGAAACAGTGCATCACTCTCACTGTGTGACTGATCCTGAAACAGTGCAGCCCTGTCACTGTGTGACTGATCCAGAAACACTGCAGCCCTCTCACGCTTTAACTGATCCTGAAACAGTGCATCACTCTCACTTTGTGCCTGATCCTGAAACAGTGCAGCCCTGTCACTGTGTGACTGATCCTGAAACAGTGCAGCCCTGTCACTGTGTCACTGATCCTGAAACAGTGCAGCCCTCACGCGGTTTAACTGATCCTGAAAGAGTGCATCACTCTCACTGTGTGACTGATCCTGAAACAGTGCAGCTCTCTCCCTGTGTGACTCATCCTGTAACAGTGCAGCCCTCTCATTGGTAACTGATCCTGAAAAAGTGCAGGCCTTTCACTGTGTGACTGAATCTGCAACTGTGCAGCCCTCTCACGGTGTAACTGATCCTGGAACAGTGCAGCCCTCTCACTGTGTGACTGATCCTGACACAGTGCAGCCCTCTCACTGTGTGACTGAACCTGAAACAGTGCAGCAATCTCACTGTGTGACTGATCCTGAAACAGTGCAGCCCTCTCCCTGTGTGACTGAAACTGAAACAGTGTAGCCTCCTCACTTCGTGACTGACCTTGAAACAGTGCAGCACTCTGGCGGTGCGACTGATCCTGAAACAGTGCATCCGTCTCACTGTATCACTGATCCTGAAACAGTGCAGGCCTCTCACAGTTTGACTGATCCTTTAACAGTGCAGCACTCTGACTGTGCGACTGAACACGAAACAGTGCAGCCTTCTCACTGTATCACTGATACTGAAAAAGTGCAGCCCTCTCAGATTTTAACTGATCCTGAAACAGTGCCACCATCTCACTGAGACTGATCATGAAACATAGCACCCATTTAACTATGTGACTGTACTAGAAACAGTGCAGCCCTCTCACTGTGAGACTGATCCTGAAACAGCGCAGCCCTCTCATTGTGAGACTAATCCTGAAACAGTGCAGCCCTCTCACTGTGTGACTGATACTGAAACAGTTCAGCTCTCTCCCTGTGTGACTGATCCTGAAACAGTGCAGCCCTCTCATTGTGAGACTAATCCTGAAAAAGTGCAGCCCTCTCACTGTGCGACTGATCCTGTAACAGCGCAGGCCTTTCATGTGTGACTGAATCTGCAACTGTGCAGCCCTCTCACGGTCTAACTGATCCTGAAAAAGTGCAGCCCTCCAACTGTGAAACTGATCCTGAAACAGTGCATCCCTCTCACTGTGTCACTGATCCTGATACAGTGCAGCCGTCTCACTGTGTGTCTGCTCCTTAAACAGTGCAGCCCTCTCACTCTGTGACTATTCCGGATACAGTGCAGCCCTCTCACTCTGTGACTGGCCCTGAAACAGTGCAGCCCTCACACTGTATCACAGATCCTGAAACAGAGCAGCTCTCCAACTGTGCCACTGATCCTGAAACAGTGCAGCCCTCTCACTGTGTGACTGATCCTGAAACAGTGCAGCCCTCTCACTGTGTGACTGATCCAAAAACAGTGCAGCCCTCTCACTGTGTCACTGATCCTGAAACAGTGCAACCCTCTCACGGTTTAACTGATCCTGAAACAGTGCAGCCCTCTCATGGTTTACAAATCCTGAAACAGCGCAGCCCTCTCACTGCGTCACTGATCCTGAAACAGTGCAGCCCTCTCACTGTGTGACTGATCCAGAAATAGTGCAGCCCTCTCACGGTTTAACAGATCCTGAAACAGTGCAGCCCTCTCACTGTGTCACTGATCCTGAAAAAGTGCAGCACTCTCACTGTGTGACTGATCCTGAAACAGTGCAGCCCTCTCACTGTGTCACTGTTCCTGAAACAGTGCAGCCCTCTCACTATGTGTCAGATCCTGAAATATTGCAGCCCTCTCACAGTGTGACTGATCCTGAAACAGTGCAGCCCTCTCACTGTGTGACTGATACTGAAAAAGTGCAGCCCTCTCACGGTTTAACTGATCCTGAAACAGTGCAGCCCTCTCACTATGTGTCAGATCCTGAAATATTGCAGCCCTCTCACAGTGTGACTGTACCAGAAACAGTGCAGCCCTCTCACTGTGTGACTAATCCTGATACACTGCAGCCCTCTCACTGTGTGACTGAAACTGAAACAGTGCAGCCAACACACTGTGTCACTGATCCTGAGACAGTGCAGCCCTCTCACTGTGTCACTGATCCTGAAACAGTGCAGCCCTCTCACTGTGTCACTGATCCTGATACAGTGCAGCCCTCTCACTGTGTGACTAATCCTGAAACAGTGCAGCCCTCTCATTGTGTGACTGATACTGAAACAGTGCAGCCCTCTCACTGTGTGACTGAACCTGAAACAGTGCAGCCCTCTCACTGTGTGACTGATCCTGAAATAGTGCAGCCCTCTCACTGTGTGACTGACCCTGAAACAGTGCAGCCATCTCAGGGTGTCTCTGACCCTGAAACAGTGCAGCCGTCCCACTATGTGACTTATCCGGAAACAGTGCAGCCATCTCAGGGTGTCACTGACCCTGAAACAGTGTAGCCCTCTCACTTTGTGACTGATCCTAAAACAGTGCAGCCATCTCAGGGTGTCACTGATCCTGAAATAGTTCAGCCCTCTCATTGTTTAACTGATCCTGATACAGTGCATCCTTCTCACTGTGTGACCGATCCTATAACAGTGCAGCACTCTCACTGTGTGACTGATCCTGAATCAGTGCAGCCCTCTCACTGTGAAATTGATCCTGAAACAGTGCAGCCCTCTCACTGTGTGACTGAAACTGAAACAGTGCAGCCCTCTCACTCTGTGACTAATCCTGAAACAGTGCAGCCCTCTCACTGTGTGACTGATCCTGAAACAGTGCAGCCCTCTCACTGTGTGACTGATCCTGAAACAGTGCAGCCCTCTCACTGTGTGACTGATCCTGAAACAGTGCAGCTCTCTCACGGTTTAACTGATCCTGAAACAGTGCAGCCCTCTCACGGTTTATCTGTCCTGAAACAGTGCAGCCCTCTCACTGTGTCACTGATCCTGAAACAGTGCAGCACTCTCACTGTGTGACTGACATTGAAACAGTGCAGCCCTCTCATTGTTTATCTGATTCTGAAAAAAATGCAACCCTATCCCTGTGTCAATGTTCCCAACAGGGCAGCCCTCTCAGTGTGTCACAGATCCTGAAACAGTGCAGCCCTCTCACTGTTTGACTGATCCTGAAACAGTGCAGCCGTCTCTCTGCATGACTGATCCAAAAACAGTGCAGCCCTCTCACTGTGTGACTGATCCAGAAACAGTCCATTTGACTCACTGTGTGTCTGAACCTGAAACAGTGCAGCCCTCTCAATTTGTGACTGCACCTGAATCAGTGCTGCCCTCTCACTGTGTGAATGACCCTGAAACAGTGCAGGCCTCTCATTGTGTGACAGTTCCTGAAATAGTGCAGCCATCTCACTTTGTGACTGACCCTGAAACAGTGCAGCACTCTCACTGTGTGACTGAACCTGAAACAGTGCAGCCCTCTCACTTTGTCACTGATCCTGAAAAAGTGCAGCCCTCTCACTGTGTCACTGATCCTGAAACAGTGCAGCCCTCTCACTGTGTGACTGATCCTGAAACAGTGCAGCTCTCTCATTGTGTGACTATTCCTGAAACAGTGCAGCCCTTTCACTGTGTGACTGATACTGAAACAGTGCAGCCTACTCATGGTTTAACTGATCCTAAAACAGTGCAGCCCTCTCACTGTGTGACTGAACCAGAAACAGAGCAGCCCTCTCACTGTGTGACTGATCCTGAAACAGTGCAGACCTCTCACTGTGTCACTGATCCTGAAACAGTGCATCCCTCTCACTGTGTGACTGAACATGAAACAGTGCAGCCCTCTCCCTGTGTGACTGATCTTGAAACATTGCAGCCCTCTCACTGTGTGACTGATCCAGAAACGTGGCCGCCATTTAACTTTGTGACTGTACCTGAAACACTGCAGCCCTCTCACTGTGTGACTGGCATTGAAACTGTGCAGCCTTCTCACTTTGTGACTGACCCTGAAACAGTGCAGCACTCTGACTGTGTGACTGAACCTGAAATAGTGCAGCCATCTCACAGTGTGACTGATCCAAAAACAGTGCAGCCCTCTCACTGTGTGACTAATCTTGAAACAGTGCAGCCCTCTCCGTGTGTGACTGATCCAAAAACAATGCAGCACTCTCACTGTGTGACTGTACCTGAAACAGTGCAGCCCTCTCACAGTTTAACTGTCCCAGAAACACTGCAGCCCTCTCACTGTGTCATTGACCCAGATACATTGCAGCCCTCTCACTGTGTGACTGATCCTAAAACAGTGCAGCCCTCTCACTGTGCGACTAATCCCGATACAGTGTAGCCCTCTCACTCTGTGACTGATCCTGAAACAGAGCAGCTCTCTCACTGTTTCACTCATCCTGAAACAGTTCAGCACTCTCACTGTGTCACTGATCCTGAAACAGTGCAGCCCTCTCACGGTTTAACTGATCCTGAAACAGTGCAACCCTCTCACTGTATGACTGATCCTGAAACAGTGCAGCCCTCTCACTTTGTGACTGATTCTGAAACATTGCAGCCATCTCACTGTGTGACTGATTCTGAAACAGAGCAGCCCTCTCATGGTTTAACTGATCCTGAAACAGTACAGCGCTGTCACTGTTTGACTGATCCTTAAAACTTCCATCATTCTCACAGTGCGGCTGATCCAGAAAGAGTGCAGCCCTCGCACTGTGTGACTTTTCCTGAAATACTGAAACCATCTCACAGTGTGACTGAAACAGAAACAGTGCAGCCCTCTCACTGTGTGACTGGTCCTGAAATACTGCAGCCATCACACAGTGTGACTGATCCGGAAACAGTGCAGACCTGTCACTGTGTGACTGAACCTGAAACAGTGCAGCCCTCTCACTGTGTGACTGAACCAGAAACAGAGCAGCCCTTTCACTGTGTGACTGATCCTGAAATACTGCAGCCATCTCATTGTGTGACTGATCCTGAAACAGTGAACCCTCTCAATGTGTGACTGATCCTGAAACAGTGCAGCCCTCTCACTGTGTCACTGATCCTGAAACATTGCAGCCCTCTCACTGCTTGACTGATCCTGAACAGTACAGCCCTCTCACTGTGTGACTGATCCTGAAACAGTGCAGCCCTCTCACTGTTTGACTGATCCTGAAACAGTGTAGCCCTCTCACTGTGTGACTGAACATGAAACTGTGCAGCTCTCTCACTTTGTGACTCAACCTGAAACTGTGCAGCCCTCTCATTGTGTGACTGATACTGAAACAGTGCAGCCCTCTCACGGTTTAAATGATCCTGAAAAAGTGCAGCCCTCTCACTGTGTGACTGATCCCAACAGTGCAGCTGTCTCAGTGTGTGACTGATCCTGAAACAGTGCAGACCTCTCACTGTGTGACTTATCCTGAAACATAGACGCCAATTAACTTTGTGACTGTACCTGAAACAGAGCAGCCCTCTCACTGTGTGACTGATCCTGAAACAGTGCAGACCTCTCACTGTGTCACTGATCCTGAAACAGTGCAGACCTCTCACTGTGTGACTTATCCTGAAACATAGACGCCAATTAACTTTGTGACTGTACCTGAAACAGAGCAGCCCTCTCACTGTGTGATGATTCTGAAAAAATGCAGCCCTCTCCCTGTGTCACTGATCCCAACAGTGCAGCACTCTCACTGTCTGACTGATCCTGAAACAGTGCAGACCTCTCTCTCTGTGACTGATCCAAAAACAGTGCAGCCCTCTCACTGTGTGACTCATCCTGAAACAGTGCAGCCCTCTCACTGTGTGACTGATCCTGAAACAGTGCATCCCTCTCACTGTGACACTGATCCTAAAACAGTGCAGACCTCTCACTGTGTCACTGATCCTGAAACAGTGCAGCCCTCTCACCGTTTCACTGATCCTGAAACAGTGCAGCCGTCTCACTGTGACACTGATCCTGAAACAGTGCAGCTCTCTCACTGTTTCAATCATCCTGAAACAGTGCAGCTCTCTCACTGTGTGACTGATCCTGAAACAATGCAGCCCTCTCATTGTGTGACTGATCCTGAAACAGTTCAGCACTCTCACTGTGTCACTGATCCTGAAACAGTGCAACCATCTCACTGTATGACTGATCCTGAAACAGTGCAGCCCTCTCACTTTGTGACTGATCCTGAAACAGTGCAGCCATCTCACTGCGTGACTGATTCTGAAATAGAGCAGCCCTCTCATGGTTTAACTGATCCTGAAACAGTGCAGTCTTCAAACTGTGTGACTGATCCTGAAACAGTGCAGACCTCTCACTGTGTGACTGATCCTGAAACTGTGCAGCTCTCTCATTTTGTGACTATTCCTGAAACAGTGCAGCCCTTTCACTGTGTGACTGATACTGAAACAGTGCAGCCCTCTCACTGTGTGAATGACCCTGAAAAAGTGCAGCCCTCTCACTGTGTGACTGAAACTGAAACAGTGCAGCCTTCTCACTTTGTGACTCATCCTGAAACAGTGCAGCCCTCTCACTGTGTCACTGATTCCAACAGTGCAGCTGTCTCACTGTGTGACTGATCCTGAAACAGTGCAGACCTCTCACTGGGTGACTGATCCAAAAATTTTGCAGCCCTCTCACTGTGTGACTGATCCTGAAACAGTGCAACCCTCTCACGGTTTAACTGATCCTGCAACAGTGCAACCCTCTCACGGTTTAACTGATCCTGAAACAGTGCAGCCCTCTCACTGTGTCAATGATCCGTAAACAGTGCAGCCATCTCACTGTGTGACTGATCCTGAAACAGTGCAGCCCTCTCACTGTGTGACTGATCCAGAAACATAGCCGCCATTTAACTTTGTGACTGTACCTGAAACAGTGCAGCCCTGTCACTGTGTGACTGACATTGAAACATTGCAGCCTTCTCACTTTGTGACTGACCCTGAAACAGTGCAGCACTCTGACTGTGTGACTGAACCTGAAACAGTGCAGCCATCTCACAGTGTGACTGATCCAAAAACAGTGCAGCCCTCTCACTGTGAGACTAATCTTGAAACAGTGCAGCCCTTTCAGTGTGTGACTGATCCAAAAACAGTACAGCACTCTCACTGTGTGAGTGTACCTGAAACAGTGCAGCCCTCTCACGGTTTAACTGTTCCTGAAACACTGCAGCCCTCTCACTTTGTGACTGATTCTGAAACAGTGCAGCCATCTCACTGTGTGACTGATTCTGAAACAGTGCAGCCCTCTCACTGTGTGACTGAACCGGAAACAGTGCAGCCCTCTCACTGTGTGACTGAACCGGAAACAGTGCAACCCTCTCACTGTATGACTGATCCTGAAACAGTGCAGCGCTCTCACTTTGTGACTGATTCTGAAAGAGTGCAGCCCACTCACTGTGCGACTGATCCTGAAACAGTGCAGCCCTCCTACAGTTTAACTGATCCTGCAACAGTGCAACACTCTCACGGTTTAACTGATCCTGAAACAGTGCAGCCCTCTCACTGTGACACTGATCCCGAAACAGTGCAGCCCTCTCACTGTGTCACTGATCCGTAAACAGTGCAGCCATCTCACAGTGTGACTGATCCTGAAACAGTGCAGCCCTCTCACTGTGTGACTGATCCAGAAACATAGCCGCCATTTAACTTTGTGACTGTACCTGAAACAGTGCAGCCCTGTCACTGTGTGACTGACATTGAAACATTGCAGCCTTCTCACTTTGTGACTGACCCTGAAACAGTGCAGCACTCTGACTGTGTGACTGAACCTGAAATAGTGCAGCCATCTCACAGTGTGACTGATCCAAAAACAGTGCAGCCCTCTCACTGTGTGACTAATCTTGAAACAGTGCAGCCCTTTCAGTGTGTGACTGATCCAAAACAGTGCAGCACTCTCACTGTGTGAGTGTACCTGAAACAGTGCAGCCCTCTCACGGTTTAACTGTTCCTGAAACACTGCAGCCCTCTCACTTTGTGACTGATTCTGAAACAGTGCAGCCATCTCACTGTGTGACTGATTCTGAAACAGTGCAGCCCTCTCACTGTGTGACTGAACCGGAAACAGTGCAGCCCTCTCACTGTGTGACTGAACCGGAGACAGTGCAACCCTCTCACTGTATGACTGATCCTGAAACAGTGCACCCCTCTCACTTTGTGACTGATTCTGAAAGAGTGCAGCCCTCTCACTGTGTGACTGATTCTGAAACAGAGCAGCCCTCTCATGGTTTAACTGATCCTGAAACAGTACAGCGCTGTCACTGTGTGACTGATCCTGAAACAGTGCAGCCCTCTCACTGTGTCACTGATCCCAACAGTGCAGCTGTCTCACTGTGTGACTTTTCCTGAAATACTGCAACCATCTCACAGTGTGACTGATCCAGAAACAGTGCAGCCCTATCACTGTGTGACTGAAACAGAAACAGTGCAGCCATCTCACTGTGTGACAGGTCCTGAAATACTGCAGCCATCACACTGTGTGACTGATCCGGAAACAGTGCAGCCCTGTCACTGTGTGACTGAACCTGAAACAGTGCAGCCCTCTCACTGTGTCACTGATCCTGAAACAGTGCAGCCCTCTCACTGTGTGACTGATCCTGAAACAGTGCAGCCCTCTCACTGTGTGACTGATCCAGAAACAGTGCAGCCCTATCACTGTGTGACTGAAACAGAAACAGTGCAGCCATCTCACTGTGTGACAGGTCCTGAAATACTGCAGCCATCACACTGTGTGACTGATCCGGAAACAGTGCAGCCCTGTCACTGTGTGACTGAACCTGAAACAGTGCAGCCCTGTCACTGTGTGACTGAACCAGAAACAGAGCAGCCCTCTCACTGTGTGACTGATCCTGAAACAGTGCAGCCCTCTCATTGTGTGACTGATACTGAAACAGTGCAGCCCTCTCACGGTTTAAATGATCCTGAAAAAGTGCAGCCCTCTGACTGTGCGACTGAAACTGAAACAGTGCAACCCTCTCACTGTGTGACTGAACATGAAACTGTGCAGCCCTCTCACTTTGTGACTGAACCTGAAACAGTGCAGCCCTCTCATTGTGTGACTGATACTGAAACAGTGCAGCCCTCTCACTTTGTGACTGAACCTGAAACAGTGCAGCCCTCTCACTGTGTCATTGATTCAGATACATTGAAGCCCTCTCACTGTGTGACTAATCCTCAAACAGTGCAGCCCTCCCACGGTGCGACTAAACCCGATACAGTGTAGCCCTCTCACTCTGTGACTGATACTGAAACAGAGCAGCTCTCTCACTGTTTCACTCATCCTGAAACAGTGCAGCTCTCTCACTGTGTGACTGATCCTGAAACAGTGCAGCCCTCTCATTGTGTGACTGATCCTGAAACAGTTCAGCACTCTCACTGTGTCACTGATCCTGAAACAGTGCAGCCCTCTCACTGTGTCACTGATCCTGAAACATTGCAGCCCTCTCACTGTGTCACTGATCCGTAAACAGTGCAGACCCCACACTGTGTGACTGATCCTGAAACAGTGCAGCCCTCTCACTGTGTGACTGATCCTGAATCAGTGCATCCCTCTCACTGTGTGACTGATCCAGAAACAGTCCATTTGTCTCACTGTGTGTCTGAACCTGAAACACTGCAGCCCTCTCACTTTGTGACTGAACCTGAATCAGTGCAGCCCTCTCACTGTGTCACTGATCCTGAAACAGTGCAACCCTCTCACGGTTTAACTGTTCCTGAAACACTGCAGCCCTCTGACTGTGTGACTGATTCTGAAACAGTGCAGACCTCTCACTTTGTGACTGATCCTGAAACAGTGCAGCGCTCTCACTGTGTGACAGATACTGAAACAGTGCAGCCCTCTCATGGTTTAACTGATCCTGAAACAGTGCAGCCCTGTCACTGTGTGACTGAACCTGAAACAGTGATGCCCTCTCATTGAGTGACTGATCCTGAAACAGTGCAGCCCTCTCACTGTGTGACTGATCCTGAAACAGTGCAGCCCTCTCACTGTGTGACTGATCCTGAAACAGTGCAGCCATCTCACTGTGTGATTGATCCTGAAACATTGCAGCCCTCTCACGGTTTAACTGATCCTGAAACAGTGCAGCACTCTCACTGTGTGACTGATCCAGAAACAGTCCATTATTCTCACTGTGTGACTGAACCTGAAACAGTGCAGCCCTCTCACTTTGTGACTGAACCTGAAACAGTGCAGCCCTCTCATTGTGTGACTGATACTGAAACATTGCAGCCCTCTCACTGTGTGACTGATCCAGAAACATAGCCGCCTTTTAACTTTGTGTCTGTACCTGAAACAGTGCAGCCCTCTCACTGTGTGACTGACATTGAAACAGTGCAGCCATCTCACTTTGTGACTGACCCTGAAACAGTGCAGCCATCTCACAGTGTGACTGATCCAAAAACAGTGCAGCCCTCTCACGATGTGACTAATCTTGAAACAGTGCAGCCCTTTCAGTGATTGACTGATCCAAAAACAGTGCAGCACTCTCACTGTGTGACTGTACCTGAAACAGTGCAGCCCTCTCACGGTGTAACTGTTCCTGAAACACTGCAGCCCTCTCACTGTGTGACTGATCCTGAAACAGTGCAGCCCTTTCACTTTGTGACTGATCCTGAAACAGTGCAGCCCTCTCACTGTGTGACTGATACTGAAACAGTGCAGCCCTCTCATGGTTTAACTGATCCTGAAACAGTGCAGCACTGTCACTGTGTGACCGAACCCGAAACACTGCCGACCTTTCAGGGTGTGACTGAACCTGAAACAGTGATGCCCTCTCACTGTGTCTCTGTTCCTGAAACAGTGCAGCCCTCTCATGGTGTGACTGATCCTGAAACAGTGCAGCCCTCTCATTGTGTCACTGATCCAGAAAAGGTCCATTTTTCTCACTGTGTGACTGAACATGAAACTGTGCAGCCCTCTCATTGTGTGACTGATACTGAAACAGTGCAGCCCACTCACGGTTTAAATGATCCTGAAAAAGTGCAGCCCTCTCAGGGTGTGACTTAACCTGAAAAAGTGCATCACTCCGACTGTGCGACTGAAACTGAAACAGTGCAGCCCTCTCTCTGTGTGACTGATCCTGAAAAAGTGCAGCCCTCTCATTGTGTCACTGATCCCAACAGTGCAGCTGTCTCTCTGTGTGACTGATCCTGAAACAGTGCAGACCTCTCACTGTGTGACTGATCCTGAAACAGTGCAGCAGTCCCACTGTGTGACTGACATTGAAACAGTGCAGCCGTCTCACTTTGTGACTGACCCTGAAACAGAGCAGCCCTCTCACTGTGTGATGATTCTGAAAAAATGCAACCCTCTCCCTGTGTCACTGATCCTGAAACAGTGCAGCCCTCTCACTGTGTGACTGATCCTGAAACAGTGCAGCCCTCTCACTGTTTGACTGATCCTGAAACAGTGCAGCCCTCTCTCTGTGTGACTGATCCAAAAACAGTGCAGCCCTCTCACTGTGTGACTCATTCTGAAACAGTGCAGCCATCTCACAGTTTACCTGATCCTGAAACAGTGCAGCCCTCTCACTGTGTGACTGATACAGAAACAGTTCATTTGTCTCACTGTGTGTCTGAACCTGAAACAGTGCAGCCCTCTCACTTTGTGACTGAACCTGAATCAGTGTAGCCCTCTCACTGTGTGACGGATCCAGAAACAGTCCATTTGTCTCACTGTGTGTCTGAACCTGAAACAGTGCAGCCCTCTCACTTTGTGACTGAACCTGAATCAGTGTAGCCCTCTCACTGTGTGACGGATCCAGAAACAGTCCATTTGTCTCACTGTGTGAATGAACCTGAAACAGTGCGGCCCTCTCATTGTGTGACAGTTCCGGAAACAATGCAGCCCTCTCACTTTGTGAATAAACCTGAAACAGTGCAGCCATCTCACTTTGTGACTGACCCTGAAACAGTGCAGCCCTCTCACTTTGTCACTGATCCTGAAAAAGTGCAGTGCTCAAACTGTGTGACTGTCGTGAAACAGTGCAGACCTCTCTTTGTGTGACTATTCCTGAAACAGTGCAGCCCTCTCACTGTTTGACTGATCCTGAAAAAGTGCAGCCCTCTCTCTGTGTGACTGATCCTGAAACAGTGCAGACCTCTCACTGTGTGACTGAAACTGAAACAGTGCAGCCCTCTCTCTGTGTGACTGATCCTGAAACAGTGCAGACCTCTTACTGGGTGAGTGATCCAAAAAATTTGCAGCCCTCTCACTGTGTGACTGATCGTGAAACAGTGCAGCTCTCTCACGGATTAACTGATCCTGAAACAGTGCAGCCCTCTCACTGTGACACTGATCCCGAAACAATGCAGCCCTCTCACTGTGTCACAGATCCGTAAACAGTGCAGACCTCACACTGTGTGACTGATCCTGAAACAGTGCAGCCCTCTCACTATGTGACTATTCCTGAAACAGTGCAGACCTCTCACTGTGTCACTGATCCTGAAACAGTGCATCCCTCTCACTGTGTGACTGAACCTGAAACAATGCAGCCCTCTCCCTGTGTGACTGATACTGAAACATTGCAGCCCTCTCACTGTGTGACTGATCCAGAAACAGTGCAGCCCTCTCACTGTGTGACTAATCTTGAAACAGTGCAGCCCTCTCAGTGTGTGACTGATCCAAAAACAGTGCAGCACTCTCACTGTGTGACTGTACCTGAAACAGTGCAGCCCTCTCACAGTTTAACTGTTCCTGAAACACTGCAGCCCTCTCACTGTGTCATTGATCCAGATACATTGAGCCCTCTCACTGTGTCACTGATCCTAAAACAGTGCAGCCCTCTCACTGTGCGACTAATCCCAATACAGTGCAGCCCTCTCACTCTGTGACTGATCCTGAAACAGAGCAGCTCTCTCACTGTTTCACTCATCCTGAAACAGTGCAGCTCTCTCACTGTGTGACTGATCCTGAAACAGAGCAGCTCTCTCACTGTTTCACTCATCCTGAAACAGTGCAGCTCTCTCACTGTGTGACTGATCCTGAAACAGTGCAGCCCTCTCATTGTGTGACTGATCCTGAAACAGTGCAGCACTCTCACTGTGTCACTGATCCTGAAACAGTGCAGCTCTCGCACGGTTTAACTGATCCTGAAACAGTGCAGCCCTCTCAGTGTGTGACTGATTCTGAAAGAGAGCAGCACTGTCACTGTGTGACTGATCCTGAAAAAGTACAGCGCTGTCACTGTTTGACTGATCCTTAAAACTTATATCATTCTCACAGTGCGGCTGATCCAGAAAGAGTGCAGCCCTCTCACTGTGTGACTTTTCCTGAAATACTGCAACCATCTCACAGTGTGACTGATCCAGAAACAGGGCAGCCCTGTCACTGTGTGACTGAAACAGAAACAGTGCAGCCCTCTCACTGTGTGACTGGTCCTGAAATATTGCAGCCATCACACAGTGTGACTGATCCGGAAACAGTGCAGCCCTGTCACTGTGTGACTGAACCTGAAACAGTGCAGCCCTCTCACTGTGTGACTGAACCAGAAACAGAGCAGCCCTCTCACTGTGTGACTGGTCCTGAAACAGTGCAGCCCTCTCAATGTGTGACTGATGCTGAAACAGTGCAGCCCTTTCAGTGTGTGACTGATCCAAAAACAGTGCAGCACTCTCACTGTGTGACTGTACCTGAAACAGTGCAGCCCTCTCACGGTTTAACTGTTCCTGAAACACTGCAGCCCTCTCACTGTATGACTGATCCTGAAACAGTGCAGCCCTTTCACTTTGTGACTGATCTTGAAACAGTGCAGCCCTCTCACTGTGTGACTGATACTTAAACACTGCAGCCCTCTCAATGTGTGACTGATCCTGAAACAGTGCAGACCTCTCACTGTGTCACTGATCCTAAAACATTGCAGCCCTCTCACTGTGCGACTAATCCCAATACAGTGCAGCCCTCTCACTCTGTGACTGATCCTGAAACAGAGCAGCTCTCTCACTGTTTCACTCATCCTGAAACAGTGCAGCTCTCTCATTGTGTGACTGAACTCGAAACAGTGCCGCCCTTTCAGGGTGAGACTGAACCTGAAACAGTGATGCCCTCTCACTGAGTGAGTGTTCCTGAAACAGTGCAGCCCTCTCACTGTGTGACTGATCCTGAAACAGTGCAGCCATCTCACTGTGTGACTGATCCTGAAACAGTGCAGCCCTCTCACGGTTTAACTGATCCTGAAAGAGTGCAGCACTCTCACTGTGTGACAGATCCAGAAACGGTCCATTTTTCTCACTGTGTGACTGAACCTGAAACAGTGCAAACCTCTCATTGAGTGACAGATCCTGAAAAAGTGCAGCCCTCTCACTGTGTGACTGATCCTGAAACAGAGCATTCCACTCACTGTGTCACTGATCCTGAAACAGTGCAGCCCTCTCACTGTGTGACTGATCCTGAAACAGTGCAGGCCTCTCACTGTGTCACTGATCCTGAAACAGTGCAGCCATCGCACTGTTTGACTGATCCTGAAACAGTGCAGCCCTCTCACTGTGTGTCTGATCCTGAAACAGTGCAGCCCTCTCACTGTGTGACTGAACCGGCAACAGTGCAGCCCTCTCACTGTCTGACTGATCCTGAAACAGTGCAGGCCTCTCACTGTGTCACTGATCCTGAAACAGTGCAGCTCTCTCACTGTGTCACTGTTTCCAACATTTCAGCTGTCTCACTGTGCGGCTGATCCTGAATCAGTGCAGCCCTCCCACTGTTTGACTGATCCTGAAACAGTGCAGCCCTCTCCACTGTGTGACTGATCCTGAAACAGTGCAGCCCTCTCACTGTCTGACTGATCCTGAAACAGTGCAGCCCTCTCACTGTGTGACTGATCCTGAAACACTGCAGCCCTCTCACTGTGTGACTGATCCTGAAACAGTGCAGCCCTCTCACTTTGTGACTGATCCTGAAACAGTGCAGCCCTCTCACTGTGTGACTGATACTGACACAGTGCAGCCCTCTCATGGGTTAACTGATCCTGAAACAGTGCAACCCTGTCACTGTGTGACTGAACCTGAAACAGTGCAGCTCTCTGACTGTGAGACTGAACCTGAAACAGTGCAACCCTCTCACTGTGTCACTGATCCTGAAACAGTGCAGCACTCTCACTGTTTGACTGATCCTGAAACTGTGCAGCCCTCTCACCGTGTGACTGATCCTGAAACAGTGCAGCCCTCTCTCTGTGTGACTGATGCAGAAACATAGCAGCTATTGAACTATGTGACTGTACCTGAAAGAGTGCAGCCATCTCACTGTGTGACTGACCCTGAAACAGTGCAGCACTCTGACTGTGCGACTGAAACTGAAACAGTGCAGCCCTCTCTCTGTGTGACTGATCCTGAAACAATGCAGCCCTCTCATTGTGTCACTGATCCCAACAGTGCAGCCCTCTCACTGTGTTACTGATCCTGAAACAGTGCAGCCCTCTCACTGTGTGACTGATCCAAAAACATTGCAGCCCTCTCACTGTGTGACTGATCCTGAAACAGTGCAGCCCTCTCACTGTGTCACTGATCCTAAAACATTGCAGCCCTCTCACTGTGCGACTAATCCCGATACAGTGCAGACCTCTCACTCTGTGACTGATCCTGAAACAGAGCAGCTCTCTCACTGTGTGACTGATCCTGAAACAGTGCAGCTCTCTCACTGTGTGACTGATCCTGAAACAGTGCAGCCCTCTCATTGTGTGACTGATACTGAATCAGTTCAGCACTCTCACTGTGTCACTGATCCTGAAACAGTGCAGCCCTCTCACGGATTAACTGATCCTGAAAGAGTGCAACCCTCTCACTGTATGACTGATCCTGAAACAGTGCAGCCATCTCACTGTGTGACTGATTCTGAAACAGAGCAGCCCTCTCATGATTTAACTGATCCTGAAACAGTAGAGCGCTGTCACTGTTTGACTGATATTAAAACTTCCATCATTCTCACAGTGCGGCTGATCCAGAAAGAGTGCAGCCCTCTCACTGTGTGACTTTTCCTGAAATACTGCAACTATCTCACAGTGTGACTGAACCAGAAACAGTGCAGCCCTGTCACTGTGTGACTGAAACAGAAACAGTGCAGCCCTCTCACTGTGTGACTGGTCCTGAAATACTGCAGCCATCACACAGTGTGACTGATCCAGAAACAGTGCAGCCCTCTCACTGTGTGACTGAACCAGAAACAGTACAGCCATCTCACTGTGTGACTGATCCTGAAACAGTGACCCCTCTCAATGTGTTTCTGATCCTGAAACAGTGCAGCCCTCTCACGGTTTAACTGATCCTGAAACAGTGCAGCCCTCTCACTGTTTGACTGATCGCGAAACAGTGCAGCCCTCTCACTGTGTGACTGATCCAGAAAAGGTCCATTTTTCTCACTGTGTGACTGAACATGAAACTGTGCAGCCCTCTCACTTTGTGACTGAACCTGAAACAGTGCAGCCCTCTCATTGTGTGACTGATACTGAAACAGTGCAGCCCTCTCACGGTTTAAATGATCCTGAAAAAGTGCATCCCTCTCATGGTGTGACTGATCCTGAAAAAGTGCATCACTCCGACTGTGCGACTGAAACTGAAACAGTGCAGCCCTCTCACTGTGTGGCTGATCCTGAAACAGTGCAGCATTCTCACTGAGTGACTGATCCTGAAACAGAGCAGACCCATCACTGTGTGACTGATCCTGAAACAGTGCAGCACTCTCACTGTGTGACTGACATTGAAACAGTGCATCCGTCTCACTTTGTGACTGACCTTGAGACAGTGCAGCCCTCTCACTGTGTGATGATTCTGAAAAAATGCAACCCTCTCCCTGTGTCACTGATCCCAACAGTGCAGCCCTCTCACTGTTTGACTGATCCTGAAACAGTGCAGCCCTCTCACGGTTTAACTGATCCTGAAAGAGTGCAGCACTCTCACTGTGTGACAGATCCAGAAACAGTCCATTTTTCTCACTGTGTGACTGAACCTGAAACAGTGCAAACCTCTCATTGAGTGACAGATCCTGAAAAAGTGCAGCCCTCTCACTGTGCGACTGATCCTGAAACAGAGCATTCCACTCACTGTGTCACTGATCCTGAAACAGTGCAGCCCTCTCACTGTGTGACTGATCCTGAAACAGTGCAGGCCTCTCACTGTGTCACTGATCCTGAAACAGTGCAGCTCTCTCATTGTGTCACTGTTTCCAACATTGCAGCTGTCTCACTGTTTGGCTGATCCTGAATCAGTGCAGCCCTCCCACTGTTTGACTGATCCTGAAACAGTGCTCCCCTCTCAATGTGTGACTGATCCAAAAACAGTGCAGCTCTCTCACCGTGTGTCTGATCCTGAAACAGTGCAGCCCTCCCACTGTGTGACTGAACCGGAAACAGTGCAGCCCTCTCACTGTGTGACTGATCCTGAAACAGTGCAGCCCTCTCACTGTGTGACTGACCCTGAAACAGTGCAGCCCTCTCACTGTGTGACTGATCCTGAAACAGTTCAGCCCTCTCACTGTGTGACTGATACTGACACAGTGCAGCCCTCTCACTGTGTGACTGATCCTGAAACACTGCAGCCCTCTCACTGTGTGACTGATCCTGAAACAGTGCAGCCCTCTCACTGTGTGACTGATCCTGAAACACTGCAGCCCTCTCACTGTGTGACTGATCCTGAAACAGTGCAGCCCTCTCACTTTGTGACTGATCCTGAAACAGTTCCGCCCTCTCACTGTGTGACTGATACTGACACAGTGCAGCCCTCTCATTGTGTGACTGATACTGACACAGTGCAGCCCTCTCATGGTTTAACTGATCCTGAAACAGTGCAACCCTGTCACTGTGTGACTGAACCTAAAACAGTGCAGCACTCTGACTGTGAGACTGAACCTGAAACAGTGCAACCCTCTCACTGTGTCACTGATCCTGAAACAGTGCAGCACTCCCACTGTTTGACTGATCCTGAAACTGGGCAGCCCTCTCACGTGTGACTGATCATGAAACAGTGCAGCCCTCTCTCTGTGTGACTGATGCAGAAACATAGCAGCAATTGAACTATGTGACTGTACCTGATAGAGTGCAGCCATCTCACTGTGTGACTGAAACTGAAACAGTGCAGCCCTGTCACTGTGTGACTGAAACAGAAACAGTGCAGCCCTCTCACTGTGTGACTGGTCCTGAAATATTGCAGCCATCACACAGTGTGACTGATCCGGAAACAGTGCAGCCCTGTCACTGTGTGACTGAACCTGAAACAGTGCAGCCCTCTCACGGTTTAACTGATCCTGAAAGAGTGCAGCACTCTCACTGTGTGACAGATCCAGAAACGGTCCATTTTTCTCACTGTGTGACTGAACCTGAAACAGTGCAAACCTCTCATTGAGTGACAGATCCTGAAAAAGTGCAGCCCTCTCACTGTGTGACTGATCCTGAAACAGAGCATTCCACTCACTGTGTCACTGATCCTGAAACAGTGCAGCCCTCTCACTGTGTGACTGATCCTGAAACAGTGCAGGCCTCTCACTGTGTCACTGATCCTGAAACAGTGCAGCCATCGCACTGTTTGACTGATCCTGAAACAGTGCAGCCCTCTCACTGTGTGTCTGATCCTGAAACAGTGCAGCCCTCTCACTGTGTGACTGATCCTGAAACAGTGCAGGCCTCTCACTGTGTCACTGATCCTGAAACAGTGCAGCTCTCTCACTGTGTCACTGTTTCCAACATTGCAGCTGTCTCACTGTGCGGCTGATCCTGAATCAGTGCAGCCCTCCCACTGTTTGACTGATCCTGAAACAGTGCAGCCCTCTCCACTGTGTGACTGATCCTGAAACAGTGCAGCCCTCTCACTGTCTGACTGATCCTGAAACAGTGCAGCCCTCTCACTGTGTGACTGATCCTGAAACACTGCAGCCCTCTCACTGTGTGACTGATCCTGAAACAGTGCAGCCCTCTCACTTTGTGACTGATCCTGAAACAGTGCAGCCCTCTCACTGTGTGACTGATACTGACACAGTGCAGCCCTCTCATGGGTTAACTGATCCTGAAACAGTGCAACCCTGTCACTGTGTGACTGAACCTGAAACAGTGCAGCTCTCTGACTGTGAGACTGAACCTGAAACAGTGCAACCCTCTCACTGTGTCACTGATCCTGAAACAGTGCAGCACTCTCACTGTTTGACTGATCCTGAAACAGTGCAGCCCTCTCTCTGTGTGACTGATGCAGAAACATAGCAGCTATTGAACTATGTGACTGTACCTGAAAGAGTGCAGCCATCTCACTGTGTGACTGAAACTGAAACAGTGCAGCCTTCTCAGTGTGTGACTGACCCTGAAAAAGTGCAGCACTCTGACTGTGCGACTGAAACTGAAACAGTGCAGCCCTCTCTCTGTGTGACTGATCCTGAAACAATGCAGCCCTCTCATTGTGTCACTGATCCCAACAGTGCAGCCCTCTCACTGTGTTACTGATCCTGAAACAGTGCAGCCCTCTCACTGTGTGACTGATCCTGAAACAGTGCAGCCCTCTCACTGTGTCACTGATCCTAAAACATTGCAGCCCTCTCACTGTGCGACTAATCCCGATACAGTGCAGACCTCTCACTCTGTGACTGATCCTGAAACCGAGCAGCTCTCTCACTGTTTCACTCATCCTGAAACAGTGCAGCTCTCTCACTGTGTGACTGAACCCGAAACAGTGATGCCCTCTGACTGACTGTTCCTGAAACAGTGCAGCCCTCTCACTGTGTGACTGATCCTGAAACAGTGCAGCCCTCTCACTGTGTGACTGATCCTGAAACAGTGCAGCCCTCTCACGGTTTAACTGATCCTGAAAGAGTGCAGCACTCTCACTGTGTGACAGATCCAGAAACAGTCCATTTTTCTCACTGTGTGACTGAACCTGAAACAGTGCAAACCTCTCATTGAGTGACAGATCCTGAAAAAGTGCAGCCATCTCATTGTGTGACTGATCCTGAAACAGAGCATTCCACTCACTGTGTCACTGATCCTGAAACAGTGCAGCCCTCCCACTGTTTGACTGATCCTGAAACAGTGCAGCCCTCTCCACTGTGTGACTGATCCTGAAACAGTGCAGCCCTCTCACTGTCTGACTGATCCTGAAACAGTGCAGCCCTCTCACTGTGTGACTGATCCTGAAACAGTGCAGCCCTCTCACTTTGTGACTGATCCTGAAACAGTGCAGCCCTCTCACTGTGTGACTGATACTGACACAGTGCAGCCCTCTCATGGGTTAACTGATCCTGAAAGATTGCAACCCTGTCACTGTGTGACTGAACCTGAAACAGTGCAGCTCTCTGACTGTGAGACTGAACCTGAAACAGTGCAACCCTCTCACTGTGTCACTGATCCTGAAACAGTGCAGCACTCTCACTGTTTGACTGATCCTGAAACAGTGCAGCCCTCTCTCTGTGTGACTGATGCAGAAACATAGCAGCTATTGAACTATGTGACTGTACCTGAAAGAGTGCAGCCATCTCACTGTGTGACTGAAACTGAAACAGTGCAGCCTTCTCAGTGTGTGACTGACCCTGAAACAGTGCAGCACTCTGACTGTGCGACTGAAACTGAAACAGTGCAGCCCTCTCTCTGTGTGACTGATCCTGAAACAATGCAGCCCTCTCATTGTGTCACTGATCCCAACAGTGCAGCCCTCTCACTGTGTTACTGATCCTGAAACAGTGCATCCCTCTCACTGTGTGACTGATCCTGAAACAGTGCAGCCCTCTCACTGTGTCACTGATCCTAAAACATTGCAGCCCTCTCACTGTGCGACTAATCCCGATACAGTGCACCCTCTCACTCTGTGACTGATCCTGAAACCGAGCAGCTCTCTCACTGTTTCACTCATCCTGAAACAGTGCAGCTCTCTCACTGTGTGACTGAACCCGAAACAGTGATGCCCTCTGACTGAGTGACTGTTCCTGAAACAGTGCAGCCCTCTCACTGTGTGACTGATCCTGAAACAGTGCAGCCCTCTCACTGTGTGACTGATCCTGAAACAGTGCAGCCCTCTCACGGTTTAACTGATCCTGAAAGAGTGCAGCACTCTCACTGTGTGACAGATCCAGAAACAGTCCATTTTTCTCACTGTGTGACTGAACCTGAAACAGTGCAAACCTCTCATTGAGTGACTGATCCTGAAACAGAGCATTCCACTCACTGTGTCACTGATCCTGAAACAGTGCAGCCCTCTCACTGTGTGACTGATCCTGAAACAGTGCAGGCCTCTCACTGTGTGACTGATCCTGAAACAGTGCAGCGCTCTCATTGTGTCACTGTTTCCAACATTGCAGCTGTCTCACTGTGCGGCTGATCCTGAATCAGTGCAGCCCTCCCACTGTTTGACTGATCCTGAAACAGTGCAGCCCTCTCACTGTGTGACTGATCCAAAAACAGTGCAGCCCTCTCACTGTGTGTCTGATCCTGGAAAAGTGCAGCCCTCCCACTGTGTGACTGAACCGGATACAGTGCCGCCCTCTCACTGTCTGACTGATCCTGAAACAGTGCAGCCCTCTCACTGTGTGACTGATCCTGAAACACTGCAGCCCTCTCACTGTGTGACTGATCCTGAAAGAGTGCAGCCCTCTCACTTTGTGACTGATCCTGAAACAGTGCAGCCCTCTCACTGTGTGACTGATACTGACACAGTGCAGCCCTCTCATGGTTTAACTGATTTTGGAACAGTGCAACCCTGTCACTGTGTGACTGAACCTGAAACAGTGCAGCCCTCTCACGGTTTAACTGTTCCTGAAACACTGCAGCCCTCTCACTGTATGACTGATCCTGAAACAGTGCAGCCCTTTCACTTTGTGACTGATCTTGAAACAGTGCAGCCCTCTCACTGTGTGACTGATACTTAAACACTGCAGCCCTCTCAATGTGTGACTGATCCTGAAACAGTGCAGACCTCTCACTGTGTCACTGATCCTAAAACATTGCAGCCCTCTCACTGTGCGACTAATCCCAATACAGTGCAGCCCTCTCACTCTGTGACTGATCCTGAAACAGAGCAGCTCTCTCACTGTTTCACTCATCCTGAAACAGTGCAGCTCTCTCATTGTGTGACTGAACTCGAAACATTGCCCCCCTTTCAGTGTGTGACTGAACCTGAAACAGTGATGCCCTCTCACTGAGTGAGTGTTCCTGAAACAGTGCAGCCCTCTCACTGTGTGACTGATCCTGAAACAGTGCAGCCATCTCACTGTGTGACTGATCCTGAAACAGTGCAGCCCTCTCACGGTTTAACTGATCCTGAAAGAGTGCAGCACTCTCACTGTGTGACAGATCCAGAAACGGTCCATTTTTCTCACTGTGTGACTGAACCTGAAACAGTGCAAACCTCTCATTGAGTGACAGATCCTGAAAAAGTGCAGCCCTCTCACTGTGTGACTGATCCTGAAACAGAGCATTCCACTCACTGTGTCACTGATCCTGAAACAGTGCAGCCCTCTCACTGTGTGACTGATCCTGAAACAGTGCAGGCCTCTCACTGTGTCACTGATCCTGAAACAGTGCAGCCATCGCACTGTTTGACTGATCCTGAAACAGTGCAGCCCTCTCACTGTGTGTCTGATCCTGAAACAGTGCAGCCCTCTCACTGTGTGACTGAACCGGCAACAGTGCAGCACTCTCACTGTGTGACCGACATTGAAACAGTGCAGCCTCCTCACTTTGTGACTGACCCTGAAACAGTGCAGCCCTCTCACTGTGTGACTCATCCAGAAACAGTCCATTTGTCTCACTGTGTGAATGAACCTGAAACAGTGCAGCCCTCTCATTGTGTGACAGTTCCTGAAACAATGCAGCCCTCTCACTTTGTGAATGAACCTTAAACAGTGCAGCCATCTAACTTTGTGACTGACATTGAAACAGTGCAGCACTCTGACTGTGTGATTGAACCTGAAACAGTGCAGCCCTCTCACTTTGTCACTGATCCTGAAAAAGTGCAGCCCTCTCACTGTGTCACTGATCCTGAAACAGTGCAGGCCTCTCACTGTGTGACTGATCCTGAAACAGTGCAGGCCTCTCACTGTGTCACTGATCCTGAAACAGTGCAGCCATCGCACTGTTTGACTGATCCTGAAACAGTGCAGCCCTCTCACTGTGTGTCTGATCCTGAAACAGTGCAGCCCTCTCACTGTGTGACTGAACCGGCAACAGTGCAGCCCTCTCACTGTGTCACTGATCCTGAAACAGTGCAGGCCTCTCACTGTGTCACTGATCCTGAAACAGTGCAGCTCTCTCACTGTGTCACTGTTTCCAACATTGCAGCTGTCTCACTGTGCGGCTGATCCTGAATCAGTGCAGCCCTCCCACTGTTTGACTGATCCTGAAACAGTGCAGCCCTCTCCACTGTGTGACTGATCCTGAAACAGTGCAGCCCTCTCACTGTGTGACTGATCCTGAAACAGTGCAGCACTCTCACTGTGTCACTGATCCTGAAACAGTGCAGCCCTCTCACTGTGTGACTGATCCTGAAACAGTGCAGCCCTCTGACTGTGTGACTAATCCTGAAACAGTGCAGCCCTCTCACTGTCTGACTGATCCTGAAACAGTGCAGCCCTCTCACTGTGTGACTGATCCTGAAACACTGCAGCCCTCTCACTGTGTGACTGATCCTGAAACAGTGCAGCCCTCTCACTTTGTGACTGATCCTGAAACAGTGCAGCCCTCTCACTGTGTGACTGATACTGACACAGTGCAGCCCTCTCATGGGTTAACTGATCCTGAAAGATTGCAACCCTGTCACTGTGTGACTGAACCTGAAACAGTGCAGCTCTCTGACTGTGAGACTGAACCTGAAACAGTGCAACCCTCTCACTGTGTCACTGATCCTGAAACAGTGCAGCACTCTCACTGTTTGACTGATCCTGAAACTGTGCAGCCCTCTCACCGTGTGACTGATCCTGAAACAGTGCAGCCCTCTCTCTGTGTGACTGATGCAGAAACATAGCAGCTATTGAACTATGTGACTGTACCTGAAAGAGTGCAGCCATCTCACTGTGTGACTGAAACTGAAACAGTGCAGCCTTCTCAGTGTGTGACTGACCCTGAAACAGTGCAGCACTCTGACTGTGCGACTGAAACTGAAACAGTGCAGCCCTCTCTCTGTGTGACTGATCCTGAAACAATGCAGCCCTCTCATTGTGTCACTGATCCCAACAGTGCAGCCCTCTCACTGTGTTACTGATCCTGAAACAGTGCAGCCCTCTCACTGTGTGACTGATCCAAAAACATTGCAGCCCTCTCACTGTGTGACTGATCCTGAAACAGTGCAGCCCTCTCACTGTGTCACTGATCCTAAAACATTGCAGCCCTCTCACTGTGCGACTAATCCCGATACAGTGCAGACCTCTCACTCTGTGACTGATCCTGAAACAGAGCAGCTCTCTCACTGTGTGACTGATCCTGAAACAGTGCAGCCCTCTCATTGTGTGACTGATACTGAATCAGTTCAGCACTCTCACTGTGTCACTGATCCTGAAACAGTGCAGCCCTCTCACGGATTAACTGATCCTGAAAGAGTGCAACCCTCTCACTGTATGACTGATCCTGAAACAGTGCAGCCATCTCACTGTGTGACTGATTCTGAAACAGAGCAGCCCTCTTATGATTTAACGGATCCTGAAAGAGTGCAGCACTCTCACTGTGTGACAGATCCAGAAACAGTCCATTTTTCTCACTGTGTGACTGAACCTGAAACAGTGCAAACCTCTCATTGAGTGACAGATCCTGAAAAAGTGCAGCCATCTCATTGTGTGACTGATCCTGAAACAGAGCATTCCACTCACTGTGTCACTGATCCTGAAACAGTGCAGCCCTCTCACTGTGTGACTGATCCTGAAACAGTGCAGGCCTCTCACTGTGTGACTGATCCTGAAACAATGCAGCGCTCTCATTGTGTCACTGTTTCCAACATTGCAGCTGTCTCACTGTGCGGCTGATCCTGAATCAGTGCAGCCCTCCCACTGTTTGACTGATCCTGAAACAGTGCAGCCCTCTCACTGTGTGACTGATCCTGGAAAAGTGCAGCCCTCCCACTGTGTGACTGAACCGGAAACAGTGCAGCCCTCTCACTGTCTGACTGATCCTGAAACAGTGCAGCCCTCTCACTGTGTGACTGATCCTGAAACACTGCAGCCCTCTCACTGTGTGACTGATCCTGAAAGAGTGCAGCCCTCTCACTTTGTGACTGATCCTGAAACAGTGCAGCCCTCTCACTGTGTGACTGATACTGACACAGTGCAGCCCTCTCATGGTTTAACTGATCCTGGAACAGTGCAACCCTGTCACTGTGTGACTGAACCTGAAACAGTGCAGCTCTCTGACTGTGAGACTGAACCTGAAACAGTGCAACCCTCTCACTGTGTCACTGATCCTGAAACAGTGCAGCACTCTCACTGTTTGACTGATCCTGAAACTGTGCAGCCCTCTCACGTGTGACTGATCATGAAACAGTGCAGCCCTCTCTCTGTGTGACTGATGCAGAAACATAGCAGCTATTGAACTATGTGACTGTACCTGAAAGAGTGCAGCCATCTCACTGTGTGACTGAAACTGAAACAATGCAGCCTTCTCAGTGTGTGACTGACCCTGAAACAGTGCAGCAGTCTGACTGTGCGACTGAAACCGAAACAGTGCAGCCCTCTCTCTGTGTGACTGATCCTGAAACAGTGCAGCCCTCTCATTGTGTCACTGATCCCAACAGTGCAGCTGTCTCACGGTGCGGCTGATCCTGAAACAGTGCAGCCCTCTCACTGTTTAACTGATCCTGAAACAGTGCAGCCCTCTCACTGTGTGTCTGATCCAAAAACATTGCAGCCCTCTCACTGTGTGACTGATCCTGAAACAGTGCAGCCCTCTCACAGTGTCATTGATCCAGATACATTGCAGCCCTCTCACTGTGTCACTGATCCTAAAACATTGCAGCCCTCTCACTGTGCGACTAATCCCGATACAGTGCAGCCCTCTCACTCTGTGACTGATCCTGAAACAGAGCAGCTCTCTCACTGTGTGACTGATCCTGAAACAGTGCAGCTCTCTCACTGTGTGACTGATCCTGAAACAGTGCAGCCCTCTCATTGTGTGACTGATACTGAATCAGTTCAGCACTCTCACTGTGTCACTGATCCTGAAACAGTGCAGCCCTCTCACGGATTAACTGATCCTGAAAGAGTGCAACCCTCTCACTGTATGACTGATCCTGAAACAGTGCAGCCATCTCACTGTGTGACTGATTCTGAAACAGAGCAGCCCTCTCATGATTTAACTGATCCTGAAACAGTAGAGCGCTGTCACTGTTTGACTGATCTTAAAACTTCCATCATTCTCACAGTGCGGCTGATCCAGAAAGAGTGCAGCCCTCTCACTGTGTGACTTTTCCTGAAATACTGCAACTATCTCACAGTGTGACTGAACCAGAAACAGTGCAGCCCTGTCACTGTGTGACTGAAACAGAAACAGTGCAGCCCTCTCACTGTGTGACTGGTCCTGAAATACTGCAGCCATCACACAGTGTGACTGATCCAGAAACAGTGCAGCCCTCTCACTGTGTGACTGAACCAGAAACAGTACAGCCATCTCACTGTGTGACTGATCCTGAAACAGTGACCCCTCTCAATGTGTTTCTGATCCTGAAACAGTGCAGCCCTCTCACGGTTTAACTGATCCTGAAACAGTGCAGCCCTCTCACTGTTTGACTGATCGCGAAACAGTGCAGCCCTCTCACTGTGTGACAGATCCAGAAACAGTCCATTTTTCTCACTGTGTGACTGAACCTGAAACAGTGCAAACCTCTCATTGAGTGACAGATCCTGAAAAAGTGCAGCCCTCTCACTGTGCGACTGATCCTGAAACAGAGCATTCCACTCACTGTGTCACTGATCCTGAAACAGTGCAGCCCTCTCACTGTGTGACTGATCCTGAAACAGTGCAGGCCTCTCACTGTGTCACTGATCCTGAAACAGTGCAGCTCTCTCATTGTGTCACTGTTTCCAACATTGCAGCTGTCTCACTGTTTGGCTGATCCTGAATCAGTGCAGCCCTCCCACTGTTTGACTGATCCTGAAACAGTGCTCCCCTCTCAATGTGTGACTGATCCAAAAACAATGCAGCTCTCTCACTGTGTGTCTGATCCTGAAACAGTGCAGCCCTCCCACTGTGTGACTGAACCGGAAACAGTGCAGCCCTCTCACTGTGTGACTGATCCTGAAACAGTGCAGCCCTCTCACTGTGTGACTGATCCTGAAACACTGCAGCCCTCTCACTGTGTGACTGACCCTGAAACAGTGCAGCCCTCTCACTTTGTGACTGATCCTGAAACAGTTCAGCCCTCTCACTGTGTGACTGATACTGACACAGTGCAGCCCTCTCACTGTGTGACTGATCCTGAAACACTGCAGCCCTCTCACTGTGTGACTGATCCTGAAACAGTGCAGCCCTCTCACTGTGTGACTGATCCTAAAACACTGCAGCCCTCTCACTGTGTGACTGATCCTGAAACAGTGCAGCCCTCTCACTTTGTGACTGATCCTGAAACAGTTCCGCCCTCTCACTGTGTGACTGATACTGACACAGTGCAGCCCTCTCATTGTGTGACTGATACTGACACAGTGCAGCCCTCTCATGGTTTAACTGATCCTGAAACAGTGCAACCCTGTCACTGTGTGACTGAACCTAAAACAGTGCAGCTCTCTGACTGTGAGACTGAACCTGAAACAGTGCAACCCTCTCACTGTGTCACTGATCCTGAAACAGTGCAGCACTCCCACTGTTTGACTGATCCTGAAACTGGGCAGCCCTCTCACGTGTGACTGATCATGAAACAGTGCAGCCCTCTCTCTGTGTGACTGATGCAGAAACATAGCAGCTATTGAACTATGTGACTGTACCTGATAGAGTGCAGCCATCTCACTGTGTGACTGAAACTGAAACAGTGCAGCCCTGTCACTGTGTGACTGAAACAGAAACAGTGCAGCCCTCTCTCTGTCTGACTGATCCTGAAACAATGCAGCCCTCTCATTGTGTCACTGATCCCAACAGTGCAGCTGTCTCACGGTGCGGCTGATCCTGAAACAGTGCAGCCCTCTCACTGTTTAACTGATCCTGAAACAGTGCAGCCCTCTCACTGTGTGACTGGTCCTGAAACAGTGCAGCCCTCTCACAGTGTCATTGATCCAGATACATTGCAGCCCTCTCACTTTGTCACTGATCCTAAAACATTGCAGCCCTCTCACTGTGCGACTAATCCCGATACAGTGCAGCCCTCTCACTGTGTGACTGATCCTGAAGCAGTGCAGCCCTCTCATTGTGTGACTGATACTGAAACAGTTCAGCACTCTCACTGTGTCACTGATCCTGAAACAGTGCAGCCCTCTCACGGTTTAACTGATCCTGAAAGTTTGCAACCCTCTCAGTGTATGACTGATCCTGAAGCAGTGCAGATCTCTCACTATGTGACTGATCCTGAAACAGTGCAGCCATCTCACTGTGTGACTGATTCTGAAACAGAGCAGCCCTCTCATGATTTAACTGATCCTGAAACAGTAGAGCGCTGTCACTGTTTGACTGATCTTAAAACTTCCATCATTCTCACAGTGCGGCTGATCCAGAAAGAGTGCAGCCCTCTCACTGTGTGACTTTTCCTGAAATACTGCAACCATCTCACTGTGTGACTGAACCAGAAACAGTGCAGCCCTGTCACTGTGTGACTGAAACAGAAACAGTGCAGCCCTCTCACTGTGTGACTGATCCTGAAATACTGCAGCCATCACACAGTGTGACTGACCCTGAAACAGTGCAGCCCTGTCACTGTGTGACTGAACCTGAAGCAGTGCAGCCCTCTCACTGTGTGACTGATCCAGAAACAGTGCAGCCATCTCACTGTGTGACTGATCCTGAAACAGTGAACCCTCTCAATGTGTTTCTGATCCTGAAACAGTGCAGCCCTCTCACGGTTTGACTGATCGCGAAACAGTGCAGCCCTCTCACTGTGTCACTTATCCTGAAACAGTGAACCCTCTCAATGTGTTTCTGATCCTGAAACAGTGCAGCCCTCTCACGGTTTAACTGATCCTGAAACAGTGCAGCCCTCTCACTGTTTGACTGATCCTGAAACAGTGCAGCCCTGTCACTGTGGACTGATCCAGAAAAGGTCCATTTTTCTCACTGTGTGACTGAACATGAAACTGTGCAGCCCTCTCACTTTGTGACTGAACCTGAAACAGTGCAGCCCTCTCATTGTGTGACTGATACTGAAACAGTGCAGCACTCTCACTGTGTGTCTGATCCTGAAACAGTGCAGCCCTCGCACGGTATAAATGATCCTGAAAAAGTGCATCACTCTGACTGTGCGACTGAAACTGAAACAGTGCAGCCCTGTCTCTGTGAGACTGAACCTGAAACAGTGCAACCCTCTCACTGTGTCACTGATCCTGAAACAGTGCAGCACTCTCACTGTGCGACTGATCCTGAAGCAGTGCAGCACTCTCACTGTGTGACCGACATTGAAACAGTGCAGCCTCCTCACTTTGTGACTGACCCTGAAACAGAGCAGCCCTCTCACTGTGTGATGATTCTGAAAAAATGCAACCCTCTCCCTGTGTCACTGATCCCAAGAGTGCAGCCCTCTCAGTGTGTCACAGATCCTGAAACAGTGCAGCCCTCTCACTGTTTGACTGATCCTGAAACAGTGCAGCCCTCTCACTGTGTGACTCATCCTGAAACAGTGCAGCCATCTCACAGTGTGACTGATCCAGAAACAGTCCATTTGTCTCACTGTGTGTCTGAACCTGAAACAGTGCAGCCCTCTCACTTTGTGACTGAACCTGAATCAGTGCAGCCCTCTCATTGTGTGACAGTTCCTGAAACAGTGCAGCCCTCTCATTGTGTGACAGTTCCTGAAACAGTGCAGCCATCTAACTTTGTGACTGACATTGAAACAGTGCAGCACTCTGACTGTGTGATTGAACCGGAAACAGTGCAGCCCTCTCACTGTGTCACTGATCCTGAAAAAGTGCAGCCCTCTCACTGTGTGACTGAACATGAAGCAGAGCAGCCCTCTCAATGTGTGACTGGTCCTGAAACAGTGCAGCCCTCTCATTGTGTCACTGATACTGAAACAGTGCAGCCTACTCATGGTTTAACTGATCCTGAAACAGTGCAGCCCTCTCACTGTGTGACTGATCCTGAAACAGTGCAGACCTCTCACTGTGTGACTGATCCCAACAGTGCAGCTGTCTCACTGTGTGACTGATCCTGAAACAGTGCAGAGCTTTCACTGGGTGAGTGATCCAAAAAATTTGCAGCCCTCTCATTGTGTGACTGATCGTGAAACAGTGCAGTCCTCTCACGGTTTAACTGATCCTGAAACAGTGCAGCCCTCTCATGGTTTAACTGATCCTGAAACAGTGCAGCCCTCTCACTGTGACACTGATCCCGAAACAGTGCAGCCCTCTCACTGTGTCACAGATCCGTAAACAGTGCAGACCTCACACTGTGTGGCTGATCCTGAAACAGTGCAGCCCTCTCACTGTGTGACAGATCCTGAAACAGTGCAGACCGCTCACTGTGTCACTGATCCTGAAACAGTGCAGCCCTTTCACTGTGTGACTGAACCTGAAACAGTGCAGCCCTCTCCCTGTGTGACTGATCCTGAAACATTGCAGCCCTCTCACTGTGTGACTGATCCAGAAACATAGCCGCCATTTAACTTTGTGACTGTACCTGAAACAGTGCAGCACTCTGACTGTGTGACTGAACCTGAAATAGTGCAGCCATCTCACAGTGTGACTGATCCAAAAACAGTGCAGCCCTCTCACTGTGTGACTAATCTTGAAACAGTGCATCCCTCTCAGTGTGTGACTGATCCAAAAACAGTGCAGCACTCTCACTGTGTGACTGTACCTGAAACAGTGCAGCCCTCTCACAGTTTAACTGTTCCTGAAACACTACAGCCCTCTCACTGTGTCATTGATCCAGATACATTGCAGCCCTCTCACTGTGTGACTGATCCTAAAACAGTGCAGCCCTCTCACTGTGCGACTAATCCCGATACAGTGCAGCCCTCTCACTCTGTGACTGATCCTGAAACCGAGCAGCTCTCTCACTGTTTCACTCATCCTGAAACAGTGCAGCTCTCTCACTGTGTGACTGATCCTGAAACAGTGCAGCCCTCTCATTGTGTGACTGATCCTGAAACAGTTCAGCACTCTCACTGTGTCACTGATCCTGAAACAGTGCAGCCCTCTCACGGTTTAACTGATCCTGAAACAGTGCAACCCTCTCACTGTATGACTGATCCTGAAACAGTGCAGCCCTCTCACTTTGTGACTGATTCTGAAAGAGTGCAGCCCTCTCACTGTGTGACTGATTCTGAAACAGAGCAGCCCTCACATGGTTTAACTGATCCTGAAATAGTACAGCGCTGTCACTGTTTGACTGATCCTTAAAACTTCCATCATTCTCACAGTGCGGCTGATCCAGAAAGAGTGCAGCCCTCTCACTGTGTGACTTTTCCTGAAATACTGCAACCATCTCACAGTGTGACTGATCCGGAAACAGTGCAGCCCTGTCACTGTGTGACTGAAACAGAAACAGTGCAGCCCTCTCACTGTGTGACTGGTCCTGAAATACTGCAGCCATCACACAATGTGACTGATCCGGAAACAGTGCAGCCCTGTCACTGTGTGACTGAAACAGAAACAGTGCAGCCCTCTCACTGTGTGACTGAACCAGAAACAGAGCAGCCCTCTCACTGTGTGACTGCTCCTGAAACAGTGCAGCCATCTCATTGTGTGACTGATCCTGAAACAGTGAACCCTCTCAATGTGTGACTGATCCTGAAACAGTGCAGCCCTCTCACGGTTTAACTGATCCTGAAACAGTGCAGCCCTGTCACTGTGTCACTGATCCTGAAACAGTGCAGCCCTCTCACTGTGTCACAGATCCGTAAACAGTGCAGACCTCACACTGTGTGACTGATCCTGAAACAGTGCAGCCCTCTCACTGTGTGACTGATCCTGAAACTGTGCAGACCGCTCACTGTTTCACTGATCCTGAAACAGTGCATCCCTCTCACTGTGTGACTGAACCTGAAACAGTGCAGCCCTCTCCCTGTGTGACTGATCCTGAAACATTGCAGCCCTCTCACTGTGTGACTGATCCAGAAACATAGCCGCCATTTAACTTTGTGACTGTACCTGAAACAGTGCAGCACTCTGACTGTGTGACTGAACCTGAAATAGTGCAGCCATCTCACAGTGTGACTGATCCAAAAACAGTGCAGCCCTCTCACTGTGTGACTAATCTTGAAACAGTGCAGCCCTCGCAGTGTGTGACTGATCCAAAAACAGTGCAGCACTCTCACTGTGTGACTGTACCTGAAACAGTGCAGCCCTCTCACAGTTTAACTGTTCCTGAAACACTGCAGCCCTCTCACTGTGTGACTGATCCTAAAACATTGCAGCCCTCTCACTGTGCGACTAATCCCGATACAGTGTAGCCCTCTCACTCTGTCACTGATCCTAAAACAGTGCAGCCCTCTCACTGTGTCACTGATCCTAAAACAGTGCAGTCCTCTCACTGTGCGACTAATCCCGATACAGTGCAGCCCTCTCACTGTGTGACTGATCCTGAAACCGAGCAGCTCTCTCACTGTTTCACTCATCCTGAAACAGTGCAGCTCTCTCACTGTGTTACTGATCCTGAAACAGTGCAGCCCTCTCATTGTGTGACTGATCCTGAAACAGTTCAGCACTCTCACTGTGTCACTGATCCTGAAACAGTGCAGCCCTCTCACGGTTTAACTGATCCTGAAACAGTGCAACCCTCTCACTGTATGACTGATCCTGAAACAGTGCAGCCCTCTCACTTTGTGACTGATTCTGAAAGAGTGCAGCCCTCTCACTGTGTGACTGATTCTGAAACAGAGCAGCCCTCTCATGGTTTAACTGATCCTGAAACAGTACAGCGCTGTCACTGACTGATCCTTGAAACTTCCATCATTCTCACAGTGCGGCTGATCCAGAAAGAGTGCAGCCCTCTCACTGTGTGACTTTTCCTGAAATACTGCAACCATCTCACAGTGTGACTGATCCAGAAACAGTGCAGCCCTGTCACTGTGTGACTGAAACAGAAACAGTGCAGCCCTCTCACTGTGTGACTGGTCCTGAAATACTGCAGCCATCACACAATGTGACTGATCCGGAAACAGTGCAGCCCTGTCACTGTGTGACTGAAACAGAAACAGTGCAGCCCTCTCACTGTGTGACTGAACCAGAAACAGAGCAGCCCTCTCACTGTGTGACTGCTCCTGAAACAGTGCAGCCATCTCATTGTGTGACTGATCCTGAAACAGTGCAGCCCTCTCACTGTGTGACTGATCCAGAAAAGGTCCATTTTTCTCACTGTGTGACTGAACATGAAACTGTGCAGCCCTCTCACTTTGTGACTGAACCTGAAACAGTGCAGCCCTCTCATTGTGTGACTGATACTGAAATAGTGCAGCCCTCTCACGGTTTAAATGATCCTGAAAAAGTGCAGCCCTCTCCTGGTGTGACTGAACCTGAAAAAGTGCAGCCCTCTGACTGTGCGACTGAAACTGAAACAGTGTAGCCCTCTCTCTGTGTGACTGACATTGAAATAGTACAGCCTTCTCACTTTGTGACTGACCCTGAAACAGAGCAGCCCTCTCACTGTGTGATGATTCTGAAAAAATGCAGCCCTCTCCCTGTGTCACTGATCCCAACAGTGCAGCCCTCTCAGTGTGTCACAGATCCTGAAACAGTGCAGCCCTCTCACTGTTTGACTGATCCTGAAACAGTGCAGCCCTCTCACTGTGTGACAGATCCTGAAACAGTGCAGCCCTCTCACTGTTTGACTGATCCTGAAACAGTGCAGCCCTCTCTCTGTGTGACTGATCCAAAAACAGTGTAGCCCTCTCAATGTGTGACCGATCCAAAAACAGTGCAGCCCTCTCACTGTGTGACTCATCCTGAAACAGTGCAGCCCTCTCACAGTTTACCTGATCCTGAAACAGTGCATCCATCTCACTGTGTGACTGATCCAGAAACAGTCCATTTGTCTCACTGTGTGTCTGAACCTGAAACTGTGCAGCCCTCTCACTTTGTGACTGAACCTGAATCAGTGCTGCCCTCTCACTGTGTGAATGAACCTGAAACAGTGCAGCCCTCTCATTGTGTGACAGTTCCTGAAACAATGCAGCCTTCTCACTTTGTGAATGAACCTGAAACATTGCAGCTTTCACACTTTGTGACTGACCTTGAAACAGTGCAGCACACTGACTGTGAGACTGAACCTGAAACAGTGCAGCCCTCTCACTTTGTCACTGATCCTGAAAAAGTGCATCCCTCTCACTGTTTCACTGATCCTGAAACAGTGCAGTCCTCAAAATGTGTGACTGATCCTGAAACAGTGCAGCCTCTCACTGTGTGACTGATCCTGAAACAGTGCAGCTCTCTCATTGTGTGACTATTCCTGAAACAGTGCAGCCCTTTCACTGTGTGACTGATACTGAAACAGTGCAGCCCTCTCACTGTGTGACTTATCCTGAAACAGTGCAGCCCTCTCACTGTGTGACTGAAACTGAAACAGTGCATCCCTCTCACTGTGTGACTGATCCTGAAACAGTCCATTTGTCTCACTGCGTGTCTGAACCTGAAACAGTGCAGCCCTCTCACTTTGTGACTGAACCTGAATCAGTGCAGACCTCTCACTGTGTGAATGAACCTGAAACAGAGCAGCCATCTCACTTTGTGACTGACCCTGAAACAATGCAGCACTCTGACTGTGTGACTGAACCTGAAACAGTGCAGCCCTCTCTCTGTGTGACTGATCCAAAAACAGTGTAGCCCTCTCACTGTGTGACTCATCCAGAAACAGTCCATTTGTCTCACTGTGTGTCTGAACCTGAATCATTGCAGACCTCGCACTGTGTGAATGAACCTGAAACAGTGCAGCCCTCTGATTGTGTGACAGTTCCTGAAACAATGCAGCCTTCTCACTTTGTGACTGACCTTGAAACAGTGCAGCACACTGACTGTGTGACTGAACCTGAAACAGTGCAGCCCTCTCACTTTGTCACTGATCCTGAAAAAGTGCAGCCCTCTCACTGTGTGACTGAAACTGAAACAGTGCATCCCTCTCTCTGTGTGACTGATCCTGAAACAGTGCAGCCCTCTCACTGTGTCACTGATCCCAACAGTGCAGCTGTATCTCTGTGTGACTGATCCTGAAACAGTGCTGACCTCTCACTGGGTGAGTGATCCAAAAAATTTGCAGCCCTCTCACTGTGTGACTGATTGTGAAACAGTCCAGGGCTCTCATGTTTTAACTGATCCTGAAACAGTGCAGCCCTCTCACTGTGACACTGATCCCGAAACAGTGCAGCCCTCTCACTGTGTCACAGATCCGTAAACAGTGCATCCCTCTCACTGTGTGACTGAACCTGAAACAGTGCAGCCCTCTCACTGTGTGACTGATCCTGAAACAGTGCAGCCCTCTCACTGTGTGACTGAACCTGAAACAGTGCAGCCCTCTCCCTGTGTGAGTGATCCTGAAACATTTAAGCCCTCTCACTGTGTGACTGATCCAGAAACAGTGCAGGACTCTCACTGTGTGACTGATCCTAAAACAGTACAGCCCTCTCACTGTGCGACTAATCCCGATACTGTGCACCCTCTCACTCTGTGACTGATCCTGAAACCGAGCAGCTCTCTCACTGTTTCACTCATCCTGAAACAGTGCAGCCCACTCACTGTGTGACTGATCTTGAAACAGTGCAGCCCTCTCATTGTGTGACCGATCCTGAAACAGTGCAGCCCTCTCACTGTGTGACTGGTCCTGAAATACTGCAGCCATCACACAGTGTGACTGATCCGGAAACAGTGCAGCCCGGTCACTGTGTGACTGAACCTGAAACAGTGCAGCCCTCTCACTGTGTGACTGATCCTGAAACAGTGCAGCCCTCTCTCTGTGTGACTGATCCAAAAACAGTGCAGCCCTCTCACTGTGTGACTCATCCTGAAACAGTGCAGCCATCTCACAGTGTGACTGATCCAGAAACAGTCCATTTGTCTCACTGTGTGTCTGAACCTGAAACAGTGCAGCCCTCTCACTTTGTGACTGAACCTGAATCAGTGCAGCCCTCTCACTGTGTGAATGAACCTGAAACAGTGCAGCCCTCTCATTGTGTGACAGTTCCTGAAACAGTGCAGCCATCTAACTTTGTGACTGACATTGAAACAGTGCAGCACTCTGACTGTGTGATTGAACCTGAAACAGTGCAGCCCTCTCACTGTGTCACTGATCCTGAAAAAGTGCAGTCCTCAAACTGTGTGACTGATACTGAAACAGTGCAGCCCTCTCACTGTGTGACTGATCCAGAAACAGTGCAGCCCTCTCACTGTGTGACTGATCCAGAAACAGTGCAGCCCTCTCACTGTGTGAAAGAACCTGAAACAGTGCAGCCCTCTCATTGTGTGACAGTTCCTGAAACAATGCAGCCTTCTCACTTTGTGAATGAACCTGAAACAGTGCAGCCTTCACACTTAGTGACTGACCCTGAAACAGTGCAGCACTCTGACTGTGTGACTGAACCTGAAACAGTGCAGACCTCTCACTTTGTCACTGATCCTGAAAAAGTGCAGCCCTCTCAATGTTTCACTGATCCTGAAACAGTGCAGTCCTCAAAATGTGTGACTGATCCTGAAACAGTGCAGCTCTCTCATTGTGTGACTGATCCTGAAACAGTGCAGCCCTTTCAGTGTGTGACTGATACTGAAACAATGCAGCCTACTCACGGTTTAACTGATCCTGAAACAGTGCAGCCCTCTCACTGTGTGACTGATCCTGAAATAGTGCAGACCTCTCACTGGGTGACTGATCCAAAAACTTTGCAGCCCTCTCACTGTGTGACTGATCCTGAAACAGTGCAGCCCTCTCACGGTTTAACTGATCCTGAAACAGTGCAGCCCTCTCACTGTGTCACTGATCCGTAAACAGTGCAGACCTCACACTTTGTGACTGATCCTGAAACAGTGCAGCCCCCTCACTGTGTGACTGATCCTGAAACAGTGCAGACCTCTCACTGTGTGACTGATCCTGAAACAGTGCAGCCCTCTCCCTGTGTGACTGATCATGAAACAGTGCAGTCCTCTTACTGTGTGACTGATCCAGAAACATAGACACCATTTAACTTTGTGACTGTACCTGAAACAGTGCAGCCCTTTCACTGTGTGACTGACATTGAAACAGTGCAGCCTTCTCACTTTGTGACTGAACCTGAAACAGTGCAGCACTCTGACTGTGTGACTGAACTTGAAATAGTGCAGCCATCTCACAGTGTGACTGATCCAAAAACAGTGCAGCCCTCTCACTGTGTGACTAATCTTGAAACAGTGCAGCCCTTTCAGTGTGTGACTGATCCAAAAACAGTGCAGGACTCTCACTGTGTGACTGTACCTGAAACAGTGCAGCCCTCTCACGGTTTAACTGTTCCTGAAACACTGCAGCCCTCTCACTGTGTGACTGATCCTGAAACAGTGCCTCCCTCTCACTGTGACACTGATCCTAAAACAGTGCAGCCCTCTCACTGTGTCACTGATCCTGAAACAGTGCAGCCCTCTCACCGTTTCACTGATCCTGAAACAGTGCAGCCCTCTCACTGTGTCACTGATCCTGAAACAGTGCAGCCCTCTCACAGTGTCATTGATCCAGATACATTGCAGCGCTCTCACTGTGTGACTGATCCTAAAACAGTGCAGCACTCTCACTGTGCGACTAATCCCGATACAGGGCAGCCCTCTCACTCTGTGACTGATCCTGAAACAGAGCAGCTCTCTCACTGTTTCACTCATCGTGAAACAGTGCAGCTCTCTCACTGTGTGACTGATCCTGAAACAGTGCAGCCCTCTCACTGTGTGACTGATCCTGAAACAGTTCAGCACTCTCACTGTATGACTGATCCTGAAACAGTGCGGCCCTCTCACTTTGTGACTGATTCTGAAACAGTGCAGCCATCTCACTGTGTGACTGATTCTGAAACAGAGCAGCCCACTCATGGTTTAACTGATCCTGAAATAGTACAGCGCTGTCACTGTTTGACTGATCTTAACACTTCCATCATTCTCACAGTACGGCTGATCCAGAAAGAGTGCAGCCCAATCACTGTGTGACTTTTCCTGAAATACTGCAACCATCTCACAGTGTGACTGATCCAGAAACAGTGCAGCCCTGTCACTGTGTGACTGAAACAGAAACAGTGCAGCCCTCTCACTGTGTGACTGGTCCTGAAATACTGCAGCCATCACACAGTGTGACTGAACCTGAAACAGTGCAGACCTCTCACTGTGTGACAGATCCTGAAACAGTGCAGCCATCTCACTGTGTGACTGATCCTGAAACAGTGCAGCCCTCTCACTGTTTGACTGATCGCAAAACAGTGCAGCCCTCTCACTGTGTGACTGATCCAGAAAAGGTCCATTTTTCTCACCGTGTGACTGAACATGAAACTGTGCAGCCCTCTCACTTTGTGACTGAACCTGAAACAGTGCAGCCCTCTCATTGTGTGACTGACACTGAAACAGTGCAGCCCTCTCATTGTGTCACTGATCCTGAAAAAGTGCAGCCCTCTCACGGTTTAAATGATCCTGAAAAAGTGCAGCACTCTCTGTGTGTGACTGATCCTGAAACAGTGCAGCCCTCTCACTGTGTCACAGATCCCAACAGTGCAGCTGTCTCACTGTGTGACTGATCCAGAAACATAGACGCCATTTGACTTTGTGACTGTACCTGAAACAGTGCAGCCCTCTCACTTTGTGACTGACATTGAAACAGTGCAGCCTTCTCACTTTGTGACTGACCCTGAAACAGAGCAGCCCTCTCACTGTGTGATGATTCTGAAAAAATGCAGCCCTTTCCCTGTGTCACTGATCCCAACATTGCAGCCCTCTCAGTGTGTCACAGATCATGAAACAGTGCAGGCCTCTCTCTGTGTGACTGATCCAAAAACAGTGCAGCCCTCTCACTGTGTGACTGAACCTGAATCAGTGCAGCCCTCTCACTGTGTGACTCATCCTGAAACAGTGCAGCCCTCTCATTGTGTGACAGTTCCTGAAACAATGCAGCCCTCTCACTTTGTGACTGACCCTGAAACAGTGCATCACTCTGACTGTGTGACTGAACCTGAAACAGTGCAGCCCTCTCACTTTGTCACTGATACTGAAAAAGTGCAGCCCTCTCACTGTGTGACTGATCCTGAAACAATGCAGCCCTCTCACTGTGTGACTGAAACTGAAACAGTGCAGCCCTCTCACTGTGTGACTGATCCTGAAACAGTGCAGCTCTCTCATTGTGTGACTATTCCTGAAACAGTGCAGCCGTTTCACTGTGTGACTGATACTGAAACAGTGCAGCCTACTCACGGTTTAACTGATCCTGAAACAGTGCAGCCCTCTCACTGTTTGACTGACCCTGAAAAAATGCAGCCCTCTCACTGTGTGACTGGAACTGAAACAGTGCAGCCCTCTCACTGTGTCACTGATCCCAACAGTGCAGCTGTCTCACTGTGTGACTGATCCTGAAACAGTGCAGACCTCTCACGGTTTAACTGATCCTGAAAAAGTGCAGCCCTCACACGGTTTAACTGATCATGAAACAGTGCAGCCCTCTCACTGTGACGCTGATCCCGAAACAGTGCAGCCCTCTCACTGTGTCACTGATCTGTAAACAGTGCAGACATCACACTGTGTGACTGATCTTGAAACAGTGCAGCCCTCTCACTGTGTGACTGATCCAAAAACATAGCCGCCATTTAACTTTGTGACTGTACCTGAAACAGTGCAGCCCTGTCACTGTGTGACTGACATTGAAACAGTGCAGCCTTCTCACTTTGTGACTGACCCTGAAACAGTGCAGCACTCTGACTGTGTGACCTAACCTGAAATAGTGTAGCCATCTCACAGTGTGACTGATCCAAAAACAGGGCAGCCCTCTCACTGTGTCACTGATCCCAACATTGCAGCCCTCTCAGTGTGTCACAGATCATGAAACAGTGCAGCCCTCTCACTGTGTGACTGTACCTGAAACAGTGCAGCCCTCTCACGGTTTAACTGTTCCTGAAAAACTGCAGCCCTCTCACTCTGTCATTGATCCCGATACATTGCAGCCTCTCACTGTGTGACTGATCTAAAACAGTGCAGCCCTCTCACTGTGCGACTAATCCCAATACAGTGCAGCCCTCTCACTCTGTGACTGATCCTGAAACAGAGCAGCTCTCTCACTGTTTCACTCATCCTGAAACAGTGCAGCTCTCTCACTGTGTGACTGATCCTGAAACAGTGCAGCCCTCTCCTTGTGTGACTGATCCTGAAACAGTTCAGCACTCTCACTGTCTGACTGATCCTGAAACAGTGCAGCCCTCTCACGGTTTAACTGATGCTGAAACAGTGCAACCCTCTCACTTTGTGACTGATTCTGAAACAGAGCAGCCCTCTCATGGTTTAACTGATCCTGAAACAGTAGAGCGCTGTCACTGTTTGACTGATCTTAAAACTTCCATCATTCTCACAGTGCGGCTTATCCAGAAAGAGTGCAGCCCTCTCACTGTGTGACTGATCCTGAAACAGTGCCTCCCTCTCACTGTGACACTGATCCTGAAACAGTGCAGCCCTCTCACTGTTTCACTGATCCTGAAACAGTGCAGCCCTCTCACCGTTTCACTGATCCTGAAACAGTGCAGCCCTCTCACTGTGTCACTGATCCTGAAACAGTGCGGACCTCTCACAGTGTCATTGATCCAGATACATTGCAGCCCTCTCACTGTGTGACTGATCCTAAAACAGTGCAGCCATCTCACTGTGCGACTAATCCCGATACAGTGCAGCCCTCTCACTCTGTGACTGATCCTGAAACAGAGCAGCTCTCTCACTGTTTCACTCATCATGAAACAGTGCAGCTCTCTCACTGTGTGACTGATCCTGAAACAGTGCAGCCCTCTCATTGTGTGACTGATCCTGAAACAGTTCAGCACTCTCACTGTATGACTGATCCTGAAACAGTGCGGCCCTCTCACTTTGTGACTGATCCTGAAACAGTGCAGCCATCTCACTGTGTGACTGATTCTGAAACAGAGCAGCCCTCTCATGGTTTAACTGATCCTGAAACAGTACAGCGCTGTCACTGTTTGACTGATCTTAACACTTCCATCATTCTCACAGTACGGCTGATCCAGAAAGAGTGCAGCCCTCTCACTGTGTGACTTTTCCTGAAATACTGCAACCATCTCACAGTGTGACTGATCCAGAAACAGTGCAGCCCTGTCACTGTGTGACTGAAACAGAAACAGTGCAGCCCTCTCACTGTGTGACTGGTCCTGAAATACTGCAGCCATCACACAGTGTGACTGACCCTGAAACAGTGCAGCCCTGTCACTGTGTGACTGAACCTGAAACAGTTCAGCCCTCTCACTGTGTGACTGAACCAGAAACAGAGCAGCCCTCTCACTGTGTGACAGATCCTGAAACAGTGCAGCCATCTCACTGTGTGACTGACCCTGAAACAGTGAACCCTCACAATGTGTTACTGATCCTGAAACAGTGCAGCCCTCTCACTGTTTGACTGATCGCGAAACAGTGCAGCCCTCTCATGGTGTGACTGATCCAGAAAAAGTGCAGCACTCTGACTGTGCGACTGAAACTGAAACAGTGCAGCCCTCTCTCTGTGTGACTGATCCTGAAACAGTGCAGCCCTCTCATTGTGTCACAGATCCCAACAGGGCCGCTGTCTCACTGTGTGACTGATCCTGAAACAGTGCAGACCTCTCACTGTGTGACTGATCCAGAAACATAGATGTCATTTGCCTTTGTGACTGTACCTGAAACAGTGTAGCCCTCTCACTGTGTGACTGACATTGAAACAGTGCAGCCTTCTCACTTTGTGACTGACCCTGAAACAGAGCAGCCCTCTCACTGTGTGATGATTCTGAAAAAATGCAGCCCTCTCCCTGTGTCACTGATCCCAACAGTGCAGCCCTCTCAGTGTGTCACAGATCCTGACACAGTGCAGCCCTCTCACTGTTTGACTGATCCTGAAACAGTGCAGCCCTCTCTCTGTGTGACTGATCCAAAAACAGTGCAGCCCTCTCACTGTGTGACTCATCCTAAAACAGTGCAGCCCTCTCACTGTGCGACTGAACCTGAATCAGTGCAGCCCTGTCACTGTGTGAACGAACCTGAAACAGTGCAGCCCTCTCATTGTGTGAATGAACCTGAAACAGTGCAGCCCTCTCATTGTGTGAATGAACCTGAAACAGTGCAGCCCTCTCACTGTGTGACTCATCCTAAAACAGTGCAGCCCTCTCACTGTGCGACTGAACCTGAATCAGTGCAGCCCTCTCACTGTGTGAACGAACCTGAAACAGTGCAGCCCTCTCATTGTGTGACAGTTCCTGAAACAATGCAGCCCTCTCACCTTGTGAATGAACCTGAAACAGTGCAGCCCTCTCAGTGTGTCACTGATACTGAAAAAGTGCAGCCATCTCACTGTGTCACTGATCCTGAAACAGTGCAGTCCACAAACTGTGTGACTCATACTGAAACAGTGCAGCCTTCTCACTTTGTGACTCACTCTGAAACAGAGCAGCCCTCTCTCTGTGTGACTGATCCTGAAACAGTGCAGCCCTCTCACTGTGTGACTGATCCCGAAAAAGTGCAGACCTCTCACTGGGTGACTGATCCAAAAACTTTGCAGCCCTCTCACTGTGTGACTGATCCTGAAACAGTGCAGCCCTCTCACGGTATAACTGATCTTGAAAAAGTGCAGCCCTCTCACTATGACACTGATCCCGAAACAGTGCAGACCTCTCACTGAGTCACTGATCCGTAAACAGTGCAGACATCACACTGTGTGACTGATCCTAACACAGTGCAGCCCTCTCCCTGTGTGACTGATCTTGAAACAGTGCAGCCCTGTCACTGTGTGACTGATCCAAAAACATAGCCGCCATTTAACTTTGTGACTGTACCTGAAACAGTGCAGCCCTGTCACTGTGTGACTGACATTGAAACAGTGCAGCCTTCTCACTTTGTGACTGACCCTGAAACAGTGCAGCACTCTGACTGTGTGACTGAACCTGATATAGTGCAGCTATCTCACAGTGTGACTGATCCAAAAACAGTGCAGCCCTCTCACTGTGTGACTAATCGTGAAACAGTGCAGCCCTTTCAGTGTGTGACTGATCCAAAAACAGTGCAGCACTCTCACTGTGTGACTGTACCTGAAACAGTGCAGCCCTCTCACGGTTTAACTGTTCCTGAAAAACTGCAGCCCTCTCACTCTGTCATTGATCCCGATACATTGCAGCCTCTCACTGTGTGACTGATCTAAAGCAGTGCAGCCCTCTCACTGTGCGACTAATCCCAATACAGTGCAGCCCTCTCACTCTGTGACTGATCCTGAAACAGAGCAGCTCTCTCACTGTTTCACTCATCCTGAAACAGTGCAGCTCTCTCACTGTGTGACTGATCCTGAAACAGTTCAGCACTCTCACTGTGTGACTGATCCTGAAACAGTGCAGCCCTCTCACTTTGTGACTGATTCTGAAACAGAGCAGCCCTCTCATGGTTTAACTGAACCTGAAACAGTGCAGCCCTGTCACTGTGTGACTGACATTGAAACAGTGCAGCCTTCTCACTTTGTGACTGACCCTGAAACAGTGCAGCACTCTGACTGTGTGACTGAACCTGAAATAGTGCAGCTATCTCACAGTGTGACTGATCCAAAAACAGTGCAGCACTCTCACTGTGTCACTGATCTGTAGCAGTGCAGACATCACACTGTGTGACTGATCTTGAAACAGTGCAGCCCTTTCAGTGTGTAACTGATCCTGAAACAGTGCAGCCCTCTCACTTTGTGACTGATTCTGAAACAGAGCAGCCCTCTCATGGTTTAACTGATCCTGAAACAGTACAGCGCTGCCACTGTTTGACTGATCTTAAAACTTCCATCATTCTCACAGTGCGGCTTATCCAGAAAGAGTGCAGCCCTCTCACTGTGTGACTGATCCAGAAACAGTGCAGCCCTGTCACTGTGTGACTAAACCAGAAACAATGCAGCCCTCTCACTGTGTGACTGATCCTGAAACAGTGCAGCCATCTCACTGTGTGACTGATCCTGAAACAGTGAACCCTCTCAATGTGTGACTGATCCTGAAACAGTGCAGCCCTCTCACTGTGTGACTCATCCTAAAACAGTGCAGCCCTCTCACTGTGCGACTGAACCTGAATCAGTGCAGCCCTCTCACTGTGTGAACGAACCTGAAACAGTGCAGCCCTCTCATTGTGTGACAGTTCCTGAAACAATGCAGCCCTCTCACTTTGTGAATGAACCTGAAACAGTGCAGCCCTCTCATTGTGTGACAGTTCCTGAAACAATGCAGCCCTCTCACTTTGTGAATGAACCTGAAACAGTGTAGCCCTCTCACTGTGTCACTGATACTGAAAAAGTGCAGCCATCTCACTGTGTCACTGATCCTGAAACAGTGCAGTCCACAAACTGTGTGACTCATACTGAAACAGTGCAGCCTTCTCACTTTGTGACTCACTCTGAAACAGTGCAGCCCTCTCTCTGTGTGACTGATCCAGAAACATAGCCGCCATTTAACTTTGTGACTGTACCTGAAACAGTGCAGCCCTGTCACTGTGTGACTGACATTGAAACAGTGCAGCCTTCTCACTTTGTGACTGACCCTGAAACAGTGCAGCACTCTGACTGTGTGACTGAACCTGAAATAGTGCAGCTATCTCACAGTGTGACTGATCCTGAAACAGTGCAGCACTCTCACTTTGTGACTGATTCTGAAACAGAGCAGCCCTCTCATGGTTTAACTGATCCTGAAACAGTACAGCGCTGCCACTGTTTGACTGATCTTAAAACTTCCATCATTCTCACAGTGCGGCTTATCCAGAAAGAGTGCAGCCCTCTCACTGTGTGACTGATCCAGAAACAATGCAGCCCTGTCACTGTGTGACTAAACCAGAAACAATGCAGCCATCTCACTGTGTGACTGATCCTGAAACAGTGAACCCTCTCAATGTGTGACTGATCCTGAAACAGTGCAGCCCTCTCACTGTGTGACTGATCCTGAAACAGTGCAGCCCTCTCACTGTGTGACTGATCCTGAAACAGTACAGCCCTTTCACTGTGTGACTGATCCTGAAACAGTACAGCCCTCTCACTGTGACACTGATCCTGAAACAGTGCAGCCCTCTCAGTGTTTGACTGATCGCGAAACAGTGCAGCCCTCTCAATGTGTGACTGATCCAGAAAAGGTCCATTTTTCTCACTGTGTGACTGAACGTGAAACTGTGAACCTTCTCAATGCGTGACTGATCCTGAAACAGTGCAGCCCTCTCTCTGTGTGACTGATCATGAAACAGTGCAGCCCTCTCAATGTGTCACTGATCCCAACAGTGCAGCTGTCTCACTGTGTGACTGATCCTGAAACAGTGCAGACCTCTCACTGTGTGACTGATCCTGAAACATAGATGCCATTTAACTTTGTGACTGTAGCTGAAACAGTGCAGCCCTCTCACTGTGTGACTGACATTGAAACAGTGCAGCCTTCTCACTTTGTGACTGACCCTGAAACAGAGCAGACCTCTCACTGTGTCATGATTCTGAAAAAATGCAGCCCTCTCCCTGTGTCACAGATCCCAACAGTGCAGCCCTCTCAGTGTGTCACAGATCCCAACAGTGCAGCCCTCTCACTGTGTCACTGATCCTGAAACAGTGCAGCCCTCTCACTCTGTGACTGATCCTGAAACAGAGCAGCTCTCTCACTGTTTCACTCATCCTGAAACAGTGCAGCTCTCTCACTGTGTGACTGATCCTGAAACAGTGCAGCCCTCTCACTGTGTGACTGATCCAGATACATAGCCGCCATTTAACTTTGTGACTGTAACTGAAACAGTGCAGCCCTCTCACTGTGTGACTGATCCTAAAACAGTGCAGCCCTCTCACTGTGTGACTGATCCTGAAACACTGCAGCCCTCTCACTGTGTGACTGATCCTGAAACAGTGCAGCCCTCTCACTGTGTGACTGATCCTGAAACAAAGCATTCCTCTCACTGTGTCACTGATCCTGAAACAGTGCAGCCCTCTCACTGTGTGACTGATCCTGAAACAGTGCAGCCCTCTCACTGTGTGACTGATCCTGAAAAAGTGCAGCCCTCTCACTGTGTCACTGATCCTAAAACAGTGCAGACCTCTCACGGTTTAACTGATCCTGAAAAAGTGCAGCCCTCTCACTGTGTGACTGATCTTGAAACAGTGCAGCACTCTCACTGTGCGACTGAAACTGAAACAGTGCAGCCCTCTCACTGTGTGACTGAAACTGAAACAGTGCAGCCCTCTCACTGTGTGACTGATGCAGAAACATAGCAGCTATTTAACTATGTGACTGTACCTGAAACAGTGCAGCCCTCTCACTGTGTGACTGAAACTTAAACAGTGCATCCTTCTCACTTTGTGACTGAACCTGAAACAGTGCAGCTCTCTGACTGTGAGACTGAACCTGAAACAGTGCAACCCTCTCACTGTGTCACTGATCCTGAAACAGTGCAGCACTCTCACTGTTTGACTGATCCTGAAAAGGTGCAGCCCTCTCACTGTGTGACTGAAACTGAAACAGTGCAGCTCTCTGACTGTGTGACTGATCCTGAAACAGTGCAGCCCTCTCACTGTGTCACTGATCACAACAGTGCAGCTGTCTCACTGTGTGACTGATCCTGAAACAGTGCAGACCTATCATTGTGTGACTGATCCAAAAACTTTGCAGCCCTCTCACTGTGTGACTGATCCTGAAACAGTGCAGTCCAATCACGGTTTAACTGATCCTGAAACAGTGCAGCCCTCTCACGGTTTAACTGATCCTGAAACAGTGCAGCCCTCTCACTGTGACACTGATCCCAAAACAGTGCAGCCCTCTCACTGTGTCACTGATCCATAAACAGTGCAGACCTCACACTGTGTGACTGATCCTGAAAGAGTGCAGCCCTCTCACTGTGTGACTGATCCTGAAACAGTGCAGACCTCTCATTGTAATACTGATCCTGAAAAAGTGCAGCCCTCTCACTGTGTGACTGATCCTGAAACAGTGCAGCCCTCTCACTGTGTGACTGATCCAGATACAGAGCCGCCATTTAACTTTGTGACTGTACCTGAAACAGTGCAGCCCTCTCTCTGTGTGACTGACATTGAAACAGTGCAGCCTTCTCACTTTGTGACTGACCCTGAAACAGTGCATCACTCTGACTGTGTGACTGAACCTGAAATAGTGCAGCCATCTCACAGTGTGATTAATCTTGAAACAGTGCAGCCCTCTCACTGTGTGACTAATATTGAAACAGTGCAGCCCACTCACTGTGTGATTAATCTTGAAACAGTGCATCCCTTTCAGTGTGTGACTGATCCAAAAACATTGCAGTGTCTCACTGTGTGACTGTACCTGAAACAGTGCAGCCCTCTCATGGTTTAACTGTTCCTGAAACACTGCAGCCCTCTCACTATGTGACTGATCCTGAAACAGTGCAGCCCTGTCACTCTGTGACTGAACCCGAAGCAGTGCCGCCCTCTCACTGTGTCACTGATCCTGAAAAAGTGCAGCCCTCTCACTGTGTCACTGATCCTGAAACAGTGCAGACCTCTCACGGTTTAACTGATCCTGAAAAAGCGCAGCCCTCTCACTGTGTGACTAATCTTGAAACAGTGCAGCCCACTCACTGTGTGATTAATCTTGAATAAGTGCATCCCTTTCAGTGTGTGACTGATCCAAAAACAGTGCAGCACTCTCACTGTGTGACTGTACCTAAAACAGTGCAGCCCTCTCATGGTTTAACTGTTCCTGAAACACTGCAGCCCTCTCACTATGTGACTGATCCTGAAACATTGCAGTCCTGTCACTGTGTGACTGAACCCGAAACAGTGCCGCCCTTTTACGGTGTGACTGAACCTGAAAGAGTGATGCCCTCTCACTGAGTGACTGATACTGCAACAGTGCAGCCCTTTCACTGTCTGACTGATCCTGAAACAGTGTAGCCATCTCACTGTGTGACTGATCCTGAAACAGTGCAGCCCTCTCACGGTTTAACTGATCCTGAAAGAGTGCAGCACTCTCACTGTGTGACAGATCCAGAAACAGTCCATTTTTCTCACTGTGTGACTGAACCTGAAACAGTGCAGCCCTCTCACTGTGTGACTGATCCTGAAACAAAGCATTCCTCTCACTGTGTCACTGATCCTGAAACAGTGCAGCCCTCTCACTGTGTGACTGATCCGGAAACAGTGCAGCCCTCTCACTATGTGACTGATCCTGAAACAGTGCAGCCCTCTCACTGTGTGACTGATCCTGAAACAGTGCAGCCCTCTCACTGTGTGACTGATCCTGAAAAAGTGCAGCCCTCTCACTGTGTCACTGATCCTAAAACAGTGCAGACCTCTCACGGTTTAACTGATCCTGAAAAAGTGCAGCCCTCTCACTGTGTGACTGATCTTGAAACAGTGCAGCACTCTCACTGTGCGACTGAAACTGAAACAGTGCAGCCCTCTCACTGTGTGACTGATCCTGAAACAGTGCAGCACTCTCACTGTTTGACTGATCCTGAAAAAGTGCAGCCCTCTCACTGTGTGACTGATCCTGAAACAGTGCAGCACTCTCACTGTTTGAATGATCCTGAAAAAGTGCAGCCCTCTCACTGTTTGACTGACCCTGAAAAAGTGCAGCCCTCTCACTGTGTGACTGAAACTGAAACGGTGCAGCCTTCTCACTTTGTGACTGACCCTGAAACAGTGCAGGTCTCTGACTGTGTGACTGATCCTGAAACAGTGCTGCCCTCTCACTGTGTCACTGATCACAACAGTGCAGCTGTCTCACTGTGTGACTGATCCTGAAACAGTGCAGACCTCTCATTGTGTGACTGATCCAAAAACTTTGCAGCCCTCTCACTGTGTGACTGATCCTGAAACAGTGCAGCCCTCTCACGGTTTAACTGATCCTGAAACAGTGCAGCCCTCTCACGGTTTAACTGATCCTGAAACAGTGCAGCCTTCTCACTTTGTGACTGACCCTGAAACAGTGCATCACTCTGACTGTGTGACTGAACCTGAAATAGTGCAGCAATCTCACAGTGTGATTAATCTTGAAACAGTGCAGCCCTCTCTCTGTGTGACTGATCCTGAAACAGTGCAGCCCTCTCACCGTTTAACTGATCCTGAAACAGTGCATCCCTCTCACAGTGTCATTGATCCAGATGCATTGGAGCCCTCTCACTGTGTGACTGATCCTGATACAGTGCAGCCCTCTCACTCTGTGACTGATTCTGAAACAGAGCAGCCATCTCACTGTGTGACTGATTCTGAAACAGAGCAGCCTTCTCATAGTTTATCTGATCCTGAAACAGTACAGCGCTGTCACTGTTTGACTGAACCGGAAACAGTGCAGCCCTCTCACGGTTTAACTGATCCTGAAACACTGCAGCCCTCTCACTGTGTGATTGATCCTGAAACAGTGCAGCCCTCTCACTTTGTGACTGATTCTGAAACAGTGCAGCCCTCTCACTGTGTGACTGATACTGACACAGTGCAGCCCTCTCATGGTTTAACTGATCCTGAAACAGTGCAGCCCTGTCACTGTGTGACTGAACCCGAAACAGTGCCGCCCTCTCACTGTGTCACTGATCCTGAAAAAGTGCAGCCCTCTCACTGTGTCACTGATCCTGAAACAGTGCAGACCTCTCACGGTTTAACTGATCCTGAAAAAGTGCAGCCCTCTCACTGTGTGACTGATCTTCAAACAGTGCAGCCCTCTCTCTGTGTGACTGATACTGAAACAGTGCAGCCCTCTTACTGTGTGACTGATGCAGAAACATTGCAGCTATTTAACTATGTGACTGTACCTGAAACAGTGCAGACCTCTCACGGTTTAACTGATCCTGAAAAAGTGCAGCCCTCTCTCTGTGTGACTGATGCAGAAACATAGCAGCTATTGAACTATGTGACTGTACCTGAAAGAGTGGAGCCATCTCACTGTGTGACTGAAACTGAAACAGTGCAGCCGTCTCACTTTGTGACTGACCCTGGAATAGTGCAGCACTCTGACTGTGCGACTGAAACTGAAACAGTGTAGCCCTCTCTCTGTGTGACTGATCCTGAAACAGTGCAGACCTCTCACTGTGTGACTGATCCTGAAACAGTGCAGCCCACTCACTGTGTGACTGAACCGGAAACAGTGCAGCCCTCTCACGGGCTGACTGATCCTGCAGCAGTGCAGCACTCACTATGTGTAACAGAAACTGAAACAGTCCAGCCCTCTCACTGTGTCACTGATCCTGAAACAGTGCATACCTCTCACTGTGTCACTGATCCTGAAACAGTGTAGCCCTCTCAATGTGACACTGATCCATAAACAGTGCAGACCTCACACTGTGTGACTGATCCTGAAACAGTGCAGCCCTCTCACTGTGTGACTGATCCTGAAACAGTGCAGACCTCTCACTGTGTCACTGATCACAACAGTGCAGCTGTCTCACTGTGTGACTGATCCTGAAACAGTGCAGACCTCTCATTGGGTGACTGATCCAAAAACTTTGCAGCCCTCTCACTGTGTGACTGATCCTGAAACAGTGCAGTCCAATCACGGTTTAACTGATCCTGAAACAGTGCAGCCCTCTCACGGTTTAACTGATCCTGAAACAGTGCAGCCCTCTCACTTTGACACTGATCCCAAAACAGTGCAGCCCTCTCACTGTGTCACTGATCCATAAAGAGTGCAGACCTCACACTGTGTGACTGATCCTGAAAGAGTGCAGCCCTCTCACTGTGTGACTGATCCTGAAACAGTGCAGACCTCTCACTGTAATACTGATCCTGAAATAGTGCAGCCCTCTCACTGTGTGACTGATCCAGATACAGAGCCGCCATTTAACTTTGTGACTGTACCTGAAACAGTGCAGCCCTCTCTCTGTGTGACTGACATTGAAACAGTGCAGCCTTCTCACTTTGTGACTGACCCTGAAACAGTGCATCACTCTGACTGTGTGACTGAACCTGAAATAGTGCAGCAATCTCACAGTGTGATTAATCTTGAAACAGTGCAGCCCTCTCACTGTGTGACTAATATTGAAACAGTGCAGCCCACTCACTGTGTGATTAATCTTGAAACAGTGCATCCCTTTCAGTGTGTGACTGATCCAAAAACAGTGCAGTCTCTCACTGTGTGACTGTACCTGAAACAGTGCAGCCCTCTCATGGTTTAACTGTTCCTGAAACACTGCAGCCCTCTCACTATGTGACTGATCCTGAAACAGTGCAGCCCTGTCACTCTGTGACTGAACCCGAAACAGTGCCGCCCTCTCACGGTGTCACTGATCCTGAAACAGTGCAGACCTCTCATGGTTTAACTGATCCTGAAAAAGTGCAGCCCTCTCACTGTGTGACTAATCTTGAAACAGTGCAGCCCACTCACTGTGTGATTAATCTTGAAACAGTGCATCCCTTTCAGTGTGTGACTGATCCAAAAACAGTGCAGCACTCTCACTGTGTGATTTACCTGAAACAGTGCAGCCCTCTCATGGTTTAACTGTTCCTGAAACACTGCAGCCCTCTCACTATGTGACTGATCCTGAAACATTGCAGCCCTGTCACTGTGTGACTGAACCCGAAACAGTGCCGCCCTTTTACGGTGTGACTGAACCTGAAAGAGTGATGCCCTCTCACTGAGTGACTGATCCTGCAACAGTGCAGCCCTTTCACTGTCTGACTGATCCTGAAACAGTGTAGCCATCTCACTGTGTGACTGATCCTGAAACATTGCAGCCCTCTCACTGTGTGACTGATCCTGAAACAGTGCAGCCCTCTCACGGTTTAACTGATCCTGAAAGAGTGCAGCACTCTCACTGTGTGACAGATCCAGAAACAGTCCATTTTTCTCACTGTGTGACTGAACCTGAAACAGTGCAAACCTCTCATTGTGTGACAGATCCTGAAAAAGTGCAGCGCTCTCACTGTGTGACTGATCCTGAAACAAAGCATTCCTCTCACTGTGTCACTGATCCTGAAACAGTGCAGCCCTCTCACTGTGTGACTGATTGGGAAACAGTGCAGCCCTCTCACTATGTGACTGATCCTGAAACAGTGCAGCCCTCTCACTGTGTGACTGATCCTGAACCAGTGCAGCCCTCTCACTGTGTGACTGATCCTGAAAAAGTGCAGCCCTCTCACTGTGTCACTGATCCTAAAACAGTGCAGACCTCTCACGGTTTAACTGATCCTGAAACAGTGCAGCACTCTCACTGTGCGACTGAAACTGAAACAGTGCAGCCCTCTCACTGTGTGACTGAAACTGAAACAGTGCAGCCCTCTCACTGTGTGACTGATGCAGAAACATAGCAGCTATTTAACTATGTGACTGTACCTGAAACAGTGCAGCCCTCTCACTGTGTGACTGAAACTGAAACAGGCCATCCTTCTCACTTTGTGACTGAACCTGAAACAGTGCAGCTCTCTGACTGTGAGACTGAACCTGAAACAGTGCAACCCTCTCACTGTGTCACTGATCCTGAAACAGTGCAGCACTCTCACTGTTTGACTGATCCTGAAACAGTGCAGCCCTCTCACTGTGTGACTGAAACTGAAACGGTGCAGCCTTCTCACTTTGTGACTGACCCTGAAACAGTGCAGCTCTCTGACTGTGTGACTGATCCTGAAACAGTGCAGCCCTCTCACTGTGTCACTGATCACAACAGTGCAGCTGTCTCACTGTGTGACTGATCCTGAAACAGTGCAGACCTCTCATTGGGTGACTGATCCAAAAACTTTGCAGCCCTCTCACTGTGTGACTGATCCTGAAACAGTGCAGTCCAATCACGGTTTAACTGATCCTGAAACAGTGCAGCCCTCTCACGGTTTAACTGATCCTGAAACAGTGCAGCCCTCTCACTGTGACACTGATCCCAAAACAGTGCAGCCCTCTCACTGTGTCAATGATCCATAAACAGTGCAGACCTCACACTGTGTGACTGATCCTGAAAGAGTGCAGCCCTCTCACTGTGTGACTGATCCTGAAACAGTGCAGACCTCTCACTGTGTGACTGATCCAGATACAGAGCCGCCATTTAACTTTGTGACTGTACCTGAAACAGTGCAGCCCTCTCTCTGTGTGACTGACATTGAAACAGTGCAGCCTACTCACTTTGTGACTGACCCTGAAACAGTGCATGACTCTGACTGTGTGACTGAACCTGAAATAGTGCAGCAATCTCACAGTGTGATTAATCTTGAAACAGTGCAGCCCTCTCACTGTGTGACTAATATTGAAACAGTGCAGCCCACTCACTGTGTGATTAATCTTGAAACAGTGCATCCCTTTCAGTGTGTGACTGATCCAAAAACAGTGCAGTCTCTCACTGTGTGACTGTACCTGAAACAGTGCAGCCCTCTCATGGTTCAACTGTTCCTGAAACACTGCAGCCCTCTCACTATGTGACTGATCCTGAAACAGTGCAGCCCTGTCACTGTGTGACTGAACCCGAAACAGTGCAGCCCTCTCACTGTGTCACTGATCCTGAAAAAGTGCAGCCCTCTCACTGTGTCACTGATCCTGAAACAGTGCAGACCTCTCACGGTTTAACTGATCCTGAAAAAGTGCAGCCCTCTCACTGTGTGACTGATCTTGAAACAGTGCAGCCCTCTCTCTGTGTGACTGATACTGAAACAGTGCAGCCCTCTCACTGTGTGACTGATGCAGAAACATAGCAGCTATTTAACTATGTGACTGTACCTGAAACAGTGCAGACCTCTCACGGTTTAACTGATCCTGAAAAAGTGCAGCCCTCTCTCTGTGTGACTGATGCAGAAACATAGCAGCTATTGAACTATGTGACTGTACCTGAAAGAGTGCAGCCATCTCACTGTGTGACTGAAAATGAAACAGTGCAGCCTTCTCACTTTGTGACTGACACTGAAATAGTGCAGCACTCAGACTGTGCGACTGAAACTGAAACAGTGCAGCCCTCTCTCTGTGTGACTGATCCTGAAACAGTGCAGCCCTCTCACCGTTTAACTGATCCTGAAACAGTGCATCCCTCTCACAGTGTCATTGATCCAGATGCATTGCAGCCCTCTCACTGTGTGACTGATCCTGATACAGTGCAGCCCTCTCACTCTGTGACTGATCCTGAAACAGAGCTGCCATCTCACTGTGTGACTGATCCTGAAACAGTGCAGCCTTCTCACTTTGTGACTGACCCTGAAACAGTGCATCACTCTGACTGTGTGACTGAACCTGAAATAGTGCAGCAATCTCACAGTGTGATTAATCTTGAAACAGTGCAGCCCTCTCACTGTGTGACTAATATTGAAACAGTGCAGCCCACTCACTGTGTGATTAATCTTGAAACAGTGCATCCCTTTCAGTGTGTGACTGATCCAAAAACAGTGCAGTCTCTCACTGTGTGACTGTACCTGAAACAGTGCAGCCCTCTCATGGTTTAACTGTTCCTGAAACACTGCAGCCCTCTCACTATGTGACTGATCCTGAAACAGTGCAGCCCTGTCACTCTGTGACAGAACCCGAAACAGTGCCGCCCTCTCACTGTGTCACTGATCCTGAAACAGTGCAGACCTCTCACGGTTTAACTGATCCTGAAAAAGTGCAGCCCTCTCACTGTGTGACTAATCTTGAAACAGTGCAGCCCACTCACTGTGTGATTAATCTTGAAACAGTGCATCCCTTTCAGTGTGTGACTGATCCAAAAACAGTGCAGCACTCTCACTGTGTGATTTACCTGAAACAGTGCAGCCCTCTCATGGTTTAACTGTTCCTGAAACACTGCAGCCCTCTCACTATGTGACTGATCCTGAAACATTGCAGCCCTGTCACTGTGTGACTGAACCCGAAACAGTGCCGCCCTTTTACGGTGTGACTGAACCTGAAAGAGTGATGCCCTCTCACTGAGTGACTGATCCTGCAACAGTGCAGCCCTTTCACTGTCTGACTGATCCTGAAACAGTGTAGCCATCTCACTGTGTGACTGATCCTGAAACAGTGCAGCCCTCTCACGGTTTAACTGATCCTGAAAGAGTGCAGCACTCAAACTGTGTGACAGATCCAGAAACAGTCCATTTTTCTCACTGTGTGACTGAACTTGAAACAGTGCAAACCTCTCATTGTGTGACAGATCCTGAAAAAGTGCAGCGCTCTCACTGTGTGACTGATCCTGAAACAAAGCATTCCTCTCACTGTGTCACTGATCCTGAAACAGTGCAGCCCTCTCACTGTGTGACTGATTGGGAAACAGTGCAGCCCTCTCACTATGTGACTGATCCTGAAACAGTGCAGCCCTCTCACTGTGTGACTGATCCTGAAACAGTGCAGCCCTCTCACTGTGTGACTGATCCTGAAAAAGTGCAGCCCTCTCACTGTGTCACTGATCCTAAAACAGTGCAGACCTCTCACGGTTTAACTGATCCTGAAAAAGTGCAGCCCTCTCACTGTGTGACTGATCTTGAAACAGTGCAGCACTCTCACTGTGCGACTGAAACTGAAACAGTGCAGCCCTCTCACTGTGTGACTGAAACTGAAACAGTGCAGCCCTCTCACTGTGTGACTGATGCAGAAACATAGCAGCTATTTAACTATGTGACTGTACCTGAAACAGTGCAGCCCTCTCACTGTGTGACTGAAACTGAAACAGTGCATCCTTCTCACTTTGTGACTGAACCTGAAACAGTGCAGCTCTCTGACTGTGAGACTGAACCTGAAACAGTGCAACCCTCTCACTGTGTCACTGATCCTGAAACAGTGCAGCACTCTCACTGTTTGAATGATCCTGAAAAAGTGCAGCACTCTCACTGTTTGACTGATCCTGAAACAGTGCAGCCCTCTCACTGTGTGACTGAAACTGAAACGGTGCAGCTCTCTGACTGTGTGACTGATCCTGAAACAGTGCAGCCCTCTCACTGTGTCACTGATCACAACAGTGCAGCTGTCTCACTGTGTGACTGATCCTGAAACAGTGCAGACCGCTCATTGGGTGACTGATCCAAAAACTTTGCAGTCCTCTCACTGTGTGACTGATCCTGAAACAGTGCAGTCCAATCACGGTTTAACTGATCCTGAAACAGTGCAGCCCTCTCACGGTTTAACTGATCCTGAAACAGTGCAGCCCTCTCACTGTGACACTGATCCCAAAACAGTGCAGCCCTCTCACTGTGTCAATGATCCATAAACAGTGCAGACCTCACACTGTGTGACTGATCCTGAAAGAGTGCAGCCCTCTCACTGTGTGACTGATCCTGAAACAGTGCTGACCTCTCACTGTGTGACTGATCCAGATACAGAGCCGCCATTTAACTTTGTGACTGTACCTGAAACAGTGCAGCCCTCTCTCTGTGTGACTGACATTGAAACAGTGCAGCCTTCTCACTTTGTGACTGACCCTGAAACAGTGCATGACTCTGACTGTGTGACTGAACCTGAAATAGTGCAGCAATCTCACAGTGTGATTAATCTTGAAACAGTGCAGCCCTCTCACTGTGTGACTAATATTGAAACAGTGCAGCCCACTCACTGTGTGATTAATCTTGAAACAGTGCATCCCTTTCAGTGTGTGACTGATCCAAAAACAGTGCAGTCTCTCACTGTGTGACTGTACCTGAAACAGTGCAGCCCTCTCATGGTTCAACTGTTCCTGAAACACTGCAGCCCTCTCACTATGTGACTGATCCTGAAACAGTGCAGCCCTGTCACTGTGTGACTGAACCCGAAACAGTGCCGCCCTCTCACTGTGTCACTGATCCTGAAAAAGTGCAGCCCTCTCACTGTGTCACTGATCCTGAAACAGTGCAGACCTCTCACGGTTTAACTGATCCTGAAAAAGTGCAGCCCTCTCACTGTGTGACTGATCTTGAAACAGTGCAGCCCTCTCTCTGTGTGACTGATACTGAAACATTGCAGACCTCTCACTGTGTGACTGAAACTGAAACAGTGCAGCCCTCTCACTGTGTGACTGATGCAGAAACATAGCAGCTATTTAACTATGTGACTGTACCTGAAACAGTGCAGCCCTCTCACTGTGTGACTGAAACTGAAACAGTGCATCCTTCTCACTTTGTGACTGAACCTGAAACAGTGCAGCTCTCTGACTGTGAGACTGAACCTGAAACAGTGCAACCCTCTCACTGTGTCACTGATCCTGAAACAGTGCAGCACTCTCACTGTTTGAATGATCCTGAAAAAGTGCAGCACTCTCACTGTTTGACTGATCCTGAAACAGTGCAGCCCTCTCACTGTGTGACTGAAACTGAAACGGTGCAGCCTTCTCACTTTGTGACTGACCCTGAAACAGTGCAGCTCTCTGACTGTGTGACTGATCCTGAAACAGTGCAGCCCTCTCACTGTGTCACTGATCACAACAGTGCAGCTGTCTCACTGTGTGACTGATCCTGAAACAGTGCAGACCTCTCATTGGGTGACTGATCCAAAAACTTTGCAGTCCTCTCACTGTGTGACTGATCCTGAAACAGTGCAGTCCAATCACGGTTTAACTGATCCTGAAACAGTGCAGCCCTCTCACGGTTTAACTGATCCTGAAACAGTGCAGCCCTCTCACTGTGACACTGATCCCAAAACAGTGCAGCCCTCTCACTGTGTCAATGATCCATAAACAGTGCAGACCTCACACTGTGTGACTGATCCTGAAAGAGTGCAGCCCTCTCACTGTGTGACTGATCCTGAAACAGTGCAGACCTCTCACTGTGTGACTGATCCAGATACAGAGCCGCCATTTAACTTTGTGACTGTCCCTGAAACAGTGCAGCCCTCTCTCTGTGTGACTGACATTGAAACAGTGCAGCCTTCTCACTTTGTGACTGACCCTGAAACAGTGCATGACTCTGACTGTGTGACTGAACCTGAAATAGTGCAGCAATCTCACAGTGTGATTAATCTTGAAACAGTGCAGCCCTCTCACTGTGTGACTAATATTGAAACAGTGCAGCCCACTCACTGTGTGATTAATCTTGAAACAGTGCATCCCTTTCAGTGTGTGACTGATCCAAAAACAGTGCAGTCTCTCACTGTGTGACTGTACCTGAAACAGTGCAGCCCTCTCATGGTTCAACTGTTCCTGAAACACTGCAGCCCTCTCACTATGTGACTGATCCTGAAACAGTGCAGCCCTGTCACTGTGTGACTGAACCCGAAACAGTGCCGCCCTCTCACTGTGTCACTGATCCTGAAAAAGTGCAGCCCTCTCACTGTGTCACTGATCCTGAAACAGTGCAGACCTCTCACGGTTTAACTGATCCTGAAAAAGTGCAGCCCTCTCACTGTGTGAATGATCTTGAAACAGTGCAGCCCTCTCTCTGTGTGACTGATACTGAAACAGTGCAGCCCTCTCACTGTGTGACTGATGCAGAAACATAGCAGCTATTTAACTATGTGACTGTACCTGAAACAGTGCAGACCTCTCACGGTTTAACTGATCCTGAAAAAGTGCAGCCCTCTCTCTGTGTGACTGATGCAGAAACATAGCAGCTATTGAACTATGTGACTGTACCTGAAAGAGTGCAGCCATCTCACTGTGTGACTGAAAATGAAACAGTGCAGCCTTCTCACTTTGTGACTGACACTGAAATAGTGCAGCACTCAGACTGTGCGACTGAAACTGAAACAGTGCAGCCCTCTCTCTGTGTGACTGATCCTGAAACAGTGCAGCCCTCTCACCGTTTAACTGATCCTGAAACAGTGCATCCCTCTCACAGTGTCATTGATCCAGATGCATTGCAGCCCTCTCACTGTGTGACTGATCCTGATACAGTGCAGCCCTCTCACTCTGTGACTGATCCTGAAACAGAGCTGCCATCTCACTGTGTGACTGATTCTGAAACAGAGCAGCCCTCTCATAGTTTATCTGATCCTGAAACAGTACAGCGCTGTCACTGTTTGACTGAACCGGAAACAGTGCAGCCCTCTCACGGTTTAACTGATCCTGAAACACTGCAGCCCTCTCACTGTGTGATTGATCCTGAAACAGTGCAGCCCTCTCACTTTGTGACTGATTCTGAAACAGTGCAGCCCTCTCACTGTGTGACTGATACTGACACAGTGCAGCCCTCTCATGGTTTAACTGATCCTGAAACAGTGCAGCCCTGTCACTGTGTGACTGAACCCGAAACAGTGCCGCCCTCTCACTGTGTCACTGATCCTGAAAAAGTGCAGCCCTCTCACTGTGTCATTGATCCTGAAACAGTACAGACCTCTCACGGTTTAACTGATCCTGAAAAAGTGCAGCCCTCTCACTGTGTGACTGATCCTGAAACAGTGCAGCCCTCTCACTGTGTGACTGATACTGAAACAGTGCAGGCCTCTCACTTTGTGACTGATGCAGAAACATAGCAGCTATTTAACTATGTGACTGTACCTGAAACAGTGCAGCCCTCTCACTGTGTGACTGAAACTGAAACAGTGCATCCTTCTCACTTTGTGACTGAACCTGAAACAGTGCAGCTCTCTGACTGTGAGACTGAACCTGAAACAGTGCAACACTCTCACTGTGTCACTGATCCTGAAACAGTGCAGCACTCTCACTGTTTGACTGATCCTGAAACTGTGCAGTCCGCTCACTGTGTGACTGATCCTGAAACAGTGCAGCCCTCTCTCTGTGTGACTGGTGCAGAAACATAGCAGCTATTGAACTATGTGACTATACCTGAAAGAGTGCAGCCATCTCACTGTGTGACTGAAACTGAAACAGTGCAGCCTTCTCACTTTGTGACTGACCCTGGAGTAGTGCAGCACTCTGACTGTGCGACTGAAACTGAAACAGTGTAGCCCTCTCTCTGTGTGACTGATCCTGAAACAGTGCAGACCTCTCACTGTGTGACTGATCCTGAAACAGTGCATCCCACTCACTTTGTGACTGAACCGGAAACAGTGCAGCCCTCTCACGGGCTGACTGATCCTGCAGCAGTGCAGCACTCACTATGTGTAACAGAAACTGAAACAGTCCAGCCCTCTCACTGTGTCACTGATCCTGAAACAGTGCATACCTCTCACTGTGTCACTGATCCTGAAACAGTGTAGCCCTCTCAATGTGACACTGATCCATAAACAGTGCAGACCTCACACTGTGTGACTGATCCTGAAATAGTGCAGCCCTCTCACTGTGTGACTGATCCTGAAACAGTGCAGACCTCTCACTGTGTCACTGATCACAACAGTGCAGCTGTCTCACTGTGTGACTGATCCTGAAACAGTGCAGCCCTCTCACTGTGTGGCTGATCCTGAAACAGTGCAGCCCTCTCACTGTGTGGCTGATCTTGAAACAGTGCAGCCCTTTCACTGTGTGACTGATACTGAAACAGTGCAGCCCTCTCACTGTGTGACTGATGCAGAAACATAGCAGCTATTTAACTTTGTGACTGTACATGAAACAGTGCAGCCCTCTCACTGTATGACTGAAACTGAAACAGTGCATCCTTCTCACTTTGTGACTGAACCTGAAACAGTGCAGCTCTCTGACTGTGAGTCTGAACCTGAAACAGTGCAGCCCTCTCTCTGTGTGACTGATCCTGAAACAGTGCAGCCCTCTCACATTTTAACTGATCCTGAAACAGTGCATCCCTCTCACAGTGTCATTGATCCAGATGCATTGCAGCCCTCTCACTGTGTGACTGATCCTAAAACAGTGCAGCCCTCTCACTGTGCGACTGATTCTGAAACAGAGCAGCCCTCTCATAGTTTATCTGATCCTGAAACAGTACAGCGCTGTCACTGTTTGACTGAACCGGAAACAGTGCAGCCCTCTCACTGTCTGACTGATCCTGAAACAGTGCAGCCCTCTCACTGTGTGACTGATCCTGAAACAGTGCAGCCCTCTCACTGTGTGACTGATCCTAAAACAGTGCAGCCCTCTCACTGTGTGACTGATCCTGAAACAGTGCAGCCCTCTCACTGTGAGACTGATCCTGAAACAGTGCAGCCCTCTCACTGTGTGACTGATGCTGAAACAGTGCAGCCCTCTCACGGTTTAACTGATACTGACACAGTGCAGCCCTCTCATGGTTTCACTGATCCTGAAACAGTGCAGCGCTGTCACTGTGTGACTGAACCCGAAACAGTACCGCCCTCTCACTGTGTCACTGATCCTGAAAAAGTGCAGCCCTCTCACTGTGTCACTGATCCTGAAACAGTACAGACCTCTCACGGTTTAACTGATCCAGAAAAAGTGCAGCCCTCACACTGTGTGACTGATCCTGAAACAGTGCAGCCCACTCACTGTGTGACTGATACTGAAACATTGCAGACCTCTCACTGTGTGACTGATCCTGAAACAGTGCAGACCTCTCACTGTGTGACTGATCCTGAAACAGTGCAGACCTCTCACTGTATGACTGATCCTGAAACAGTGCAGCCCTCTCCCTATGTGACTGATCCTGAAACAGTGCAAACCTCTCACTGTGTGACTGTTCCAGATACATCGCCGACATTTAACTTAGTGACTGTACCTGAAACAGTGCAGCCTTCTCACTTTGTGACTGACCGTGAAACAGTGCATCACTCTGACTGTGTGACTGAACCTGAAATAGTGCAGCCATCTCACAGTGTGATTAATCTTGAAACAGTGCAGCCCTCTCACTGTGTGACTAATCTTGAAACAGTGCAGCCCACTCACTGTGTGATTAATCTTGAAACAGTGCATCCCTTTCAGTGTGTGACTGATCCAAAAACAGTGCAGCACTCTCACTGTGTGACTGTACCTGAAACAGTGCATCCCTCTCATGGTTTAACTGTTCCTGAAACACTGCAGCCCTCTCACTATGTGACTGATCCTGAAACAGTGCAGCCCTGTCACTGTGTGACTGAACCCGAAACAGTGCCGCCCTTTTACGGTGTGACTGAACCTGAAAGAGTGATGCCCTCTCACTGAGTGACTGATCCTGAAACAGTGCAGCCCTTTCACTGTGTGACTGATCCTGAAACAGTGCAGCCCTCTCACGGTTTAACTGATCTTGAAAGAGTGCAGCACTCTCACTGTGTGACAGATCCAGAAACAGGCCATTTTTCTCACTGTGTGACTGAACCTGAAACAGTGCAAACCTCTCATTGTGTGACTGCAACTGAAACAGTGCATCCTTCTCACTGTGTGACTGATCCTGAAACAGTGCAGACCTCTCACGGTTTAATTGATCCTGAAAAAGTGCAGCCCTCTCACTGTGTGACTGATCTTGAAACAGTGCAGCCCTCTCACTGTGTGACTGAAACTGAAACAGTGCATCCTTCTCACTTTGTGACTGATCCTGAAACAGTGCAGCCCTCTCAATGTGCCACTGATCCTAAAACAGTGCAGCCCTCTCACTGTGTCACTGATCCTGAAACAGTGCATCCCTCTCTCTGTGTGATTGATACTGAAACAGTGCAGCCCTCTCACAGTGTCATTGATCCAGATACATTGCAGCCCTCTCACTGTGCGACTAATCCCGATACAGTGCAGCCCTCTCACTCTGTGACTGATCCTGAAACAGCGCAGCTCTCTCACTGTTTCACTCATCCTGAAACAGTGCAGCTCTCTCACTGTGTGACTGATCCTGAAACACTGCTGACCTCTCATTGTGTGACTGAACCTGAAACAGTTCAGCACTCTCACTGCGTGACTGATCCTGAAACACTGCAGCCCTCTCACTGTGTTACTGATCCTGAAACAGTGCAGCCCTCTCACTGTGTGACTGATCCTGAAACACTGCAGCCCTCTCACTGTGTTACTGATCCTGAAACAGTGCAGCCCTCTCACAGTTTAACTGATCCTGAAACAGTGCATCCCTCTCACAGTGTCATTGATCCAGATGCATTGCAGCCCTCTCACTGTGTGACTAATCCCGATACAGTGCAGCCCTCTCACTGTGTGACTGATTCTGAAACAGAGCAGCCCTCTCATAGTTTATCTGATCCTGAAACAGTACAGCGCTGTCACTGTTTGACTGAACCGGAAACAGTGCAGCCCTCTCACTGTCTGACTGATCCTGAAACAGTGCAGCCCTCTCACTGTGTGACTGATCCTGAAACAGTGCAGCCCTCTCACTGTGTGACTGATCCTGAAACAGTGCAGCCCTCTCACTGTGTGACTGATGCTGAAACAGTGCAGCCCTCTCACTTTGTGACTGATTCTGAAACAGTGCAGCCCTCTCACTGTGTCACTGATCCTGAAAAAGTGCAGCCCTCTCACTGTGTGACTGATCCTGAAACAGTGCAGACCTCTCACTGTATGACTGATCCTGAAACAGTGCAGCCCCCTCACTGTGTGACTGATCCTGAAACAGTGCAACCCTCTCACTGTGTGACTGATCCAGATACATCGCCGACATTTAACTTAGTGACTGTACCTGAAACAGTGCAGCCCTCTCACTGTGTGACTGACATTGAAACAGTGCAGCCTTCTCAATTTGTGACTGACCGTGAAACAGTGCATCACTCTGACTGTGTGACTGAACCTGAAATAGTGCAGCCATCTCACTGTGTGACTAATCTTGAAACAGTGCAGCCCACTCACTGTGTGACTGAAACTGACACAGTGCAGCCCTCTCACGGTGTCACTGATCCTGAAAAAGTGCAGACCTCTCACGGTTTAACTGATCCTGAAAAAGTGCAGCCCTCTCACTGTGTGACTGATCTTGAAACAGTGCAGCCCTCTCACTGTGTGACTGAAACTGAAACAGTGCATCCCTCTCACTGTGTGACCGATCCTGAAACTGTGCAGTCCGCTCACTGTGTCACTGATCCTGAAACAGTGCATACCTCTCACTGTGTCACTGATCCTGAAACAGTGCAGCCCTCTCACTGTGTCACTGATCCTGAAACAGTGCAGCCCTCTCACTGTGCGACTAATCCCGATACAGTGCAGCCCTCTCACTCTGTGACTGATCCTGAATCAGAGCAGCTCTCTCACTGTTTCACTCATCCTGAAACAGTGCAGCTCTCTCACTGTGTGACTGATCCTGAAACAGTGCAGACCTCTCATTGTGTGACTGAACCTGATACAGTTCAGCACTCTCACTGTGTCACTGATCCTGAAACAGTGCAGCCCTCTAACGGTTTAACTGATCCTGAAACAGTGCAACCCTCTCACTGTGTGTCTGAACCTGAAACAGTGCAGCCCTCTCACTTTGTGACTGAACCTGATTCAGTGCAGCCCTCTCACTGTGTGAATGAACCTGAAACACTGCAGCCCTCTCATTGTGTGACAGTTCCTGAAACAATGCAGCCCGCTCACTTTGTCACTGATCCTGAAAAAGTGCAGCCCACTCACTGTGTCACTGATCCTGAAACAGTGCAGTCCTCAAACTGTGTGACTGATACTGAAACAGTGCAGCCTACTCACGGTTTAACTGATCCTGAAACAGTGCAGCCCCCTCTCTGTTTGACTGACCCTGAAAAAGTGCAGCCCTCTCACTGTGAAACTGATCCTGAAACAGTGCAGCCCTCTCACTGTGTGACTGATCCTGAAACAGTGCAGCTCCCTCACTGTGACACTGATCCCAAAACAGTGCAGCCCTCGCACTGTGTCACTGATCCGTAAACACTGCAGACCTCACACTGTGTGACTGATCCTGAAACAGTGCAGCCCTTTCACGGTTTAACTGATCCTGAAACACTGCAGCCCTCTCAAAGTGTGACTGATCCTGAAACAGTGCAGCCCTCTCACTGTGTGACTGATACTGAAACAGTGCAGCCCTCTCACTGTGTGACTGATGCAGAAACAGTGCATCCTTCTCACTTTGTGACTGCACCTGAAACAGTGCAGCCCTCTCACTGTGTCACTGATCCTGAAACAGTGCAGCTCTCTCACTGTGTGACTGATCCTGAAACAGTGCAACCCTCTCACTGTGTCACTGATCCTGAAACAGTGCAGCCCTCTCACTGTGTGACTCATCCTGAAACAGTGCAGCACTCTCACTGTTTGACTGATCCTGAAACTGTGCAGTCCGCTCACTGTGTGACTGATCCTGAAACAGTGCAGCCCTCTCTCTGTGTGACTGATGCAGAAACATAGCAGCTATTGAACTATGTGACTGTACCTGATAGAGTGCAGCCATCTCACTGTGTGACTGAAACTGAAACAGTGCAGCCTTCTCACTTTGTGACTGACCCTGAAACAGTGCAGCACTCTAACTGTGTGACTGAACCTGAAACAGTGCAGCCCTCTCAATTTATCACTGATCCTGAAAAAGTGCAGCCCACTCACTGTGTCACTGATCCTGAAACAGTGCAGACCTCTCACTGTGTGACTGAAACTGAAACAGTGCAGCCTTCTCACTTTGTGACTGACCCCGAAACAGTGCAGCCCTCTGACTGTGCGACTGAAACTGAAACAGTGCAGCCCTCTCTCTGTGTGACCGATCCTGAAACAGTGCTGTCCTCTCACTTTGTCACTGATCCCAACAGTGCAGCCCTCTCACTGGGTGACTGATCCAAAAACTTTGCAGCCCTCTCACTGTGAAACTGATCCTGAAACAGTGCAGCCCTCTCACGGTTTAACTGATCCTGAAACAGTGCAGCTCCCTCACTGTGACACTGATCCCAAAACAGTGCAGCCCTCGCACTGTTTCACTGATCCGTAAACACTGCAGACCTCACACTGTGTGACTGATCGTGAAACAGTGCAGCCCTTTCACGGTTTAACTGATCCTGAAACACTGCAGCCCTCTCACTGTGTGACTGATCCTGAAACAGTGCAGCCCTCTCACTGTGTGACTGATACTGACACATTGCAGACCTCTCACGGCTTAACTGATCCTGAAACAGTGCAGACCTCTCACTGTGTGACTGATCCTGAAACAGTGCAGCCCTCTCACTGTGTGACTGATCCTGAAACACTGCAGCCCTCTCACTGTGTTACTGATCCTGAAACAGTGCAGCCCTCTCACTGTGTGACTGATCCTGAAACACTGCAGCCCTCTCACTGTGTTACTGATCCTGAAACAGTGCAGCCCTCTCACTGTGTGATTGATCCTGAAACAGAGCAGCCCTCTCACTGTGTGACTGATCCTGAAAAAGTGCAGACCTCTCACGGTGTCACTGATCCTGAAACAGTGCAGACCTCTCACGGTTTAATTGATCCTGAAAAAGTGCAGCCCTCTCACTGTGTGACTGATCTTGAAACAGTGCAGCCCTCTCACTGTGTGACTGAAACTGAAACAGTGCATCCTTCTCACTTTGTGACTGAACCTGAAACAGTGCAGCACTCTCTCTGTGTGACTGATCCTGAAACAGTGCAGCCCTCTCACAGTTTAACTGATCCTGAAACAGTGCATCCCTCTCACAGTGTCATTGATCCAGATGCATTGCAGCCCTCTCACTGTGTGACTGATCCTAAAACAGTGCAGCCCTCTCACTGTGCGACTAATCCCGATACAGTGCAGCCCTCTCACTGTGTGACTGATTCTGAAACAGAGCAGCCCTCTCATAGTTTATCTGATCCTGAAACAGTACAGCGCTGTCACTGTTTGACTGAACCGGAAACAGTGCAGCCCTCTCACTGTCTGACTGATCCTGAAACAGTGCAGCCCTCTCACTGTGTGACTGATCCTGAAACAGTGCAGCCCTCTCACTGTGTGACTGATCCTGAAACAGTGCAGCCCTCTCACTGTGTGACTGATGCTGAAACAGTGCAGCGCTCTCACTTTGTGACTGATTCTGAAACAGTGCAGCCCTCTCACTGTGTGACTGAAACTGACACAGTGCAGCCCTCTCATGGTTTAACTGATCCTGAAACAGTGCAGCCCTGTCACTGTGTGACTGAACCCGAAACAGTGCCGCCCTCTCACTGTGTCACTGATCCTGAAAAAGTGCAGCCCTCTCACTGTGTGACTGATCCTGAAACAGTGCAGACCTCTCACTGTATGACTGATCCTGAAACAGTGCAGCCCCCTCACTGTGTGACTGATCCTGAAACAGTGCAACCCTCTCACTGTGTGACTGATCCAGATACATCGCCGACATTTAACTTAGTGACTGTACCTGAAACAGTGCAGCCCTCTCACTGTGTGACTGACATTGAAACAGTGCAGCCTTCTCAATTTGTGACTGACCGTGAAACAGTGCATCACTCTCACTGTGCGACTAATCCCGATACAGTGCAGCCCTCTCACTCTGTGACTGATCCTGAATCAGAGCAGCTCTCTCACTGTTTCACTCATCCTGAAACAGTGCAGCTCTCTCACTGTGTGACTGATCCTGAAACAGTGCAGACCTCTCATTGTGTGACTGAACCTGATACAGTTCAGCACTCTCACTGTGTCACTGATCCTGAAACAGTGCAGCCCTCTAACGGTTTAACTGATCCTGAAACAGTGCAACCCTCTCACTGTGTGTCTGAACCTGAAACAATGCAGCCCTCTCACTGTGTGACAGTTCCTGAAACAATGCAGCCCGCTCACTTTGTCACTGATCCTGAAAAAGTGCAGCCCACTCACTGTGTCACTGATCCTGAAACAGTGCAGTCCTCAAACTGTGTGACTGATACTGAAACAGTGCAGCCTACTCACGGTTTAACTGATCCTGAAACAGTGCAGCCCCCTCTCTGTTTGACTGACCCTGAAAAAGTGCAGCCCTCTCACTGTGAAACTGATCCTGAAACAGTGCAGCCCTCTCACGGTTTAACTGATCCCAAAACAGTGCAGCCCTCGCACTGTGTCACTGATCCGTAAACACTGCAGACCTCACACTGTGTGACTGATCCTGAAACAGTGCAGCCCTTTCACGGTTTAACTGATCCTGAAACACTGCAGCCCTCTCACTGTGTGACTGATACTGAAACAGTGCAGCCCTCTCACTGTGTGACTGATGCAGAAACAGTGCAGCTCTCTGACTGTGAGACTGAACCTGAAACAGTGCAACCCTCTCACTGTGTCACTGATCCTGAAACAGTGCAGCCCTCTCACTGTGTGACTCATCCTGAAACAGTGCAGCCCTCTCACTGTGTGACTCATCCTGAAACAGTGCAGCCCTCTCACTGTTTGACTGATCCTGAAACTGTGCAGTCCGCTCACTGTGTGACTGATCCTGAAACAGTGCAGCCCTCTCTCTGTGTGACTGATGCAGAAACATAGCAGCTATTGAACTATGTGACTGTACCTGATAGAGTGCAGCCATCTCACTGTGTGACTGAAACTGAAACAGTGCAGCCTTCTCACTTTGTGACTGACCCTGAAACAGTGCAGCACTCTGACTGTGTGACTGAACCTGAAACAGTGCAGCCCTCTCACTGTGTCACTGATCCCAACAGTGCAGCAGTCTCACTGTGCGGCTGATCCTGAAACAGTGCAGACCTCTAACTGGGTGACTGATCCAAAAACTTTGCAGCCCTCTCACGGTTTAACTGATCCTGCAACAGTGCAACCCTCTCACGGTTTAACTGATCCTGAAACAGTGCAGCCCTCTCACTGTGACACTGATCCCGAAACAGTGCAGCCGTCTCACTGTGTGACTGATCCAAAATCAGTGGAGACATCTCACTGTGTGACTGATCCTGAAACAGTGCAGCCCACTCACTGTGTGACTGAACTGGAAACAGTGCAGCCCTTTCACTGTCTTACTGATCCTGAAGCAGTGCAGCCCTCTCACTGTATGACTGATCCTGAAACAGTGCAGCCCTCTCACGGTTTAACTGATCCTGAAATAGTGCAGCCCTCTCACTGTGTGACTGATCCAAAAACAGTGCAGCACTCTCTATGTGTAAATGAACCTGAAACAGTCCAGCCCTCTCACTGTGCCACTGATCCTGAAACAGTGCATACCTCTCACTGTGTCACTGATCCTGAAACAGTGCAGCCCTCTCAATGTGACAGTGATCCTAAAACAGTGCAGCCCTCTCACTGTGTCACTGATCCTGAAACAGTGCAGCCCTCTCACGGTGTCATTGATCCAGATACATTGCAGCCCTCTCACTGTGTGACTGATCCAAAAACAGTGCAGAGCACTCACTGTGCGACTAATCCCGATACAGTGCAGCCCTCTCGCTCTGTGACTGATCCTGAAACAGAACAGCTCTCTCACTGTGTGACTGATCCCGGAACAGTGCAGACCTCTCATTGTGTGACTGATCCTGAAACAGTTCAGCACTCTCACTGTGTCACTGATCCTGAAACAGTGCAGCCCTCTCACTGTGGCACTGATCTCGAAACAGTGCAGCCGTCTCACTGTGTGACTGATCCAAAATCAGTGGAGACATCTCACTGTGTGACTGATCCTGAAACAGTGCAGCCCACTCACTGTGTGACTGAACTGGAAACAGTGCAGCCCTTTCACTGTGTGACTGATCCTGAAGCAGTGCAGCCCTCTCACTGTATGACTGATCCTGAAACAGTGCAGCCCTCTCACCGTTTAACTGATCCTGAAACAGTGCAGCCCTCTCACTGTGTGACTGATCCAAAAACAGTGCAGCACTCTCTATGTGTAAATGAACCTGAAACAGTCCAGCCCTCTCACTGTGCCACTGATCCTGAAACAGTGCATACCTCTCACTGTGTCACTGATCCTGAAACAGTGCAGCCCTCTCAATGTGACAGTGATCCTAAAACAGTGCAGCCCTCTCACTGTGTCACTGATCCTGAAACAGTGCAGCCCTCTCACGGTGTCATTGATCCAGATACATTGCAGCCCTCTCACTGTGTGACTGATCCAAAAACAGTACAGAGCACTCACTGTGCGACTAATCCCGATACAGTGCAGCCCTCTCGCTCTGTGACTGATCCTGAAACAGAACAGCTCTCTCACTGTGTGACTGATCCTGAAACAGTGCAGCCCTCTCATTGTGTGACTGATCCTGAAACAGTTCAGCACTCTCACTGTGTCACTGATCCTGAAACAGTGCAGCCCTCTCACGATTTAACTGATCCTGAAACAGTGCAACCCTCTCACTTTGTGACTGAACCTGAATCAGTGCAGCCCTCTCACTGTGTGAATGAACCTGAAACAGTGCAGACCTCGAATCGTCTGACAGTTCCTGAAACAATGCAGCCCTCTCACAGTGTGACTGAACCTGAAACAGTGCAGCCCTCTCACTGTGTCACTGATCCTGAAACAGTGCAGACCTCTCACTGTGTGACTGATCCTGAAACAGTGCAGACCTCTCACTGTGTGACTGATCCTGAAACACTGCAGCCTTCTCACTGTTTTACTGACCCTGAAAAAGTGCAGCCCTCTCACTGTGTGACTGAAACTGAAACGGTGCAGCCTTCTCACTTTGCGACTGACCCTGAAACAGTGCAGCCCTCTCACTGTGTGACTAATCTTGAAACATTGCAGCCCATTCACTGTGTGATTAATCTTGAAACAGTGCATCCCTCTCAGTGTGTGACTGATCCAAAAACAGTGCAGCACTCTCACTGTGTGACTGTACCTGAAACAGTGCAGCCCTCTCATGGTTTAACTGTTCCTGAAACACTGCAGCCCTCTCACTATGTGACTGATCCTGAAACATTGCAGCCCTGTCACTGTGTGACTGAACCCGAAACAGTGCCGCCCTTTTACGGTGTGACTGAACCTGACAGAGTGATGCCCTCTCACTGTGTGACTGATCCTGAAACAGTGCAGCCCTCTCACGGTTTAACTGATCCTGAAAGAGTGCAGCACTCTCACTGTGTGACAGATCCAGAAACAGTCCATTTTTCTCACTGTGTGACTGAACCTGAAACAGTGCAAACCTCTCATTGTGTGACAGATCCTGAAAAAGTGCAGCCCTCTCACTGTGTGACTGATCCTGAAACAAAGCATTCCTCTCACTGTGTCACTGATCCTGAAACAGTGCAGCCCTCTCACTATGTGACTGATCCTGAAACAGTGCAGCCCTCTCACTGTATGACTGATCCTGAAAAAGTGCAGCCCTCTCACTGTGTCACTGATCCTAAAACAGTGCAGACCTCTCACGGTTTAACTGATCCTGAAAAAGTGCAGCCCTCTCACTGTGTGACTGATCTTGAAACAGTGCAGCACTCTCACTGTGCGACTGAAACTGAAACAGTGCAGCCCTCTCACTGTGTGACTGAAACTGAAACAGTGCAGCCCTCTCACTGTGTGATTGATGCAGAAACATAGCAGCTATTTAACTATGTGACTGTACCTGAAACAGTGCAGCCCTCTCACTGTGTGACTGAAACTTAAACAGTGCAGCTCTCTCACTGTGTCACTGATCCTGAAACAGTGCAGCACTCTCACTGTTTGACTGATCCTGAAACAGTGCAGCACTCTCACTGTTTGACTGATCCTGAAAAAGTGCAGCCCTCTCACTGTTTGACTGACCCTGAAAAAGCGCAGCCCTCTCACTGTCTGACTGAAACTGAAACGGTGCAGCCTTCTCACTTTGTGACTGACCCTGAAACAGTGCAGCTCTCTGACTGTGTGACTGATCCTGAAACAGTGCAGCCCTCTCACTGTGTCACTGATCACAACAGTGCAGCTGTCTCACTGTGTGACTGATCCTGAAACAGTGCAGACCTCTCATTGGGTGACTGATCCAAAAACTTTGCAGCCCTCTCACAGTGTGACTGATCCTGAAACAGTGCATTCCAATCATGGTTTAACTGATCCTGAAACAGTGCAGCCCTCTCACGGTTTAACTGATCCTGAAACAGTGCAGCCCTCTCACTGTGACACTGATCCCAAAACAGTGCAGCCCTCTCACTGTGTCACTGATCCATAAACAGTGCAGACCTCACACTGTGTGACTGATCCTGAAAGAGTGCAGCCCTCTCACTGTGTGACTGATCCTGAAACAGTGCAGACCTCTCACTGTAATACTGATCCTGAAAAAGTGCAGCCCTCTCACTGTGTGACTGATCCTGAAACAGTGCAGCCCTCTCACGGTGTGACTGATCCAGATACAGAGCCGCCATTTAACTTTGTGACTGTACCTGAAACAGTGCAGCCCTCTCTCTGTGTGACTGACATTGAAACAGTGCAGCCTTCTCACTTTGTGACTGACCCTGAAACAGTGCATCACTCTGACTGTGTGACTGAACCTGAAATAGTGCAGCAATCTCACAGTGTGATTAATCTTGAAACAGTGCAGCCCTCTCACTGTGTGACTAATATTGAAACAGTGCAGCCCACTCACTGTGTGATTAATCTTGAAACAGTGCATCCCTTTCAGTGTGTGACTGATCCAAAAACAGTGCAGTCTCTCACTGTGTGACTGTACCTGAAACAGTGCAGCCCTCTCATGGTTTAACTGTTCCTGAAACACTGCAGCCCTCTCACTATGTGACTGATCCTGAAACAGTGCAGCCCTGTCACTGTGTGACTGAACCCGAAACAGTGCCGCCCTCTCACTGTGTCACTGATCCTGAAAAAGTGCAGCCCTTTCACTGTGTCACTGATCCTGAAACAGTGCAGACCACTCACGGTTTAACTGATCCTGAAAAAGTGCAGCCCTCTCACTGTGTGACTGATCTTGAAGCAGTGCAGCCCTGTCTCTGTGTGACTGATACTGAAACAGTGCAGCCCTCTCACTGTGTGACTGATGCAGAAACATAGCAGCTATTTAACTATGTGACTGCACCTGAAACAGTGCAGACCTCTCACGGTTTAACTGATCCTGAAAAAGTGCAGCCCTCTCTCTGTGTGACTGATGCAGAAACATAGCAGCTATTGAACTATGTGACTGTACCTGAAAGAGTGCAGCCATCTCACTGTGTGACTGAAACTGAAACAGTGCAGCCTTCTCACTTTGTGACTGACCCTGAAATAGTGCAGCACTCTGACTGTGCGACTGAAACTGAAACAGTGCAGCCCTCTCTCTGTGTGACTGATCCTGAAACAGTGCAGCCCTCTCACCGTTTAACTGATCCTGAAACAGTGCATCCCTCTCACAGTGTCATTGATCCAGATGCATTGCAGCCCTCTCACTGTGTGACTGATCCTGATACAGTGCAGCCCTCTCACTCTGTGACTGATCCTGAAACAGAGCAGCCATCTCACTGTGTGACTGATTCTGAAACAGAGCAGCCCTCTCATAGTTTATCTGATCCTGAAACAGTACAGCGCTATCACTGTTTGACTGAACCGGAAACAGTGCAGCCCTCTCACGGTTTAACTGATCCTGAAACACTGCAGCCCTCTCAGTGTGTGATTGATCCTGAAACAGTGCAGCCCTCTCACTTTGTGACTGATTCTGAAACAGTGCAGCCCTCTCACTGTGTGACTGATACTGACACAGTGCAGCCCTCTCATGGTTTAACTGATCCTGAAACAGTGCAGCCCTGTCACTGTGTGACTGAACCCGAAACAGTGCCGCCCTCTCACTGTGTCACTGATCCTGAAAAAGTGCAGCCCTCTCACTGTGTCATTGATCCTGAAACAGTACAGACCTCTCACGGTTTAACTTATCCTGAAAAAGTGCAGCCCTCTCACTGTGTGACTGATCCTGAAACAGTGCAGCCCTCTCACTGTGTGACTGATACTGAAACAGTGCAGGCCTCTCACTTTGTGACTGATGCAGAAACATAGCAGCTATTTAACTATATGACTGTACATGAAACAGTGCAGCCCTCTCACTGTGTGACTGAAACTGAAACAGTGCATCCTTCTCACTTTGTGACTGAACCTGAAACAGTGCAGCTCTCTGACTGTGAGACTGAACCTGAAACAGTGCAACCCTCTCACTGTGTGACTGATCCTGAAACAGTGCAGCCCTCTCTCTGTGTGACTGGTGCAGAAACATAGCAGCTATTGAACTATGTGACTATACCTGAAAGAGTGCAGCCATCTCACTGTGTGACTGAAACTGAAACAGTGCAGCCTTCTCACTTTGTGACTGATCCTGGAATAGTGCAGCACTCTGACTGTGCGACTGAAACTGAAACAGTGCAGCCCTCTCTCTGTGTGACTGATCCTGAAACAGTGCAGACCTCTCACTGTGTGACTGATCCTGAAACAGTGCAGCCCACTCACTGTGTGACTGAACCGGAAACAGTGCAGCCCTCTCACGGGCTGACTGATCCTGCAGCAGTGCAGCACTCACTATGTGTAACAGAAACTGAAACAGTCCAGCCCTCTCACTGTGTCACTGATCCTGAAACAGTGCATACTTCTCACTGTGTCACTGATCCTGAAACAGTGCAGCCCTCTCAATGTGACACTGATCCTAAAACAGTGCAGCCATCTCAATGTGACACTGATCCTAAAACAGTGCAGCCATCTCACTGTGTCACTGATCCTGAAACTGTGCAGCCCTCTCACCGTTTAACTGATCCTGAAACAGTGCAGCCCTCTCACTGTGTGACTGATCCTGAAACAGTGAAGACCTCTCACTGTGTGACTGATCCTGAAACAGTGCAGCTCTCTACCTGTGTGACTGATCCTGAAACAGTGCAGCCATCTCACTGTGTGACTGATCCTGAAACAGTGCAGCCCTCTCACAGTTTAACTGATCCTGAAACAGTGCAGCCCTCTCACTGTGTCACTGATCCTGAAACTGTGCAGCCCTCTCACCGTTTAACTGATCCTGAAACAGTGCAGCCCTCTCACTGTGTGACTGATCCTGAAACAGTGAAGACCTCTCACTGTGTGACTGATCCTGAAACAGTGCAGCTCTCTACCTGTGTGACTGATCCTGAAACAGTGCAGCCATCTCACTGTGTGACTGATCCTGAAACAGTGCAGCCCTCTCACAGTTTAACTGATCCTGAAACAGTGCAGCCCTCTCACTGTGTCACTGATCCTGAAACAGTGCAGCCCTCTCACTGTTTGACAGATCGCGAAACAGTGCAGCCCTCTCACTGTGTGACAGACACTGAAACAGTGCAGCCCTCTCACTGTCTGACTGATCCTGAAACAGTGCAGCCCTCTCACTGTGTGACAGAGACTGAAACAGTGCAGCCCTCTCACTGTCTGACTGATCCTGAAACAGTGCAGCCCTCTCACTTTGTGACTGATCCTGAAACAGTGCAGCCCTCTCACTGTGTGATTGATCCTGAAACAGTGCAGCCCTCTCACTGTGTGACTGATTCTGAAACAGTGCTGCCCTCTCACTGTTTGACTGATACTGACACAGTGCAGCCCTCTCATGGTTTAACTGATCCTGAAACAGTGCAGCCCTGTCACTGTGTGACTGAACCCGAAACAGTGCAGCCCTCTCACTGTGTCACTGATCCTGAAACAGTACAGACCTCTCACGGTTTAACTGATCCTGAAAAAGTGCAGCCCTCTCACTGTGTGACTGATCCTGAAACAGTGCAGCCCTCTCACTGTATGACTGATCCTGAAACAGTGCAGCCCTCTCACTGTGTGACTGATCCTGAAACAGTGCAACCCTCTCACTGTGTGACTGATCCAGATACATCGCCGCCATTTAACTTAGTGACTGTACCTGAAACAGTGCAGCCCTCTCACTGTGTGACTGACATTGAAACAGTGCAGCCTTCTCACTTTGTGACTGACCGTGAAACAGTGCATCACTCTGACTGTGTGACTGAACCTGAAATAGTGCAGCCATCTCACAGTGTGATTAATCTTGAAACAGTGCAGCCCACTCACTGTGTGATTAATCTTGAAACAGTGCATCCCTTTCAGTGTGTGACTGATCCAAAAACAGTGCAGCACTCTCACTGTGTGACTGTACCTGAAACAGTGCAGCCCTCTCATGGTTTAACTGATCCTGAAACACTGCAGCCCTCTCACTATGTGACTGATCCTGAAACAGTGCAGCCCTGTCACTGTGTGACTGAAACCGAAACAGTGCAGCCCTCTCACGGTTTAACTGAACTTGAAAGAGTGCAGCACTCTCACTGTGTGACAGATCCAGAAACAGGCCATTTTTCTCACTGTGTGACTGAACCTGAAACAGTGCAAACCTCTCATTGTGTGACAGATCCTGAAAAAGTGCAGCCCTCTCACTGTGTGACTGATCCTGAAACAAAGCATTCCTCTCACTGTATCACTGATCCTGAAACAGTGCAGCCCTCTCAATATGTGACTGATCCTGAAACAGTGCAGCCCTCTCAATATGTGACTGATCCTGAAACAGTGCAGACCTCTCACTGTGTCACTGATCCTGAAACAGTGCAGACCTCTCACGGTTTAACTGATCCTGAAAAAGTGCAGCCCTCTCACTGTGTGACTGATCTTGAAACAGTGCAGCCCTCTCACTGTGTGACTGATACTGAAACAGTGCATCCCTCTCACTGTGTGACTGATGCAGAAACATAGCAGCTATTTAACTATGTGACTGCACCTGAAACAGTGCAGCCCTCTCACTGTGTGACTGAAACTTAAACAGTGCATCATTCTCACTTTGTGACTGAACCTGAAACAGTGCAGCCCTCTTACTGTGTGACTGATCCTGAAACAGTGCAGCACTCTCACTGTGTGACTGATCCTGAAACTGTGCAGTCCGCTCACTGTGTGTCTGATACTGAAACAGTGCAGCCCTCTCTCTGTGTGACTGATGCAGAAACACAGCAGCTATTGAACTATGTGACTGTACCTGAAAGAGTGCAGCCATCTCACTGTGTGACTGAAACTGAAACAGTGCAGCCCACTCACCGTTTAACTGATCCTGAAACAGTGCATCCCTCTCACAGTGTCATTGATCCAGATGCATTGCAGCACTCTCACTGTGTGACTGATCCTAAAACAGTGCAGCCCTCTCACTGTGTGACTCAGCCCGATACAGTGCAGCCGTATCACTCTGTGACTGATCCTGAAACAGAGCAGCCCTCTCATAGTTTATCTGATCCTGAAACAGTACAGCGCTGTCACTGTTTGACTGAACCGGAAACAGTGCAGCCCTCTCACTGTCTGACTGATCCTGAAACAGTGCAGCCCTCTCACTGTGTGACTGATCCTGAAACAGTGCAGCCCTCTCACTGTGTGACTGATCCTGAAACAGTGCAGCCCTCTCACGGTTTAACTGATCCTGAAACACTGCAGCCCTCTCACTGTGTGATTGATCCTGAAACAGTGCAGCCCTCTCAGTTTGTGACTGATTCTGAAACAGTGCAGCCCTCTCACTGTGTGACTGATACTGACACAGTGCAGCCTCTCATGGTTTAACTGATCCTGAAACAGTGCAGCCCTGTCACTGTGTGACTGAACCCGAAACAGTGCCGCCCTCTCACTGTGTCACTGATCCTGAAACAGTACAGACCTCTCACGGTTTAACTGATCCTGAAAAAGTGCAGCCCTCTCACTGTGTGACTGATCCTGAAACAGTGCAGCCCTCTCACTGTGTGACTGATACTGAAACAGTGCAGGCCTCTCACTTTGTGACTGATGCAGAAACATAGCAGCTATTTAACTATGTGACTGTACCTGAAACAGTGCAGCCCTCTCACTGTGTGACTGAAACTGAAACAGTGCATCCTTCTCACTTTGTGACTGAACCTGAAACAGTGCAGCTCTCTGACTGTGAGACTGAACCTGAAACAGTGCAACCCTCTCACTGTGTCACTGATCCTGAAACAGTGCAGCACTCTCACTGTTTGACTGATCCTGAAACTGTGCAGTCCGCTCACTGTGTGACTGATCCTGAAACAATGCAGCCCTCTCTCTGTGTGACTGGTGCAGAAACATAGCAGCTATTGAACTATGTGACTGTACCTGAAAGAGTGCAGCCATCTCACTGTGTGACTGAAACTGAAACAGTGCAGCCTTCTCACTTTGTGACTGACCCTGGAATAGTGCAGACTTCTCATTGTGTGACTGATCCTGAAACAGTGCAGCCCACTCACTGTGTGACTGAACCGGAAACAGTGCAGCCCTCTCACGGTCTGACTGATCCTGAAGCAGTGCAGCCCTCTCACTGTATGACTGATCCACAAACAGTGCAGCACTCACTATGTGTAACTGAACCTGAAACAGTCCAGACCTCTCACTGTGTCACTGATCCTGAAACAGTGCAGCCCTGTCAATGTGACACTGATCCTAAAACAGTGCAGCCATCTCACTGTGTCACTGATCGTGAATCTGTGCAGCCCTCTAACCGTTTAACTGATCCTGAAACAGTGCAGCCCTCTCACTATGTCACTGATCCTGAAACAGTGCAGCCCTCTCACTGTGTGACTGATCCTGAAACAGTGCAGCCCTCTCACTGTGTGACTGATCCTGAAACAGTGCAGCCATCTCACTGTGTGACTGATCCTGAAACAGTGAACCCTTTCAATGTGTGAGTGATCCTGAAACAGTGCAGCCCTCTCACGGTTTAACTGATCCTGAAACAGTGCAGCCCTCTCACTGTGTCACTGATCCTGAAACAGTGCAGCCCTCTCACTGTTTGACAGATCGCGAAACAGTGCAGCCCTCTCACTGTGTGACAGACACTGAAACAGTGCAGCCCTCTGACTTTGTGAATGAACCTGAAACAGTGCAGCCTTCACACTTTATGACTGACCCTGAAACAGTGCAGCCCTCTGACTGTGAGACTGAACTTGAAACAGTGCAACCCTCTCAGTGTGTCACTGATCCTGAAACAGTGCAGCACTCTCACTGTGTGACTGATCCTGAAACTGTGCAGTCTGCTCACTGTGTGACTGATACTGAAACAGTGCAGCCCTCTCTCTGTGTGACTGATGCAGAAACATAGCAGCTATTGAACTATGTGACTGTACCTGAAAGAGTGCAGCCATCTCACTGTGTGACTGAAACTGAAACATTGCAGCCTTCTCACTTTGTGACGGACCCTGAAATGGTGCAGCACTCAGACTGTGCGACTGAAACTGAAACAATGCAGCCCTCTCTCTGTGTGACTGATCCTGAAACAGTGCAGCCCACTCACCGTTTAACTGATCCTGAAACAGTGCATCCCTCTCACAGTGTCATTGATCCAGATACATTGCAGCCCTCTCAGTGTGTGACTGATCCTGAAACAGTGAACCCTTTCAATGTGTGAGTGATCCTGAAACAGTGCAGCCCTCTCACGGTTTAACTGATCCTGAAACAGTGCAGCCCTCTCACTGTGTCACTGATCCTGAAACAGTGCAGCCCTCTCACTGTTTGACAGATCGCGAAACAGTGCAGCCCTCTCACTGTGTGACAGACACTGAAACAGTGCAGCCCTCTGACTTTGTGAATGAACCTGAAACAGTGCAGCCTTCACACTTTGTGACTGACCCTGAAACAGTGCAGCCCTCTCACTTTGTGACTGATACTGAAACAGTGCAGCCCTCTCACTGTGTGACTGATGCAGAAACATAGCAGCTATTTAACTATGTGACTGCACCTGAAACAGTGCAGCCCTCTCACTGTGTGACTGAACCTGAAACAGTGCAGCCCTCTGACTGTGAGACTGAACCTGAAACAGTGCAACCCTCTCAGTGTGTCACTGATCCTGAAACAGTGCAGCACTCTCACTGTGTGACTGATCCTGAAACTGTGCAGTCTGCTCACTGTGTGACTGATACTGAAACAGTGCAGCCCTCTCTCTGTGTGACTGATGCAGAAACATAGCAGCTATTGAACTATGTGACTGTACCTGAAAGAGTGCAGCCATCTCACTGTGTGACTGAAACTGAAACATTGCAGCCTTCTCACTTTGTGACGGACCCTGAAATGGTGCAGCACTCAGACTGTGCGACTGAAACTGAAACAATGCAGCCCACTCACCGTTTAACTGATCCTGAAACAGTGCATCCCTCTCACAGTGTCATTGATCCAGATACATTGCAGCCCTCTCAGTGTGTGACTGATCCACAAACAGTGCAGCACTCACTATGTGTAACTGAACCTGAAACAGTCCAGCCCTCTCACTGTGTCACTGATCCTGAAACAGTGCAGCCCTCTCAATGTGACACTGATCCTAAAACAGTGCAGCCATCTCACTGTGTCACTGATCGTGAATCTGTGCAGCCCTCTCACCGTTTAACTGATCCTGAAACAGTGCATCCCTCTCACTATGTCACTGATCCTGAAACAGTGCAGCCCTCTCACCGTGTCACTGATCCTGAAACAGTGCATCCCTCTCACAGTGTCATTGATCCAGATACATTGCAGCCCTCTCACTGTGTGACTGATCCTAAAACAATGCAGCCCTCTCATGGTTTAACTGATCCTGAAACAGTGCAGCCCTGTCACTGTTTGACTGAAACCGAAACAGTGCCTCCCTTTCACGGTGTGACTGAACCTGAAACAGCGATGCCCTCTCACTGAGTGGCAGATCCTGAAACACTGCAGCCCTCTCACTTTGTGACTGATTCTGAAACTGTGCAGCCATCTCACTCTGTGACTGATTCTGAAACAGTGCAGCCCTATCACTGTGTGACTGAACCGGAAACAGTGCAGCCCTCTCACTGTGTGACTGAACCGGAAACAGTGCAACCCTCTCACTGTATGACTGATCCTGAAACAGTGCACCCCTCTCACTTTGTGACTGATTCTGAAAGAGTGCAGCCCTCTCACTGTGTGACTGATTCTGAAACAGAGCAGCCCTCTCATAGTTTAACTGATCCTGAAACAGTACAGCGCTGTCACTGTTTGACTGATCTTAACACTTCCATCATTCTCACAGTACGGCTGATCCAGAAAGAGTGCAGCCCTCTCACTGTGTGACTTTTCCTGAAATACTGCAACCATCTCACAGTGTGAGTGATCCAGAAACAGTGCAGCCCTGTCACTGTGTGACTGAAACAGAAACAGTGCAGCCCTCTCACTGTGTGGTCCTGAAATACTGCAGCCATCACACAGTGAGACTGATCCAGAAACAGTGCAGCCCTGTCACTGTGTGACTGAACCTGAAACAGTGCAGCCCTCTGACTGTGAGACTGAACCTGAAACAGTGCAACCCTCTCAGTGTGTCACTGATCCTGAAACAGTGCAGCACTCTCACTGTGTGACTGATCCTGAAACTGTGCAGTCTGCTCACTGTGTGACTGATACTGAAACAGTGCAGCCCTCTCTCTGTGTGACTGATGCAGAAACATAGCAGCTATTGAACTATGTGACTGTACCTGAAAGAGTGCAGCCATCTCACTGTGTGACTGAAACTGAAACATTGCAGCCTTCTCACTTTGTGACGGACCCTGAAATGGTGCAGCACTCAGACTGTGCGACTGAAACTGAAACAATGCAGCCCACTCACCGTTTAACTGATCCTGAAACAGTGCATCCCTCTCACAGTGTCATTGATCCAGATACATTGCAGCCCTCTCAGTGTGTGACTGATCCACAAACAGTGCAGCACTCACTATGTGTAACTGAACCTGAAACAGTCCAGCCCTCTCACTGTGTCACTGATCCTAAAACAGTGCAGCCATCTCACTGTGTCACTGATCGTGAATCTGTGCAGCCCTCTCACCGTTTAACTGATCCTGAAACAGTGCATCCCTCTCACTATGTCACTGATCCTGAAACAGTGCAGTCCTCAAACTGTGTGACTGATCCTGAAACAGTGAACCCTTTCAATGTGTGAGTGATCCTGAAACAGTGCAGCCCTCTCACGGTTTAACTGATCCTGAAACAGTGCAGCCCTCTCACTGTGTCACTGATCCTGAAACAGTGCAGCCCTCTCACTGTGTCACTGATCCAGAAACAGTGCAGCCCTCTCACTGTGTGACAGACACTGAAACAGTGCAGCCCTCTCACTTTGTGACAGACACTGAAACAGTGCAGCCCTCTCACTTTGTGAATGAACCTGAAACAGTGCAGCCTTCACACTTTGTGACTGACCCTGAAACAGTGCAGCCCTCTCACTGTGTGACTGAAACTTAAACAGTGCATCATTCTCACTTTGTGACTGAACCTGAAACAGTGCAGCCCTCTGACTGTGAGACTGAACCTGAAACAGTGCAACCCTCTCAGTGTGTCACTGATCCTGAAACAGTGCAGCACTCTCACTGTGTGACTGATCCTGAAACTGTGCAGTCTGCTCACTGTGTGACTGATACTGAAACAGTGCAGCCCTCTCTCTGTGTGACTGATGCAGAAACATAGCAGCTATTGAACTATGTGACTGTACCTGAAAGAGTGCAGCCATCTCACTGTGTGACTGAAACTGAAACATTGCAGCCTTCTCACTTTGTGACGGACCCTGAAATGGTGCAGCACTCAGACTGTGCGACTGAAACTGAAACAATGCAGCCCTCTCTCTGTGTGACTGATCCTGAAGCAGTGCCACCCACTCACCGTTTAACTGATCCTGAAACAGTGCATCCCTCTCACAGTGTCATTGATCCAGATACATTGCAGCCCTCTCACTGTGTGACTGATCCTAAAACAATGCAGCCCTCTCATGGTTTAACTGATCCTGAAACAGTGCAGCCCTGTCACTGTTTGACTGAAACCGAAACAGTGCCTCCCTTTCACGGTGTGACTGAACCTGAAACAGCGATGCCCTCTCACTGAGTGGCAGATCCTGAAACACTGCAGCCCTCTCACTTTGTGACTGATTCTGAAACTGTGCAGCCATCTCACTCTGTGACTGATTCTGAAACAGTGCAGCCCTATCACTGTGTGACTGAACCGGAAACAGTGCAGCCCTCTCACTGTGTTACTGAACCGGAAACAGTGCAACCCTTCACTGTATGACTGATCCTGAAACAGTGCACCCCTCTCACTTTGTGACTGATTCTGAAAGAGTGCAGCCCTCTCACTGTGTGACTGATTCTGAAACAGAGCAGCCCTCTCATGGTTTAACTGATCCTGAAACAGTACAGCGCTGTCACTGTTTGACTGATCTTAACACTTCCATCATTCTCACAGTACGGCTGATCCAGAAAGAGTGCAGCCCTCTCACTGTGTGACTTTTCCTGAAATACTGCAACCATCTCACAGTGTGAGTGATCCAGAAACAGTGCAGCCCTGTCACTGTGTGACTGAAACAGAAACAGTGCAGCCCTCTCACTGTGTGGTCCTGAAATACTGCAGCCATCACACAGTGAGACTGATCCAGAAACAGTGCAGCCCTGTCACTGTGTGACTGAAACAGAAACAGTGCAGCCCTCTCACTGTGTTACTGAACCTGAAACAGAGCAGCCCTCTACCTGTGTGACTGATCCTGAAACAGTGCAGCCATCTCACTGTGTGACTGATCCTGAAACAGTGAACCCTTTCAATGTGTGAGTGATCCTGAAACAGTGCAGCCCTCTCACGGTTTAACTGATCCTGAAACAGTGCAGCCCTCTCACTGTGTCACTGATAATGAAACAGTGCAGCCCTCTCACTGTTTGACTGATCGCGAAACAGTGCAGCCCTCTCACTGTGTCACTGATCCTGAAAGAGTGCAGCCCTCTCACTGTGTCACTGATACTGAAACAGTGCAGCCCTCTCACTGTTTGACTGATCGCGAAACAGTGCAGCCCTATCACTGCGTGACTGAACCGGAAACAGTGCAGCCCTCTCACTGTCTGACTGATCCTGAAGCAGTGCAGCTCTCTCACTGTATGACTGATCCTGAAACAGTGCAGCCCTCTCACTTTGTGACTGATCCTGAAACAGGGCAGCCATCTCACTGTGTGACTGATTCTGAAACAGAGCAGCCCTCTCATATTTTAACTGATCCTGAAACAGTACAGCGCTGCCACTGTTTGACTGATCCTTAATAGTTCGATCATTCTCACAGTTGGCTGATCCAGAAAGAGTGCAGCCCTCTCACTGTGTGACTTTTCCTGATATACTGCAGCCATCTTACAGTGTGACTGATCCAGAAACAGTGCAGCCCTGTCACTGTGTGACTGAAACAGAAACAGTGCAGCCCTCTCACTGTGTGACTGAACCAGAAACAGTGCAGCCATCTCACTGTGTGACTGATCCTGAAACAGTGAACCCTTTCAATGTGTGACTGATCCTGAAACAGTGCAGCCCTCTCATGGTTTAACTGATCCTGAAACAGTGCAGCCATCTCACAGTGTGACTGATCCAGAAACAGTGCAGCCCTGTCACTGTGTGACTGAAACAGAAACAGTGCAGCCCTCTCACTGTGTGACTGAACCAGAAACAGTGCAGCCCTCTCACTTTGTGACTGAACCTGAAACAGTGCAGCCCTCTCATTGTATGACTGATACTGAAACAGTGCAGCCCTCACACGGTTTAAATGATCCTGAAAAAGTGCATCCCTCTCCTGGTGTGACTGAACCTGAAAAAGTGCAGCACTCTGACTGTGCGACTGAAACTGAAACAGTGCAGCCCTCTCACTGTGTGACTGATCCTGAAACATAGACGCCATTTAACTTTGCGACTGTACCTGAAACACTGCAGCACTCTCACTGTGTGACTGACATTGAAACAGTGCAGCCTTCTCACTTTGTGACTGACCCTGAAACAGAGCAGCCCTCTCACTGTGTGACTGATTCTGAAAAAATGCAGCCCTCTCCCTGTGTCACTGATCCCAACAGTGCAGCCCTCTCAGTGTGTCACAGATCCGTAAACAGTGCATCCCTCTCACTGTGTGACTGAACCTGAATCAGTGCAGCCATCTCACTGTGTGAATGAACCTAAAACAGTGCAGCCCTCTCATTGTGTGGCAGATCCTGAAACACTGCAGCCCTCTCACTTTGTGACTGATTCTGAAACAGTGCAGCCATCTCACTCTGTGACTGATTCTGAAACAGTGCAGCCCTCTCACTGTGTGACTGAACCGGAAACAGTGCAACCCTCTCACTGTGTGACTGATTCTGAAACAGAGCAGCCCTCTCATATTTTAACTGATCCTGAAACAGTACAGCGCTGCCACTGTTTGACTGATCCTTAATAGTTCGATCATTCTCACAGTTGGCTGATCCAGAAAGAGTGCAGCCCTCTCACTGTGTGACTTTTCCTGATATACTGCAGCCATCTCACAGTGTGACTGATCCAGAAACAGTGCAGCCCTGTCACTGTGTGACTGAAACAGAAACAGTGCAGCCCTCTCACTGTGTGACTGAACCAGAAACAGTGCAGCCATCTCACTGTGTGACTGATCCTGAAACAGTGAACCCTTTCAATGTGTGACTGATCCTGAAACAGTGCAGCCCTCTCATGGTTTAACTGATCCTGAAACAGTGCATCCCTCTCCTGGTGTGACTGAACCTGAAAAAGTGCAGCACTCTGAATGTGCGACTGAAACTGAAACAGTGCAGCCCTCTCTCTGTGTGACTGATCCTGAAACAGTGCAGCCCTCTCACTGTGTCACTGATCCCAACAGTGCAGCTCTCTCACTGTGTGACTGATCCTGAAACATAGACGCCATTTAACTTTGCGACTGTACCTGAAACACTGCAGCACTCTCACTGCGTGACTGACATTGAAACAGTGCAGCCTTCTCACTTTGTGACTGACCCTGAAACAGAGCAGCCCTCTCACTGTGTGACTGATTCTGAAAAAATGCAGCCCTCTCCCTGTGTCACTGATCCCAACAGTGCAGCCCTCTCACTGTTTGACTGATCCTGAAACAGTGCATCCCTCTCACTGTGTGACTGAACCTGAATCAGTGCAGCCATCTCACTGTGTGAATGAACCTAAAACAGTGCAGCCCTCTCATTGTGTGGCAGATCCTGAAACACTGCAGCCCTCTCACTTTGTGACTGATTCTGAAACAGTGCAGCCATCTCACTCTGTGACTGATTCTGAAACAGTGCAGCCCTCTCACTGTGTGACTGAACCGGAAACAGTGCAACCCTCTCACTGTATGACTGATCCTGAAACAGTGCACCCCTCTCACTGTGTGACTGATTCTGAAACAGAGCAGCCCTCTCATGGTTTAACTGATCCTGAAACAGTACAGCGCTGTCACTGTTTGACTGATCTTAACACTTCCATCATTCTCACAGTACGGCTGATCCAGAAAGAGTGCAGCCCTCTCACTGTGTGACTTTTCCTGAAATACTGCAACCATCTCACAGTGTGAGTGATCCAGAAACAGTGCAGCCCTGTCACTGTGTGACTGAAACAGAAACAGTGCAGCCCTCTCACTGTGTGGTCCTGAAATACTGCAGCCATCACACAGTGAGACTGATCCAGAAACAGTGCAGCCCTGTCACTGTGTGACTGTACCTGAAACAGTGCAGCCCTCTCACTGTGTTACTGAACCAGAAACAGTGAACCCTTTCAATGTGTGAGTGATCCTGAAACAGTGCAGCCCTCTCACGGTTTAACTGATCCTGAAACAGTGCAGCCCTCTCACTGTGTCACTGATAATGAAACAGTGCAGCCCTCTCACTGTTTGACTGATCGCGAAACAGTGCAGCCCTCTCACTGTGTCACTGATCCTGAAAGAGTGCAGCCCTCTCACTGTGTCACTGATACTGAAACAGTGCAGCCCTCTCACTGTTTGACTGATCGCGAAACAGTGCAGCCCTATCACTGCGTGACTGATCCAGAAAAGGTCCATGTTTCTCACTGTGTGACTGAACATGAAACTGTGCAGCCCTCTCACTTTGTGACTGAACCTGAAACAGTGCAGCCCTCTCTCTGTGTGACTGATCCTGAAACAGTGCAGCCCTCTCACTTTGTCACTGATCCTGAAAAAGTGCAGCCCTCTCACTGTGTCACTGATCCTGAAACAGTGCAGTCTTCACACTGTGTGACTGATCCTGTAACAGTGCAGACCTCTCACTGTGTGACTGATCCTGAAACAGTGCAGCCCACTCAATGTGTGACTGAACCGGAAACAGTACAGCCCTCTCACTGTCTGACTGATCCTGAAGCAGTGCAGCTCTCTCACTGTATGACTGATCCTGAAACAGGGCAGCCATCTCACTGTGTGACTGATTCTGAAACAGAGCAGCCCTCTCATATTTTAACTGATCCTGAAACAGTACAGCGCTGCCACTGTTTGACTGATCCTTAATAGTTCGATCATTCTCACAGTTGGCTGATCCAGAAAGAGTGCAGCCCTCTCACTGTGTGACTTTTCCTGATATACTGCAGCCATCTCACAGTGTGACTGATCCAGAAACAGTGCAGCCCTGTCACTGTGTGACTGAAACAGAAACAGTGCAGCCCTCTCACTGTGTGACTGAACCAGAAACAGTGCAGCCATCTCACTGTGTGACTGATCCTGAAACAGTGAACCCTTTCAATGTGTGACTGATCCTGAAACAGTGCAGCCCTCTCATGGTTTAACTGATCCTGAAACAGTGCAGCCATCTCACAGTGTGACTGATCCAGAAACAGTGCAGCCCTGTCACTGTGTGACTGAAACAGAAACAGTGCAGCCCTCTCACTGTGTGACTGAACCAGAAACAGTGCAGCCCTCTCACTTTGTGACTGAACCTGAAACAGTGCAGCCCTCTCATTGTATGACTGATACTGAAACAGTGCAGCCCTCACACGGTTTAAATGATCCTGAAAAAGTGCATCCCTCTCCTGGTGTGACTGAACCTGAAAAAGTGCAGCACTCTGACTGTGCGACTGAAACTGAAACAGTGCAGCCCTCTCTCTGTGTGACTGATCCTGAAACAGTGCAGCCCACTCACTGTGTGACTGATCCCAACAGTGCAGCTCTCTCACTGTGTGACTGATCCTGAAACATAGACGCCATTTAACTTTGCGACTGTACCTGAAACAGTGCAGCACTCTCACTGTGTGACTGACATTGAAACAGTGCAGCCTTCTCACTTTGTGACTGACCCTGAAACAGAGCAGCCCTCTCACTGTGTGACTGATTCTGAAAAAATGCAGCCCTCTCCCTGTGTCACTGATCCCAACAGTGCACCCCTCTCAGTGTGTCACTGATCCTGAAACAGTGCATCCCTCTCACGGTGTCATTGATCCAGATACATTGCAGCCTTCTCACTGTGCGACTAATCCCGATACAGTGCAGCCCTCTCACTCTGTGACTGATCCTGAAACAGAGCAGCTCTCTCACTGTGTGACTGATCCTGAAACAGTGCAGCCCTCTCACTTTCTGACTGATCCTGAAACAGTGCAGCCCTCTCACTGTGTGACTGACACTGAAACAATGCAGCCCTCTCATGGTTTAACTGATCCTGAAACAGTGCAGCCCTGTCACTGTTTGACTGAAACCGAAACAGTGCCTCCCTTTCACGGTGTGACTGAACCTGAAACAGCGATGCCCTCTCACTGAGTGGCAGATCCTGAAACACTGCAGCCCTCTCACTTTGTGACTGATTCTGAAACTGTGCAGCCATCTCACTCTGTGACTGATTCTGAAACAGTGCAGCCCTATCACTGTGTGACTGAACCGGAAACAGTGCAGCCCTCTCACTGTGTGACTGAACCGGAAACAGTGCAACCCTCTCACTGTATGACTGATCCTGAAACAGTGCACCCCTCTCACTTTGTGACTGATTCTGAAAGAGTGCAGCCCTCTCACTGTGTGACTGATTCTGAAACAGAGCAGCCCTCTCATAGTTTAACTGATCCTGAAACAGTACAGCGCTGTCACTGTTTGACTGATCTTAACACTTCCATCATTCTCACAGTACGGCTGATCCAGAAAGAGTGCAGCCCTCTCACTGTGTGACTTTTCCTGAAATACTGCAACCATCTCACAGTGTGAGTGATCCAGAAACAGTGCAGCCCTGTCACTGTGTGACTGAAACAGAAACAGTGCAGCCCTCTCACTGTGTGGTCCTGAAATACTGCAGCCATCACACAGTGAGACTGATCCAGAAACAGTGCAGCCCTGTCACTGTGTGACTGTACCTGAAACAGTGCAGCCCTCTCACTGTGTTACTGAACCAGAAACAGAGCAGCCCTCTACCTGTGTGACTGATCCTGAAACAGTGCAGCCATCTCACTGTGTGACTGATCCTGAAACAGTGAACCCTTTCAATGTGTGAGTGATCCTGAAACAGTGCAGCCCTCACACGGTTTAACTGATCCTGAAACAGTGCAGCCCTCTCACTGTGTCACTGATAATGAAACAGTGCAGCCCTCTCACTGTTTGACTGATCGCGAAACAGTGCAGCCCTCTCACTGTGTCACTGATCCTGAAAGAGTGCAGCCCTCTCACTGTGTCACTGATACTGAAACAGTGCAGCCCTCTCACTGTTTGACTGATCGCGAAACAGTGCAGCCCTCTCACTGTGTGACTGAACCGGAAACAGTGCAGCCCTCTCACTGTCTGACTGATCCTGAAGCAGTGCAGCTCTCTCACTGTATGACTGATCCTGAAACAGTGCAGCCCTCTCACTTTGTGACTGATCCTGAAACAGGGCAGCCATCTCACTGTGTGACTGATTCTGAAACAGAGCAGCCCTCTCATATTTTAACTGATCCTGAAACAGTACAGCGCTGCCACTGTTTGACTGATCCTTAATAGTTCGATCATTCTCACAGTTGGCTGATCCAGAAAGAGTGCAGCCCTCTCACTGTGTGACTTTTCCTGATATACTGCAGCCATCTCACAGTGTGACTGATCCAGAAACAGTGCAGCCCTGTCACTGTGTGACTGAAACAGAAACAGTGCAGCCCTCTCACTGTGTGACTGAACCAGAAACAGTGCAGCCATCTCACTGTATGACTGATCCTGAAACAGTGAACCCTTTCAATGTGTGACTGATCCTGAAACAGTGCAGCCCTCTCATGGTTTAACTGATCCTGAAACAGTGCAGCCATCTCACAGTGTGACTGATCCAGAAACAGTGCAGCCCTGTCACTGTGTGACTGAAACAGAAACAGTGCAGCCCTCTCACTGTGTGACTGAACCAGAAACAGTGCAGCCCTCTCACTTTGTGACTGAACCTGAAACAGTGCAGCCCTCTCATTGTATGACTGATACTGAAACAGTGCAGCCCTCACACGGTTTAAATGATCCTGAAAAAGTGCATCCCTCTCCTGGTGTGACTGAACCTGAAAAAGTGCAGCACTCTGACTGTGCGACTGAAACTGAAACAGTGCAGCCCTCTCACTGTGTGACTGATCCTGAAACAGTGCAGCCCTCTCACTGTGTGACTGATCCTGAAACAGTGCAGCCCTCTCACTGTGTCACTGATCCCAACAGTGCAGCTCTCTCACTGTGTGACTGATCCTGAAACATAGACGCCATTTAACTTTGCGACTGTACCTGAAACAGTGCAGCCCTCTCACTGTGTGACTGATCCTGAAACAGTGCAGCCCTCTCACTGTGTCACTGATCCTGAAACAGTGCATCCCTCTCACTGTCTGACTGATCCAGAAACAGTCCATTTGTCTCACTGTGTGTCTGAAACTGAAACAGTGCAGCCCTCTCACTTTGTGACTGAACCTGAATCAGTGCAGCCATATCACTGTGTGAATGAACCTGAAACAGTGCAGCCCTCTCATTGCGTGACAGATCCTGAAACAGTGCAGCCCTCTCACTGTGTGAATGAACCTGAAACAGTGCAGCCCTCTCACTGTGTGACTGATCCTGAAACAGTGCAGCCCTCTCACTGTGTGACTGATACTGAAACAGTGCAGCCCTCTCACTGTGTGACTGATGCAGAAACATAGCAGCTATTTAACTATGTGACTGTAAATGAAACAATGCAGCCCTCTCACTGTATGACTGAAACTGAAACAGTGCATCCTTCTCACTTTGTGACTGAACCTGAAACAGTGCAGCTCTCTCACGGTCTGACTGATCCTGAAACAGTGCAGCACTCTCACTGTTTGACTGATCCAAAAACAGTGCAGCACTCACTGTGTGTAACTGAACCTGAAACAGTCCAGCCCTCTCACTGTGTCACTGATCCTGAAACAGTGCATAGCTCTCACTGTGTCACTGATCCTGAAACAGTGCAGCCCTCTCAATGTGACACTGATCCTAAAACTGTGCAGCCCTCTCACTGTGTCACTGATCCTGAAACAGTGTATCCCTCTCACGGTGTCATTGATCCAGATACATTGCAGCCTTCTCACTGTGCGACTAATCCCGATACAGTGCAGCCCTCTCACTCTGTGACTGATCCTGAAACAGAGCAGCTCTCTCACTGTGTGACTGATCCTGAAACAGTGCAGCCCTCTCACTTTCTGACTGATCCTGAAACAGTGCAGCCCTCTCACTGTGTGACTGACACTGAAACAATGCAGCCCTCTCATGGTTTAACTGATCCTGAAACAGTGCAGCCCTGTCACTGTTTGACTGAAACCGAAACAGTGCCTCCCTTTCACGGTGTGACTGAACCTGAAACAGCGATGCCCTCTCACTGAGTGGCAGATCCTGAAACACTGCAGCCCTCTCACTTTGTGACTGATTCTGAAACTGTGCAGCCATCTCACTCTGTGACTGATTCTGAAACAGTGCAGCCCTATCACTGTGTGACTGAACCGGAAACAGTGCAGCCCTCTCACTGTGTGACTGAACCGGAAACAGTGCAACCCTCTCACTGTATGACTGATCCTGAAACAGTGCACCCCTCTCACTTTGTGACTGATTCTGAAAGAGTGCAGCCCTCTCACTGTGTGACTGATTCTGAAACAGAGCAGCCCTCTCATGGTTTAACTGATCCTGAAACAGTACAGCGCTGTCACTGTTTGACTGATCTTAACACTTCCATCATTCTCACAGTACGGCTGATCCAGAAAGAGTGCAGCCCTCTCACTGTGTGACTTTTCCTGAAATACTGCAACCATCTCACAGTGTGAGTGATCCAGAAACAGTGCAGCCCTGTCACTGTGTGACTGAAACAGAAACAGTGCAGCCCTCTCACTGTGTGGTCCTGAAATACTGCAGCCATCACACAGTGAGACTGATCCAGAAACAGTGCAGTCCTGTCACTGTGTGACTGTACCTGAAACAGTGCAGCCCTCTCACTGTGTTACTGAACCAGAAACAGAGCAGCCCTCTACCTGTGTGACTGATCCTGAAACAGTGCAGCCATCTCACTGTGTGACTGATCCTGAAACAGTGAACCCTTTCAATGTGTGAGTGATCCTGAAACAGTGCAGCCCTCTCACGGTTTAACTGATCCTGAAACAGTGCAGCCCTCTCACTGTGTCACTGATACTGAAACAGTGCAGCCCTCTCACTGTTTGACTGATCGCGAAACAGTGCAGCCCTATCACTGCGTGACTGAACCGGAAACAGTGCAGCCCTCTCACTGTCTGACTGATCCTGAAGCAGTGCAGCTCTCTCACTGTATGACTGATCCTGAAACAGTGCAGCCCTCTCACTTTGTGACTGATCCTGAAACAGGGCAGCCATCTCACTGTGTGACTGATTCTGAAACAGAGCAGCCCTCTCATATTTTAACTGATCCTGAAACAGTACAGCGCTGCCACTGTTTGACTGATCCTTAATAGTTCGATCATTCTCACAGTTGGCTGATCCAGAAAGAGTGCAGCCCTCTCACTGTGTGACTTTTCCTGATATACTGCAGCCATCTCACAGTGTGACTGATCCAGAAACAGTGCAGCCCTGTCACTGTGTGACTGAAACAGAAACAGTGCAGCCCTCTCACTGTGTGACTGAACCAGAAACAGTGCAGCCATCTCACTGTGTGACTGATCCTGAAACAGTGAACCCTTTCAATGTGTGACTGATCCTGAAACAGTGCAGCCCTCTCATGGTTTAACTGATCCTGAAACAGTGCAGCCATCTCACAGTGTGACTGATCCAGAAACAGTGCAGCCCTGTCACTGTGTGACTGAAACTGAAACAGTGCAGCCCTCTCACTTTGTGACTGAACCTGAAACAGTGCAGCCCTCTCATTGTATGACTGATACTGAAACAGTGCAGCCCTCACACGGTTTAAATGATCCTGAAAAAGTGCATCCCTCTCCTGGTGTGACTGAACCTGAAAAAGTGCAGCACTCTGACTGTGCGACTGAAACTGAAACAGTGCAGCCCTCTCTCTGTGTGACTGATCCTGAAACAGTGCAGCATTCTCACTGTGTCACTGATCCTGAAACAGTGCAGCCCTCTCACTGTGTGACTGATCCTGAAACAGTGCAGCCCTCTCACTGTGTCACTGATCCCAACAGTGCAGGTCTCTCACTGTGTGACTGATCCTGAAACATAGACGCCATTTAACTTTGCGACTGTACCTGAAACAGTGCAGCACTCTCACTGTGTGACTGACATTGAAACAGTGCAGCCCTCTCACTGTGTGACTGACATTGAAACAGTGCAGCCTTCTCACTTTGTGACTGACCCTGAAACAGAGCAGCCCTCTCACTGTGTGACTGATTCTGAAAAAATGCAGCCCTCTCCCTGTGTCACTGATCCCAACAGTGCAGCCCTCTCAGTGTGTCACAGATCCTGAAACAGTGCAGCCCTCTCACTGTTTGACTGATCCTGAAACAGTGCATCCCTCTCACTGTGTGACTGATCCAGAAACAGTCCATTTGTCTCATTGTGTGTCTGAAACTGAAACAGTGCAGCCCTCTCACTTTGTGACTGAACCTGAATCAGTGCAGCCATCTCATTGTGTGAATGAACCTGAAACAGTGCAGCCCTCTCATTGTGTGGCAGATCCTGAAACACTGCAGCCCTCTCACTTTGTGACTGATTCTGAAACAGTGCAGCCATCTCACTGTGTGACTGATTCTGAAACAGTGCAGCCCTCTCACTGTGTGACTGAACCGGAAACAGTGCAGCCCTCTCACTGTGTGACTGAACCGGAAACAGTGCAACCCTCTCACTGTATGACTGATCCTGAAACAGTGCACCCCTCTCACTTTGTGACTGATTCTGAAAGAGTGCAGCCCTCTCACTGTGTGACTGATTCTGAAACAGAGCAGCCCTCTCATGGTTTAACTGATCCTGAAACAGTACAGCGCTGTCACTGTTTGACTGATCTTAACACTTCCATCATTCTCACAGTACGGCTGATCCAGAAAGAGTGCAGCCCTCTCACTGTGTGACTTTTCCTGAAATACTGCAACCATCTCACAGTGTGAGTGATCCAGAAACAGTGCAGCCCTGTCACTGTGTGACTGAAACAGAAACAGTGCAGCCCTCTCACTGTGTGGTCCTGAAATAATGCAGCCATCACACAGTGAGACTGATCCAGAAACAGTGCAGCCCTGTCACTGTGTGACTGAACCTGAAACAGTGCAGCCCTCTGACTGTGAGACTGAACCTGAAACAGTGCAACCCTCTCAGTGTGTCACTGATCCTGAAACAGTGCAGCACTCTCACTGTGTGACTGATCCTGAAACTGTGCAGTCTGCTCACTGTGTGACTGATACTGAAACAGTGCAGCCCTCTCTCTGTGTGACTGATGCAGAAACATAGCAGCTATTGAACTATGTGACTGTACCTGAAAGAGTGCAGCCATCTCACTGTGTGACTGAAACTGAAACATTGCAGCCTTCTCACTTTGTGACGGACCCTGAAATGGTGCAGCACTCAGACTGTGCGACTGAAACTGAAACAATGCAGCCCACTCACCGTTTAACTGATCCTGAAACAGTGCATCCCTCTCACAGTGTCATTGATCCAGATACATTGCAGCCCTCTCAGTGTGTGACTGATCCACAAACAGTGCAGCACTCACTATGTGTAACTGAACCTGAAACAGTCCAGCCCTCTCACTGTGTCACTGATCCTAAAACAGTGCAGCCATCTCACTGTGTCACTGATCGTGAATCTGTGCAGCCCTCTCACCGTTTAACTGATCCTGAAACAGTGCATCCCTCTCACTATGTCACTGATCCTGAAACAGTGCAGTCCTCAAACTGTGTGACTGATCCTGAAACAGTGAACCCTTTCAATGTGTGAGTGATCCTGAAACAGTGCAGCCCTCTCACGGTTTAACTGATCCTGAAACAGTGCAGCCCTCTCACTGTGTCACTGATCCTGAAACAGTGCAGCCCTCTCACTGTTTGACAGATCGCGAAACAGTGCAGCCCTCTCACTGTGTGACAGACACTGAAACAGTGCAGCCCTCTCACTTTGTGAATGAACCTGAAACAGTGCAGCCTTCACACTTTGTGACTGACCCTGAAACAGTGCAGCCCTCTCACTGTGTGACTGAAACTTAAACAGTGCATCATTCTCACTTTGTGACTGAACCTGAAACAGTGCAGCCCTCTGACTGTGAGACTGAACCTGAAACAGTGCAACCCTCTCAGTGTGTCACTGATCCTGAAACAGTGCAGCACTCTCACTGTGTGACTGATCCTGAAACTGTGCAGTCTGCTCACTGTGTGACTGATACTGAAACAGTGCAGCCCTCTCTCTGTGTGACTGATGCAGAAACATAGCAGCTATTGAACTATGTGACTGTACCTGAAAGAGTGCAGCCATCTCACTGTGTGACTGAAACTGAAACATTGCAGCCTTCTCACTTTGTGACGGACCCTGAAATGGTGCAGCACTCAGACTGTGCGACTGAAACTGAAACAATGCAGCCCTCTCTCTGTGTGACTGATCCTGAAGCAGTGCCACCCACTCACCGTTTAACTGATCCTGAAACAGTGCATCCCTCTCACAGTGTCATTGATCCAGATACATTGCAGCCCTCTCACTGTGTGACTGATCCTAAAACAATGCAGCCCTCTCATGGTTTAACTGATCCTGAAACAGTGCAGCCCTGTCACTGTTTGACTGAAACCGAAACAGTGCCTCCCTTTCACGGTGTGACTGAACCTGAAACAGCGATGCCCTCTCACTGAGTGGCAGATCCTGAAACACTGCAGCCCTCTCACTTTGTGACTGATTCTGAAACTGTGCAGCCATCTCACTCTGTGACTGATTCTGAAACAGTGCAGCCCTATCACTGTGTGACTGAACCGGAAACAGTGCAGCCCTCTCACTGTGTTACTGAACCGGAAACAGTGCAACCCTTCACTGTATGACTGATCCTGAAACAGTGCACCCCTCTCACTTTGTGACTGATTCTGAAAGAGTGCAGCCCTCTCACTGTGTGACTGATTCTGAAACAGAGCAGCCCTCTCATGGTTTAACTGATCCTGAAACAGTACAGCGCTGTCACTGTTTGACTGATCTTAACACTTCCATCATTCTCACAGTACGGCTGATCCAGAAAGAGTGCAGCCCTCTCACTGTGTGACTTTTCCTGAAATACTGCAACCATCTCACAGTGTGAGTGATCCAGAAACAGTGCAGCCCTGTCACTGTGTGACTGAAACAGAAACAGTGCAGCCCTCTCACTGTGTGGTCCTGAAATACTGCAGCCATCACACAGTGAGACTGATCCAGAAACAGTGCAGCCCTGTCACTGTGTGACTGAAACAGAAACAGTGCAGCCCTCTCACTGTGTTACTGAACCTGAAACAGAGCAGCCCTCTACCTGTGTGACTGATCCTGAAACAGTGCAGCCATCTCACTGTGTGACTGATCCTGAAACAGTGAACCCTTTCAATGTGTGAGTGATCCTGAAACAGTGCAGCCCTCTCACGGTTTAACTGATCCTGAAACAGTGCAGCCCTCTCACTGTGTCACTGATAATGAAACAGTGCAGCCCTCTCACTGTTTGACTGATCGCGAAACAGTGCAGCCCTCTCACTGTGTCACTGATCCTGAAAGAGTGCAGCCCTCTCACTGTGTCACTGATACTGAAACAGTGCAGCCCTCTCACTGTTTGACTGATCGCGAAACAGTGCAGCCCTATCACTGCGTGACTGAACCGGAAACAGTGCAGCCCTCTCACTGTCTGACTGATCCTGAAGCAGTGCAGCTCTCTCACTGTATGACTGATCCTGAAACAGTGCAGCCCTCTCACTTTGTGACTGATCCTGAAACAGGGCAGCCATCTCACTGTGTGACTGATTCTGAAACAGAGCAGCCCTCTCATATTTTAACTGATCCTGAAACAGTACAGCGCTGCCACTGTTTGACTGATCCTTAATAGTTCGATCATTCTCACAGTTGGCTGATCCAGAAAGAGTGCAGCCCTCTCACTGTGTGACTTTTCCTGATATACTGCAGCCATCTTACAGTGTGACTGATCCAGAAACAGTGCAGCCCTGTCACTGTGTGACTGAAACAGAAACAGTGCAGCCCTCTCACTGTGTGACTGAACCAGAAACAGTGCAGCCATCTCACTGTGTGACTGATCCTGAAACAGTGAACCCTTTCAATGTGTGACTGATCCTGAAACAGTGCAGCCCTCTCATGGTTTAACTGATCCTGAAACAGTGCAGCCATCTCACAGTGTGACTGATCCAGAAACAGTGCAGCCCTGTCACTGTGTGACTGAAACAGAAACAGTGCAGCCCTCTCACTGTGTGACTGAACCAGAAACAGTGCAGCCCTCTCACTTTGTGACTGAACCTGAAACAGTGCAGCCCTCTCATTGTATGACTGATACTGAAACAGTGCAGCCCTCACACGGTTTAAATGATCCTGAAAAAGTGCATCCCTCTCCTGGTGTGACTGAACCTGAAAAAGTGCAGCACTCTGACTGTGCGACTGAAACTGAAACAGTGCAGCCCTCTCTCTGTGTGACTGATCCTGAAACATAGACGCCATTTAACTTTGCGACTGTACCTGAAACACTGCAGCACTCTCACTGTGTGACTGACATTGAAACAGTGCAGCCTTCTCACTTTGTGACTGACCCTGAAACAGAGCAGCCCTCTCACTGTGTGACTGAACCGGAAACAGTGCAACCCTCTCACTGTATGACTGATCCTGAAACAGTGCACCCCTCTCACTTTGTGACTGATTCTGAAAGAGTGCAGCCCTCTCACTGTGTGACTGATTCTGAAACAGAGCAGCCCTCTCATGGTTTAACTGATCCTGAAACAGTACAGCGCTGTCACTGTTTGACTGATCTTAACACTTCCATCATTCTCACAGTACGGCTGATCCAGAAAGAGTGCAGCCCTCTCACTGTGTGACTTTTCCTGAAATACTGCAACCATCTCACAGTGTGAGTGATCCAGAAACAGTGCAGCCCTGTCACTGTGTGACTGAAACAGAAACAGTGCAGCCCTCTCACTGTGTGGTCCTGAAATACTGCAGCCATCACACAGTGAGACTGATCCAGAAACAGTGCAGCCCTGTCACTGTGTGACTGTACCTGAAACAGTGCAGCCCTCTCACTGTGTTACTGAACCAGAAACAGTGAACCCTTTCAATGTGTGAGTGATCCTGAAACAGTGCAGCCCTCTCACGGTTTAACTGATCCTGAAACAGTGCAGCCCTCTCACTGTGTCACTGATAATGAAACAGTGCAGCCCTCTCACTGTTTGACTGATCGCGAAACAGTGCAGCCCTCTCACTGTGTCACTGATCCTGAAAGAGTGCAGCCCTCTCACTGTGTCACTGATACTGAAACAGTGCAGCCCTCTCACTGTTTGACTGATCGCGAAACAGTGCAGCCCTATCACTGCGTGACTGATCCAGAAAAGGTCCATGTTTCTCACTGTGTGACTGAACATGAAACTGTGCAGCCCTCTCACTTTGTGACTGAACCTGAAACAGTGCAGCCCTCTCTCTGTGTGACTGATCCTGAAACAGTGCAGCCCTCTCACTTTGTCACTGATCCTGAAAAAGTGCAGCCCTCTCACTGTGTCACTGATCCTGAAACAGTGCAGTCTTCACACTGTGTGACTGATCCTGTAACAGTGCAGACCTCTCACTGTGTGACTGATCCTGAAACAGTGCAGCCCACTCAATGTGTGACTGAACCGGAAACAGTACAGCCCTCTCACTGTCTGACTGATCCTGAAGCAGTGCAGCTCTCTCACTGTATGACTGATCCTGAAACAGGGCAGCCATCTCACTGTGTGACTGATTCTGAAACAGAGCAGCCCTCTCATATTTTAACTGATCCTGAAACAGTACAGCGCTGCCACTGTTTGACTGATCCTTAATAGTTCGATCATTCTCACAGTTGGCTGATCCAGAAAGAGTGCAGCCCTCTCACTGTGTGACTTTTCCTGATATACTGCAGCCATCTCACAGTGTGACTGATCCAGAAACAGTGCAGCCCTGTCACTGTGTGACTGAAACAGAAACAGTGCAGCCCTCTCACTGTGTGACTGAACCAGAAACAGTGCAGCCATCTCACTGTGTGACTGATCCTGAAACAGTGAACCCTTTCAATGTGTGACTGATCCTGAAACAGTGCAGCCCTCTCATGGTTTAACTGATCCTGAAACAGTGCAGCCATCTCACAGTGTGACTGATCCAGAAACAGTGCAGCCCTGTCACTGTGTGACTGAAACAGAAACAGTGCAGCCCTCTCACTGTGTGACTGAACCAGAAACAGTGCAGCCCTCTCACTTTGTGACTGAACCTGAAACAGTGCAGCCCTCTCATTGTATGACTGATACTGAAACAGTGCAGCCCTCACACGGTTTAAATGATCCTGAAAAAGTGCATCCCTCTCCTGGTGTGACTGAACCTGAAAAAGTGCAGCACTCTGACTGTGCGACTGAAACTGAAACAGTGCAGCCCTCTCTCTGTGTGACTGATCCTGAAACAGTGCAGCCCACTCACTGTGTGACTGATCCCAACAGTGCAGCTCTCTCACTGTGTGACTGATCCTGAAACATAGACGCCATTTAACTTTGCGACTGTACCTGAAACAGTGCAGCACTCTCACTGTGTGACTGACATTGAAACAGTGCAGCCTTCTCACTTTGTGACTGACCCTGAAACAGAGCAGCCCTCTCACTGTGTGACTGATTCTGAAAAAATGCAGCCCTCTCCCTGTGTCACTGATCCCAACAGTGCACCCCTCTCAGTGTGTCACTGATCCTGAAACAGTGCATCCCTCTCACGGTGTCATTGATCCAGATACATTGCAGCCTTCTCACTGTGCGACTAATCCCGATACAGTGCAGCCCTCTCACTCTGTGACTGATCCTGAAACAGAGCAGCTCTCTCACTGTGTGACTGATCCTGAAACAGTGCAGCCCTCTCACTTTCTGACTGATCCTGAAACAGTGCAGCCCTCTCACTGTGTGACTGACACTGAAACAATGCAGCCCTCTCATGGTTTAACTGATCCTGAAACAGTGCAGCCCTGTCACTGTTTGACTGAAACCGAAACAGTGCCTCCCTTTCACGGTGTGACTGAACCTGAAACAGCGATGCCCTCTCACTGAGTGGCAGATCCTGAAACACTGCAGCCCTCTCACTTTGTGACTGATTCTGAAACTGTGCAGCCATCTCACTCTGTGACTGATTCTGAAACAGTGCAGCCCTATCACTGTGTGACTGAACCGGAAACAGTGCAGCCCTCTCACTGTGTGACTGAACCGGAAACAGTGCACCCCTCTCACTTTGTGACTGATTCTGAAAGAGTGCAGCCCTCTCACTGTGTGACTGATTCTGAAACAGAGCAGCCCTCTCATAGTTTAACTGATCCTGAAACAGTACAGCGCTGTCACTGTTTGACTGATCTTAACACTTCCATCATTCTCACAGTACGGCTGATCCAGAAAGAGTGCAGCCCTCTCACTGTGTGACTTTTCCTGAAATACTGCAACCATCTCACAGTGTGAGTGATCCAGAAACAGTGCAGCCCTGTCACTGTGTGACTGAAACAGAAACAGTGCAGCCCTCTCACTGTGTGGTCCTGAAATACTGCAGCCATCACACAGTGAGACTGATCCAGAAACAGTGCAGCCCTGTCACTGTGTGACTGTACCTGAAACAGTGCAGCCCTCTCACTGTGTTACTGAACCAGAAACAGAGCAGCCCTCTACCTGTGTGACTGATCCTGAAACAGTGCAGCCATCTCACTGTGTGACTGATCCTGAAACAGTGAACCCTTTCAATGTGTGAGTGATCCTGAAACAGTGCAGCCCTCACACGGTTTAACTGATCCTGAAACAGTGCAGCCCTCTCACTGTGTCACTGATAATGAAACAGTGCAGCCCTCTCACTGTTTGACTGATCGCGAAACAGTGCAGCCCTCTCACTGTGTCACTGATCCTGAAACAGTGCAGCCCTCTCACTGTGTCACTGATACTGAAACAGTGCAGCCCTCTCACTGTTTGACTGATCGCGAAACAGTGCAGCCCTCTCACTGTGTGACTGAACCGGAAACAGTGCAGCCCTCTCACTGTCTGACTGATCCTGAAGCAGTGCAGCTCTCTCACTGTATGACTGATCCTGAAACAGTGCAGCCCTCTCACTTTGTGACTGATCCTGAAACAGGGCAGCCATCTCACTGTGTGACTGATTCTGAAACAGAGCAGCCCTCTCATATTTTAACTGATCCTGAAACAGTACAGCGCTGCCACTGTTTGACTGATCCTTAATAGTTCGATCATTCTCACAGTTGGCTGATCCAGAAAGAGTGCAGCCCTCTCACTGTGTGACTTTTCCTGATATACTGCAGCCATCTCACAGTGTGACTGATCCAGAAACAGTGCAGCCCTGTCACTGTGTGACTGAAACAGAAACAGTGCAGCCCTCTCACTGTGTGACTGAACCAGAAACAGTGCAGCCATCTCACTGTATGACTGATCCTGAAACAGTGAACCCTTTCAATGTGTGACTGATCCTGAAACAGTGCAGCCCTCTCATGGTTTAACTGATCCTGAAACAGTGCAGCCATCTCACAGTGTGACTGATCCAGAAACAGTGCAGCCCTGTCACTGTGTGACTGAAACAGAAACAGTGCAGCCCTCTCACTGTGTGACTGAACCAGAAACAGTGCAGCCCTCTCACTTTGTGACTGAACCTGAAACAGTGCAGCCCTCTCATTGTATGACTGATACTGAAACAGTGCAGCCCTCACACGGTTTAAATGATCCTGAAAAAGTGCATCCCTCTCCTGGTGTGACTGAACCTGAAAAAGTGCAGCACTCTGACTGTGCGACTGAAACTGAAACAGTGCAGCCCTCTCACTGTGTGACTGATCCTGAAACAGTGCAGCCCTCTCACTGTGTGACTGATCCTGAAACAGTGCAGCCCTCTCACTGTGTCACTGATCCCAACAGTGCAGCTCTCTCACTGTGTGACTGATCCTGAAACATAGACGCCATTTAACTTTGCGACTGTACCTGAAACAGTGCAGCCCTCTCACTGTGTGACTGATCCTGAAACAGTGCAGCCCTCTCACTGTGTCACTGATCCTGAAACAGTGCATCCCTCTCACTGTCTGACTGATCCAGAAACAGTCCATTTGTCTCACTGTGTGTCTGAAACTGAAACAGTGCAGCCCTCTCACTTTGTGACTGAACCTGAATCAGTGCAGCCATATCACTGTGTGAATGAACCTGAAACAGTGCAGCCCTCTCATTGCGTGACAGATCCTGAAACACTGCAGCCCTCTCACTGTGTGAATGAACCTGAAACAGTGCAGCCCTCTCACTGTGTGACTGATCCTGAAACAGTGCAGCCCTCTCACTGTGTGACTGATACTGAAACAGTGCAGCCCTCTCACTGTGTGACTGATGCAGAAACATAGCAGCTATTTAACTATGTGACTGTAAATGAAACAATGCAGCCCTCTCACTGTATGACTGAAACTGAAACAGTGCATCCTTCTCACTTTGTGACTGAACCTGAAACAGTGCAGCTCTCTCACGGTCTGACTGATCCTGAAACAGTGCAGCACTCTCACTGTTTGACTGATCCAAAAACAGTGCAGCACTCACTGTGTGTAACTGAACCTGAAACAGTCCAGCCCTCTCACTGTGTCACTGATCCTGAAACAGTGCATAGCTCTCACTGTGTCACTGATCCTGAAACAGTGCAGCCCTCTCAATGTGACACTGATCCTAAAACTGTGCAGCCCTCTCACTGTGTCACTGATCCTGAAACAGTGTATCCCTCTCACGGTGTCATTGATCCAGATACATTGCAGCCTTCTCACTGTGCGACTAATCCCGATACAGTGCAGCCCTCTCACTCTGTGACTGATCCTGAAACAGAGCAGCTCTCTCACTGTGTGACTGATCCTGAAACAGTGCAGCCCTCTCACTTTCTGACTGATCCTGAAACAGTGCAGCCCTCTCACTGTGTGACTGACACTGAAACAATGCAGCCCTCTCATGGTTTAACTGATCCTGAAACAGTGCAGCCCTGTCACTGTTTGACTGAAACCGAAACAGTGCCTCCCTTTCACGGTGTGACTGAACCTGAAACAGCGATGCCCTCTCACTGAGTGGCAGATCCTGAAACACTGCAGCCCTCTCACTTTGTGACTGATTCTGAAACTGTGCAGCCATCTCACTCTGTGACTGATTCTGAAACAGTGCAGCCCTATCACTGTGTGACTGAACCGGAAACAGTGCAGCCCTCTCACTGTGTGACTGAACCGGAAACAGTGCAACCCTCTCACTGTATGACTGATCCTGAAACAGTGCACCCCTCTCACTTTGTGACTGATTCTGAAAGAGTGCAGCCCTCTCACTGTGTGACTGATTCTGAAACAGAGCAGCCCTCTCATGGTTTAACTGATCCTGAAACAGTACAGCGCTGTCACTGTTTGACTGATCTTAACACTTCCATCATTCTCACAGTACGGCTGATCCAGAAAGAGTGCAGCCCTCTCACTGTGTGACTTTTCCTGAAATACTGCAACCATCTCACAGTGTGAGTGATCCAGAAACAGTGCAGCCCTGTCACTGTGTGACTGAAACAGAAACAGTGCAGCCCTCTCACTGTGTGGTCCTGAAATACTGCAGCCATCACACAGTGAGACTGATCCAGAAACAGTGCAGTCCTGTCACTGTGTGACTGTACCTGAAACAGTGCAGCCCTCTCACTGTGTTACTGAACCAGAAACAGAGCAGCCCTCTACCTGTGTGACTGATCCTGAAACAGTGCAGCCATCTCACTGTGTGACTGATCCTGAAACAGTGAACCCTTTCAATGTGTGAGTGATCCTGAAACAGTGCAGCCCTCTCACGGTTTAACTGATCCTGAAACAGTGCAGCCCTCTCACTGTGTCACTGATACTGAAACAGTGCAGCCCTCTCACTGTTTGACTGATCGCGAAACAGTGCAGCCCTATCACTGCGTGACTGAACCGGAAACAGTGCAGCCCTCTCACTGTCTGACTGATCCTGAAGCAGTGCAGCTCTCTCACTGTATGACTGATCCTGAAACAGTGCAGCCCTCTCACTTTGTGACTGATCCTGAAACAGGGCAGCCATCTCACTGTGTGACTGATTCTGAAACAGAGCAGCCCTCTCATATTTTAACTGATCCTGAAACAGTACAGCGCTGCCACTGTTTGACTGATCCTTAATAGTTCGATCATTCTCACAGTTGGCTGATCCAGAAAGAGTGCAGCCCTCTCACTGTGTGACTTTTCCTGATATACTGCAGCCATCTCACAGTGTGACTGATCCAGAAACAGTGCAGCCCTGTCACTGTGTGACTGAAACAGAAACAGTGCAGCCCTCTCACTGTGTGACTGAACCAGAAACAGTGCAGCCATCTCACTGTGTGACTGATCCTGAAACAGTGAACCCTTTCAATGTGTGACTGATCCTGAAACAGTGCAGCCCTCTCATGGTTTAACTGATCCTGAAACAGTGCAGCCATCTCACAGTGTGACTGATCCAGAAACAGTGCAGCCCTGTCACTGTGTGACTGAAACTGAAACAGTGCAGCCCTCTCACTTTGTGACTGAACCTGAAACAGTGCAGCCCTCTCATTGTATGACTGATACTGAAACAGTGCAGCCCTCACACGGTTTAAATGATCCTGAAAAAGTGCATCCCTCTCCTGGTGTGACTGAACCTGAAAAAGTGCAGCACTCTGACTGTGCGACTGAAACTGAAACAGTGCAGCCCTCTCTCTGTGTGACTGATCCTGAAACAGTGCAGCCCTCTCACTGTGTCACTGATCCCAACAGTGCAGGTCTCTCACTGTGTGACTGATCCTGAAACATAGACGCCATTTAACTTTGCGACTGTACCTGAAACAGTGCAGCACTCTCACTGTGTGACTGACATTGAAACAGTGCAGCCCTCTCACTGTGTGACTGACATTGAAACAGTGCAGCCTTCTCACTTTGTGACTGACCCTGAAACAGAGCAGCCCTCTCACTGTGTGACTGATTCTGAAAAAATGCAGCCCTCTCCCTGTGTCACTGATCCCAACAGTGCAGCCCTCTCAGTGTGTCACAGATCCTGAAACAGTGCAGCCCTCTCACTGTTTGACTGATCCTGAAACAGTGCATCCCTCTCACTGTGTGACTGATCCAGAAACAGTCCATTTGTCTCATTGTGTGTCTGAAACTGAAACAGTGCAGCCCTCTCACTTTGTGACTGAACCTGAATCAGTGCAGCCATCTCACTGTGTGAATGAACCTGAAACAGTGCAGCCCTCTCATTGTGTGGCAGATCCTGAAACACTGCAGCCCTCTCACTTTGTGACTGATTCTGAAACAGTGCAGCCATCTCACTGTGTGACTGATTCTGAAACAGTGCAGCCCTCTCACTGTTTGACTGATCCTGAAACAGTGCATCCCTCTCACTGTGTGACTGATCCAGAAACAGTCCATTTGTCTCATTGTGTGTCTGAAACTGAAACAGTGCAGCACTCTCACTTTGTGACTGAACCTGAATCAGTGCAGCCATCTCACTGTGTGAATGAACCTGAAACAGTGCAGCCCTCTCATTGTGTGGCAGATCCTGAAACACTGCAGCCCTCTCACTTTGTGACTGATTCTGAAACAGTGCAGCCATCTCACTGTGTGACTGATTCTGAAACAGTGCAGCCCTCTCACTGTGTGACTGAACCGGAAACAGTGCAGCCCTCTCACTGTGTGACTGAACCGGAAACAGTGCAACCCTCTCACTGTATGACTGATCCTGAAACAGTGCACCCCTCTCACTTTGTGACTGATTCTGAAAGAGTGCAGCCCTCTCACTGTGTGACTGATTCTGAAACAGAGCAGCCCTCTCATGGTTTAACTGATCCTGAAACAGTACAGCGCTGTCACTGTTTGACTGATCTTAACACTTCCATCATTCTCACAGTACGGCTGATCCAGAAAGAGTGCAGCCCTCTCACTGTGTGACTTTTCCTGAAATACTGCAACCATCTCACAGTGTGAGTGATCCAGAAACAGTGCAGCCCTGTCACTGTGTGACTGAAACAGAAACAGTGCAGCCCTCTCACTGTGTGGTCCTGAAATAATGCAGCCATCACACAGTGAGACTGATCCAGAAACAGTGCAGCCCTGTCACTGTGTGACTGAACCTGAAACAGTGCAGCCCTCTGACTGTGAGACTGAACCTGAAACAGTGCAACCCTCTCAGTGTGTCACTGATCCTGAAACAGTGCAGCACTCTCACTGTGTGACTGATCCTGAAACTGTGCAGTCTGCTCACTGTGTGACTGATACTGAAACAGTGCAGCCCTCTCTCTGTGTGACTGATGCAGAAACATAGCAGCTATTGAACTATGTGACTGTACCTGAAAGAGTGCAGCCATCTCACTGTGTGACTGAAACTGAAACATTGCAGCCTTCTCACTTTGTGACGGACCCTGAAATGGTGCAGCACTCAGACTGTGCGACTGAAACTGAAACAATGCAGCCCACTCACCGTTTAACTGATCCTGAAACAGTGCATCCCTCTCACAGTGTCATTGATCCAGATACATTGCAGCCCTCTCAGTGTGTGACTGATCCACAAACAGTGCAGCACTCACTATGTGTAACTGAACCTGAAACAGTCCAGCCCTCTCACTGTGTCACTGATCCTAAAACAGTGCAGCCATCTCACTGTGTCACTGATCGTGAATCTGTGCAGCCCTCTCACCGTTTAACTGATCCTGAAACAGTGCATCCCTCTCACTATGTCACTGATCCTGAAACAGTGCAGTCCTCAAACTGTGTGACTGATCCTGAAACAGTGAACCCTTTCAATGTGTGAGTGATCCTGAAACAGTGCAGCCCTCTCACGGTTTAACTGATCCTGAAACAGTGCAGCCCTCTCACTGTGTCACTGATCCTGAAACAGTGCAGCCCTCTCACTGTTTGACAGATCGCGAAACAGTGCAGCCCTCTCACTGTGTGACAGACACTGAAACAGTGCAGCCCTCTCACTTTGTGAATGAACCTGAAACAGTGCAGCCTTCACACTTTGTGACTGACCCTGAAACAGTGCAGCCCTCTCACTGTGTGACTGAAACTTAAACAGTGCATCATTCTCACTTTGTGACTGAACCTGAAACAGTGCAGCCCTCTGACTGTGAGACTGAACCTGAAACAGTGCAACCCTCTCAGTGTGTCACTGATCCTGAAACAGTGCAGCACTCTCACTGTGTGACTGATCCTGAAACTGTGCAGTCTGCTCACTGTGTGACTGATACTGAAACAGTGCAGCCCTCTCTCTGTGTGACTGATGCAGAAACATAGCAGCTATTGAACTATGTGACTGTACCTGAAAGAGTGCAGCCATCTCACTGTGTGACTGAAACTGAAACATTGCAGCCTTCTCACTTTGTGACGGACCCTGAAATGGTGCAGCACTCAGACTGTGCGACTGAAACTGAAACAATGCAGCCCTCTCTCTGTGTGACTGATCCTGAAGCAGTGCCACCCACTCACCGTTTAACTGATCCTGAAACAGTGCATCCCTCTCACAGTGTCATTGATCCAGATACATTGCAGCCCTCTCATTGTGTGACTGATCCTAAAACAATGCAGCCCTCTCATGGTTTAACTGATCCTGAAACAGTGCAGCCCTGTCACTGTTTGACTGAAACCGAAACAGTGCCTCCCTTTCACGGTGTGACTGAACCTGAAACAGCGATGCCCTCTCACTGAGTGGCAGATCCTGAAACACTGCAGCCCTCTCACTTTGTGACTGATTCTGAAACTGTGCAGCCATCTCACTCTGTGACTGATTCTGAAACAGTGCAGCCCTATCACTGTGTGACTGAACCGGAAACAGTGCAGCCCTCTCACTGTGTTACTGAACCGGAAACAGTGCAACCCTTCACTGTATGACTGATCCTGAAACAGTGCACCCCTCTCACTTTGTGACTGATTCTGAAAGAGTGCAGCCCTCTCACTGTGTGACTGATTCTGAAACAGAGCAGCCCTCTCATGGTTTAACTGATCCTGAAACAGTACAGCGCTGTCACTGTTTGACTGATCTTAACACTTCCATCATTCTCACAGTACGGCTGATCCAGAAAGAGTGCAGCCCTCTCACTGTGTGACTTTTCCTGAAATACTGCAACCATCTCACAGTGTGAGTGATCCAGAAACAGTGCAGCCCTGTCACTGTGTGACTGAAACAGAAACAGTGCAGCCCTCTCACTGTGTGGTCCTGAAATACTGCAGCCATCACACAGTGAGACTGATCCAGAAACAGTGCAGCCCTGTCACTGTGTGACTGAAACAGAAACAGTGCAGCCCTCTCACTGTGTTACTGAACCTGAAACAGAGCAGCCCTCTACCTGTGTGACTGATCCTGAAACAGTGCAGCCATCTCACTGTGTGACTGATCCTGAAACAGTGAACCCTTTCAATGTGTGAGTGATCCTGAAACAGTGCAGCCCTCTCACGGTTTAACTGATCCTGAAACAGTGCAGCCCTCTCACTGTGTCACTGATAATGAAACAGTGCAGCCCTCTCACTGTTTGACTGATCGCGAAACAGTGCAGCCCTCTCACTGTGTCACTGATCCTGAAAGAGTGCAGCCCTCTCACTGTGTCACTGATACTGAAACAGTGCAGCCCTCTCACTGTTTGACTGATCGCGAAACAGTGCAGCCCTATCACTGCGTGACTGAACCGGAAACAGTGCAGCCCTCTCACTGTCTGACTGATCCTGAAGCAGTGCAGCTCTCTCACTGTATGACTGATCCTGAAACAGTGCAGCCCTCTCACTTTGTGACTGATCCTGAAACAGGGCAGCCATCTCACTGTGTGACTGATTCTGAAACAGAGCAGCCCTCTCATATTTTAACTGATCCTGAAACAGTACAGCGCTGCCACTGTTTGACTGATCCTTAATAGTTCGATCATTCTCACAGTTGGCTGATCCAGAAAGAGTGCAGCCCTCTCACTGTGTGACTTTTCCTGATATACTGCAGCCATCTTACAGTGTGACTGATCCAGAAACAGTGCAGCCCTGTCACTGTGTGACTGAAACAGAAACAGTGCAGCCCTCTCACTGTGTGACTGAACCAGAAACAGTGCAGCCATCTCACTGTGTGACTGATCCTGAAACAGTGAACCCTTTCAATGTGTGACTGATCCTGAAACAGTGCAGCCCTCTCATGGTTTAACTGATCCTGAAACAGTGCAGCCATCTCACAGTGTGACTGATCCAGAAACAGTGCAGCCCTGTCACTGTGTGACTGAAACAGAAACAGTGCAGCCCTCTCACTGTGTGACTGAACCAGAAACAGTGCAGCCCTCTCACTTTGTGACTGAACCTGAAACAGTGCAGCCCTCTCATTGTATGACTGATACTGAAACAGTGCAGCCCTCACACGGTTTAAATGATCCTGAAAAAGTGCATCCCTCTCCTGGTGTGACTGAACCTGAAAAAGTGCAGCACTCTGAATGTGCGACTGAAACTGAAACAGTGCAGCCCTCTCACTGTGTGACTGATCCTGAAACATAGACGCCATTTAACTTTGCGACTGTACCTGAAACACTGCAGCACTCTCACTGTGTGACTGACATTGAAACAGTGCAGCCTTCTCACTTTGTGACTGACCCTGAAACAGAGCAGCCCTCTCACTGTGTGACTGATTCTGAAAAAATGCAGCCCTCTCCCTGTGTCACTGATCCCAACAGTGCAGCCCTCTCAGTGTGTCACAGATCCGTAAACAGTGCATCCCTCTCACTGTGTGACTGAACCTGAATCAGTGCAGCCATCTCACTGTGTGAATGAACCTAAAACAGTGCAGCCCTCTCATTGTGTGGCAGATCCTGAAACACTGCAGCCCTCTCACTTTGTGACTGATTCTGAAACAGTGCAGCCCTCTCACTTTGTGACTGATTCTGAAACAGTGCAGCCATCTCACTCTGTGACTGATTCTGAAACAGTGCAGCCCTCTCACTGTGTGACTGAACCGGAAACAGTGCAACCCTCTCACTGTGTGACTGATTCTGAAACAGAGCAGCCCTCTCATATTTTAACTGATCCTGAAACAGTACAGCGCTGCCACTGTTTGACTGATCCTTAATAGTTCGATCATTCTCACAGTTGGCTGATCCAGAAAGAGTGCAGCCCTCTCACTGTGTGACTTTTCCTGATATACTGCAGCCATCTCACAGTGTGACTGATCCAGAAACAGTGCAGCCCTGTCACTGTGTGACTGAAACAGAAACAGTGCAGCCCTCTCACTGTGTGACTGAACCAGAAACAGTGCAGCCATCTCACTGTGTGACTGATCCTGAAACAGTGAACCCTTTCAATGTGTGACTGATCCTGAAACAGTGCAGCCCTCTCATGGTTTAACTGATCCTGAAACAGTGCATCCCTCTCCTGGTGTGACTGAACCTGAAAAAGTGCAGCACTCTGAATGTGCGACTGAAACTGAAACAGTGCAGCCCTCTCTCTGTGTGACTGATCCTGAAACAGTGCAGCCCTCTCACTGTGTCACTGATCCCAACAGTGCAGCTCTCTCACTGTGTGACTGATCCTGAAACATAGACGCCATTTAACTTTGCGACTGTACCTGAAACACTGCAGCACTCTCACTGCGTGACTGACATTGAAACAGTGCAGCCTTCTCACTTTGTGACTGACCCTGAAACAGAGCAGCCCTCTCACTGTGTGACTGATTCTGAAAAAATGCAGCCCTCTCCCTGTGTCACTGATCCCAACAGTGCAGCCCTCTCACTGTTTGACTGATCCTGAAACAGTGCATCCCTCTCACTGTGTGACTGAACCTGAATCAGTGCAGCCATCTCACTGTGTGAATGAACCTAAAACAGTGCAGCCCTCTCATTGTGTGGCAGATCCTGAAACACTGCAGCCCTCTCACTTTGTGACTGATTCTGAAACAGTGCAGCCATCTCACTCTGTGACTGATTCTGAAACAGTGCAGCCCTCTCACTGTGTGACTGAACCGGAAACAGTGCAACCCTCTCACTGTATGACTGATCCTGAAACAGTGCACCCCTCTCACTGTGTGACTGATTCTGAAACAGAGCAGCCCTCTCATGGTTTAACTGATCCTGAAACAGTACAGCGCTGTCACTGTTTGACTGATCTTAACACTTCCATCATTCTCACAGTACGGCTGATCCAGAAAGAGTGCAGCCCTCTCACTGTGTGACTTTTCCTGAAATACTGCAACCATCTCACAGTGTGAGTGATCCAGAAACAGTGCAGCCCTGTCACTGTGTGACTGAAACAGAAACAGTGCAGCCCTCTCACTGTGTGGTCCTGAAATACTGCAGCCATCACACAGTGAGACTGATCCAGAAACAGTGCAGCCCTGTCACTGTGTGACTGTACCTGAAACAGTGCAGCCCTCTCACTGTGTTACTGAACCAGAAACAGTGAACCCTTTCAATGTGTGAGTGATCCTGAAACAGTGCAGCCCTCTCACGGTTTAACTGATCCTGAAACAGTGCAGCCCTCTCACTGTGTCACTGATAATGAAACAGTGCAGCCCTCTCACTGTTTGACTGATCGCGAAACAGTGCAGCCCTCTCACTGTGTCACTGATCCTGAAAGAGTGCAGCCCTCTCACTGTGTCACTGATACTGAAACAGTGCAGCCCTCTCACTGTTTGACTGATCGCGAAACAGTGCAGCCCTATCACTGCGTGACTGATCCAGAAAAGGTCCATGTTTCTCACTGTGTGACTGAACATGAAACTGTGCAGCCCTCTCACTTTGTGACTGAACCTGAAACAGTGCAGCCCTCTCTCTGTGTGACTGATCCTGAAACAGTGCAGCCCTCTCACTTTGTCACTGATCCTGAAAAAGTGCAGCCCTCTCACTGTGTCACTGATCCTGAAACAGTGCAGTCTTCACACTGTGTGACTGATCCTGTAACAGTGCAGACCTCTCACTGTGTGACTGATCCTGAAACAGTGCAGCCCACTCAATGTGTGACTGAACCGGAAACAGTACAGCCCTCTCACTGTCTGACTGATCCTGAAGCAGTGCAGCTCTCTCACTGTATGACTGATCCTGAAACAGGGCAGCCATCTCACTGTGTGACTGATTCTGAAACAGAGCAGCCCTCTCATATTTTAACTGATCCTGAAACAGTACAGCGCTGCCACTGTTTGACTGATCCTTAATAGTTCGATCATTCTCACAGTTGGCTGATCCAGAAAGAGTGCAGCCCTCTCACTGTGTGACTTTTCCTGATATACTGCAGCCATCTCACAGTGTGACTGATCCAGAAACAGTGCAGCCCTGTCACTGTGTGACTGAAACAGAAACAGTGCAGCCCTCTCACTGTGTGACTGAACCAGAAACAGTGCAGCCATCTCACTGTGTGACTGATCCTGAAACAGTGAACCCTTTCAATGTGTGACTGATCCTGAAACAGTGCAGCCCTCTCATGGTTTAACTGATCCTGAAACAGTGCAGCCATCTCACAGTGTGACTGATCCAGAAACAGTGCAGCCCTGTCACTGTGTGACTGAAACAGAAACAGTGCAGCCCTCTCACTGTGTGACTGAACCAGAAACAGTGCAGCCCTCTCACTTTGTGACTGAACCTGAAACAGTGCAGCCCTCTCATTGTATGACTGATACTGAAACAGTGCAGCCCTCACACGGTTTAAATGATCCTGAAAAAGTGCATCCCTCTCCTGGTGTGACTGAACCTGAAAAAGTGCAGCACTCTGACTGTGCGACTGAAACTGAAACAGTGCAGCCCTCTCTCTGTGTGACTGATCCTGAAACAGTGCAGCCCACTCACTGTGTGACTGATCCCAACAGTGCAGCTCTCTCACTGTGTGACTGATCCTGAAACATAGACGCCATTTAACTTTGCGACTGTACCTGAAACAGTGCAGCACTCTCACTGTGTGACTGACATTGAAACAGTGCAGCCTTCTCACTTTGTGACTGACCCTGAAACAGAGCAGCCCTCTCACTGTGTGACTGATTCTGAAAAAATGCAGCCCTCTCCCTGTGTCACTGATCCCAACAGTGCACCCCTCTCAGTGTGTCACTGATCCTGAAACAGTGCATCCCTCTCACGGTGTCATTGATCCAGATACATTGCAGCCTTCTCACTGTGCGACTAATCCCGATACAGTGCAGCCCTCTCACTCTGTGACTGATCCTGAAACAGAGCAGCTCTCTCACTGTGTGACTGATCCTGAAACAGTGCAGCCCTCTCACTTTCTGACTGATCCTGAAACAGTGCAGCCCTCTCACTGTGTGACTGACACTGAAACAATGCAGCCCTCTCATGGTTTAACTGATCCTGAAACAGTGCAGCCCTGTCACTGTTTGACTGAAACCGAAACAGTGCCTCCCTTTCACGGTGTGACTGAACCTGAAACAGCGATGCCCTCTCACTGAGTGGCAGATCCTGAAACACTGCAGCCCTCTCACTTTGTGACTGATTCTGAAACTGTGCAGCCATCTCACTCTGTGACTGATTCTGAAACAGTGCAGCCCTATCACTGTGTGACTGAACCGGAAACAGTGCAGCCCTCTCACTGTGTGACTGAACCGGAAACAGTGCAACCCTCTCACTGTATGACTGATCCTGAAACAGTGCACCCCTCTCACTTTGTGACTGATTCTGAAAGAGTGCAGCCCTCTCACTGTGTGACTGATTCTGAAACAGAGCAGCCCTCTCATAGTTTAACTGATCCTGAAACAGTACAGCGCTGTCACTGTTTGACTGATCTTAACACTTCCATCATTCTCACAGTACGGCTGATCCAGAAAGAGTGCAGCCCTCTCACTGTGTGACTTTTCCTGAAATACTGCAACCATCTCACAGTGTGAGTGATCCAGAAACAGTGCAGCCCTGTCACTGTGTGACTGAAACAGAAACAGTGCAGCCCTCTCACTGTGTGGTCCTGAAATACTGCAGCCATCACACAGTGAGACTGATCCAGAAACAGTGCAGCCCTGTCACTGTGTGACTGTACCTGAAACAGTGCAGCCCTCTCACTGTGTTACTGAACCAGAAACAGAGCAGCCCTCTACCTGTGTGACTGATCCTGAAACAGTGCAGCCATCTCACTGTGTGACTGATCCTGAAACAGTGAACCCTTTCAATGTGTGAGTGATCCTGAAACAGTGCAGCCCTCACACGGTTTAACTGATCCTGAAACAGTGCAGCCCTCTCACTGTGTCACTGATAATGAAACAGTGCAGCCCTCTCACTGTTTGACTGATCGCGAAACAGTGCAGCCCTCTCACTGTGTCACTGATCCTGAAAGAGTGCAGCCCTCTCACTGTGTCACTGATACTGAAACAGTGCAGCCCTCTCACTGTTTGACTGATCGCGAAACAGTGCAGCCCTCTCACTGTGTGACTGAACCGGAAACAGTGCAGCCCTCTCACTGTCTGACTGATCCTGAAGCAGTGCAGCTCTCTCACTGTATGACTGATCCTGAAACAGTGCAGCCCTCTCACTTTGTGACTGATCCTGAAACAGGGCAGCCATCTCACTGTGTGACTGATTCTGAAACAGAGCAGCCCTCTCATATTTTAACTGATCCTGAAACAGTACAGCGCTGCCACTGTTTGACTGATCCTTAATAGTTCGATCATTCTCACAGTTGGCTGATCCAGAAAGAGTGCAGCCCTCTCACTGTGTGACTTTTCCTGATATACTGCAGCCATCTCACAGTGTGACTGATCCAGAAACAGTGCAGCCCTGTCACTGTGTGACTGAAACAGAAACAGTGCAGCCCTCTCACTGTGTGACTGAACCAGAAACAGTGCAGCCATCTCACTGTATGACTGATCCTGAAACAGTGAACCCTTTCAATGTGTGACTGATCCTGAAACAGTGCAGCCCTCTCATGGTTTAACTGATCCTGAAACAGTGCAGCCATCTCACAGTGTGACTGATCCAGAAACAGTGCAGCCCTGTCACTGTGTGACTGAAACAGAAACAGTGCAGCCCTCTCACTGTGTGACTGAACCAGAAACAGTGCAGCCCTCTCACTTTGTGACTGAACCTGAAACAGTGCAGCCCTCTCATTGTATGACTGATACTGAAACAGTGCAGCCCTCACACGGTTTAAATGATCCTGAAAAAGTGCATCCCTCTCCTGGTGTGACTGAACCTGAAAAAGTGCAGCACTCTGACTGTGCGACTGAAACTGAAACAGTGCAGCCCTCTCACTGTGTGACTGATCCTGAAACAGTGCAGCCCTCTCACTGTGTGACTGATCCTGAAACAGTGCAGCCCTCTCACTGTGTCACTGATCCCAACAGTGCAGCTCTCTCACTGTGTGACTGATCCTGAAACATAGACGCCATTTAACTTTGCGACTGTACCTGAAACAGTGCAGCCCTCTCACTGTGTGACTGATCCTGAAACAGTGCAGCCCTCTCACTGTGTCACTGATCCTGAAACAGTGCATCCCTCTCACTGTCTGACTGATCCAGAAACAGTCCATTTGTCTCACTGTGTGTCTGAAACTGAAACAGTGCAGCCCTCTCACTTTGTGACTGAACCTGAATCAGTGCAGCCATATCACTGTGTGAATGAACCTGAAACAGTGCAGCCCTCTCATTGCGTGACAGATCCTGAAACACTGCAGCCCTCTCACTGTGTGAATGAACCTGAAACAGTGCAGCCCTCTCACTGTGTGACTGATCCTGAAACAGTGCAGCCCTCTCACTGTGTGACTGATACTGAAACAGTGCAGCCCTCTCACTGTGTGACTGATGCAGAAACATAGCAGCTATTTAACTATGTGACTGTAAATGAAACAATGCAGCCCTCTCACTGTATGACTGAAACTGAAACAGTGCATCCTTCTCACTTTGTGACTGAACCTGAAACAGTGCAGCTCTCTCACGGTCTGACTGATCCTGAAACAGTGCAGCACTCTCACTGTTTGACTGATCCAAAAACAGTGCAGCACTCACTGTGTGTAACTGAACCTGAAACAGTCCAGCCCTCTCACTGTGTCACTGATCCTGAAACAGTGCATAGCTCTCACTGTGTCACTGATCCTGAAACAGTGCAGCCCTCTCAATGTGACACTGATCCTAAAACTGTGCAGCCCTCTCACTGTGTCACTGATCCTGAAACAGTGTATCCCTCTCACGGTGTCATTGATCCAGATACATTGCAGCCTTCTCACTGTGCGACTAATCCCGATACAGTGCAGCCCTCTCACTCTGTGACTGATCCTGAAACAGAGCAGCTCTCTCACTGTGTGACTGATCCTGAAACAGTGCAGCCCTCTCACTTTCTGACTGATCCTGAAACAGTGCAGCCCTCTCACTGTGTGACTGACACTGAAACAATGCAGCCCTCTCATGGTTTAACTGATCCTGAAACAGTGCAGCCCTGTCACTGTTTGACTGAAACCGAAACAGTGCCTCCCTTTCACGGTGTGACTGAACCTGAAACAGCGATGCCCTCTCACTGAGTGGCAGATCCTGAAACACTGCAGCCCTCTCACTTTGTGACTGATTCTGAAACTGTGCAGCCATCTCACTCTGTGACTGATTCTGAAACAGTGCAGCCCTATCACTGTGTGACTGAACCGGAAACAGTGCAGCCCTCTCACTGTGTGACTGAACCGGAAACAGTGCAACCCTCTCACTGTATGACTGATCCTGAAACAGTGCACCCCTCTCACTTTGTGACTGATTCTGAAAGAGTGCAGCCCTCTCACTGTGTGACTGATTCTGAAACAGAGCAGCCCTCTCATGGTTTAACTGATCCTGAAACAGTACAGCGCTGTCACTGTTTGACTGATCTTAACACTTCCATCATTCTCACAGTACGGCTGATCCAGAAAGAGTGCAGCCCTCTCACTGTGTGACTTTTCCTGAAATACTGCAACCATCTCACAGTGTGAGTGATCCAGAAACAGTGCAGCCCTGTCACTGTGTGACTGAAACAGAAACAGTGCAGCCCTCTCACTGTGTGGTCCTGAAATACTGCAGCCATCACACAGTGAGACTGATCCAGAAACAGTGCAGTCCTGTCACTGTGTGACTGTACCTGAAACAGTGCAGCCCTCTCACTGTGTTACTGAACCAGAAACAGAGCAGCCCTCTACCTGTGTGACTGATCCTGAAACAGTGCAGCCATCTCACTGTGTGACTGATCCTGAAACAGTGAACCCTTTCAATGTGTGAGTGATCCTGAAACAGTGCAGCCCTCTCACGGTTTAACTGATCCTGAAACAGTGCAGCCCTCTCACTGTGTCACTGATACTGAAACAGTGCAGCCCTCTCACTGTTTGACTGATCGCGAAACAGTGCAGCCCTATCACTGCGTGACTGAACCGGAAACAGTGCAGCCCTCTCACTGTCTGACTGATCCTGAAGCAGTGCAGCTCTCTCACTGTATGACTGATCCTGAAACAGTGCAGCCCTCTCACTTTGTGACTGATCCTGAAACAGGGCAGCCATCTCACTGTGTGACTGATTCTGAAACAGAGCAGCCCTCTCATATTTTAACTGATCCTGAAACAGTACAGCGCTGCCACTGTTTGACTGATCCTTAATAGTTCGATCATTCTCACAGTTGGCTGATCCAGAAAGAGTGCAGCCCTCTCACTGTGTGACTTTTCCTGATATACTGCAGCCATCTCACAGTGTGACTGATCCAGAAACAGTGCAGCCCTGTCACTGTGTGACTGAAACAGAAACAGTGCAGCCCTCTCACTGTGTGACTGAACCAGAAACAGTGCAGCCATCTCACTGTGTGACTGATCCTGAAACAGTGAACCCTTTCAATGTGTGACTGATCCTGAAACAGTGCAGCCCTCTCATGGTTTAACTGATCCTGAAACAGTGCAGCCATCACACAGTGTGACTGATCCAGAAACAGTGCAGCCCTGTCACTGTGTGACTGAAACTGAAACAGTGCAGCCCTCTCACTTTGTGACTGAACCTGAAACAGTGCAGCCCTCTCATTGTATGACTGATACTGAAACAGTGCAGCCCTCACACGGTTTAAATGATCCTGAAAAAGTGCATCCCTCTCCTGGTGTGACTGAACCTGAAAAAGTGCAGCACTCTGACTGTGCGACTGAAACTGAAACAGTGCAGCCCTCTCTCTGTGTGACTGATCCTGAAACAGTGCAGCCCTCTCACTGTGTCACTGATCCCAACAGTGCAGGTCTCTCACTGTGTGACTGATCCTGAAACATAGACGCCATTTAACTTTGCGACTGTACCTGAAACAGTGCAGCACTCTCACTGTGTGACTGACATTGAAACAGTGCAGCCCTCTCACTGTGTGACTGACATTGAAACAGTGCAGCCTTCTCACTTTGTGACTGACCCTGAAACAGAGCAGCCCTCTCACTGTGTGACTGATTCTGAAAAAATGCAGCCCTCTCCCTGTGTCACTGATCCCAACAGTGCAGCCCTCTCAGTGTGTCACAGATCCTGAAACAGTGCAGCCCTCTCACTGTTTGACTGATCCTGAAACAGTGCATCCCTCTCACTGTGTGACTGATCCAGAAACAGTCCATTTGTCTCATTGTGTGTCTGAAACTGAAACAGTGCAGCCCTCTCACTTTGTGACTGAACCTGAATCAGTGCAGCCATCTCACTGTGTGAATGAACCTGAAACAGTGCAGCCCTCTCATTGTGTGGCAGATCCTGAAACACTGCAGCCCTCTCACTTTGTGACTGATTCTGAAACAGTGCAGCCATCTCACTGTGTGACTGATTCTGAAACAGTGCAGCCCTCTCACTGTGTGACTGAACCGGAAACAGTGCAGCCCTCTCACTGTGTGACTGAACCGGAAACAGTGCAACCCTCTCACTGTATGACTGATCCTGAAACAGTGCACCCCTCTCACTTTGTGACTGATTCTGAAAGAGTGCAGCCCTCTCACTGTGTGACTGATTCTGAAACAGAGCAGCCCTCTCATGGTTTAACTGATCCTGAAACAGTACAGCGCTGTCACTGTTTGACTGATCTTAACACTTCCATCATTCTCACAGTACGGCTGATCCAGAAAGAGTGCAGCCCTCTCACTGTGTGACTTTTCCTGAAATACTGCAACCATCTCACAGTGTGAGTGATCCAGAAACAGTGCAGCCCTGTCACTGTGTGACTGAAACAGAAACAGTGCAGCCCTCTCACTGTGTGGTCCTGAAATAATGCAGCCATCACACAGTGAGACTGATCCAGAAACAGTGCAGCCCTGTCACTGTGTGACTGAACCTGAAACAGTGCAGCCCTCTGACTGTGAGACTGAACCTGAAACAGTGCAACCCTCTCAGTGTGTCACTGATCCTGAAACAGTGCAGCACTCTCACTGTGTGACTGATCCTGAAACTGTGCAGTCTGCTCACTGTGTGACTGATACTGAAACAGTGCAGCCCTCTCTCTGTGTGACTGATGCAGAAACATAGCAGCTATTGAACTATGTGACTGTACCTGAAAGAGTGCAGCCATCTCACTGTGTGACTGAAACTGAAACATTGCAGCCTTCTCACTTTGTGACGGACCCTGAAATGGTGCAGCACTCAGACTGTGCGACTGAAACTGAAACAATGCAGCCCACTCACCGTTTAACTGATCCTGAAACAGTGCATCCCTCTCACAGTGTCATTGATCCAGATACATTGCAGCCCTCTCAGTGTGTGACTGATCCACAAACAGTGCAGCACTCACTATGTGTAACTGAACCTGAAACAGTCCAGCCCTCTCACTGTGTCACTGATCCTAAAACAGTGCAGCCATCTCACTGTGTCACTGATCGTGAATCTGTGCAGCCCTCTCACCGTTTAACTGATCCTGAAACAGTGCATCCCTCTCACTATGTCACTGATCCTGAAACAGTGCAGTCCTCAAACTGTGTGACTGATCCTGAAACAGTGAACCCTTTCAATGTGTGAGTGATCCTGAAACAGTGCAGCCCTCTCACGGTTTAACTGATCCTGAAACAGTGCAGCCCTCTCACTGTGTCACTGATCCTGAAACAGTGCAGCCCTCTCACTGTTTGACAGATCGCGAAACAGTGCAGCCCTCTCACTGTGTGACAGACACTGAAACAGTGCAGCCCTCTCACTTTGTGAATGAACCTGAAACAGTGCAGCCTTCACACTTTGTGACTGACCCTGAAACAGTGCAGCCCTCTCACTGTGTGACTGAAACTTAAACAGTGCATCATTCTCACTTTGTGACTGAACCTGAAACAGTGCAGCCCTCTGACTGTGAGACTGAACCTGAAACAGTGCAACCCTCTCAGTGTGTCACTGATCCTGAAACAGTGCAGCACTCTCACTGTGTGACTGATCCTGAAACTGTGCAGTCTGCTCACTGTGTGACTGATACTGAAACAGTGCAGCCCTCTCTCTGTGTGACTGATGCAGAAACATAGCAGCTATTGAACTATGTGACTGTACCTGAAAGAGTGCAGCCATCTCACTGTGTGACTGAAACTGAAACATTGCAGCCTTCTCACTTTGTGACGGACCCTGAAATGGTGCAGCACTCAGACTGTGCGACTGAAACTGAAACAATGCAGCCCTCTCTCTGTGTGACTGATCCTGAAGCAGTGCCACCCACTCACCGTTTAACTGATCCTGAAACAGTGCATCCCTCTCACAGTGTCATTGATCCAGATACATTGCAGCCCTCTCACTGTGTGACTGATCCTAAAACAATGCAGCCCTCTCATGGTTTAACTGATCCTGAAACAGTGCAGCCCTGTCACTGTTTGACTGAAACCGAAACAGTGCCTCCCTTTCACGGTGTGACTGAACCTGAAACAGCGATGCCCTCTCACTGAGTGGCAGATCCTGAAACACTGCAGCCCTCTCACTTTGTGACTGATTCTGAAACTGTGCAGCCATCTCACTCTGTGACTGATTCTGAAACAGTGCAGCCCTATCACTGTGTGACTGAACCGGAAACAGTGCAGCCCTCTCACTGTGTTACTGAACCGGAAACAGTGCAACCCTCTCACTGTATGACTGATCCTGAAACAGTGCACCCCTCTCACTTTGTGACTGATTCTGAAAGAGTGCAGCCCTCTCACTGTGTGACTGATTCTGAAACAGAGCAGCCCTCTCATGGTTTAACTGATCCTGAAACAGTACAGCGCTGTCACTGTTTGACTGATCTTAACACTTCCATCATTCTCACAGTACGGCTGATCCAGAAAGAGTGCAGCCCTCTCACTGTGTGACTTTTCCTGAAATACTGCAACCATCTCACAGTGTGAGTGATCCAGAAACAGTGCAGCCCTGTCACTGTGTGACTGAAACAGAAACAGTGCAGCCCTCTCACTGTGTGGTCCTGAAATACTGCAGCCATCACACAGTGAGACTGATCCAGAAACAGTGCAGCCCTGTCACTGTGTGACTGAAACAGAAACAGTGCAGCCCTCTCACTGTGTTACTGAACCTGAAACAGAGCAGCCCTCTACCTGTGTGACTGATCCTGAAACAGTGCAGCCATCTCACTGTGTGACTGATCCTGAAACAGTGAACCCTTTCAATGTGTGAGTGATCCTGAAACAGTGCAGCCCTCTCACGGTTTAACTGATCCTGAAACAGTGCAGCCCTCTCACTGTGTCACTGATAATGAAACAGTGCAGCCCTCTCACTGTTTGACTGATCGCGAAACAGTGCAGCCCTCTCACTGTGTCACTGATCCCAACAGTGCAGGTCTCTCACTGTGTGACTGATCCTGAAACATAGACGCCATTTAACTTTGCGACTGTACCTGAAACAGTGCAGCACTCTCACTGTGTGACTGACATTGAAACAGTGCAGCCCTCTCACTGTGTGACTGACATTGAAACAGTGCAGCCTTCTCACTTTGTGACTGACCCTGAAACAGAGCAGCCCTCTCACTGTGTGACTGATTCTGAAAAAATGCAGCCCTCTCCCTGTGTCACTGATCCCAACAGTGCACCCCTCTCAGTGTGTCACAGATCCTGAAACAGTGCAGCCCTCTCACTGTTTGACTGATCCTGAAACAGTGCATCCCTCTCACTGTGTGACTGATCCAGAAACAGTCCATTTGTCTCATTGTGTGTCTGAAACTGAAACAGTGCAGCCCTCTCACTTTGTGACTGATTCTGAAACAGTGCAGCCATCTCACTGTGTGACTGATTCTGAAACAGTGCAGCCCTCTCACTGTTTGACTGATCCTGAAACAGTGCATCCCTCTCACTGTGTGACTGATCCAGAAACAGTCCATTTGTCTCATTGTGTGTCTGAAACTGAAACAGTGCAGCCCTCTCACTTTGTGACTGAACCTGAATCAGTGCAGCCATCTCACTGTGTGAATGAACCTGAAACAGTGCCTCCCTCTCACTGTGTGACTGAACCTGAAACAGCGATGCCCTCTCACTGAGTGGCAGATCCTGAAACACTGCAGCCCTCTCACTTTGTGACTGATTCTGAAACAGTGCAGCCATCTCACTGTGTGACTGATTCTGAAACAGTGCAGCCCTCTCACTGTGTGACTGAACCGGAAACAGTGCAGCCCTCTCACTGTGTGACTGAACCGGAAACAGTGCAACCCTCTCACTGTATGACTGATCCTGAAACAGTGCACCCCTCTCACTTTGTGACTGATTCTGAAAGAGTGCAGCCCTCTCACTGTGTGACTGATTCTGAAACAGAGCAGCCCTCTCATGGTTTAACTGATCCTGAAACAGTACAGCGCTGTCACTGTTTGACTGATCTTAACACTTCCATCATTCTCACAGTACGGCTGATCCAGAAAGAGTGCAGCCCTCTCACTGTGTGACTTTTCCTGAAATACTGCAACCATCTCACAGTGTGAATGATCCAGAAACAGTGCAGCCCTGTCACTGTGTGACTGAAACAGAAACAGTGCAGCCCTCTCACTGTGTGGTCCTGAAATAATGCAGCCATGACACAGTGAGACTGATCCAGAAACAGTGCAGCCCTGTCACTGTGTGACTGTACCTGAAACAGTGCAGCCCTCTCACTGTGTTACTGAACCAGAAACAGTGAACCCTTTCAATGTGTGAGTGATCCTGAAACAGTGCAGCCCTCTCACGGTTTAACTGATCCTGAAACAGTGCAGCCCTCTCACTGTGTCACTGATAATGAAACAGTGCAGCCCTCTCACTGTTTGACTGATCGCGAAACAGTGCAGCCCTCTCACTGTGACACTGATCCTGAAAGAGTGCAGCCCTCTCACTGTGTCACTGATACTGAAACAGTGCAGCCCTCTCACTGTTTGACTGATCGCGAAACAGTGCAGCCCTATCACTGCGTGACTGATCCAGAAAAGGTCCATGTTTCTCACTGTGTGACTGAACATGAAACTGTGCAGCCCTCTCACTTTGTGACTGAACCTGAAACAGTGCAGCCATCTCTCTGTGTGACTGATCCTGAAACAGTGCAGCCCTCTCACTTTGTCACTGATCCTGAAAAAGTGCAGCCCTCTCACTGTGTCACTGATCCTGAAACAGTGCAGTCTTCACACTGTGTGACTGATCCTGTAACAGTGCAGCCCTCTCACTGTTTGACTGATCGCGAAACAGTGCAGCCCTCTCACTGTGTCACTGATCCTGAAACAGTGCAGCCCTCTCACTGTGTCACTGATACTGAAACAGTGCAGCCCTCTCACTGTTTGACTGATCGCGAAACAGTGCAGCCCTATCACTGCGTGACTGAACCGGAAACAGTGCAGCCCTCTCACTGTCTGACTGATCCTGAAGCAGTGCAGCTCTCTCACTGTATGACTGATCCTGAAACAGTGCAGCCCTCTCACTTTGTGACTGATCCTGAAACAGGGCAGCCATCTCACTGTGTGACTGATTCTGAAACAGAGCAGCCCTCTCATATTTTAACTGATCCTGAAACAGTACAGCGCTGCCACTGTTTGACTGATCCTTAATAGTTCGATCATTCTCACAGTTGGCTGATCCAGAAAGAGTGCAGCCCTCTCACTGTGTGACTTTTCCTGATATACTGCAGCCATCTCACAGTGTGACTGATCCAGAAACAGTGCAGCCCTGTCACTGTGTGACTGAAACAGAAACAGTGCAGCCCTCTCACTGTGTGACTGAACCAGAAACAGTGCAGCCATCTCACTGTGTGACTGATCCTGAAACAGTGAACCCTTTCAATGTGTGACTGATCCTGAAACAGTGCAGCCCTCTCATGGTTTAACTGATCCTGAAACAGTGCAGCCATCTCACAGTGTGACTGATCCAGAAACAGTGCAGCCCTGTCACTGTGTGACTGAAACAGAAACAGTGCAGCCCTCTCACTGTGTGACTGAACCAGAAACAGTGCAGCCCTCTCACTTTGTGACTGAACCTGAAACAGTGCAGCCCTCTCATTGTATGACTGATACTGAAACAGTGCAGCCCTCACACGGTTTAAATGATCCTGAAAAAGTGCATCCCTCTCCTGGTGTGACTGAACCTGAAAAAGTGCAGCACTCTGACTGTGCGACTGAAACTGAAACAGTGCAGCCCTCTCTCTGTGTGACTGATCCTGAAACAGTGCAGCCCTCTCACTGTGTCACTGATCCCAACAGTGCAGCTCTCTCACTGTGTGACTGATCCTGAAACATAGACGCCATTTAACTTTGCGACTGTACCTGAAACAGTGCAGCACTCTCACTGTGTGACTGACATTGAAACAGTGCAGCCTTCTCACTTTGTGACTGACCCTGAAACAGAGCAGCCCTCTCACTGTGTGACTGATTCTGAAAAAATGCAGCCCTCTCCCTGTGTCACTGATCCCAACAGTGCAGCCCTCTCAGTGTGTCACAGATCCTGAAACAGTGCAGCCCTCTCACTGTTTGACTGATCCTGAAACAGTGCATCCCTCTCACTGTGTGACTGAACCTGAATCAGTGCAGCCATCTCACTGTGTGAATGAACCTAAAACAGTGCAGCCCTCTCATTGTGTGGCAGATCCTGAAACACTGCAGCCCTCTCACTTTGTGACTGATTCTGAAACACTGCAGCCATCTCACTCTGTGACTGATTCTGAAACCGTGCAGCCCTCTCACTGTGTGACTGAACCGGAAACAGTGCAACCCTCTCACTGTATGACTGATCCTGAAACAGTGCACCCCTCTCACTTTGTGACTGATTCTGAAAGAGTGCAGCCCTCTCACTGTGTGACTGATTCTGAAACAGAGCAGCCCTCTCATGGTTTAACTGATCCTGAAACAGTACAGCGCTGTCACTGTTTGACTGATCTTAACACTTCCATCATTCTCACAGTACGGCTGATCCAGAAAGAGTGCAGCCCTCTCACTGTGTGACTTTTCCTGAAATACTGCAACCATCTCACAGTGTGAGTGATCCAGAAACAGTGCAGCCCTGTCACTGTGTGACTGAAACAGAAACAGTGCAGCCCTCTCACTGTGTGGTCCTGAAATACTGCAGCCATCACACAGTGAGACTGATCCAGAAACAGTGCAGCCCTGTCACTGTGTGACTGTACCTGAAACAGTGCAGCCCTCTCACTGTGTTACTGAACCAGAAACAGTGAACCCTTTCAATGTGTGAGTGATCCTGAAACAGTGCAGCCCTCTCACGGTTTAACTGATCCTGAAACAGTGCAGCCCTCTCACTGTGTCACTGATAATGAAACAGTGCAGCCCTCTCACTGTTTGACTGATCGCAAAACAGTGCAGCCCTCTCACTGTGTCACTGATCCTGAAGAGTGCAGCCCTCTCACTGTGTCACTGATACTGAAACAGTGCAGCCCTCTCACTGTTTGACTGATCGCGAAACAGTGCAGCCCTATCACTGCGTGACTGATCCAGAAAAGGTCCATGTTTCTCACTGTGTGACTGAACATGAAACTGTGCAGCCCTCTCACTTTGTGACTGAACCTGAAACAGTGCAGCCCTCTCTCTGTGTGACTGATCCTGAAACAGTGCAGCCCTCTCACTTTGTCACTGATCCTGAAAAAGTGCAGCCCTCTCACTGTGTCACTGATCCTGAAACAGTGCAGTCTTCACACTGTGTGACTGATCCTGTAACAGTGCAGACCTCTCACTGTGTGACTGATCCTGAAACAGTGCAGCCCACTCAATGTGTGACTGAACCGGAAACAGTGCAGCCCTCTCACTGTCTGACTGATCCTGAAGCAGTGCAGCCCTCTCACTTTGTGACTGATCCTGAAACAGGGCAGCCATCTCACTGTGTGACTGATTCTGAAACAGAGCAGCCCTCTCATATTTTAACTGATCCTGAAACAGTACAGCGCTGCCACTGTTTGACTGATCCTTAATAGTTCGATCATTCTCACAGTTGGCTGATCCAGAAAGAGTGCAGCCCTCTCACTGTGTGACTTTTCCTGATATACTGCAGCCATCTCACAGTGTGACTGATCCAGAAACAGTGCAGCCCTGTCACTGTGTGACTGAAACAGAAACAGTGCAGCCCTCTCACTGTGTGACTGAACCAGAAACAGTGCAGCCATCTCACTGTGTGACTGATCCTGAAACAGTGAACCCTTTCAATGTGTGACTGATCCTGAAACAGTGCAGCCCTCTCATGGTTTAACTGATCCTGAAACAGTGCAGCCATCTCACAGTGTGACTGATCCAGAAATAGTGCAGCCCTGTCACTGTGTGACTGAAACAGAAACAGTGCAGCCCTCTCACTGTGTGACTGAACCAGAAACAGTGCAGCCCTCTCACTTTGTGACTGAACCTGAAACAGTGCAGCCCTCTCATTGTATGACTGATACTGAAACAGTGCAGCCCTCACACGGTTTAAATGATCCTGAAAAAGTGCATCCCTCTCCTGGTGTGACTGAACCTGAAACAGTGCAGCACTCTGACTGTGCGACTGAAACTGAAACAGTGCAGCCCTCTCTCTGTGTGACTGATCCTGAAACAGTGCAGCCCTCTCACTGTGTCACTGATCCCAACAGTGCAGCTCTCTCACTGTGTGACTGATCCTGAAACATAGACGCCATTTAACTTTGCGACTGTACCTGAAACAGTGCAGCACTCTCACTGTGTGACTGACATTGAAACAGTGCAGCCTTCTCACTTTGTGACTGACCCTGAAACAGAGCAGCCCTCTCACTGTGTGACTGATTCTGAAAAAATGCAGCCCTCTCCCTGTGTCACTGATCCCAACAGTGCACCCCTCTCACTGTGTCACTGATCCTGAAACAGTGCAGCCCTCTCACTGTGTGACTGATCCTGAAACAGTGCATCCCTCTCACTGTGTGACTGATCCAGAAACAGTCCATTTAACTCACTGTGTGTCTGAAACTGAAACAGTGCAGCCCACTCATTTTGTGACTGAACCTGAATCAGTGCAGCCATCTCACTGTGTGAATGAACCTGAAACAGTGCAGCCCTCTCACTGTGTCACTGATCCTGAAACACTGCAGCCCTCTCACTGTGTGAATGAACCTGAAACAGTGCAGCCCTCTCACTGTGTGAATGAACCTGAAACAGTGCAGCCTTCACACTTTGTGACTGACCCTGAAACAGTGCAGCACTCTGACTGTGTGACTGAACCTGAAACAGTGCAGCCCTCTCACTTTGTCACTGATCCTGAAAAAGTGCAGCCCTCTCACTGTGTCACTGATCCTGAAACAGTGCAGTCCTCACACAGTGTGTCTGATCCTGAAACAGTGCAGACCACTCACTGTGTGACTGATCCTGAAACAGTGCAGCTCTCCAATTGTGTGACTATTCCTGAAACAGTGCAGCCCCTTCACTGTGTGACTGATACTGAAACAGTGCAGCCTACTCACGGTTTAACTGATCCTGAAACAGCGCAGCCCTCTCACTGTGTGACTGACCCTGAAAAAGTGCAGCCCTCTCACTGTGTGACTGAAACTGAAACAGTGCAGCCTTCTCACTTTGTGACTGACCCTGAAAAAGTGCAGCCCTCTCACTGTGTGACTGATCCTGAAACAGTACAGCCCTGTCACGGTTTAACAGATCCTGAAACAGTGCAGCCCTCTCACTGTGACACTGATCCTGAAACAGTGCAGCCCTCTCACTGTGCGACTGATCCTAATACAGTGCAGCCCTCTCACTCTGTGACTGATCCTGAAACAGTGCAGCTCTCTCACTGTTTCACTCATCCTGAAACAGTGCAGCCCTCTAACTGTGTGACTGATCCTGAAACAGTGCAGCCCTCTCACTGTGTGACCGATCCTGAAACAGTGCAGCCCTCTCAATTTGGCACTGAACCTGAAACAGTCCAGCCCTCTCACTGTGTCACTGATCCTGAAACAGTGCAGCCCTCTCACTGTGTCACTGATCCTGAAACAGTGCAGCCCTCCCACTGTGTCACTGATCCTGAAACAGTGCAGCCCTCTCACTGTGTCACTGATCCTGAAACAGTCCAGGCCTCTCACTGTGTAACTGAATCTGAAACAGTCCAGCCCTCTCACTGTGTCACTGATCCTGAAACAGTGCAGCCCTCTCACTGTGTGACTGACCTTGAAACAGTGCAGCCCACTCACTGTGTGACTGATCCTGAAACAGTGTAGCCCTCTCACTGTGTGACTGATCCTGAAACAGTGCAGCCCTCTCACTGTGTGACTGATCCTGAAACAGTGCAGCAATCTCACTGTGACACTGATACTAAAATATTGCAGCCCTCTCACTGTGACACTGATCCTGAAACAGAGCAGATCTCTCACTGTGTCACTGATCCTGTAACAGTGCAGCCCTCTCACTGTGTCACTGATCCTGAAACAGTGCAGCCCTCTAAAAGTGTCATTGATCCAGATACATTACAGCCCTCTCACTGTACGACTGATCCTAATACAGTGCAGCCCTCTCACTCTGTGACTGATCCTGAAACAGTGCAGCTCTCTCACTGTTTCACTCATCCTGAAACAGTGCAGCCCTCTCACTGTGTGACTGATCTTGAAACAGTGCAGCCCTTTCACTGTGTGACCGATCCTGAAACAGTGCAGCCCTCTCAATGTGGCACTGAACCTGAAACAGTGCAGCCCTCTCACTGTGTCACTGATCCTGAAACAGTGCAGCCCTCCCACTGTGTCACTGATCCTGAAACAGTGCAGCCCTCTCACTGTGTCACTGATCCTGAAACAGTCCAGGCCTCTCACTGTGTAACTGAACCTGAAACAGTCCAGCCCTCTCACTGTGTCACTGATCCTGAAACAGTGCAGCCCTCTCACTGTGTGACTGACCTTGAAACAGTGCAGCCCTCTCACTGTGTGACTGATCCTGAAACAGTGTAGCCCTCTCACTGTGTGACTGATCCTGAAAGAGTGCAGCCCTCTCACTGTGTGACTGATCCTGAAACAGTCCAGCCCTCTCACTGTGTCACTGATCCTGAAACAGTGCAGCCCTCTCACTGTGTGATTGATCCTGAAATAGAGCAGCCCTCTCACTGTGTGACTGATCCTGAAACAGTGCAGCCCTCTCACTGTGTGACTGATCCTGAAACAGTGCAGCAATCTCACTGTGACACTGATACTAAAATATTGCAGCCCTCTCACTGTGACACTGATCCTGAAACAGTGCAGATCTCTCACTGTGTCACTGATCCTGTAACAGTGCAGCCCTCTCACTGTGTGACTGAAACTGAAACAGTGCAGCCCTCTCAATGAGTGACTGATCCTGATACAGTGCAGCCCTCTCACGGTATAACTGATCCTGAAACAGGGCATCTCTCTCACTGTGTGACTGATCCTGAAACAGTGCAGCCCTCTCACTGTGTGACTGATACTGAAACAGTCCAGCCCTCCCACTGTGAGATTGAAACTGAAACAGTGCAGCCCTCTCTCAGTGTGACTGATCCTGAAACAAAGCATTCCTCTCACTGTGTCACTGATCCTGAAACAGTGCAGCCATCTCGCTGTGTGACTGATCCTGAAAGAGTGCAGCCCTCTCACTGTGACACTGATCCTGAAACAGAGCAGATCTCAAACTGTGTCACTGATCCTGTAACAGTGCAGCCCTCTCACTGTGTCACTGATCCTGAAACAGTGCAGCCCTCTAAAAGTGTCATTGATCCAGATACATTACAGCCCTCTCACTGTGCGACTGATCCTAATACAGTGCAGCCCTCTCACTCTGTGACTGATCCTGAAACAGTGCAGCTCTCTCACTGTTTCACTCATCCTGAAACAGTGCAGCCCTCTAACTGTGTGACTGATCCTGAAACAGTGCAGCCCTCTCACTGTGTGACCGATCCTGAAACAGTGCAGCCCTCTCAATTTGGCACTAAACCTGAAACAGTCCAGCCCTCTCACTGTGTCACTGATCCTGAAACAGTGCAGCCCTCTCACTGTGTCACTGATCCTGAAACAGTGCAGCCCTCCCACTGTGTCACTGATCCTGAAACAGTGCAGCCCTCTCACTGTGTCACTGATCCTGAAACAGTCCAGGCCTCTCACTGTGTAACTGAACCTGAAACAGTCCAGCCCTCTCACTGTGTCACTGATCCTGAAACAGTGCAGCCCTCTCACTGTGTGACTGACCTTGAAACAGTGCCGCCCTCTCACTGCGTGACTGATCCTGAAACAGTGTAGCCCTCTCACTGTGTGACTGATCCTGAAACAGTGCAGCCCTCTCACTGTGTGACTGATCCTGAAACAGTGCAGCAATCTCACTGTGACACTGATACTAAAATATTGCAGCCCTCTCACTGTGACACTGATCCTGAAACAGAGCAGATCTCGCACTGTGTCACTGATCCTGTAACAGTGCAGCCCTCTCACTGTGTCACTGATCCTGAAACAGTGCAGCCCTCTAAAAGTGTCATTGATCCAGATACATTACAGCCCTCTCACTGTGCGACTGATCCTAATACAGTGCAGCCCTCTCACTCTGTGACTGATCCTGAAACAGTGCAGCTCTCTCACTGTTTCACTCATCCTGAAACAGTGCAGCCCTCTCACTGTGTGACTGATCTTGAAACAGTGCAGCCCTCTCACTGTGTGACCGATCCTGAAACAGTGCAGCCCTCTCAATGTGGCACTGAACCTGAAACAGTGCAGCCCTCTCACTGTGTCACTGATCCTGAAACAGTGCAGCCCTCTCACTGTGTCACTGATCCTGAAACAGTGCAGCCCTCCCACTGTGTCACTGATCCTGAAACAGTGCAGCCCTCTCACTGTGTCACTGATCCTGAAACAGTCCAGGCCTCTCACTGTGTAACTGAACCTGAAACAGTCCAGCCCTCTCACTGTGTCACTGATCCTGAAACAGTGCAGCCCTCTCACTGTGTGACTGACCTTGAAACAGTGCAGCCCTCTCACTGTGTGACTGATCCTGAAACAGTGTAGCCCTCTCACTGTGTGACTGATCCTGAAAGAGTGCAGCCCTCTCACTGTGTGACTGATCCTGAAACAGTCCAGCCCTCTCACTGTGTCACTGATCCTGAAACAGTGCAGCCCTCTCACTGTGTGATTGATCCTGAAATAGAGCAGCCCTCTCACTGTGTGACTGATCCTGAAACAGTGCAGCCCTCTCACTGTGTGACTGATCCTGAAACAGTGCAGCAATCTCACTGTGACACTGATACTAAAATATTGCAGCCCTCTCACTGTGACACTGATCCTGAAACAGTGCAGATCTCTCACTGTGTCACTGATCCTGTAACAGTGCAGCCCTCTCACTGTGTGACTGAACCTGAAACAGTGCAGCCCTCTCAATGAGTGACTGATCCTGATACAGGGCAGCCCTCTCACGGTTTAACTGATCCTGAAACAGGGCATCTCTCTCACTGTGTGACTGATCCTGAAACAGTGCAGCCCTCTCACTGTGTGACTGATACTGAAACAGTCCAGCCCTCCCACTGTGAGATTGAAACTGAAACAGTGCAGCCCTCTCTCAGTGTGACTGATCCTGAAACAAAGCATTCCTCTCACTGTGTCACTGATCCTGAAACAGTGCAGCCCTCTCACTATGTGACTGATCCTGAAACAGTGCAGCCCTCTCACGGTGTCACAGATCCTGAAAGAGTGCAGCCCTCTCACTGTGACACTGATCCTGAAACAGTGCAGCCCTCTAAAAGTGTCATTGATCCAGATACATTACAGCCCTCTCACTGTGCGACTGATCCTAATACAGTGCAGCCCTCTCACTCTGTGACTGATCCTGAAACAGTGCAGCTCTCTCACTGTTTCACTCATCCTGAAACAGTGCAGCCCTCTCACTGTGTGACTGATCTTGAAAAAGTGCAGCCCTCTCACTGTGTGACCGATCCTGAAACAGTGCAGCCCTCTCAATGTGGCACTGAACCTGAAACAGTGCAGCCCTCTCACTGTGTCACTGATCCTGAAACAGTGCAGCCCTCTCACTGTGTCACTGATCCTGAAACAGTGCAGCCCTCCCACTGTGTCACTGATCCTGAAACAGTGCAGCCCTCTCACTGTGTCACTGATCCTGAAACAGTCCAGGCCTCTCACTGTGTCACTGATCCTGAAACAGTGCAGCCCTCTCACTGTGTGACTGAACCTGAAACAGTCCAGCCCTCTCACTGTGTCACTGATCCTGAAACAGTGCAGCCCTCTCACTGTGTGACTGACCTTGAAACAGTGCAGCCCTCTCACTGTGTGACTGATCCTGAAACAGTGCAGCCATCTCACTGTGTGACTGATGCTGAAACAGTGCAGCCCTCTCACTGTGTGACTGACCTTGAAACAGTGCAGCCCTCTCACTGTGTGACTGATCCTGAAACAGTGCAGCCATCTCGCTGTGTGACTGATCCTGAAAGAGTGCAGCCCTCTCACTGTGTGACTGATCCTGAAACAGTGCAGCCATCTCACTGTGTGACTGATCCTGAAACAGTGCAGCCATCTCACGGTGTGACTGATCCTGAAACAGTGCAGCCCTCTCACTGTGTGACTGATCCTGAAACAGTGCAGCAATCTCACTGTGTGACAGATCCTGAAACAGTGCAGCCCTCTCACTGGGTGAATGATCCTGAAACAGTGCAGCCCTCTCACGGTTTAACTGATCCTGAAACAGTGCATCCCTCTCTCTGTGTGACTGATCCTGAAACAGTGCAGCCCTCTCTATGTGTAACTGAACCTGAAACAGTCCAGCCCTCTCACTGTGACACTGATCCTGAAACAGTGCAGACCTCTCACTGTGTCATTGATCCTGAAACAGTGCAGCCCTCTCACGCTTTAACTGATCCTGAAACAGTGCATCCCTCTCACTGTGTGACTGATCCTGAAACAGTGCAGCCATCACAGGGTGTCACTGACCCTGATACTGTGCAGCCCTCTCACTTTGTGACTGATCCTGAAACAGTGCAGCCATCTCAGGGTGTCACTGACCCTGAAACAGTGCAGCCCTCTCACTGTGTGACTGATCCTAAACAGTGCAGCCATTTCAGGGTGTCACTGATCCTGAAATAGTGCAGCCCTCTCATTGTTGAACTGATCCTGATACAGTGCATCCTTCTCACTGTGTGACCGATTCTATAACAGTGCAGCACTCTCACAGTGTGACTGATCCTGAATCAGTGCAGCCCTCTCACTGTGTCACTGATCCTGAAACAGTGCAGCTCTCTCACGGTTTAACTGATCCTGAAACAGTGCAGCCCTCTCAGTGTGTGACTGATCCCAACAGTGCAGCATTCTCCCTGTGTGACTGATCCTGAAACAGTGCATACCTCTCACTGTGTCACTGATCCTGTAACATTGCAGCCTTCTCACTGTGACACTGATCCCGATAGAGTGCAGCCCTCTCTCTGTGTCACTGATCCTGAAACAGTGCAGCCCACTTGCTGTGTGACTGATCCTGAAACAGTGCAGCCCTCTCACTGTGTCACTGATCCTGAAACAGTGCAGCCCTCTCACTGTGAGACTGATCCAAAAACAGTGCAGCCCTCTCACTGTGTGACTGATCCTGAAACAGTGCAGCCCTCTCACCGGGTCACTGATCCAAAAACAGTGCAGCATTCTCACTGTGTGACTGATCCAGAAACAGTGCAGCCCTCTCAGTGTGTGACTGATCCCAACAGTGCAGCATTCTCCCTGTGTGACTGATCCTGAAACAGTGCAGACCTCTCACTGTGTCACTGATCCTGTAACATTGCAGCCTTCTCACTGTGACACTGATCCCGATAGAGTGCAGCCCTCTCTCTGTGTCACTGATCCTGAAACAGTGCAGCCCACTTGCTGTGTGACTGATCCTGAAACAGTGCAGCCCTCTCACTGGGAGACAGATCCGGAAACAGTGCAGCCCGCTCACTGTGTCACTCATCCAAAAACAGTGCAGCCCTCTCACTGTGTGACTGATCCTGAAACAGTGCAGCCCTCTCACTGGGTCACTGATCCAAAAACAGTGCAGCATTCTCACTGTGCGACTGATCCAGAAACAGTGCAGCCCTCTCACGGTTCATCTGATCCTGAAACAGTGCATAACTCTCACCGTGTCACTTCTCCTGATACAGTGCAGCCCTCTCACTGTGTGACTGATCCTGAAACAGTGCAGCCCTGTCACTGTGTGTCTGATACTGAAACAGTGCAGCCCTACCACTGTGTGACTGATCCTGAAACTCCGCAGCCCTCTCACTGTGTGACTGAAACTGAAGCAGTGCAGCCATCTCACTGTGTCAGTGATCCTGAAACAATGCAGCTCAATCACTGTGTGACTGATCCTGAAACAGTGCAGCCCTCTCACTGGGTCACTAATCCTGAAACATTGCAGCCATCTCACTGTGTGACAGATTCAGAAATGTTGCAGGCCTCTCATTGTGTCACAGATCCAGAAACAGTGCAGCACTCTCACTGTGTCACTGATCCAGATACATTACAGCCCTCTCACTGTGCGACTGATCCTAAAACAGTGCAGCCCTCTCACTCTGTGACTGATCCTGAAACAGTGCAGCCATCTCACTGTGTGACTGATCCTGAAACAGTGCCGCCATCTCACTGTGTGACTGATCCTGAAACAGTGCAGCCCTCTCACTGTGTGACAGATCCTGAAACAGTGCAGCCCTCTCACGGTTTAACTGATCCTGAAACAGTGCATCCCTCTCTCTGTGTGACTGATCCTGAAACAGTGCAGCCCTCTCACTGTGACACTGATCCTGAAACAATGCAGACCTCTCACTGTGTCACTGATCCTGAAACAGTGCAGCCCTCTCATGCTTTAACTGATCGTGAAACAGTGCAGCCCTCTCACTGTGTGACAGATCCTGAAACAGTGCAGCCATCACAGGGTGTCACTGACCCTGATAAAGTGCAGCGCTCTCACTGTGTGACTGATCCTGAAACAGTGCAGCCATCTCAGGGTGTCACTGATCCTGAAACAGTGCAGCCCTCTCACTGTGAGACTGAAACTGAAACAGTGCAAACCTCTCACTGTGTCAGTGATCCTGAAAAAGCGCAGCCCTCTAACTGTGTGACAGATCCTGAAACAGTGCAGCCCTCTCTCAGTGTGACTGATCCTGAAACAGTGCAGCCCTCTCGCTGTGTGACTGATCCTGAAAGAGTGCAGCCCTCTCACTGTGTGACTGATCCTGAAACAGTGCAGCCATCTCACTGTGTGACTGATCCTGAAACAGTGCAGCCCTCTCACTGTGTGACTGATCCTGAAAGAGTGCAGCCCTCTCACTGTGTGACTGATCCTGAAACAGTGCAGCCATCTCATTGTGTGACTTTTCCTGAAACAGTGCAGCAATCTCACTGTGTGACAGATCCTGAAACAGTGCAGCCCTGTCACTGGGTGACTGATCCTGAAACAGTGCAGCCCTCTCTCTGTGTGACTGATCCTGAAACAGTGCAGCCCTCTCTATGTGTAACTGAACCTGAAACAGTCCAGCCCTCTCACTGTGACACTGATCCTGAAACAGTGCAGCCCTCTCACGCTTTAACTGATCCTGAAACAGTGCATCCCTCTCACTTTGTGACTGATCCTGAAACAGTGCATCCTTCTCACTGTGTGACCGATCCTATAACAGTGCAGCACTCTCACAGTGTGACTGATCCCGAATCAGTGCAGCCCTCTCACTGTGTCACTGATCCTGAAACAGTGCAGCTCTCTCACTGTGTCACTGATCCTGAAACAGTGCAGCTCTCTCACGGTTTACCTGATCCTGAAACAGTGCATCCCTCTCACTTTGTGACTGATCCTGAAACAGTGCATCCTTCTCACTGTGTGACCGATCATATAACAGTGCAGCACTCTCACAGTGTGACTGATCCTGAATCAGTGCAGCCCTCTCACTGTGTCACTGATCCTGAAACAGTGCAGCCCTCTCACTGTGTCACTGATCCTGTAACATTGCAGCCTTCTCACTGTGACACTGATCCCGATACAGTGCAGCCCTCTCTCTGTGTCACTGATCCTGAAACAGTGCAGCCCTCTCACTGTGAGACTGATCCTGAAACAGTGCAGCCCGCTCACTGTGTCACTCATCCAAAAACAGTGCAGCCCTCTCACTGTGTGACTGAAACTGAAACAGTGCAGCGCTCTCACTCTTTGAATGAACCTGAAACAGTGCAGCCCTCTCACTGGGTCACTGATCCAAAAACCGTACAGCATTCTCACTGTGTGACTGATCCAGAAACAGGGCAGCCCTCTCTCTCTGTGCCACTGATCCTGAAACAGTGCAGCCCTCTCACGGTTCAACTGATCCTGAAACAGTGCATCACTCTCACCGTGTCAATTCTCCTGATACAGTGCAGCCCTCTCACTGTGGGACTGAACCAGAAACAGTGCAGCCCTGTCACTGTGTGTCTGATACTGAAACAGTGCAGCCCTACCACTGTGTGACTGATCCAGAAACTCCGCAGCCCTCTCACTGTGTGACTGAAACTGAAGCAGTGCAGCCCTCTCACTGGGTCAGTGATCCTGAAACAATGCAGCTCTATCACTGTGTGAACTGATCCTGAAACAGTGCATCCCTCTCACTGGGACAGTAATCCTGAAACATTGCAGCCATCTCACTGTGTGACAGATTCAGAAATGTTGCAGGCCTCTCATTGTGTCACAGATCCAGAAACAGTGCAGCCCTCTCACTGTGTCACTGATCCTGAAACAGTGCAGCCCTCTCACTGTGTGACTGATCCTGAAACAGTGCAGTCCTCACACTGTGTGTCTGATCCTGAAACAGTGCAGCTCTCTCATTGTGTGACTATTCCTGAAACAATGCAGCCCTTTCACTGTGTGACTGATACTGAAACAGTGCAGCCCTCTCACTGTGTGACTGAAACTGAAACAGTGCAGCCCTCTCACTTTGTGACTGACCCTGAAACAGTGCAGCCCTCTCACTGTGTGACTGATACTGAAACAGTGCAGCCCTGTCACGGTTTAACAGATCCTGAAACAGTGCAGCCCTCTCACTGTGACACTGATCCTGAAACAGTGCAGCCCTCTCACTGTGTGACTAATCCTGAAACAGTGCAGCCCTCTCACTGTGTCACTGATCCTGAAACAGTGCAGCCCTCTCACTGTGTCACTGAGCCTGGAATATTGCAGCCCTCTCACTGTGACACTGATCCTGAAACAGTGCATCCCTCTCACTTTGTGACTGATCCTGAAACAGTGCACCCCTCTCACTGTGTGACCGATCCTATAACAGTGCAGCACTCTCACAGTGTGACTGATCCTGAAACAGTGCAGCCCTCTCACTGTGTCACTGATCCTGAAACAGTGCAGCCCTCTCACTGTGTCACTGATCCTGAAACAGTGCAGCTGTCTCACGGTTTAACTGATCCTGAAACAGTGCAGCCCTGTCAGTGTGTGACTGATCCCAACAGTGCAGCATTCTCCCTGTGTGACTGATCCTGAAACAGTGCAGACCTCTCACTGTGTCACTGATCCTGTAACATTGCAGCCTTCTCACTGTGACACTGATCCCAACAGTGCAGCATTCTCCCTGTGTGACTGATCCTGAAACAGTGCAGACATCTCACTGTGTCACTGATCCTGTAACATTGCAGCCTTCTCACTGTGACACTGATCCCGATACAGTGCAGCCCTCTCTCTGTGCCACTGATCCTGAAACAGTGCAGCCCTCTCACTGTATGACTGATCCTGAAACAGTGCAGCCCTCTCACTGTGACACTGATCCTGAAACAGTGCAGCCCTCTCACTGTGTGACTCATCCTGAAACAGTGCAGCCCTCTCAAAGTGTCACTGATCCTGAAACAGTGCAGCCCTCTCACAGTGTCATTGATCCAGATACATTACAGCCCTCTAACTGTGCGATTGATCCTAAAACAGTGCAGCTCCCTCACTGTTTCACTCATCCTGAAACAGTGCAGCCCTCTCACTGTGTGACTGATCCTGAAACAGTGCAGCCCTCTCACTGTGTGACTGATCCAAAAACAGTGCAGCCCTCTCACTGTGTGACTGATCCCAACAGTGCAGCATTCTCCCTGGGTAACTGATCCTGAAACAGTGCAGACCTCTCACTGTGTCACTGATCCGGTAACATTGCAGCCTTCTCACTGTGACACTGATCCCGATACAGTGCAGCCCTCTCACTGTCACTGATCCTGAAACAGTGCAGACCTCTCACTGTGTCACTGATCCTGAAACAGTGCAGCCCTCTCACTGTGTCACTCATCCAAAAACAGTGCAGCCCTCTCACTGTGTGACTGATCCTGAAACAGTGCAGCCCTCTAACTGGGTCACTGATCCAAAAACAGTGCAGCATTCTCACTGTGTGACTGATCCAGAAACAGTGCAGCCCTCTCACTGTGTGACTGATCCTGAAACAGTGCAGCCCTCTCACTGTGTGACTTATCCTGAAACAGTGCAGCACTCCCAATGTTTGACTGATCCTGAAACTGTGCAGCCCTCTCACGTGTGACTGATCATGAAACAGTGCAGCCCTCTCACTGTGTGACTGATCCAAAAACAGTGCAGCCCTCTCAGTGCGTGACTGATCCCAACAGTGCAGCATTCTCCCTGGGTAACTGATCCTGAAACAGTGCAGACCTCTCACTGTGTCACTGATCCTGTAACATTGCAGCCTTCTCACTGTGACACTGATCCCGATACAGTGCAGCCCTCTCTCTGTGTCACTGATCCTGAAACAGTGCAGCCCACTTGCCGTGTGACTGATCCTGAAACAGTGCAGACCTCTCACTGTGAGACTGATCCTGAAACAGTGCAGCCCTCTCACTGTGTCACTCATCCAAAAACAGTGCAGCCCTCTCACTGTGTGACTGATCCTGAAACAGTGCAGCCCTCTCACTGGGTCACTGATCCAAAAACAGTGCAGCATTCTCACTGTGTGACTGATCCAGAAACAGTGCAGCCCTCTCGCTCTGTGAATGATCCTGAAACAGTGCAGCCCTCTCACGGTTCAACTGATCCTGAAACAGTGCAGCCCTGTCACTGTGTGTCTGATACTGAAACAGTGCAGCCCTACCACTGTGCGACTGATCCTGAAACTCCGCAGCCCTCTCACTGTGCGACTGAAACTGAAGCAGTGCAGCCATCTCACTGTGTGACTGATCCTGAAACAGTGCAGCCCTCGCACTGTGTGACTTTTCCTGAAACAGTGCAGCAATCTCAAAGTGTGACAGATCCTGAAACAGTGCAGCCCTGTCACTGGGTGACTGATCCTGAAACAGTGCAGCCCTCTCTCTGCGTGACTGATCCTGAAACAGTGCAGCCCTCTCTATGTGTAACTGAACCTGAAACAGTCCAGCCCTCTCACTGTGACACTGATCCTGAAACAGTGCAGACCTCTCAGTGTCACTGATCCTGAAACAGTGCAGCCCTCTCACGCTTTAACTGATCCTGAAACAGTGCATCCCTCTCACTTTGTGACTGATCCTGAAACAGTGCATCCTTCTCACTGTGTGACCGATCCTATAACAGTGCAGCACTCTCACAGTGTGACTGATCCTGAATCAGTGCAGCCCTCTCACTGTGTCACTGATCCTGAAACAGTGCAGCCCTCTCACTGTGTCACTGATCCTGAAACAGTGCAGCTCTCTCACGGTTTAACTGATCCTGAAACAGTGCAGCCCTCTCAGTGTGTGACTGATCCCAACAGTGCAGCATTCTCTCTGTGTGACTGATCCTGAAACAGTGCAGACCTCTCACTGTGTCACTGATCCGGTAACATTGCAGCCTTCTCACTGTGACACTGATCCCGACAGTGCAGCATTCTCCCTGTGTGACTGATCCTGAAACAGTGCAGACCGCTCACTGTGTCACTGATCCTGAAACAGCGCAGCCCTCTCACTGTGTGACTGATCCTGAAACAGTGCAGCCCTCTCACGGTTTAACAGATCCGGAAACAGTGCAGCCCTCTCACTGTGTGACTCATCCTGAAACAGTGCAGCCCTCTCAAAGTGTCACTGATCCTGAAACAGTGCAGCCCTCTCACAGTGTCATTGATCCAGATACATTACAGCCCTCTCACTATGCGACTGATCCTAAAACAGTGCAGCCCTCTCACTCTGTGACTGATCCTGAAACAGTGCAGCTCCCTCACTGTTTCACTCATCCTGAAACAGTGCAGCCCTCTCACTGTGTGACTGATCCTGAAACAGTGCAGCCCTCTCACTGTGTGACTGATCCTGAAACAGTGCAGCCCTCTCACTGTGTGACTGATCCAAAAACAGTGCAGCCCTCTCAATGTGGCACTGAACCTGAAACAGTCCAGCCCGCTCACTGTGTGACTGATCCTGAAACAGTGCAGCCCTCTCACTGTGTGACTGATCCAAAAACAGTGCAGCCCTCTCAATGTGGCACTGAACCTGAAACAGTCCAGCCCGCTCACTGTGTCACTGATCCTGAAACAGTGCAGCCCTCTCACTGTGTGACTGATCCAAAAACAGTGCAGCCCTCTCAATGTGGCACTGAACCTGAAACAGTCCAGCCCGCTCACTGTGTCACTGATCCTGAAACAGTGCAGCCCTCTCACTGTGTCACTGATCCTGAAACAGTGCAGCCCTCTCACTGTGTCACTGATCCTGAAACAGTGCAGCCCTCTCACTGTGTCACTGATCCTGAAACAGTCCAGCCCTCTCACTGTGTAACTGAACCTGAAACAGTCCAGCCCTCTCACTGTGTCACTGATCCTGAAACAGTGCAGCCCTCTCACTGTGTGACTGATCCTGAAACAGTGCAGCCCTCTCACTGTGTGACTGATCCTGAAAAAGTGCAGCCCTCTCACTGTGTGACTGATCCTGAAACAGTCCAGCCCTCTCACTGTGTCACTGATCCTGAAACAGTGCAGCCCTCTCACTGTGTGACTGATCCTGAAACAGTGCAGCCCTCTCACTGTGTGACTGATCCTGAAACAGTGCAGTCCTCTCACTGTGTCACTGATCCTGAAATAGTGCAGCCCTCTCACTGTGTGACTCATCCTGAAACAGTGCAGCCCTCTCAAATTGTCACTGATCCTGAAACAGTGCAGCCCTCTCACAGTGTCATTGATCCAGATACATTACAGCCCTCTCACTGTGCGACTGATCCTAAAACAGTGCAGCCCTCTCACTCTGGGACTGATCCTGAAACAGTGCAGCTCCCTCACTGTTTCACTCATCCTGAAACAGTGCAGCGCTCTCACTGTGTGACTGATCCTGAAACAGTGCAGCCCTCTCACTGTGTGACTGATCCTGAAACAGAGCAGCCCGCTCATGGTTTAACTGATCCTGAAACAGTACAGCGATGTCTCTGTTTGACTGATCCTTAAAACTGCCATCATTCTCCTAGTGCGGCTGATCCTGAAACAGTGCAGCCCTCTCACTGTGTGACTGATCCAAAAACAGTGCAGCCCTCTCAATGTGGCACTGAACCTGAAACAGTCCAGCCCGCTCACTGTGTCACTGATCCTGAAACAGTGCAGCCCTCTCACTGTGTCACTGATCCTGAAACAGTGCAGCCCTCCCACTGTGTCACTGATCCTGAAACAGTGCAGCCCTCTCACTGTGTCACTGATCCTGAAACAGTCCAGCCCTCTCACTGTGTAACTGAACCTGAAACAGTCCAGCCCTCTCACTGTGTCACTGATCCTGAAACAGTGCAGCCCTCTCACTGTGTGACTGATCCTGAAACAGTGCAGCCCTCTCACTGTGTGACTGATCCTGAAAAAGTGCAGCCCTCTCACTGTGTGACTGATCCTGAAACAGTCCAGCCCTCTCACTGTGTCACTGATCCTGAAACAGTGCAGCCCTCTCACTGTGTCACTGATCCTGAAACAGTGCAGCCCTCTCAAATTGTCACTGATCCTGAAACAGTGCAGCCCTCTCACAGTGTCATTGATCCAGATACATTACAGCCCTCTCACTGTGCGACTGATCCTAAAACAGTGCAGCCCTCTCACTCTGGGACTGATCCTGAAACAGTGCAGCTCCCTCACTGTTTCACTCATCCTGAAACAGTGCAGCCCTCTCACTGTGTGACTGATCCTGAAACAGTGCAGCCCTCTCACGCTTTAACTGATCCTGAAACAGTGCAGCACTCTCACTGTGTGACTGATCCTGAAACAGTGCAGCCATGTCACTGTGTGACTAATCCAGAAACAGTGCAGCCCTCTCACTTTGTCACTGATCCTGAAAAGGTGCAGCCCTCTCACTGTGTCACTGATCCTGAAACAGTGCAGTCCTCACACTGTGTGTCCGATCCTGAAACAGTGCAAACCTCTCATTGTGTGACTATTCCTGAAACAGTGCAGCCCTTTCACTGTGTGACTGATACTGAAACAGTGCAGCCTACTCACGGTTTAACTGATCCTGAAACAGCGCAGCCCTCTCACTGTGTGACTGACCCTGAAAAAGTGCAGCCCTCTCACTGTGTGACTGAAACTGAAACAGTGTAGCCCCCTCACGGTTTAACAGATCCTGAAACAGTGCAGCCCTCTCACTGTGTCACTGATCCTGAAACAGTGCAGCCCACTCACGGTTTAACAGATCCTGAAACAGTGCAGCCCTCTCACTGTTTGACTCAACCTGAAACAGTGCAGCCCTCTCAAAGTGTCACTGATCCTGAAACAGTGCAGCCCTCTCACAGTGTCATTGATCCACATACATTACAGCCCTCTCACTGTGCGACTGATCCTAAAACAGTGCAGCCCTCTCACTCTGGGACTGATCCTGAAACAGTGCAGCTCCCTCACTGTTTCACTCACCCTGAAACAGTGCAGCCCTCTCACTGTGTGACTGATCCTGAAACAGTGCAGCCCTCTCACTGTGTGACTGATCCTGAAACAGAGCAGCCCTCTCATGGTTTCACTGATCCTGAAACAGTGCAGCCCTCTCACTGTGTGACTGATCTAAAAACAGTGCAGCCCTCTCAATGTGGCACTGAACCTGAAACAGTCCAGCCCGCTCACTGTTTCACTGATCCAGAAACAGTGCAGCACTCTGAATGTGTCACTGATCCTGAAACAGTGCAGCCCTCCCACTGGGTCACTGATCCTGAAACAGTGCAGCCCTCTCACTGTGTGACTGATCCTGAAACAGTGCAGCCCTCTCACTGTGTGACTGATCTAAAAACAGTGCAGCCCTCTCAATGTAGCACTGAACCTGAAACAGTCCAGCCCGCTCACTGTTTCACTGATCCTGAAACAGTGCAGCACTCTCACTATGTCACTGATCCTGAAACAGTGCAGCCCTCCCACTGTGTCACTGATCCTGAAACAGTGCAGCCCTCTCACTGTGTCACTGATCCTGAAACAGTCCAGCCCTCGCACTGTGTAACTGAACCTGAAACAGTGCAGCCCTCTCACTGTGTGACTGATCCTGAAACAGTGCAGCCCTCTCACTGTGTCACTGATCCTGAAACAGTGCAGCCCTCTCACGGTTTAACAGATCCTGAAACAGTGCAGCCCTCTCACTGTGACACTGATCCTGAAACAGTGCAGCCCTCTCACTGTGTGACTCATCCTGAAACAGTGCAGCCCTCTCAAAGTGTCACTGATCCTGAAACAGTGCAGGCCTCTCACAGTGTCATTGATCCAGATACATTACAGCCCTCTCACTGTGCGACTGATCCTAAAACAGTGCAGCCCTCTCACTCTGGGACTGATCCTGAAACAGTGCAGCTCCCTCACTGTTTCACTCATCCTGAAACAGTGCAGCCCTCTCACTGTGTGACTGATCCTGAAACAGTGCAGCCCTCTCACTGTGTGACTGATCCTGAAACAGAGCAGCCCTCTCATGGTTTAACTGATCCTGAAACAGTGCAGCCCTCTCACTGTGTCACTGATCCTGAAACAGTCCAGCCCTCTCACTGTGTAACTGAATCTGAAACAGTCCAGCCCTCTCACTGTGTCACTGATCCTGAAACAGTGCAGCCCTCTCACTGTGTGACTGATCCTGAAACAGTGCAGCCCTCTCACTGTGTGACTGATCCTGAAAAAGTGCAGCCCTCTCACTGTGTGACTGATACTGAAACAGTCCAGCCCTCTCACTGTGTCACTGATCCTGAAACAGTGCAGCCCTCTCACTGTGTGACTGATCCTGAAACAGTGCAGCCCTCTCACTGTGTGACTGATCCTGAAAGAGTGCAGTCCTCTCACTGTGTCACTGATCCTGAAATAGTGCAGCCCTCTCACTGTGTGACTCATCCTGAAACAGTGCAGCCCTCTCAAATTGTCACTGATCCTGAAACAGTGCAGCCCTCTCACAGTGTCATTGATCCAGATACATTACAGCCCTCTCACTGTGCGACTGATCCTAAAACAGTGCAGCCCTCTCACTCTGGGACTGATCCAGAAACAGTGCAGCTCCCTCACTGTTTCACTCATCCTGAAACAGTGCAGCCCTCTCACTGTGTGACTGATCCTGAAACAGTGCAGCCCTCTCACTGTGTGACTGATCCTGAAACAGAGCAGCCCACTCATGGTTTAACTGATCCTGAAACAGTACAGTGATGTCTCTGTTTGACTGATCCTTAAAACTGCCATCATTCTCCTAGTGCGGCTGATCCTGAAACAGTGCAGCCCTCTCACTGTGTGACTGATCCAAAAACAGTGCAGCCCTCTCAATGTGGCACTGAACCTGAAACAGTCCAGCCCGCTCACTGTGTCACTGATCCTGAAACAGTGCAGCCGTCTCACTGTGTCACTGATCCTGAAACAGTGCAGCCCTCCCACTGTGTCACTGATCCTGAAACAGTGCAGCCCTCTCACTGTGTCACTGATCCTGAAACAGTCCAGCCCTCTCACTGTGTAACTGAACCTGAAACAGTCCAGCCCTCTCACTGTGTCACTGATCCTGAAACAGTGCAGCCCTCTCACTGTGTGACTGATCCTGAAACAGTGCAGCCCTCTCACTGTGTGACTGATCCTGAAAAAGTGCAGCCCTCTCACTGTGTGACTGATCCTGAAACAGTCCAGCCCTCTCACTGTGTCACTGATCCTGAAACAGTGCAGCCCTCTCACTGTGTGACTGATCCTGAAACAGTGCAGCCCTCTCACTGTGTGACTGATCCTGAAACAGTGCAGTCCTCTCACTGTGTCACTGATCCTGAAATAGTGCAGCCCTCTCACTGTGTGACTCATCCTGAAACAGTGCAGCCCTCTCAAATTGTCACTGATCCTGAAACAGTGCAGCCCTCTCACAGTGTCATTGATCCAGATACATTACAGCCCTCTCACTGTGCGACTGATCCTAAAACAGTGCAGCCCTCTCAATCTGGGACTGATCCTGAAACAGTGCAGCTCCCTCACTGTTTCACTCATCCTGAAACAGTGCAGCCCTCTCACTGTGTGACTGATCCTGAAACAGTGCAGCCCTCTCACTGTGTGACTGATCCTGAAACAGAGCAGCCCTCTCATGGTTTAACTGATCCTGAAACAGTACAGCGATGTCTCTGTTTGACTGATCCTTAAAACTGCCATCATTCTCCTAGTGCGGCTGATCCTGAAACAGTGCAGCCCTCTCACTGTTTGACTGATCCAAAAACAGTGCAGCCCTCTCAATGTGGCACTGAACCTGAAACAGTCCAACCCGCTCACTGTGTCACTGATCCTGAAACAGTGCAGCCCTCCCACTGTGTCACTGATCCTGAAACAGTGCAGCCCTCTCACTGTGTCACCGATCCTGAAACAGTCCAGCCCTCTCACTGTATAACTGAACCTGAAACAGTCCAGCCCTCTCACTGTGTCACTGATCCTGAAACAGTGCATCCCTGTCACTGGGTGACTGATCCTGAAACAGTGCAGCCCTCTCACTGTGTGACTGATCCTGAAACAGTGCAGCCCTCTCACTGTGTGACTGATCCTGAAACAGTCCAGCCCTCTCACTGTGTCACTGATCCTGAAACAGTGCAGCCCTTTCACTGTGTGACTGATCCTGAAACAGTGCAGCCCTCTCACTGTGTGACTGATCCTGAAACAGTGCAGCACTCTCACTGTGACACTGATCCTAAAACATTGCAGCCCTCTCGCTGTGACACTAATCCTGAAACAGTGCAGATCTCTCACTGAGTCACTGATCCTGAAACAGTGCAGCCCTCTCACTGTGTGACTGAACCTGAAACAGTGCAGCCCTCTCAATGAGTGACTGATACTGATACAGTGCAGCCCTCTCACGGTTTAACTGATCCTGAAACAGTGCATCTCTTTCACTGTGTGACTGATCCTGAACCATGCAGCCCTCGCACTGTGTGACTGTTACTGAAACAGTCCAGCCCTCTCACTGTGAGACTGAAACTGAAACAGTGCAAACCTCTCACTGTGTCAGTGATCCTGAAACAGCGCAGCCCTCTCACTGTGTGACTGATCCTGAAACAGTGCAGCCCTCTCACTGTTTGATTGATCCTGAAACAGTGCAGCCCTCTCTCAGTGTGACTGAACCTGAAACAGTGCAGCCATCTCACTGTGTGACTGATCCTAAAACAGTGCAGCCATCTCACTGTCTGACTGATCCTGAAACTGTGCAGCAATCTCACTGTGTGACAGATCCAGAAACAGTGCAGCCCTGTCACTGGATGACTGATCCTGAAACAGTGCAGCCCTCTCACGGTTTAACTGATCCTGAAACAGCGCAGCCCTCTCTCTGTGTGACTGATCCTGAAACAGTGCAGCCCTCTCTATGTGTAACTGAACCTGAAACAGTGCAGCCCTCTCACTGTGACACTGATCCTGAAACAGTGCAGACCTCTCACTGTGTCACTGATCCTGAAACAGTGCAGCCCTCTCACGCTTTAACTGATCCTGATACAGTGCAGCCCTCTCACTGTGTGACTGATCCTGAAACAGTGCAGCCATCACAGGGTGTCACTGACCCTGAAACAGTGCAGCCCTCTCACTGTGTGACTGATCCTGAAACAGTGCAGCCATCACAGGGTGTCACTGACCCTGAAACAGTGCAGCCCTCTCACTGTGTGACTGACCCTGAAAAAGTGCAGCCCTCTCACTGTGTGACTGAAACTGAAACAGTGCAGCCTTCTCACTTTGTGACTGACCCTGAAACAGTGCAGCCCTCTCAAGGTTTAACAGATCCTGAAACAGTGCAGCCCTCTCACTGTGACACTGATCCTGAAACAGTGCAGCCCTCTCACTGTGTGACTGATCCTGAAACAGTGCAGCCCTCTCAAGGTTTAACAGATCCTGAAACAGTGCAGCCCTCTCACTGTGTGACTGATCCTGAAACAGTGCAGCCCTCTCAAGGTTTAACAGATCCTGAAACAGTGCAGCCCTCTCACTGTGACACTGATCCTGAAACAGTGCAGCCCTCTCAAGGTTTAACAGATCCTGAAACAGTGCAGCCCTCTCACTGTGTGACCGATTCTATAACAGTGCAGCACTCTCACAGTGTGACTGATCCTGAAACAGTGCAGCCCTCTCACTGTGTGACTGATCCTGAAACAGAGCAGCCCTCTCATGGTTTAACTGATCCTGAAACAGTGCAGCCCTCTCACTGTGTGACTGATCCAAAAACAGTGCAGCCCTCTCAATGTGTGACTGATCCAAAAACAGTGCAGCCCTCTCACTGTGTGACTGATCCAAAAACAGTGCAGCCCTCTCAATGTGGCACTGAACCTGAAACAGTCCAGCCCGCTCACTGTGTCACTGATCCTGAAACAGTGCAGCCCTCTCACTGTGTCACTGATCCTGAAACAGTGCAGCCCTCCCACTGTGTCACTGATCCTGAAACAGTGCAGCCCTCTCACTGTGTCACTGATCCTGAAACAGTCCAGCCCTCTCACTGTGTAACTGAACCTGAAACAGTCCAGACCTCTCACTGCGTCACTGATCCTGAAACAGTACAGCCCTCTCACTGTGTGACTGATCCTGAAACAGTGCAGCCCTCTCACTGTGTGACTGATCCTGAAACAGTGCAGCCCTCTCACTGCGTCACTGATCCTGAAACAGTACAGCCCTCTCACTGTGTGACTGATCCTGAAACAGTGCAGCCCTCTCACTGTGTGACTGATCCTGAAACAGTCCAGCCCTCTCACTGTGTCACTGATCCTGAAACAGTGCAGCCCTCTCACGGTTTCACAGATCCTGAAACAGTGCAGCCCTCTCACTGTGACACTGATCCTGAAACAGTGCAGCCCTCTCACTGTGTGACTCATCCTGAAACAGTGCAGCCCTCTCAAAGTGTCACTGATCCTGAAACAGTGCAGCCCTCTCACAGTGTTATTGATCCAGATACATTACAGCCCTCTCACTGTGCGACTGATCCTAAAACAGTGCAGCCCTCTCACTCTGGGACTGATCCTGAAACAGTGCAGCTCCCTCACTGTTTCACTCATCCTGAAACAGTGCAGCCCTCTCACTGTGTGACTGATCCTGAAACAGTGCAGCCCTCTCACTGTGTGACTGATCCTGAAACAGAGCAGCCCTCTCATGGTTTAACTGATCCTGAAACAGTACAGCGATGTCACTGTTTGACTGAGCCTTAAAACTTCCATCATTCTCCTAGTGTGGCTGATCCTGAAACAGTGCAGCCCTCTCACTGTGTGACTGATCCAAAAACAGTGCAGCCCTCTCAAAGTGTCACTGATCCTGAAACAGTGCAGCCCTCTCACAGTGTCATGGATCCAGATACATTACAGCCCTCTCACTGTGCGACTGATCCTGAAAAAGTGCAGCCCTCTCACTGTGTCACTGATCCTGAAACAGTGCAGCCCTCCCACTGTGTCACTGATCCTGAAACAATGCAGCCCTCTCACTGTGTCACTGATCCTGAAACAGTCCAGCCCTCTCACTGTGTAACTGTACCTGAAACAGTCCAGCCCTCTCACTGTGTCACTGATCCTGAAACAGTGCAGCCCTCTCACTGTGTGACTGATCCTGAAACAGTGCAGCCCTCTCGCTGTGACACTGATCCTGAAACAGTGCAGATCTCTCACTGAGTCACTGATCCTGAAACAGTGCAGCCCTCTCACTGTGTGACTGAACCTGAAACAGTGCAGCCCTCTCAATGAGTGACTGATACTGATACAGTGCAGCCCTCTCACGGTTTAACTGATCCTGAAACAGTGCATCTCTTTCACTGTGTGACTGATCCTGAACCATGCAGCCCTCGCACTGTGTGACTGTTACTGAAACAGTCCAGCCCTCTCACTGTGAGACTGAAACTGAAACAGTGCAAACCTCTCACTGTGTCAGTGATCCTGAAACAGCGCAGCCCTCTCACTGTGTGACTTATCCTGAAACAGTGCAGCCCTCTCACTGTTTGATTGATCCTGAAACAGTGCAGCCCTCTCTCAGTGTGACTGAACCTGCAACAGTGCAACCCTCTCACTGTGTGACTGATCCTGAAACAGTGCAGCCATCTCACTGGGTGACTGATACTGAAACAGTGCAGCCATCTCACTGTGTGACTGATCCTAAAACAGTGCAGCCATCTCACTGTCTGACTGATCCTGAAACAGTGCAGCAATCTCACTGTGTGACAGATCCAGAAACAGTGCAGCCCTGTCACTGGATGACTGATCCTGAAACAGTGCAGCCCTCTCACGGTTTAACTGATCCTGAAACAGCGCAGCCCTCTCTCTGTGTGACTGATCCTGAAACAGTGCAGCCCTCTCTATGTGTAACTGAACCTGAAACAGTCCAGCCCTCTCACTGTGACACTGATCCTGAAACAGTGCAGACCTCTCACTGTGTCACTGACCCTGAAACAGTGCAGCCCTCTCACGCTTTAACTGATCCTGATACAGTGCAGCCCTCTCACTGTGTGACTGATCCTGAAACAGTGCAGGCATCACAGGGTGTCACTGACCCTGAAACAGTGCAGCCCTCTCACTGTGTGACTGATCCTAAACAGTGCAGCCATTTCAGGGTGTCACTGATCCTGAAATAGTGCAGCCCTCTCATTGTTGAACTGATCCTGATACAGTGCATCATTCTCATTGTGTGACCGATCCTATAACAGTGCAGCACTCTCACAGTGTGACTGATCCTGAATCAGTGCAGCTCTCTCACTGTGTCACTGATCCTGAAACAGTGCAGCTCTCTCACGGTTTAACTGATCCTGAAACAGTGCAGCCCTCTCAGTGTGTGACTGATCCCAACAGTGCAGCATTCTCCCTGTGTGACTGATCCTGAAACAGTGCAGACCTCTCACTGTGAGACTGATCCTGAAACAGTGCAGCCCTCTCACTGTGTCACTCATCCAAAAACAGTGCAGCCCTCTCACTGTGTGACTGATCCTGAAACAGTGCAGCCCTCTCACTGGGTCACTGATCCAAAAACAGTGCAGCATTCTCACTGTGTGACTGATCCAGAAACAGTGCAGCCCTCTCACTCTGTGACTGATCCTGAAACAGTGCAGACCTCTCACTGTGTGACTGATCCTGAAAAAGTCCAGCCCTCTCACTGTGTCACTGATCCTGAAACAGTGCAGCCCTCTCACTGTGTGACTGATCCTGAAACAGTGCAGCCCTCTCACTGTGTGACTGATCCTGAAACAGTGCAGCCCTCTCACTGTGTGACTGATCCTGAAACAGTGCGGCACTCTCACTGTGACACTGATCCTGAAACAGTGCAGATCTCTCACTGTGTCACTGATCCTGAAACAGTGCAGCCCTCTCACTGTGTGTCTGAACCTGAAACAGTGCAGCCCTCTCAATGAGTGACTGATACTGATACAGTGCAGCCCTCTCACGGTTTAACTGATCCTGAAACAGTGCATCTCTCTCACTGTGTGACTGATCCTGAAACAGTGCAAACCTCTCACTGTGTCAGTGATCCTGAAACAGCGCAGCCCTCTCACTTTGTGACTGATCCTGAAACAGTGCAGCCCTCTCACTGTTTGATTGATCCTGAAACAGTGCAGCCCTCTCTCAGTGTCACTGAACCTGAAACAGTGCAGCCCTCTCGCTGTGTGACTGATCCTGAAAGTGTGCAGCCCTCTCACTGTGTGACTGATCCTGAAACAGTGCAGCCCTCTCACTGTGTGACTGAACCTGAAACAGAGCAGCCCTCTCCCTGTGTGACTGAAACTGAAACAGTGCAGCCTCCTCACTTAGTGACTGACCTTGAAACAGAGCAGCACTCTGGCGGTGCGACTGAACATGAAACAGTGCATCCCTCTCACTGTATCAGTGATCCTGAAACAGTGCAGGCCTCTCACAGTTTGACTGATCCTTAAACAGTGCAACACTCTGACTGTGCGACTGAACACGAAACAGTGCAGCCCTCTCACTGTATCACTGATACTGAAACAGTGCAGCCCTCACAGATTTTAACTGATCCTGAAACAGTGCAGTCCTCTCACTGTGACTGATCATGAAACATAGCAGCCATTTAACTATGTGACTGTACTAGAAACAGTGCAGCCCTCTCACTGTGTGACTGATCCTGAAACAGTGCAGCCCTCTCATTGTGAGACTAATCCTGAAACAGTGCAGCCCTCTCACTGTGTGACTGATACTGAAACAGTGCAGCCCTCTCATTGTGAGACTAATCCTGAAAAAGTGCAGCCCTCTCACTGTGCGACTGATCTTGTAACAGTGCAGCCTTCTCACTGGTGACTGAACCTGAAAAAGTGCAGGCCTTTCACTGTGTGACTGAATCTGCAACTGTGCAGCCCTCTCACGGTGTTACTGATCCTGGAACAGTGCAGCCCTCTCACTGTGTGACTGATTCTGAAACAGTGCAGCCCTCTCACTGTGTGACTGATTCTGAAACAGTGCAGCCCTCTCATGGTCTAAATGATCCTGAAAAAGTGCAGCCCTCCAACTGTGAAACTGATCATGAAACAGTGCATCCCTCTCACTGTGTCACTGATCCTGATACAGTGCAGCCGTCTCTCTGTGTGTCTGCTCCTTAAACAGTGCAGCCCTCTCACTCTGTGACTATTCCGGATACAGTGCAGCCCTCTCACTCTGTGACTGGCCCTGAAACAGTGCAGCCCTCACACTGTATCACAGATCCTGAAACAGTGCAGCCCTCTCACTGTGTGACTGATCCTGAAACAGTACAGCCCTCTCACTATGACACTGATCCTGAAACATTGCAGCCCTCTCACTGAGTGACTGATCCAAAAACAGTGCAGCCCTCTCCCTGTGTCACTGATCCTGAAACAGTGCAACCCTCTCATGGTTTAACTGATCCTGAAACAGTGCAGCCCTCTCATGGTTTACAAATCCTAAAACAGCGCAGCACTCTCACTGTGCCACTGATCCTGAAACAGTGCAGCCCTCTCACGGGTTTAACTGATCCTGAAACAGTTCAGCCCTCTCACTGTGTGACTGATCCAGAAATAGTGCAGCCCTCTCACGGTTTAACAGGTCCTGAAACACTGCAGCCCTCTCACTGTGTCACTGATCCTGAAACAGTGCAGCACTCTCACTGTGTGACTGATCCTGAAACAGTGCAGCCCTCTCACTGTGTCACTGATCCTGAAACAGTGCAGCCCTCTCACAATGTGACAGATCCTGAAATATTGCAGCCCTCTCACAGTGTGACTGATCCTGAAACAGTGCAGCCCTCTCGCTGTGTGACTGATACTGAAAAATTGCAGCCCTCTCACGGTTTAACTGTTCCTGAAACAGTGCAGCCCTCTCAATGTGATTTTCCTGAAACATAGCAGCCATTTAACTATCTGACTGTACCAGAAACAGTGCAGCCCTCTCACTGTGTGACTAATCCTGATACACTGCAGACCTCTCACTGTGTGACTGAAACTGAAACAGTGCAGCCAACACACTGAGTCACTGATCCTGAAACAGTGCAGCCCTCTCACTGTGTCACTGATCCTGATACAGTGCAAGCCCTCTCACTGTGTCACTGATCCTGAAACAGTGCAGCCCTCTCACGGCTTCACTGATCCTGAAACAGTGCAGCCCGCTCACTGTGTGACTGATCCTGAAACAGTGCAGCCCTCTCACTGTGTGACTAATCCTGAAACAGTGCAGCCCTCTCACTGTGTGACTCATGCTGAAACAGTGCAGCTCTCTCACTGTGTGACTGATCCTGAAACAGTGCAGCCCTCTCACGGTGTGACTAATCCTGAAACAGTGCAGCCCTCTCACTGTGTGACTGATACTGAAACAGTGCAGCCCTCTCACTGTGTGACTGAAACTGAAACAGTGCAGCGCTCTCACTCTTTGAATGAACCTGAAACAGTGCAGACCTCTCACAGTGTCACTGATCCTGAAACAGTGCAGCCCTCTCACTGTGTGACTGATCCTGAAACAGTGCAGCCCTCTCACTGTGTGACTGATCCTGAAACAGTGCAGCCCTCTCACGGTGTGACTAATCCTGAAACAGTGCAGCCCTCTCACTGTGTGACTGATACTGAAACAGTGCAGCCCTCTCACTGTGTGACTGAAACTGAAACAGTGCAGCGCTCTCACTCTTTGAATGAACCTGAAACAGTGCAGCCCTCTCACTGTGTGACTGAACCTGAAACAGAGCAGCCCTCTCCCTGTGTGACTGAAACTGAAACAGTGCAGCCTCCTCACTTAGTGACTGACCTTGAAACAGAGCAGCACTCTGGCGGTGCGACTGAACATGAAACAGTGCATCCCTCTCACTGTATCAGTGATCCTGAAACAGTGCAGGCCTCTCACAGTTTGACTGATCCTTAAACAGTGCAACACTCTGACTGTGCGACTGAACACGAAACAGTGCAGCCCTCTCACTGTATCACTGATACTGAAACAGTGCAGCCCTCTCAGATTTTAACTGATCCTGAAACAGTGCAGTCCTCTCACTGTGACTGATCATGAAACATAGCACCCATTTAACTATGTGACTGTACTAGAAACAGTGCAGCCCTCTCACTGTGTGACTGATCCTGAAACAGTGCAGCCCTCTCATTGTGAGACTAATCCTGAAACAGTGCAGCCCTCTCACTGTGTGACTGATACTGAAACAGTTCAGCTCTCTCCCTGTGTGACTGATCCTGAAACAGTGCAGCCCTCTCATTGTGAGACTAATCCTGAAAAAGTGCAGCCCTCTCACTGTGCGACTGATCTTGTAACAGTGCAGCCTTCTCACTGGTGACTGATCCTGAAAAAGTGCAGGCCTTTCACTGTGTGACTGAATCTGCAACTGTGCAGCCCTCTCACGGTGTTACTGATCCTGGAACAGTGCAGCCCTCTCACTGTGTGACTGATCCTGAAACAGTGCAGCACTCTCACTGTGTGACTGATCCTGAAACAGTGCAGCCCTCTCACGGTCTAACTGATCCTGAAAAAGTGCAGCCCTCCAACTGTGAAACTGATCATGAAACAGTGCATCCCTCTCACTGTGTCACTGATCCTGATACAGTGCAGCCGTCTCTCTGTGTGTCTGCTCCTTAAACAGTGCAGCCCTCTCACTCTGTGACTATTCCGGATACAGTGCAGCCCTCTCACTCTGTGACTGGCCCTGAAACAGTGCAGCCCTCACACTGTATCACAGATCCTGAAACAGTGCAGCTCTCCAACTGTTCCACTGATCCTGAAACAGTGCAGCCCTCTCACTGTGCGACTGATCCTGAAACAGTACAGCCCTCTCACTATGACACTGATCCTGAAACATTGCAGCCCTCTCACTGAGTGACTGATCCAAAAACAGTGCAGCCCTCTCCCTGTGTCACTGATCCTGAAACAGTGCAACCCTCTCATGGTTTAACTGATCCTGAAACAGTGCAGCCCTCTCATGGTTTACAAATCCTGAAACAGCGCAGCACTCTCACTGTGTCACTGATCCTGAAACAGTGCAGCCCTCTCACGGGTTTAACTGATCCTGAAACAGTTCAGCCCTCTCACTGTGTGACTGATCCAGAAATAGTGCAGCCCTCTCACGGTTTAACATGTCCTGAAACACTGCAGCCCTCTCACTGTGTCACTGATCCTGAAACAGTGCAGCACTCTCACTGTGTGACTGATCCTGAAACAGTGCAGCCCTCTCACTGTGTCACTGATCCTGAAACAGTGCAGCCCTCTCACTATGTGACAGATCCTGAAATATTGCAGCCCTCTCACAGTGTGACTGATCCTGAAACAGTGCAGCCCTCTCGCTGTGTGACTGATACTGAAAAATTGCAGCCCTCTCACGGTTTAACTGTTCCTGAAACAGTGCAGCCCTCTCAATGTGATTTTCCTGAAACATAGCAGCCATTTAACTATCTGACTGTACCAGAAACAGTGCAGCCCTCTCACTGTGTGACTAATCCTGATACAATGCAGCCCTCTCACTGTGTGACTGAAACTGAAACAGTGCAGCCAACACACTGAGTCACTGATCCTGAAACAGTGCAGCCCTCTCACTGTGTCACTGATCCTGATACAGTGCAAGCCCTCTCACTGTGTCACTGATCCTGAAACAGTGCAGCCCTCTCAAGGCTTCACTGATCCTGAAACAGTGCAGCCCGCTCACTGTGTGACTGATCCTGAAACAGTGCAGCCCTCTCACTGTGTGACTGATCCTGAAACAGTGCAGCCCTCTCACTGTGTGACTGATCCTGAAACAGTGCAGCCCTCTCACGGTGTGACTAATCCTGAAACAGTGCAGCCCTCTCACTGTGTGACTGATACTGAAACAGTGCAGCCCTCTCACTGTGTGACTGAAACTGAAACAGTGCAGCGCTCTCACTCTTTGAATGAACCTGAAACAGTGCAGCCCTCTCACTGTGTGACTGATCCTGAAACAGTGCAGCCATCTCAGGATGTCACTGACCCTGAAACAGTGCAGCTGTCCCACTATGTGACTAATCCGGAAACAGTGCAGCCATCTCAAAATGTCACTGACACTGAAACAGTGTAGCCCTCTCACTTTGTGACTGAACCTGAAACAGTGCAGCCCTCTCATTGTGTGACTGAACATGAAACTGTGCAGCCCTCTCATTGTGTGACTGATACTGAAACAGTGCAGCCCTCTCACGGTTTAAATGATCCTGAAAAAGTGCCGCCCTCTCCTGGTGTGACTGAACCAGAAAAAGTGCAGCACTCTGACTGTGCGACTGAAACTGAAACAGTGCATCGCTCTCTCTGTGTGACTGATCCTGAAACAGTGCAGCCCTCTCACTGTGTCACTGATCCCAACATTGCAGCTCTATCACTGTGTGACTGATCCTGAAACATAGACGCCATTTAACTTTGCGACTGCACCTGAAACAGTGCAGCACTCTCACTGTGTAACTGATCCTGGAACAGTGCAGCCCTCGCACTGTGTGACTGATCCTGACACAGTGCAGACCTCTCACTGTGTGACCGATCCTGACACAGTGCAGCCCTCTCACTGTGTGACTGAACCTGAAACAGTGCAGCCCTCTCACTGTGTGACTGAACCTGAAACAGAGCAGCCCTCTCCCTGTGTGACTGAAACTGAAACAGTGCAGCCTCCTCACTTAGTGACTGACCTTGAAACAGAGAAGCACTCTGGCGGTGCGACTGAACATGAAACAGTGCAGGCCTCTCACAGTTTGACTGATCCTTAAACAGTGCAGCACTCTGATTGTGCGACTGAACACGAAACAGTGCAGCCCTCTCACTGTATCACTGATACTGAAACAGTGCAGCCCTCTCAGATTTTAACTGATCCTGAAACAGTGCAGTCCTCTCACTGTGACTGATCATGAAACATAGCTCCCATTTAACTATGTGACTGTACTAGAAACAGTGCAGCCCTCTCACTGTGTGACTGATCCTGAAACAGTACAGCCCTCTCATTGTGAGACTAATCCTGAAACAGTGCAGCCCTCTCACTGTGTGACTGATACTGAATCAGTTCAGCTCTCTCCCTGTGTGACTGATCCTGAAACAGTGCAGCCCTCTCATTGTGAGACTAATCCTGAAAAATTGCAGCCCTCTCACTGTGCGACTGATCTTGTAACAGTGCAGCCCTCTCACTGGTGACTGATCCTGAAAAAGTCCAGGCCTTTCACTGTGTGACTGAATCTGCAACTGTGCAGCCCTCTCACGGTGTTACTGATCCTGGAACAGTGCAGCCCTCTCACTGTGTGACTGATCCTGAAACAGTGCAGCCCTCTCACGGTCTAACTGATCCTGAAAAAGTGCAGCCCTCCAACTGTGAAACTGATCCTGAAACAGTGCATCCCTCTCACTGTGTCACTGATCCTGATACAGTGCAGCCGTCTCTCTGTGTGTCTGCTCCTTAAACAGTGCAGCCCTCTCACTCTGTGACTATTCCGGATACAGTGCAGCCCTCTCACTCTGTGACTGGCCCTGAAACAGTGCAGCCCTCACACTGTATCACAGATCCTGAAACAGTGCAGCTCTCCAACTGTGCCACTGATCCTGAAACAGTGCAGCCCTCTCACTGTGTGACTGATCCTGAAACAGTACAGCCCTCTCACTAAGACACTGATCCTGACACATTGCATCCCTCTCACTGAGTGACTGATCCAAAAACAGTGCAGCCCTCTCATGGTTTAACTGATCCTGAAACATTGCAGCCCTCTCATGGTTTACAAATCCTGAAACAGCGCAGCACTCTCACTGTGTCACTGATCCTGAAACAGTGCAGCCCTCTCACGGGTTTAACTGATCCTGAAACAGTGCAGCCCTCTCAATGCATGACTGATCCAGAAATAGTGCAGCCCTCTCACGGTTTAACAGGTCCTGAAACAGTGCAGCCCTCTCACTGTGTCACTGATCCTGAAACAGTGCAGCACTCTCACTGTGTGACTGATGCTGAAACAGTGCAGCCCTCTAACTGTGTCACTGATCCTGAAACAGTGCAGCCCTCTCACTATGCGACAGATCCAGAAATATTGCAGCCCTCTCACTGTGTGACTAATCCTGAAACAGTGCAGCCATCTCACTGTGTGACTGATACTGAAACAGTGCAGCGCTCTCACTCTTTGAATGAACCTGAAACAGTGCAGCCCTCTCACTGTTTAACTGGTCCTGAAACAGTGCAGCCCTCTCAATGTGATTTTCCTGAAACATAGCAGCCATTTAACCATCTGACTGTAACAGTGCAGCCCTCTCACTGTGTGACTAATCCTGATACACTGCAGCCCTCTCACTGTGTGACTGATCCTGAAACAGTGCAGCCCTCTGACTGTGTGACTAATCCTGAAACAGTGCAGCCCTCTCACTGTGTGACTGATCCTGAAACAGTGCAGCCCTCTCACTGTGTGACTGATCCTGAAACAGTGCAGCCCTCTCACTGTGTGACTGATCCTGAAACAGTGCAGCCCTCTCACTGTGTGACTGATCCTGAAACAGTGCAGCCCTCTCACTGTGTGACTGATCCTGAAACAGTGCAGCCCTCTCACTGTGTGACTGATACTGAAACAGTGCAGCCCTCTCACTGTGTGACTGAAACTGAAACAGTGCAGCGCTCTCACTCTTTGAATGAACCTGAAACAGTGCAGCAATCTCACTGTGTGACTGATCCTGAAACAGTGCAGCCATCTCAGGATGTCACTGACCCTGAAACAGTGCAGCCGTCCCACTATGTGACTAATCCGGAAACAGTGCAGCCATCTCAAGGTGTCACTGACCCTGAAACAGTGCAGCCCTCTCACTGTGAGACTGAAACTGAAACATCGCAGCCCTCTCACTGTGTCAGTGATCCTGAAACAGCGCAGCCCTCTCACTGTGTGACTGATCCTGAAACAGTGCAGCCCTCTCACTGTTTGATTGATCCTGAAACAGTGCAGCCCTCTCGCTGTGTGACTGATCCTGAAAGAGTGCAGCCCTCTCACTGTGTCACTGATCCTGAAACAGTGCAGCCATCTCACTGTGTGACTGATCCTGAAACAGTGCAGCCCTCTCACTGTGTGACTGATCCTGAAACACTGCAGCAATCTCACTGTGTGACAGATCCTGAAACAGTGCATCCCTGTCACTGGGTGACTGATCCTGAAACTGTGCAGCCCTCTCACGGTTTAACTGATCCTGAAACAGTGCATTCCTCTCTCTGTGTGACTGATCCTGAAACAGTGCAGCCCTCTCTATGTGTAACTGAACCTGAAACAGTCCAGCCCTCTCACTGTGACACTGATCCTGAAACAGTGCAGACCTCTCACTGTGTCACTGACCCTGATACAGTGCAGCCCTCTCACTGTGTGACTGATCCTGAAATAGTGCAGCCCTCTCATTGTTGAACTGATCCTGATACGGTGCATCCTTCTCACTGTGTGACCGATCCTATAACAGTGCAGCACTCTCACTGTGTTACTGAATCTGCAACTGTGCAGCCCTCTCAGGGTGTAACTGATCCTGGAACAGTGCAGCCCTCTCACTGTGAACTCATCCTGACACAGTGCAGCCCTCTCACTGTGTGACTGAACCTGAAACAGTGCAGCCCTCTCCCTGTGTGACTGAAACTGAAACAGTGCAGCCTCCTCACTTAGTGACTGACCTTGAAACAGAGCAGCACTCTGGCGGTGCGACTGAACATGAAACAGTGCATCCCTCTCACTGTATCAGTGATCCTGAAACAGTGCAGGCCTCTCACAGTTTGACTGATCCTTAAACAGTGCAACACTCTGACTGTGCGACTGAACACGAAACAGTGCAGCCCTCTCACTGTATCACTGATACTGAAACAGTGCAGCCCTCTCAGATTTTAACTGATCCTGAAACAGTGCAGTCCTCTCACTGTGACTGATCATGAAACATAGCACCCATTTAACTATGTGACTGTACTAGAAACAGTGCAGCCCTCTCACTGTGTGACTGATCCTGAAACAGTGCAGCCCTTTCATTGTGAGACTAATCCTGAAACAGTGCAGCCCTCTCACTATGTGACTGATACTGAAACAGTGCAGCCCTCTCACTGTGCGACTGATCTTGTAACAGTGCAGCCTTCTCATTGGTGACTGATCCTGAAAAAGTGCAGGCCTTTCACTGTGTGACTGAATCTGCAACTGTGCAGCCCTCTCACGGTGTTACTGATCCTGGAACAGTGCAGCCCTCTCACTGTGTGACTGATCCTGAAACAGTGCAGCCCTCTCACGGTCTTACTGATCCTGAAAAAGTGCAGCCCTCCAACTGTGAAACTGATCGTGAAACAGTGCATCCCTCTCACTGTGTCACTGACCCTGATACAGTGCAGCCGTCTCACTGTGTGTCTGCTCCTTAAACAGTGCAGCCCTCTCACTCTGTGACTATTCCGGATACAGTGCAGCCCTCTCACTCTGTGACTGGCCCTGAAACAGTGCAGCCCTCACACTGTATCACAGATCCTGAAACAGTGCAGCTCTCCAACTGTGCCACTGATCCTGAAACAGTGCAGCCCTCTCACTGTGTGACTGATCCTGAAACAGTGCAGCGCTCTCACTGAGTGACTGATCCAAAAACAGTGCCGCCCTCTCCCTGTGTCACTGATCCTGAAACAGTGCAACCCTCTCATGGTTTAACTGATCCTGAAACAGTGCAGCCCTCTCATGGTTTACAAATCCTGAAACAGTGCAGCCCGCTCACTGTGTGACTGATCCTGAAACAGTGCAGCCCTCTCACTGTGTGACTAATCCTGAAACAGTGCAGCCCTCTCACTGTGTGACTCATCCTGAAACAGTGCAGCCCTCTCACTGTGTGACTGATCCTGAAACAGTGCAGCCCTCTCACTGTGTGACTGATCCTGAAACAGTGCAGCCCTCTCACTGTGTGACTGATCCTGAAACAGTGCAGCCCTCTCACTTTGTCACTGAACCTGAAACAGTGCAGCCCTCTCACTGTGTGACTAATCCTGAAACAGTGCAGCCCTCTCACTGTGTGACTGATACTGAAACAGTGCAGCCCTCTCACTGTGTGACTGAAACTGAAACAGTGCAGCGCTCTCACTCTTTGAATGAACCTGAAACAGTGCAGCCCTCTCACTGTTTGACTGATCCTGAAACAGTGCAGCCATCTCAGGATGTCACTGACCCTGAAACAGTGCAGCCGTCCCACTATGTGACTAATCTGGAAACAGTGCAGCCATCTCAAGGTGTCACTGATCCTGAAACAGTGCAGCACTCTCACTGTGTGACTGATCCTGAAACAGTGCAGCCCTCTCACTGTGTCACTGATCCTGAAACAGTGCAGCCCTCTCACTATGTGACAGATCCTGAAATATTGCAGCCCTCTCACAGTGTGACTGATCCTGAAACAGTGCAGCCCTCTCGCTGTGAGACTGATACTGAAAAATTGCAGCCCTCTCACGGTTTAACTGTTCCTGAAACAGAGCAGCCCTCTCAATGTGATTTTCCTGAAACATAGCAGCCATTTAACTATCTGACTGTACCAGAAACAGTGCAGCCCTCTCACTGTGTGACTGAAACTGAAACAGTGCAGCCAACACACTGTGTCACTGATCCTGAAACAGTGCAGCCCTCTCACTGTGTCACTGATCCTGATACAGTGCAAGCCCTCTCACTGTGTCACTGATCCTGAAACAGTGCAGCCCTCTCACGGCTTCACTGATCCTGAAACAGTGCAGCCCGCTCACTGTGTGACTGATCCTGAAACAGTGCAGCCCTCTCACTGTGTGCCTGATCCTGAAACAGTGCAGCCCTCTCACTGTGTGACTGATCCTGAAACAGTGCAGCCCTATCACTGTGTGACTGATCCTGAAACAGTGCAGCCCTCTCACTGTGTGACTGATCCTGAAACAGTGCAGCCCTCTCACTGTGTGACTGATCCTGAAACAGTGCAGCCCTCTCACTGTGTCACTGATCCTGAAACAGTGCAGCCCTCTCACTGCGTGACTAATCCTGAAACAGTGCAGCCCTCTCACTGTGTGACTGATACTGAAACAGTGCAGCCCTCTCACTGTGTGACTGAAACTGAAACAGTGCAGCGCTCTCACTCTTTGAATGAACCTGAAACAGTGCAGCCCTCTCACTGTGTGACTGATCCTGAAACAGTGCAGCCATCTCAGGATGTCACTGACCCTGAAACAGTGCAGCCGTCCCACTATGTGACTAATCCGGAAACAGTGCAGCCATCTCAAGGTGTCACTGACACTGAAACAGTGTAGCCCTCTCACTTCGTGACTGAACCTGAAACAGTGCAGCCCTCTCATTGTGCGACTGATACTGAAACAGTGCAGCCCTCTCACGGTTTAAATGATCCTGAAACAGTGCAGCCCTCTCACTGTGTAACGGATCCTAAAACAGTGCATCCCTCTCACTGTGTCACTGATGCTGATACAGTGCAGCCGTCTCACTGTGTGACTGATCCTGAAACAGTACAGCCCTCTCACTGTGAAACTGATCCTGAAACAGTGCAGCCCTCTCACGGTTTAACTGATCCTGAAACAGTGCAGCCCTCTCACTGTGTAACTGATCCTGAAACAGTGCAGCCCTGTCACTGTGTCACTGATCCTGAAACAGTGCATCCCTCTCACCGTTTAAGTGATCCTGAAACAGTGCAGATCTCTTACTGTGTCACTGATCCTGAAACAGTGCAGCCCTCTCACTGTGTGACTGAACCTGAAGCAGTGCAGCCGTCTCAATGAGTGACTGATCCTGATACAGTGCAGCCCTCTCACGGTTTAACTGATCCTGAAACAGTGCATCTCTCTCACTGTGTGACTGATCCTGAAACAGTGCAGCCCTCTCACTGTGTGACTGAACCAGAAACAGTGCAGCCCTCTCACTTTGTGACTGAAACTGAAACAGTGCAGCCCTCTCCTGGTGTGACTGATCCTGAAACAGTGCAGCCCTCTCACTGTGTCACTGATCCCAACATTGCAGCTCTCTCACTGTGTGACTGATCCTGAAACATAGACGCCATTTAACTTTGCGACTGCACCTGAAACAGTGCAGCACTCTCACTGTGTAACTGATCCTGACAAAGTGCAGACCTCTCACTGTGTGACTGATCCTGACACAGTGCAGCCCTCTCACTGTGTGACTGAACCTGAAACAGTGCAGCCCTCTCACTGTGTGACTTATCCTGAAACAGTGCAGCCCTCTCACTGTGTGACTGAACCAGAAACAGTGCAGCCCTCTCATTGTATGACTGATACTGAAACAGTGCAGCCCTCTCCCGGTGTGACTGATCCTGAAACAGTGCAGCCCTCTCACTGTGTCACTGATCCCAACATTGCAGCTCTCTCACTGTGTGACTGATCCTGAAACATAGACGCCATTTAACTTTGCGACTGCACCTGAAACAGTGCAGCACTCTCACTGTGTAACTGATCCTGGAACAGTGCAGCCCTCTCACTGTGTGACTGATCCTGACAAAGTGCAGACCTCTCACTGTGTGACTGATCCTGACACAGTGCAGCCCTCTCACTGTGTGACTGAACCTGAAACAGTGCAGCCCTCTCACTGTGTGACTGAACCTGAAACAGAGCAGCCCTCTCCCTGTGTGACTGAAACTGAAACAGTGCAGCCTCCTCACTTAGTGACTGACCTTTAAACAGAGAAGCACTCTGGCGGTGCGACTGAACATGAAACAGTGCATCCCTCTCACTGTATCAGTGATCCTGAAACAGTGCAGGCCTCTCACAGTTTGACTGATCCTTAAACAGTGCAGCACTCTGACTGGGCGACTGAACACGAAACAGTGCAGCCCTCTCACTGTATCACTGATACTGAAACAGTGCAGCCCTCTCAGATTTTAACTGATCCTGAAACAGTGCAGTCCTCTCACTGTGACTGATCATGAAACATAGCTCCCATTTAACTATGTGACTGTACTAGAAACAGTGCAGCCCTCTCACTGTGTGACTGATCCTGAAACAGTGCAGCCCTCTCATTGTGAGACTAATCCTGAAACAGTGCAGCCCTCTCACTGTGTGACTGATACTGAAACAGTTCAGCTCTCTCCCTGTGTGACTGATCCTGAAACAGTGCAGCCATCTCATTGATGAGAGTAATCCTGAAAAAGTGCAGCCCTCTCACTGTGTGACTGATCTTGTAACAGTGCAGCCCTCTCACTGGTGACTGATCCTGAAAAAGTGCAGGCCTTTCACTGTGTGACTGAATCTGCAACTGTGCAGCCCTCTCACGGTGTTACTGATCCTGGAACAGTGCAGCCCTCCAACTGTGAAACTGATCCTGAAACAGTGCATCCCTCTCACTGTGTCACTGATCCTGATACAGTGCAGCCGTCTCTCTGTGTGTCTGCTCCTTAAACAGGGCAGCCCTCTCACTCTGTGACTATTCCGGATACAGTGCAGCCCTCTCACTCTGTGACTGGCCCTGAAACAGTGCAGCCCTCACACTGTATCACAGATCCTGAAACAGTGCAGCTCTCCAACTGTGCCACTGATCCTGAAACAGTGCAGCCCTCTCACTGAGTGACTGATCCAAAAACAGTGCAGCCCTCTCCCTGTGTCACTGATCCTGAAACAGTGCAACCCTCTCACGGTTTAACTGATCCTGAAACAGTGCAGCCCTCTCATGGTTTACAAATCCTGAAACAGTGCAGCCCTCTCACTGTGTCACTGATCCTGAAACAGTGCAGCCCTCTCACGGGTTTAACTGATCCTGAAACAGTGCAGCCCTCTCACTGCGTGACTGATCCAGAAATAGTGCAGCCCTCTCACGGTTTAACAGGTCCTGAAACAGTGCAGCCCTCTCACTGTGTCACTGATCCTGAAACAGAGCAGCACTCTCACTGTGTGACTGATCCTGAAACAGTGCAGCCCTCTCACTATGCGACAGATCCAGAAATATTGCAGCCCTCTCACTGTGTGACTAATCTTCAAACAGTGCAGCCCTCTCACTGTGTGACTGAAACTGAAACAGTGCAGCGCTCTCACTCTTTGAATGAACCTGAAACAGTGCAGCCCTCTCACTGTTTAACTGGTCCTGAAACAGTGCAGCCCTCTCAATGTGATTTTCCTGAAACATAGCAGCCATTTAACTATCTGACTGTAACAGTGCAGCCCTCTCACTGTGTGACTAATCCTGATACACTGCAGCCCTTTCACTGTATGAGTGAAACTGAAAAAGTGTAGCCTTCTCACTTTGTGACTGACCCTGAAACAGTGCAGCCCTCTCACTGTGTGACTGATCCTGAAACAGTGCAGCCTTCTCATTGTGTGACTGATCCTGAAACAGTGCAGCCATCTCAGGATGTCACTGACCCTGAAACAGTGCAGCCGTCCAACTATGTGACTAATCCGGAAACAGTGCAGCCATCTCAAGGTGTCACTGACACTGAAACAGTGTAGCCCTCTCACTTTGTGACTGAACCTGAAACAGTGCAGCCCTCTCATTGTGTGACTGATCCTGAAACAGTGCAGCCCTCTCACTGTGTCAATGATCCTGAAACAGTGCAACAAGCTCACTGTGTGACAGATCCAGAAACAGTGCAGCCCTGTCACTGGGTGACTGATCCTGAAACAGTGCAGCCCTCTCTATGTGTAACTGAACCTGAAACAGTCCAGCCCTCTCACTGTGACACTGATCCTGAAACAGTGCAGACCACTCACTGTGTCACTGATCCTGAAACAGTGCAGCCAGCACAGGGTGTCACTAACCCTGATACAGTGCAGCCTTCTCACTGTGTGACTGATCCTGAAACAGTGCAGCCATCTCAGGGTGTCACTGACCCTGAAACAGTGCAGCCCTCTCACTGTGTGACTGATCCTGAAACAGTGCAGCCATTTCAGGGTGTCATTGATCCTGAAATAGTGCAGCCCTCTCATTGTTGAACTGATCCTGATACAGTGCATCCTTCTCACTGTGTGACCGATTCTATAACAGTGCAGTACTCTCACAGTGTGACTGATCCTGAATCAGTGCAGCCCTCTCACTGTGTCACTGATCCTGAAACAGTGCAGCTCTCTCACGGTTTAACTGATCCTGTAACAGTGCAGCCCTCTCAGTGTGTGACTGATCCCAACAGTGCAGCATTCTCCCTGTGTGACTGATCCTGAAACAGTGCATACCTCTCACTGTGTCACTGATCCTGTAACATTGCAGCCTTCTCACTGTGACACTGATCCCGATACAGTGCAGCCCTCTCTCTGTGTCACTGATCCTGAAACAGTGCAGCCCACTTGCCGTGTGACTGATCCTGAAACAGTGCAGCCCTCTCACTGTGAGACTGATCCTGAAACAGTGCAGCCCTCTCACTGTGTCACTCATCCAAAAACAGTGCAGCCCTCTCACTGTGTGACTGATCCTGAAACAGTGCAGCCCTCTCACTGGGTCACTGATTCAAAAACAGTGCAGCATTCTCACTTTTTGACTGATCCTGAAAAAGTGCAGCCCTCTCACTGTGTGACTGATCCTGAAACAGTGCAGCCCTCTCACTGTGTGACTGATCCTGAAACAGAGCAGCCCTCTCACTGTGTGACACTGATCCTGAAACAGCGCAGCCCTCTCACTGTGTGACTGATCCAGAAACAGTGCAGCCCTCTAACTCTGTGACTGTTCCTGAAACAGTGCTGCCCTCTCACGGTTCAACTGATCCTGAAACAGTGCATCACTCTCACCGTGTCACTTCTCCTGATATAGTGCAGCCCTGTCACTGGGTGACTGATCCTGAAACAGTGCAGCCCTCTCACGGTTTAACTGATCCTGAAACAGTGCATCCCTCTCTCTGTGTGACTGATCCTGAAACAGTGCAGCCCTCTCTATGTGTAACTGAACCTGAAACAGTCCAGCCCTCTCACTGTGACACTGATCCTGAAACAGTGCAGACCTCTCACTGTGTCACTGATCCTGAAACAGTGCAGCCATCACAGTGTGTCACCACCCCTGATACAGTGCAGCCCTCTCACTGTGTCACTGATCCTGAAACAGTTCAGCCCTCTCAATGTGTGACTGATCATGAAACAGTGCAGCCCTCACACTGTGTGACTGATCTTGAAACAGTGCAGCCCTCACACTGTGTGACTGATCTTGAAACAGTGCAGCCCTCTCACTGTGTGACTAAACCTGATAAAGTGCAGCCCTCTCACTGTGTCAGTGATCCTGAAACAGCGCAGCCCTCTCACTGTGTGACTGATCCTGAAACAGTGCAGCCCTCTCACTGTTTGATTGATCCTGAAACAGGGCAGCCCTCTCTCAGTGTGACTGAACCTGAAACAGTGCAGCCCTCTCACTGTGTGACTGATCCTGAAACAGTGCAGCCATCTCACTGTGTGACTGATCCTGAAACAGTGCAGCCCTCTCACTGTGTCACTGATCCTGAAACAGTGCAACAACTCACTGTGTGACAGATCCTGAAACAGTGCAGCCCTGTCACTGGGTGACTGATCCTGAAACAGTGCAGCCCTCTCACTGTGACACTGATCCTGAAACAGTGCAGACCTCTCACTGTGTCACAGATCCTGAAACAGTGCAGCCCTCTCACTGTGTGACTGATCCTGAAACAGTGCAGCCATTTCAGGGTGTCATTGATCCTGAAATAGTGCAGCCCTCTCATTGTTGAACTGATCCTGATACAGTGCATCCTTCTCACTGTGTGACCGATTCTATAACAGTGCAGCACTCTCACAGTGTGACTGATCCTGAATCAGTGCAGCCCTCTCACTGTGTCACTGATCCTGAAACAGTGCAGCTCTCTCACGGTTTAACTGATCCTGTAACAGTGCAGCCCTCTCAGTGTGTGACTGATCCCAACAGTGCAGCATTCTCCCTGTGTGACTGATCCTGAAACAGTGCATACCTCTCACTGTGTCACTGATCCTGTAACATTGCAGCCTCCTCACTGTGACACTGATCCCGATACAGTGCAGCCCTCTCTCTGTGTCACTGATCCTGAAACAGTGCAGCCCACTTGCCGTGTGACTGATCCTGAAACAATGCAGCCCTCTCACTGTGAGACTGATCCCGAAACAGTGCAGCCCTCTCAATGTGTCACTCATCCAAAAACAGTGCAGCCCTCTCACTGTGTGACTGATCCTGAAACAGTGCAGCCCTCTCACTGGGTCACTGATTCAAAAACAGTGCAGCATTCTCACTTTTTGACTGATCCTGAAACAGTGCAGCCCTCTCACTGTGTGACTGATCCTGAAACAGTGCAGCCCTCTCACTGGGTCACTGATTCAAAAACAGTGCAGCATTCTCACTTTTTGACTGATCCTGAAACAGTGCAGCCCTCTCACTGTGTGACTAATCCTGAAACAGTGCAGCCCTCTCACTGTGTGACTGATCCTGAAACAGTGCAGCCCTCTCATTGTGTGACTGATCCTGAAACAGTGCAGCCCTCTCACTGTGTGACTGATCCAGAAACAGTGCAGCCCTCTAACTCTGTGACTGTTCCTGAAACAGTGCAGCCCTCTCACGGTTCAACTGATCCTGAAACAATGCATCACTCTCACCGTGTCACTTCTCCTGATATAGTGCAGCCCTCTCACTGTGTGACAGATCCTGAAACAGTGCAGCCCTGTCACTGGGTGACTGATCCTGAAACAGTGCAGCCCTCTCACGGTTTAACTGATCCTGAAACAGTGCATCCCTCTCTCTGTGTGACTGATCCTGAAACAGTGCAGCCCTCTCACGGTTCAACTGATCCTGAAACAATGCATCACTCTCACCGTGTCACTTCTCCTGATATAGTGCAGCCCTCTCACTGTGTGACAGATCCTGAAACAGTGCAGCCCTGTCACTGGGTGACTGATCCTGAAACAGTGCAGCCCTCTCACGGTTTAACTGATCCTGAAACAGTGCATCCCTCTCTCTGTGTGACTGATCCTGAAACAGTGCATCCCTCTCTCTGTGTGACTGATCCTGAAACAGTGCAGCCCTGTCACTGGGTGACTGATCCTGAAACAGTGCAGCCCTCTCACGGTTTAACTGATCCTGAAACAGTGCATCCCTCTCTATGTGTAACTGAACCTGAAACAGTCCAGCCCTCTCACTGTGACACTGATCCTGAAACAGTGCAGCCATCTCACTGTGTCACTGATCCTGAAACAGTGCAGCTCTCTCACGGTTTAACTGATCCTGAAACAGTGCAGCCCTCTCAGTGTGTGACTGATCCCAACAGTGCAGCATTCTCCCTGTGTGACTGATCCTGAAACAGTGCAGACCTCTCACTGTGTCACTGATCCTGTAACATTGCAGCCTTCTCACTGTGACACTGATCCCGATACAGTGCAGCCCTCTCTCTGTGTCACTGATCCTGAAACAGTGCAGCCCACTTGCCGTGTGACTGATCCTGAAACAGGGCAGCCCTCTCACTGTGAGACTGATCCTGAAACAGTGCAGCCCTCTCACTGGGTCACTGATTCAAAAACAGTGCAGCATTCTCACTGTGTGACTGATCCTGAAACAGTGCAGCCCTCTCACTGTGTGACTGATCCTGAAACAGTGCAGCCCTCTCACTGTGACACTGATCCTGAAACAGTGCAGCCCTCCAACTGTGAAACTGATCCTGAAACAGTGCAGCCGTCTCACTGTGAGTCTGCGCCTTAAACAGTGCAGCCCTCTCACTCTGTGACTATTCCGGATACAGTGCAGCCCTCTCACTCTGTGACTGGCCCTCAAACAGTGCAGCCCTCACACTGTATCACAGATCCTGAAACAATGCAGCTCTCCAACTGTGCCACTGATCCTGAAAAAGTGCAGCCCTCTCACTGAGTGATTGATCTAAAAACAGTGCAGTCCTCTCCCTGTGTCACTGATCCTGAAGCAGTGCAGCCCTCTCATGGTTTACAAATCCTGAAACAGCGCAGCCCTCTCACTGTGTCACTGATCCTGAAACAGTGCAGCCCTCTCATGGGTTTAACTGATCCTGAAACAGTGCAGCCCTCTCACTGCGTCACTGATCCTGAAACAGTGCAGCACTCTCACTGTGTGACAGATCCTGAAACAGTGCAGCCCTCTCACTGTGTCACTGATCCTGAAACAGTGCAGTCCTCTCACTATGTGACAGATCCTGAAATATTGCAGCCCTCTCACAGTGTGACTGATCCTGAAACAGTGCAGCCCTGTCACTGGGTGACTGATCCTGAAACAGTGCAGCCCTCTCTCTGTGTGACTGATCCTGAAACAGTGCAGCCCTCTCTATGTGTAACTGAACCTGAAACAGTGCAGCCCTCTCACTGTGACACTGATCCTGAAACAGTGCAGACCTCTCACTGTGTCACTGATCCAGAAACAGTGCAGCCATCTCAGGGTGTCACTGATCCTGAAATAGTGTAGCCCTCTCATTGTTGAACTGATCCTGATACAGTGCATCCTTCTCACTGTGTGACCGATTCTATAACAGTGCAGCACTCTCACAGTGTGACTGATCCTGAATCAGTGCAGCCCTCTCACTGTGTCACTGATCCTGAAACAGTGCAGCTCTCTCACGGTTTAACTGATCCTGAAACAGTGCAGCCCTCTCAGTGTGTGACTGATCCCAACAGTGCAGCATTCTCCCTGTGTGACTGATCCTGAAACAGTGCATACCTCTCACTGTGTCACTGATCCTGTAACATTGCAGCCTTCTCACTGTGACACTGATCCCGATACAGTGCAGCCCTCTCTCTGTGTCACTGATCCTGAAACAGTGCAGCCCACTTGCCGTGTGACTGATCCTGAAACAGAGCAGCCCTCTCACTGTGAGACTGATTCTGAAACAGTGCAGCCCTCTCAATGTGTCACTCATCCAAAAACAGTGCAGCCCTCTCACTGTGTGACTGATCCTGAAACAGTGCAGCCCTCTCACTGGGTCACTGATTCAAAAACAGTGCAGCATTCTCACTTTTTGACTGATCCTGAAACAGTGCAGCCCTCTCACTGTGTGACTGATCCTGAAACAGTGCAGCCCTCTCACTGGGTCACTGATTCAAAAACAGTGCAGCATTCTCACTTTTTGACTGATCCTGAAACAGTGCAGCCCTCTCACTGTGTGACTGATCCTGAAACAGTGCAGCCCTCTCACTGTGTGACTGATCCTGAAACAGAGCAGCCCTCTCACTGTGTGACTGATTCAGAAACAGTGCAGCCCTCTAACTCTGTGACTGTTCCTGAAACAGTGCAGCCCTCTCGCGGTTCAACTGATCCTGAAACAATGCATCACTCTCACCGTGTCACTTCTCCTGATATAGTGCAGCCCTCTCACTGTGTGACAGATCCTGAAACAGTGCAGCCCTGTCACTGGGTGACTGATCCTGAAACAGTGCAGCCCTCTCACGGTTTAACTGATCCTGAAACAGTGCATCCCTCTCTCTGTGTGACTGATCCTGAAACAGTGCAGCCCTCTCTATGTGTAACTGAACCTGAAACAGTCCAGCCCTCTCACTGTGACACTGATACTGAAACAGTGCAGACCTCTCACTGTGTCACTGGTCCTGAAACAGTGCAGCCATCTCAGGGTGTCACTGACCCTGAAACAGTGCAGCCCTCTCACTGTGTGACTGATCCTGAAACAGTGCAGCCATTTCAGGGTGTCACTGATCCTGAAATAGTGCAGCCCTCTCATTGTTGAACTGATCCTGATACAGTGCATCCTTCTCACTGTGTGACCGATTCTATAACAGTGCAGCACTCTCACAGTGTGACTGATCCTGAATCAGTGCAGCCCTCTCACTGTGTCACTGATCCTGAAACAGTGCAGCTCTCTCACGGTTTAACTGATCCTGAAACAGTGCAGCCCTCTCAGTGTGTGACTGATCCCAACAGTGCAGCATTCTCCCTGTGTGACTGATCCTGAAACAGTGCAGACCTCTCACTGTGTCACTGATCCTGTAACATTGCAGCCTTCTCACTGTGACACTGATCCCGATACAGTGCAGCCCTCTCTCTGTGTCACTGATCCTGAAACAGTGCAGCCCACTTGCCGTGTGACTGATCCTGAAACAGGGCAGCCCTCTCACTGTGAGACTCATCCTAAAACAGTGCAGCCCTCTCACTGTGTGACTGATCCTGAAACAGTGCAGCCCTCTCACTGGGGCACTGATTCAAAAACAGTGCAGCATTCTCACTGTGTGACTGATCCTGAAACAGTGCAGCCCTCTCACTGTGTGACTGATCCTGAAACAGTGCAGCCCTCTCACTGTGACACTGATCCTGAAACAGTGCAGCCCTCTCACTGTGTGACTGATCCAGAAAAAGTGCAGCCCTCCAACTGTGAAACTGATCCTGAAACAGTGCAGCCGTCTCACTGTGAGTCTGCGCCTTAAACAGTGCAGCCCTCTCACTCTGTGACTATTCCGGATACAGTGCAGCCCTCTCACTCTGTGACTGGCCCTCAAAAAGTGCAGCCCTCTCACTGTGTGACTGATCCTGAAACAGTGCAGCCCTCTCACTGTGTGACTGATACTGAAAAAGTGCAGCCCTCTCACGGTTTAACTGATCCTGAAACAGTGCAGCCCTCTCAATGTGACTTTCCTGAAACAGTGCAGCCAATTAACTATCTGACTGTACCAGAAACAGTGCAGCCCTCTCACTGTGTGACTAATCCTGATACACTGCAGCCCTCTCACTGTGTGACTGATCCTGAAGCAGTGCAACAAGCTCACTGTGTGACAGATCCTGAAACAGTGCAGCCCTGTCACTGGGTGACTGATCCTGAAACAGTGCAGCCCTCTCTCTGTGTGACTGATCCTGAAACAGTGCAGCCCTGTCACTGGGTGACTGATCCTGAAACAGTGCAGCCCTCTCTATGTGTAACTGAACCTGAAACAGTCCAGCCCTCTCACTGTGACACTGATCCTGAAACAGTGCAGCCCTCTCACTGTGTCACTGATCCTGAAACAGTGCAGCACTCTCACTGTGTGACTGATCCTGAAACAGTGCAGCCATTTCAGGGTGTCATTGATCCTGAAATAATGCAGCCCTCTCATTGTTGAACTGATCCTGATACAGTGCATCCTTCTCACTGTGTGACCGATTCTATAACAGTGCAGCACTCTCACAGTGTGACTGATCCTGAATCAGTGCAGCCCTCTCACTGTGTCACTGATCCTGAAACAGTGCAGCTCTCTCACGGTTTAACTGATCCTGTAACAGTGCAGCCCTCTCAGTGTGTGACTGATCCCAACAGTGCAGCATTCTCCCTGTGTGACTGATCCTGAAACAGTGCATACCTCTCACTGTGTCACTGATCCTGTAACATTGCAGCCTTCTCACTGTGACACTGATCCCGATACAGTGCAGCCCTCTCTCTGTGTCACTGATCCTAAAACAGTGCAGCCCACTTGCCGTGTGACTGATCCTGAAACAGTGCAGCCCTCTCACTGTGAGACTGACCCTGAAACAGTGCAGCCCTCTCACTGTGTGACTGATCCTGAAACAGTGCAGCCCTCTCACTGGGTCACTGATTCAAAAACAGTGCAGCATTCTCACTTTTTGACTGATCCTGAAACAGTGCAGCCCTCTCACTGTGTGACTGATCCTGAAACAGTGCAGCCCTCTCACTGTGTGAGTGATCCTGAAACAGAGCAGCCCTCTCACTGTGTGACTGATCCAGAAACAGTGCAGCCCTCTAACTCTGTGACTGTTCCTGAAACAGTGCAGCCCTCTCACAGTTCAACTGATCCTGAAACAATGCATCACTCTCACCGTGTCACTTCTCCTGATATAGTGCAGCCCTCTCACTGTGTGACAGATCCTGAAACAGTGCAGCCCTGTCACTGGGTGACTGATCCTGAAACAGTGCAGACCTCTCACGGTTTAACTGATCCTGAAACAGTGCATCCCTCTCTCTGTGTGACTGATCCTGAAACAGTGCAGCCCTCTCTATGTGTAACTGAACCTGAAACAGTCCAGCCCTCTCACTGTGACACTGATCCTGAAACAGTGCAGCCATCTCACTGTGTCACTGATCCTGAAACAGTGCACCTCACTCACGGTTTAACTGATCCTGAAACAGTGCAGCCCTCTCACTGTGTGACTGAACCTGAAACAGTGCAGCCCTCTCACTGTGTCACTGACCCTGAAACAGTGCAGCCATCTCACTGTGTCACTGATCCTGAAACAGTGCACCTCACTCACGGTTTAACTGATCCTGAAACAGTGCAGCCCTCTCAGTGTGTGACTGATGCCAACAGTGCAGCATTCTCCCTGTGTGACTGATCCTGAAACAGTGCAGACCTCTCACTGTGTCACTGATCCTGTAACATTGCAGCCTTCTCACTGTGACACTGATCCCGTTACAGTGCAGCCCTCTCTCTGTGTCACTGATCCTGAAACAGTGCAGCTCTCTCACTGTGAGACTCATCCTAAAACAGTGCAGCCCTCTCACTGTGTGACTGATCCTGAAATAGTGCAGCCCTCTCACTGGGTCACTGATTCAAAAACAGTGCAGCATTCTCACTGTGTGACTGATCCTGAAACAGTGCAGCCCTCTCACTGTGTGACTGATCCTGAAACAGTGCAGCCCTCTCACTGTGACACTGATCCTGAAACAGTGCAGCCCTCTCACTGTGTGACTGATCCAGAAAAAGTGCAGCCCTCCAACTGTGAAACTGATCCTGAAACAGTGCAGCCGTCTCACTGTGAGTCTGCGCCTTAAACAGTGCAGCCCTCTCACTCTGTGACTATTCCGGATACAGTGCAGCCCTCTCACTCTGTGACTGGCCCTCAAACAGTGCAGCCCTCACACTGTATCACAGATCCTGAAACAGTGCAGCTCTCTCACTGTGTGACTGATCCTGAAACAGTACAGCCCTCTCACTGTGTGACTGATCCTGAAACAGTGCAGCCCTCTCATGGGTTTAACTGATCCTGAAACAGTGCAGCCCTCTCACTGCGTCACTGATCCTGAAACATTGCAGCCCTCTCACTGAGTGACTGATCTAAAAACAGTGCAGTCCTCTCACTGTGTCACTGATCCTGAAACAGTGCAGCCCTCTCATGGGTTTAACTGATCCTGAAACAGTGCAGCCCTCTCACTGCGTCACTGATCCTGAAACAGTGCAGCACTCTCACTGTGTGACAGATCCTGAAACAGTGCAGCCCTCTCACTGTGTCACTGATCCTGAAACAGTGCAGTCCTCTCACTATGTGACAGATCCTGAAATATTGCAGCCCTCTCACAGTGTGACTGATCCTGAAACAGTGCAGCCCTCTCACTGTGTGACTGATACTGAAAAAGTGCAGCCCTCTCACGGTTTAACTGATCCTGAAACAGTGCAGCCCTCTCAATGTGACTTTCCTGAAACAGTGCAGCCAATTAACTATCTGACTGTACCAGAAACAGTGCAGCCCTCTCACTGTGTGACTAATCCTGATACACTGCAGCCCTCTCACTGTGTGACTGATCCTGAAACAGTGCAGCCCTCTCACTGTGTGACTGAAACGGAAACAGTGCAGCCCTCTCACTTTGTGACTGAACCTGAAACAGTGCAGCCAACACATTGTGTCACGGATCCTGAAACAGTGCATCCCTCTCGCTTTGTGACTGATCCAGAAACAGTGCAGCCCTCTCACTGTGAGACTGAAACTGAAACAGTGCAGCCCTCTTACTGTGTCACTGATCCTGAAACAGTTCAGCCCTCTCAATGTGTGACTGATCGTGAAACAGTGCAGCCCTCACACTGTGTGACTGATCTTGAAACAGTGCAGCCCTCTCACTGTTTGATTGATCCTGAAACAGGGCAGCCCTCTCTCAGTGTGACTGATCCTGAAACAGTGCAGCCCTCTCACTGTTTGATTGATCCTGAAACAGGGCAGCCCTCTCTCAGTGTGACTGAAACTGAAACAGTGCAGCCCTCTCACTGTGTGACTGATCCTGAAACAGTGCAGCCCTCTCACTGTTTGATTGATCCTGAAACAGGGCAGCCCTCTCTCAGTGTGACTGAAACTGAAACAGTGCAGCCCTCTCGCTGTGTGACTGATCCTGAAACAGTGCAGGCCTCTCACTGTGTGACTGATCCTGAAACAGTGCAGACATCTCACTGTGTGACTGATCCTGAAACAGTGCAGCCCTCTCACTGTGTCACTGATCCTGAAACAGTGCAACAAGCTCACTGTGTGACAGATCCTGAAACAGTGCAGCCCTGTCACTGGGTGACTGATCCTGAAACAGTGCAGCCCTCTCTCTGTGTGACTGATCCTGAAACAGTGCAGCCCTCTCTATGTGTAACTGAACCTGAAACAGTCCAGCCCTCTCACTGTGACACTGATCCTGAAACAGTGCAGACCTCTCACTGTGTCACTGATCCTGAAACAGTGCAGCCCTCTCACTGTGTGACTGATCCTGAAACAGTGCAGCCATTTCAGGGTGTCACTGATCCTGAAATAGTGCAGCCCTCTCATTGTTGAACTGATCCTGATACAGTGCATCCTTCTCACTGTGTGACCGATTCTATAACAGTGCAGCACTCTCACAGTGTGACTGATCCTGAATCAGTGCAGCCCTCTCACTGTGTCACTGATCCTGAAACAGTGCAGCTCTCTCACGGTTTAACTGATCCTGTAACAGTGCAGCCCTCTCAGTGTGTGACTGATCCCACAGTGCAGCATTCTCCCTGTGTGACTGATCCTGAAATAGTGCAGACCTCTCACTGTGTCACTGATCCTGTAACATTGCAGCCTTCTCACTGTGACACTGATCCCGATACAGTGCAGCCCTCTCTCTGTGTCACTGATCCTGAAACAGTGCAGCATTCTCCCTGTGTGACTGATCCTGAAACAGTGCAGCCCTCTCTCTGTGTCACTGATCCTGAAACAGTGCAGCCCTCTCACTGTGAGACTGATCCTGAAACAGTGCAGCCCTCTCACTGGGTCACTGATTCAAAAACAGTGCAGCATTCTCACTTTTTGACTGATCCTGAAACAGTGCAGCCCTCTCATTGTGTGACTGATCCTGAAACAGTGCAGCCCTCTCACTGGGTCACTGATTCAAAAACAGTGCAGCATTCTCACTTTTTGACTGATCCTGAAACAGTGCAGCCCTCTCATTGTGTGACTGATCCTGAAACAGTGCAGCCTTCTCTCTGGGTCACTGATTCAAAAACAGTGCAGCATTCTCACTTTTTGACTGATCCTGAAACAGTGCAGCCCTCTCACTGTGTGACTGATCCTGAAACAGTGCAGCCCTCTCACTGTGTGACTGATCCTGAAACAGAGCAGCCCTCTCACTGTGTGACTGATCCAGAAACAGTGCAGCCCTCTAACTCTGTGACTGTTCCTGAAACAGTGCAGCCCTCTCACGGTTCAACTGATCCTGAAACAATGCATCACTCTCACCGTGTCACTTCTCCTGATATAGTGCAGCCCTCTCACTGTGTGACAGATCCTGAAACAGTGCAGCCCTGTCACTGGGTGACTGATCCTGAAACAGTGCAGCCCTCTCACGGTTTAACTGATCCTGAAACAGTGCATCCCTCTCTCTGTGTGACTGATCCTGAAACAGTGCAGCCCTCTCTATGTGTAACTGAACCTGAAACAGTCCAGCCCTCTCACTGTGACACTGATACTGAAACAGTGCAGACCTCTCACTGTGTCACTGATCCTGAAACAGTGCAGCCATCTCAGGGTGTCACTGACCCTGAAACAGTGCAGCCCTCTCACTGTGTGACTGATCCTGATACAGTGCATCCTTCTCACTGTGTGACCGATTCTATAACAGTGCAGCACTCTCACAGTGTGACTGATCCTGAATCAGTGCAGCCCTCTCACTGTGTGACTGATCCTGAAACAGTGCAGCCCTCTCTATGTGTAACTGAACCTGAAACAGTCCAGCCCTCTCACTGTGACACTGATCCTGAAACAGTGCAGACCTCTCACTGTGTCACTGATCCTGAAACAGTGCAGCCATCTCAGGGTGTCACTAACCCTGATACAGTGCAGCCCTCTCACTGTGTGACTGATCCTGAAACAGTGCAGCCATTTCAGGGTGTCACTGATCCTGAAATAGTGCAGCCCTCTCATTGTTGAACTGATCCTGATACAGTGCATCCTTCTCACTGTGTGACCGATTCTATAACAGTGCAGCACTCTCACAGTGTGACTGATCCTGAATCAGTGCAGCCCTCTCACTGTGTCACTGATCCTGAAACAGTGCAGCTCTCTCACGGTTTAACTGATCCTGTAACAGTGCAGCCCTCTCAGTGTGTGACTGATCCCACAGTGCAGCATTCTCCCTGTGTGACTGATCCTGAAATAGTGCAGACCTCTCACTGTGTCACTGATCCTGTAACATTGCAGCCTTCTCACTGTGACACTGATCCCGATACAGTGCAGCCCTCTCTCTGTGTCACTGATCCTGAAACAGTGCAGCATTCTCCCTGTGTGACTGATCCTGAAACAGTGCAGCCCTCTCTCTGTGTCACTGATCCTGAAACAGTGCAGCCCTCTCACTGTGAGACTGATCCTGAAACAGTGCAGCCCTCTCACTGGGTCACTGATTCAAAAACAGTGCAGCATTCTCACTTTTTGACTGATCCTGAAACAGTGCAGCCCTCTCATTGTGTGACTGATCCTGAAACAGTGCAGCCCTCTCACTGGGTCACTGATTCAAAAACAGTGCAGCATTCTCACTTTTTGACTGATCCTGAAACAGTGCAGCCCTCTCATTGTGTGACTGATCCTGAAACAGTGCAGCCCTCTCTCTGGGTCACTGATTCAAAAACAGTGCAGCATTCTCACTTTTTGACTGATCCTGAAACAGTGCAGCCCTCTCACTGTGTGACTGATCCTGAAACAGTGCAGCCCTCTCACTGTGTGACTGATCCTGAAACAGAGCAGCCCTCTCACTGTGTGACTGATCCAGAAACAGTGCAGCCCTCTAACTCTGTGACTGTTCCTGAAACAGTGCAGCCCTCTCACGGTTCAACTGATCCTGAAACAATGCATCACTCTCACCGTGTCACTTCTCCTGATATAGTGCAGCCCTCTCACTGTGTGACAGATCCTGAAACAGTGCAGCCCTGTCACTGGGTGACTGATCCTGAAACAGTGCAGCCCTCTCACGGTTTAACTGATCCTGAAACAGTGCATCCCTCTCTCTGTGTGACTGATCCTGAAACAGTGCAGCCCTCTCTATGTGTAACTGAACCTGAAACAGTCCAGCCCTCTCACTGTGACACTGATACTGAAACAGTGCAGACCTCTCACTGTGTCACTGATCCTGAAACAGTGCAGCCATCTCAGGGTGTCACTGACCCTGAAACAGTGCAGCCCTCTCACTGTGTGACTGATCCTGATACAGTGCATCCTTCTCACTGTGTGACCGATTCTATAACAGTGCAGCACTCTCACAGTGTGACTGATCCTGAATCAGTGCAGCCCTCTCACTGTGTCACTGATCCTGAAACAGTGCAGCTCTCTCACGGTTTAACTGATCCTGTAACAGTGCAGCCCTCTCAGTGTGTGACTGATCCCAACAGTGCAGCATTCTCCCTGTGTGACTGATCCTGAAACAGTGCAGACCTCTCACTGTGTCACTGATCCTGTAACATTGCAGCCTTCTCACTGTGACACTGATCCCGATACAGTGCAGCCCTCTCTCTGTGTCACTGATCCTGAAACAGTGCAGCCCACTTGCCGTGTGACTGATCCTGAAACAGGGCAGCCCTCTCACTGTGAGACTCATCTAAAAACAGTGCAGCCCTCTCACTGTGTGACTGATCCTGAAACAGTGCAGCCCTCTCACTGGGGCACTGATTCAAAAACAGTGCAGCATTCTCACTGTGTGACTGATCCTGAAACAGTGCAGCCCTCTCACTGTGTGACTGATCCTGAAACAGTGCAGCCCTCTCACTGTGACACTGATCCTGAAACAGTGCAGCCCTCTCACTGTGTGACTGATCCAGAAAAAGTGCAGCCCTCCAACTGTGAAACTGATCCTGAAACAGTGCAGCCCTCTCACTGTGAGTCTGCGCCTTAAACAGTGCAGCCCTCTCACTCTGTGACTATTCCGGATACAGTGCAGCCCTCTCACTCTGTGACTGGCCCTCAAAAAGTGCAGCCCTCTCACCGTGTCACTTCTCCTGATATAGTGCAGCCGTCTCACTGTGTGTCTGCTACTTAAACAGTGCAGCCCTCTCACTCTTTGACTGGCCCTGAAACAGTGCAGCCCTCACACTGTTTCACAGATCCTGAAACAGTGCAGCACTCCAACTGTGTCACTGATCCTGAAACAGTGCAGACATCTCACTGAGTGACTGATCCTGAAACAGTACAGCCCTCTCAATATGACACTGATCCTGAAACATTGCAGCCCTCTCACTGAGTGACTGATCCAAAAACAGTGCAGCCCTCTCACTTTGTGACTGATCCTGAAACAGTGCAGCCCACTCACTGTGTCACTGATACTGAAACAGTGCAGCCCTCTCACTGTGTCACTGATCCTGAAACAGTGCAACCCTCTCACGGTTTAACTGATCCTGAAACAGTGCAGCCATCACATGGTTTACAAATCCTGAAACAGCGCAGCCCTCTCACTGTGTCACTGATCCTGAAACAGTGCAGCCCTCTCACGGGTTTAACTGATCCTGAAACAGTGCAGCCCTCTCACTGTGTGACTGATCCAGAAATAGTGCAGCCCTCTCACGGTTTAACAGATCCTGAAACAGTGCAGCCCTCTCACTGTGTCACTGATCCTGAAACAGTGCAGCACTCTCACAGTGTGACTGATCCTGAAACAGTGCAGCCCTCTGACTGTGTGACTGATACTGAAAAAGTGCAGCCCTCTCAAGGTTTAACTGATCCTGAAACAGTGCAGCCCTCTCAATGTGACTTTCCTGAAACATAGCAGCCATTTAACTATCTGACTGTACCAGAAACAGTGCAGCCCTCTCACTGTGCGACTGATCCTGATACACTGCAGCCCTCTCACTGTGTGACTGAAACTGAAACAGTGCAGCCCTCTCACTGTGTGACTGATACTGAAACAGTGCAGCCCTCTCACTGTGTTACTGATCCTGATACAGTGCAGCCCTCTCACGGCTTCACTAATCCTGAAACTGTGCAGCCCTCTCACAGTGTGACTGAAACTGAAACAGTGCAGCGCTCTCACTCTTTGAATGAACCTGCAACAGTGCAGCCCTCTCACTGTGTGACTGATACTGAAACTGTGCAGCCCTCTCAGTGTGTGACAGATAATGAAAAAGTGCAGCCATCTCACTGTGTGACTGATCCTGAAACAGTGCAGGCTTCTCAATGTGTGACTGATCTTGAAACAGTGCAGCACTCTCACGGTTTAACAGATCCTGAAACAGTGCAGCCCTCTCACTGTGAGACTGATCCTGAAATAGTGCAGCCCTCTCACTGTGTGACTGATCCTGAACCTGTGCAGCCCTCTCACTGTGTCACTGATCCTGAAACAGTGCAGCCCCTCACTGTGTGACTGATCCTGACACAGTGAAACCCTCTCATGGTTTAACTGATCCTGAAACAGTGCATCCCTCTCACTGTGTGACTGATCCTGAAACAGTGCAGCCCTCTCCCTGTGTGACTGATACTGAAACAGTGCAGCGCTCTCACGCTGTGACTGACACTGAAAGAGTACAGCCCTTTCACTGTGTCACTGATGCTGAAACAGTTCAGCCCTCTCCCTGTGTCACTGATCCTGTTACAGTGCAGCCCTCTCACTGTGTGACTGATCCTGAAACAGTGCAGCCCTCTCATTGTGCGACTGATCCAGAAACAGTGCAGGCCTCTCACTGTGTCACTGATCCTGAAACAGTGCAGCCCTCTCACTGTGTGACTGAAACTGAAAGAGTGCAGCCCACTCATTGTGTGACTGATCCTGAAACAGCGCCGCACTCTCACTGAGTGACTGATACTGAAACAGTGCAGCCATCTCACTGTGTGACAGATTCTGCAACAGTGCAGCCATCTCACTGTGTGACTGATCCTGAAACTGTGCAGACCTCTCACTGTGTGACAGATAATGAAAAAGTGCAGCCATCTAACTGTGTGACTGATCCTGAAACAGGGCAGGCCTCTCAATGTGTGACTGATCCTGAAACAGTGCAGCACTCTCACGGTTTAACTGATCCTGAAACAGTGCAGCACTCTCACGGTTTAATTGATCCTGAAACAGTGCAGCCCTCTCACTGTGAGACTGATCCTGAAACAGTGCAGCCCTCTCACTTTGTGACTGAACATGAAACAGTGCAGCGCTCTCACAGTGTGAATGAACCTGTTAAAGTGCAGCCCTCTCATTGTGTGACTAATCCTGAAACAGTGCAGCCATCTCACTTTGTGACTGATCCAGAAGGAGTCCAATTTTCTCACTGTGTGACAGAACCAGAAAAATTGCAGCAGTCTCACTTTGTGACTGAACCTTAAAGAGTGCAGCCCTCTCACTGTGTGACTGAATATGAAACAGTGCAGCCCTCTCACTGTGTTAATGAACCTAAAACAGCGCAGCCCTCTCATTGTGTGTAAGATCCTGAAACGGTGCAGCCTTCTCATTGTGTAACTGATCCTGAAACAGTGCAACCCTCTCAGTGTGTGACTGAAACTGAAACAGTGAAGCCAACACACTGTGTCACTGATCCTGAAAAAGTGCAGCACTCTCACTGTGTCACTGATCCTGATACAGTGCATCCCTCTCACTGTGTGACTGATCCTGAAAGAGTGCAGCCCTCTCACTGTCTGACTAATCCTGAAACAGTGCAGCCCTCTCACTGTGTGACTGATCCTGAAAGAGTGCAGCCCTCTCACTGTCTGACTAATCCTGAAACAGTGCAGCCGTCTCACGGTGTGACTGATCCTGAAAGAGTGCAGCCCTCTCACTGTCTGACTAATCCTGAAACAGTGCAGCCGTCTCACGGTGTGACTGATACTGAAACAGTGCAGCCCTCTCACTGTGTGACTGAAACTGAAACAGTGCAGCGCTCTCACTCTTTGAATGAACCTGAAATAGTGCAGCCCTCTCACTGTGTGACTGATCCTGAAAAAGTGCAGCCCACTCAATGGGAGACTGATCCTGAAACAGTGCAGCCCTCTCACTTTGTGACTGAACATGAAACAGTGCAGCCCTCTCACAGTGTGAATGAACCTGTAACAGTGCAGCCCTCTCATTGTGTGACTGATCCTGAAACAGTGCAGCCATCTCACTTTGTGACTGATCCAGAAAGAGTCCAATTTTCTCACTGTGTGACAGAACCAGAAACATTGCAGCACTCTCACTTTGTGACTGAACCTGAAACAGTGCAGCCCTCTCACTGTGTTAATGAACCTGAAACAGTGCAGCCCTCTCATTGTGTAACTGATCCTGAAACAGTGCAGCCCTCTCAGTGTGTGACTGAAACTGAAACAGTGCAGCCAACACACTGTGTCACTGATCCTGAAACAGTGCAGCCCTCTCACTGTGTCACCGATCCTGAAAAAGTGCAGCCCTCTCACTGTGTCACTGATCCTGATACAGTGCATTCCTCTCACTGTGTCACTGATCCTGAAAGAGTGCAGCCCTCTCACTGTCTGACTTATCCTGAAAGAGTGCAGCCCTCTCACGGTATGACTGATATTGAAACAGTGCAGCCCTCTCACTGTGTGACTGAAACTGAAACAGGGCAGCGCTCTAAATCTTTGAATGAACCTGAAACAGTGCAGCCCTCTCACTGTGTGACTGATCCTGAAAGAGTGCAGCCCTCTCACTGTCTGACTAATCCTGAAACAGTGCAGCCCTCTCACTGTGTGACTGAAACTGAAAGAGTGCAGCCCACACATTGTGTGACTGATCCTGAAACAGCGCCGCCCTCTCACTGAGTGACTGATACTGAAACAGTGCAGTGCTCTCACTGTGTGACAGGTCCTGCAACAGTGCAGCCATTTCACTGTGTGACTGATCCTGAAACTGGGCAGCCCTCTCACTGTGTGACAGATAATGAAAAAGTGCAGCCATCTCACTGTGTGACTGATCCTGAAACAGGGCAGGCCTCTCAACGTGTGACTGATCCTGAAACAGTGCAGCACTCTCACGGTTTAACTGATCCTGAAACAGTGCAGCCCTCTCACTGTGTGACTGATCCTGAAACTGTGCAGCCCTCTCACTGTGAGACTGATCCTGAAACAGTGCAGCCCTCTCACTTTGTGACTGAACATGAAACAGTGCAGCCCTCTCACAGTGTGAATGAACCTGTAACAGTGCAGCCCTCTCATTGTATGACTGATCCTGAAACAGTGCAGCCATCTCACTTTGTGATTGATCCAGAAAGAGTCCAATTTTCTCACTGTGTGACAGAACCAGAAACATTGCAGCACTCTCACTTTGTGACTGAACCTGAAACAGTGCAGTCCACTCAGGGTGTGACTGAAACTGAAACAGTGCAGCCAACACACTGTGTCATTGATCCTGAAAAAGTGCAGCCCTCTCACTGTGTCACTGATCCTGAAACAGTGCAGCCCTCTCACTGTGTGACTGATCCTGAAAGAGTGCAGCCCTCTCACTGTGTGACTGATCCTGAAACAGTGCAGCACTCTCACGGTGTGACTGATACTTAAACAGTGCAGCCCTCTCACTGTGTGACTGAAACTGAAAGAGTGCAGCGCTCTCACTCTTTGAATGAACCTGAAACAGTGCAGCCCTCTCACTGTGTGACTGATCCTGAAAGAGTGCAGCCCTCTCACTGTGTGACTGATCCTGAAACAGTGCAGCCCTCTCACTGTGTGACTGAAACTGAAACAGTGCAGCCCTCTCACTGTGTCACTGATGCTGAAACAGTGCAGCCCTGTCACGGTGTGACTGATACTGAAACAGTGCACCCTCTCACTGTGTGACTGATACTGAAACAGTGCAGCGCTGTCACTGTGACACTGATCCAGAAACAGTGCAGCCCTCTCACTGTGTGACAGATCCTGCAACAGTGCAGCCATCTCACTGTGTGACTGATCCTGAAACAGTGCAGCCCTCTCACTATGTGACAGATAATGAAAAAGTGCAGCCATCTCACTGTGTGACTGATCCTGAAACAGTGCAGCACTCTCACGGTTTAACTGATCATGAAACAGTGCTTCCCTCTCACTGTGTGACTGATCCTGAAACAGTGCAGCACTCTCACGGTTTAACTGATCATGAAACAGTGCTTCCCTCTCACTGTCTGACAAATCCTGAAACAGTGCAGCCCTCTCACTTTGTGACTGAACATGAAACAGTGCAGCCCTCTCACTGTGTGAATGAACCTGTTACAGTGCAGCCCTCTCGTTGTGGGAAAGATCCTGAAACAGTGCAGCCTGCTCACGGTGTAACTGATCCTGGAACAATGCAGCCCTCTCACTGTGTGACTGATCCTGACACAGTGCAGACCTCTCACTGTGTGACTGAACCTGAAACAGTGCAGCAATCTCACTGTGTGACTGATCCTGAAACAGTGCAGCCCTCTCACTGTGTGACTGAACCTGAAACAGAGCAGCCCTCTCCCTGTGTGACTGAAACTGAAACAGTGCAGCCTCCTCACTTCGTGACTGACCTTGAAATAGTCCAGCACTCTGGCGGTCTGACTGAACATGAAACAGTGCAGCCCTCTCACTGTATCACTGATCCTGAAACAGTGCAGGCCTCTCACAGTTTGACTGATCCTTAAACAGTGCAGCACTCTGACTGTGCGACTGAACATGAAACAGTGCAGCCCTCTCACTGTATCACTAATACGGAAACAGTGCAGCCCTCTCAGATTTTAACTGATCCTGAAACAGTGCAGCCCTCTCACTGTGACTGATCATGAAACATAGCACCCATTTAACTATGTGACTGTACTAGAAACAGTGCGGCCCTCTCACTGTGTGACTGATCCTGAAACAGTACAGCCCTCTCATTGTGAGACTAATTCTGAAACAGTGCAGCCCTCTCACTGTGTGACTGAATCTGCACTGTGCCGCCCTCTCACGGTGTAACTGATCCTGGAACAGTGCAGCCCTCTCACTGTGTGACTGATCCTGACACAGTGCAGCCCTCTCACTGTGTGACTGAACCTGAAACAGTGCAGCCCTCTCACTGTGTGACTGAACCTGAAACAGAGCAGCCCTCTCCCTGTGTGACTGAAACTGAAACAGTGCAGCCTCCTCACTTAGTGACTGAACTTGAAACAGTGCAGCCCTATGACTGGGCGACTGAACATGAAACAGTGCAGCCCTCTCACTGTATCACTGATACTGAAACAGTGCATCCCTCTCAGATTTTAACTGATCCTGAAACAGTGCAGCCCTCTCACTGTGACTGATCATGAAACATAGCACCCACTTAACTATGTGACTGTACTAGAAACAGTGCAGCCCTCTCACTGTGACTGATCATGAAACATAGCACCCACTTAACTATGTGACTGTACTAGAAACAGTGCAGCCCTCTCATTGTGAGACTAATTCAGAAACAGTGCAGCCCTCTCACTGTGTGACTGAATCTGCAACTGTGCCGCCCTCTCACGGTGTAACTGATCCTGGAACAGTGCAGCCCTCTCACTGTGTGACTGATCTTGACACCGTGCAGCCCTCTCACTGTGTGACTGAACCTGAAACAGTGCAGCAATCTCACTGTGTGACTGATCCTGAAACAGTGCAGCCCTCTCACTGTGTGACTGAACCTGAAACAGAGCAGCCTCTCCCTGTGTGACTGAAACTGAAACAGTGCAGCCCTCTCACTGTGTGACTGAACCTGAAACAGAGCAGCCCTCTCCCTGTGTGACTGAAACTGAAACAGTGCAGCCTCCTCACTTAGTGACTGACCTTGAAATAGTGCAGCACTCTGGCGGTCTGACTGAACATGAAACAGTGCAGCCCTCTCACTGTATCACTGATCCTGAAACAGTGCAGGCCTCTCACAGTTTGACTGATCCTTAAACAGTGCAGCACTCTGACTGTGCGACTGAACATGAAACAGTGCAGCCCTCTCACTGTATCACTAATACGGAAACTGTGCAGCCCTCTCAGATTTTAACTGATCCTGAAACAGTGCAGCCCTCTCACTGTGACTGATCATGAAACATAGCACCCACTTAACTATGTGACTGTACTAGAAACAGTGCAGCCCTCTCACTGTGTGACTGATCCTGAAACAGTACAGCCCTCTCATTGTGAGACTAATTCAGAAACAGTGCAGCCCTCTCACTGTGTGACTGAATCTGCAACTGTGCCGCCCTCTCACGGTGTAACTGATCCTGGAACAGTGCAGCCCTCTCACTGTGTGACTGATCTTGACACCCTGCAGCCCTCTCACTGTGTGACTGAACCTGAAACAGTGCAGCAATCTCACTGTGTGACTGATCCTGAAACAGTGCAGCCCTCTCACTGTGTGACTGAACCTGAAACAGAGCAGCCTCTCCCTGTGTGACTGAAACTGAAACAGTGCAGCCCTCTCACTGTGTGACTGAACCTGAAACAGAGCAGCCCTCTCCCTGTGTGACTGAAACTGAAACAGTGCAGCCTCCTCACTTAGTGACTGACCTTGAAATAGTCCAGCACTCTGGCGGTCTGACTGAACATTAAACAGTGCAGCCCTCTCACTGTATCACTGATCCTGAAACAGTGCAGGCCTCTCACAGTTTGACTGATCCTTAAACAGTGCAGCACTCTGACTGTGCGACTGAACATGAAACAGTGCAGCCCTCTCACTGTATCACTAATACGGAAACAGTGCAGCACTCTCAGATTTTAACTGATCCTGAAACAGTGCAGCCCTCTCACTGTGACTGATCATGAAACATAGCACCCATTTAACTATGTGACTGTACTAGAAACAGTGCAGCCCTCTCACTGTGTGACTGATCCTGAAACAGTACAGCCCTCTCATTGTGAGACTAATTCTGAAACAGTGCAGCCCTCTCACTGTGTGACTGAATCTGCACTGTGCCGGCCTCTCACGGTGTAACTGATCCTGGAACAGTGCAGCCCTCTCACTGTGTGACTGATCCTGACACAGTGCAGCCCTCTCACTGTGTGACTGAACCTGAAACAGAGCAGCCCTCTCCCTGTGTGACTGAAACTGAAACAGTGCAGCCTCCTCACTTAGTGACTGAACTTGAAACAGTGCAGCCCTATGACTGGGCGACTGAACACGAAACAGTGCAGCCCTCTCACTGTATCACTGATACTGAAACAGTGCATCCCTCTCAGATTTTAACTGATCCTGAAACAGTGCAGCCCTCTCACTGTGACTGATCATGAAACATAGCACCCATTTAACTATGTGACTGTACTAGAAACAGTGCAGCCCTCTCACTGTGTGACTGATCCTGAAACAGTACAGCCCTCTCATTGTGAGACTAATTCAGAAACAGTGCAGCCCTCTCACTGTGTGACTGAATCTGCAATTGTGCCGCCCTCTCACGGTGTAACTGATCCTGGAACAGTGCAGCCCTCTCACTGTGTGACTGATCTTGACACCATGCAGCCCTCTCACTGTGTGACTGAACCTGAAACAGTGCAGCAATCTCACTGTGTGACTGATCCTGAAACAGTGCAGCCCTCTCACTGTGTGACTGAACCTGAAACAGAGCAGCCTCTCCCTGTGTGACTGAAACTGAAACAGTGCAGCCTCCTCACTTAGTGACTGAACTTGAAACAGTGCAGCCCTCTGACTGTGCGACTGAACACGAAACAGTGCAGGCCTCTCACTGTATCACTGATACTGAAACAGTGCAGCCCTCTCAGATTTTAACTGATCCTGAAACAGTGCAGTCCTCTCACTGTGACTGATCATGAAACATAGCACCAATTTAACTATGTGACTGTAGTAGAAACAGTGCAGCCCTCTCACTGTGTGACTGATACTGAAACAGTTCAGCTCTCTCCCTGTGTGACTGATCCTGAAACAGTGCAGCCCTCTCATTGTGAGACTAATCCTGAAAAAGTGCAGCCCTCTCACTGTGTCTCTGATCCTGAAAAAGTGCAGGCCTTTCACTGTGTGACTGAATCTGCAATTGTGCCGCCCTCTCACAGTGTAACTGATCCTGTAACAGTGCAGCCCTCTCACTGTGTGACTGATCCTGAAACAGGGCAGCCCTCTCACGGTCTAACTGATCCTGAAAAGGTGCAGCCCTCCAACTGTGAAACTGATCCTGAAACAGTGCATCCCTCTCACTGTGTCACTGATCCTGATACACTGCAGCCGTCTCACTGTGTGTCTGCTCCTTAAACAGTGCAGCCCTCTCACTCTGTGATTATTCCGGATACAGTGCAGCCCTCTCACTCTGTGACTGGCCCTGAAACAGTGCAGCCCTCACACTGTTTCACAGATCCTGAAACAGTGCAGCTCTCCAACTGTGTCACTGATCCTGAAACATTGCAGCCCTCTCACTGAGTGACTGATCCAAAAACAGTGCAGCCCTCTCACTTTGTGACTGATCCTGTAACAGTGCAGCCCACTCACTGTGTCACTGATACTGAAACAGTGCAGCCCTCTCACTGTGTCACTGATACTGAAACAGTGCAACCCTCTCACGGTTTAACTGATCCTGAAACAGTGCAGCCATCTCATGGTTTACAAATCCTGAAACAGCGCAGCCCTCTCACTGTGTCACTGATCCTGAAACAGTGCAGCCCTCTCACGGGTGCAACTGATCCTGAAACAGTGCAGCCCTCTCACTGTGAGACTGATCCAGAAATAGTGCAGCCCTCTCACGGTCTAACAGATCCTGAAACAGTGCAGCCCTCTCACTGTGTCACTGATCCTGAAACAGTGCAGCACTCTCACTGTGTGACTGATCCTGAAACAGTGCAGCCCTCTCACTGTGTCACTGATCCTGAAACAGTACAGCCCTCTCACTATGTGACAGATCCTGAAATACTGCAGCCCTCTCACTGTGTCACTGATCCTGAAACAGTGCAGCACTCTCACTGTGTGACTGATCCTGAAACAGTGCAGCCCTCTGACTGTGTGACTGATACTGAAAAAGTGCAGCCCTCTCAAGGTTTAACTGATCCTGAAACAGTGCAGCCCTCTCCCTGTGTGACTGATACTGAAACAGTGCAGCGCTCTCACGCTGTGACTGACACTGAAAGAGTACAGCCCTTTCACTGTGTCACTGATGCTGAAACAGTTCAGCCCTCTCCCTGTGTCACTGATCCTGTTACAGTGCAGCCCTCTCACTGTGTGACTGATCCTGAAACAGTGCAGCCCTCTCACTGTGCGACTGATCCAGAAACAGTGCAGGCCTCTCACTGTGTCACTGATCCTGAAACAGTGCAGCCCTCTCACTGTGTGACTGAAACTGAAACAGTGCAGCGCTCTCACTCTTTGAATGAACCTGAAACATTGCAGCCCTTTCACTGTGTCACTGATACTGAAACAATGCAGCCCTCTCACTGTGTGACAGAAACTGAAAGAGTGCAGCCTACTCATTGTGTGACTGATCCTGAAACAGCGCCGCACTCTCACTGAGTGACTGATACTGAAACAGTGCAGCCCTCTCACTGTGTGACAGATTCTGCAACAGTGCAGCCATCTCACTGTGTGACTGATCCTGAAACTGTGCAGACCTCTCACTGTGTGACAGATAATGAAAAAGTGCAGCCATCTAACTGTGTGACTGATCCTGAAACAGGGCGGGCCTCTCAATGTGTGACTGATCCTGAAACAGTGCAGCACTCTCACGGTTTAACTGATCCTGAAACAGTGCAGCCCTCTCACTGTGAGACTGATCCTGAAACAGTGCAGCCCTCTCACTTTGTGACTGAACATGAAACAGTGCAGCGCTCTTACAGTGTGAATGAACCTGTAAAAGTGCAGCCCTCTCATTGTGTGACTAATCCTGAAACAGTGCAGCCATCTCACTTTGTGACTGATCCAGAAGGAGTCCAATTTTCTCACTGTGTGACAGAACCGGAAAAATTGCAGCAGTCTCACTTTGTGATTGAACCTGAAAGAGTGCAGCCCTCTCACTGTGTAAATGAACCTGAAACAGCGCAGCCCTCTCATTGTGTGTAAGATCCTGAAACGGTGCAGCCTTCTCATTGTGTAACTGATCCTGAAACAGTGCAGCCCTCTCAGTGTGTGACTGAAACTGAAACAGTGCAGCCAACACACTGTGTCACTGATCCTGAAACAGTGCAGCCCTCTCACTGTGTGACTGATCCTGAAACAGTGCAGCACTCTCACTGTGTCACTGATCCTGATACAGTGCATCCCTCTCACTGTGTGACTGATCCTGAAAGAGTGCAGCCCTCTCACTGTCTGACTAATCCTGAAACAGTGCAGCCCTCTCACGGTGTGACTGATACTGAAACAGTGCAGCCCTCTCACTATGTGACTGAAACTGAAACAGTGCAGCGCTCTCACTCTTTGAATGAACCTGAAACAGTGCAACCCTGTCACTGTGTGACTGATCCTGAAAGACTGTAGCCCTCTCACTGTGTGACTGAAACTGAAACAGTGCAGCGCTCTCACTCTTTGAATGAACCTGAAATAGAGCAGCCCTCTCACTGTGTGACTGATCCTGAAAAAGTGCAGCCCTCTCACTGTGTGACTGATCCTGAAACAGTGCAGCCCTCTCAATGGGAGACTGATACTGAAACAGTGCAGCCCTCTCACTTTGTGACTGACATGAAACAGTGCAGCCCTCTCACAGTGTGAATGAACCTGTAACAGTGCAGCCCTCTCATTGTGTGACTAATCCTGAAACAGTGCAGCCATCTCACTTTGTGACTGATCCAGAAAGAGTCCAATTTTCTCACTGTGTGACAGAACCAGAAACATTGCAGCACTCTCACTTTGTGACTGAACCTGAAACAGTGCAGCCCTCTCACTGTGTTAATGAACCTGAAACAGCGCAGCCCTCTCATTGTGTGTAAGATCCTGAAACGCTGCAGCCTTCTCATTGTGTAACTGATCCTGAAACAGTGCAGCCCTCTCAGTGTGTGACTGATCCTGATACAGTGCAACCCTCTCACTGTGTGACTGATCCTGAAAGAGTGCAGCCCTCTCACTGTCTGACTAATCCTGAAAGAGTGCAGCCCTCTCACGGTGTGACTGATATTGAAACAGTGCAGCCCTCTCACTGTGTGACTGAAACTGAAACAGGGCAGCGCTCTCACTGTGTGACTGATCCTGAAAGAGTGCAGCCCTCTCACTGTGTGACTGAAACTGAAAGAGTGCAGCCCACACATTGTGTGACTGATCCTGAAATAGCGCCGCCCTCTCACTGAGTGACTGATACTGAAACAGTGCAGCCATTTCACTGTGTGACTGATCCTGAAACAGGGCAGGCCTCTCAATGTGTGACTGATCCTGAAACAGTGCAGCCCTCTCACTGTGTGACAGATAATGAAAAAGTGCAGCCATCTCACTGTGTGACTGGTCCTGAAACAGGGCAGGCCTCTCAATGTGTGACTGATCCTGAAACAGTGCAGCACTCTCACGGTTTAACTGATCCTGAAACAGTGCAGCCCTCTCACTGTGTGACTGATCCTGAAACAGTGCAGCACTCTCACGGTTTAACTGATCCTGAAACAGTGCAGCCCTCTCACTTTGTGACTGAACATGAAACAGTGCAGCCCTCTCACAGTGTGAATGAACCAGTAACAGTGCAGCCCTCTCATTGTGTGACTGATCCTGAAACAGTGCAGCCATCTCACTTTGTGACTGATCCAGAAAGAGTCCAATTTTCTCACTGTGTGACAGAACCAGAAACATTGCAGCACTCTCACTTTGTGACTGAACCTCAAACAGTGCAGCCCACTCACTGTGTTAATGAACCTGAAAGAGTGCAGCCCTCTCATTGTGTGTAAGATCCTGAAATGGTGCAGCCTTCTCATTGTGTAACTGATCCTGAAACTGTGCAGTCCACTCAGTGTGTGACTGAAACTGAAACAGTGCAGCCAACACACTGTGTCATTGATCCTGAAAAAGTGCAGCCCTCTCACTGTGTGACTGATCCTGAAACAGTGCAGCTCTCCCACTGTGTGACTGATCCTGAAACAGTGCAGCTCTCTCACTGTGTGACTGATACTGAAACAGTGCAGCGCTCTCACTCTTTGAATGAACCTGAAACAGTGCAGCCCTCTCACTGTGTGACTGATCCTGAAAGAGTGCAGGCCTCTCACTGTCTGACTGATCCTGAAACAGTGCAGCCCTCTCACTGTGTGACTGAAACTGAAACAGTGCAGCCCTCTCACTGTGTCACTGATGCTGAAACAGTGCAGGCCTGTCACGGTGTGACTGATACTGAAACAGTGCAGCCCTCTCACTGAGTGACTGATACTGAAACAGTGCAGCGCCCTCACTGTGTGACTGAACCTGAAAGAGTGCAGCCCACTCATTGTGTGACTGATACTGAAACAGTGCCGCCCTCTCACTGAGTGACTGATACTGAAACAGTGCAGCGCCCTCACTGTGTGACAGATCCTGCAACAGTGCAGCCATCTCACTGTGTGACTGATCCTGAAACAGTGCAGCCCTCTCACTATGTGACAGATAATGAAAAAGTGCAGCCATCTCACTGTGTGACTGATCCTGAAACAGGGCAGGCCTCTCAATGTGTGACTGATCCTGAAACAGTGCAGCGCTCTCACTCTTTGAATGAACCTGAAACAGTGCAGCCCTCTCACTGTGTGACTGATCCTGAAAGAGTGCAGCCCTCTCACTGTGTGACTGATCCTGAAAGAGTGCAGGCCTCTCACTGTCTGACTCATCCTGAAACAGTGCAGGCCTCTAAATGTGTGACTGATCCTGAAACAGTGCAGCACTCTCACGGTTTAACTGATCATGAAACAGTGCATCCCTCTCACTGTGTGACTAATCCTGAAACAGTGCAGCCCTCTCACTTTGTGACTGAACATGAAACAGTGCAACCCTCTCACTGTGTGAATGAACCTGTAACAGAGCAGCCCTCTCATTGTGTGAAAGATCCTGAAACAGTGCAGCCTGCCTACGGTGTAACTGATCCTGGAACAATGCAGCCCTCTCACTGTGTGACTGATCCTGACACAGTGCAGACCTCTCACTGTGTGACTGAACATGAAACAGTGCAGCAATCTCACTGTGTGACTGATCCTGAAACAGTACAGCCCTCTCACTGTGTGACTGAACCTGAAACAGAGCAGCCCTCTCCCTGTGTGACTGAAAATGAAACAGTGTAGCCTCCTCACTTAGTGACTGACCTTGAAATAGTGCAGCACTCTGGCGGTCTGACTGAACATGAAACAGTGCAGCCCTCTCACTGTATCACTGATCCTGAAACAGTGCAGCCCTCTCACAGTTTGACTGATCCTTAAACAGTGCAGCACTCTGATTGTGCGACTGAACATGAAACAGTGCAGCCCTCTCACTGCATCACTGATACAGAAACAGTGCAGCCCTCTCAGATTTTAACTGATCCTGAAACAGTGCAGCCCTCTCACTGTGACTGATCATGAAACATAGCACCCATTTAACTATGTGACTGTACTAGAAACAGTGCAGCCCTCTCACTGTGTGACTGATCCTGAAACAGTGCAGCCCTCTCATTGTGAGACTAATTCTGAAACAGTGCAGCCCTCTCACTGTGTGACTGAATCTGCAACTGTGCCGCCCTCTCACGGTGTAACTGATCCTGGAACAGTGCAGCCCTCTCACTGTGTGACTGATCCTGACACAGTGCAGCTCTCTCACTGTGTGACTGAACCTGAAACAGTGCAGCAATCTCACTGTGTGACTGATCCTGAAACAGTGCAGCCCTCTCACTGTGTGACTGAAACTGAAACAGAGCAGCCCTCTCCCTGTGTGACTGAAACTGAAACAGTGCAGCCTCCTCACTTAGTGACTGAACATGAAACAGTGCAGCCCTCTCACTGTATCACTGATACTGAAACAGTGCAGCCCTCTCAGATTTTAATTGATCCTGAAACAGTGCAGCACTCTCACTGTGACTGATCAGGAAACATAGCACCCATTTAACTATGTGACTGTACTAGAAACAGTGCAGCCCTCTTACTGTGTGACTGATACTGAAACAGTTCAGCTCTCTCCCTGTGTAACTGATCTTGAAACAGTGCAGCCCTCTCACTGTGTCACTGATCCTGAAAAAGTGCAGCCCTCTCACTGTGTCACTGATCCTGATACAGTGCATCCCTCTCACTGTGTGACTGATCCTGAAAGAGTGCAGCCCTCTCACTGTCTGACTAATCCTGAAACAGTGCAGCCCTCTCACGGTGTGACTGATACTGAAACAGTGCAGCCCTCTCACTGTGTGACTGAAACTGAAACAGTGCAGCGCTCTCACTCTTTGAATGAACCTGAAACAGTGCAGCCCTCTCACTGTGTGACTGAACCTGAAAGAGTGCAGCCCTCTCACTGTCTGACTAATCCTGAAACAGTGCAGCCCTCTCACTGTGTGACTGAAACTGAAAGAGTGCAGCCCACTCATTGTGTGATTGATCCTGAAACAGCGCCGCTCTCTCACTGAGTGTCTGATACTGAAACAGTGCAGCGCTCTCACTGTGTGACAGATCCTGCAACAGTGCAGCCATTTCACTGTGTGACTGATCCTGAAATTGTGCAGCCCTCTCATTGTGTGACAGATAATGAAAAAGTGCAGCCATCTCACTGTGTGACTGATCCTGAAACAGGGCAGGCCTCTCAACGTGTGACTGATCCTGAAACAGTGCAGCACTCTCACGGTTTAACTGATCCTGAAACAGTGCAGCCCTCTCACTGTGTGACTGATCCTGAAACAGTGCAGCCCTCTCACTGTGAGACTGATCCTGAAACAGTGCAGCCCTCTCACTTTGTGACTGAATATGAAACAGTGCAGCCCTCTCACTGTGCTAATGAACCTGAAACAGTGCAGCCCTCTCATTGTGTGTAAGATCCTGAAATGGTGCAGCCTTCTCATTGTGTAACTGATCCTGAAATAGTGCAGCCCTCTCAGTGTGTGACTGAAACTGAAACAGTGCAGCCCTCTCACTGTGTCACTGATCCTGAAATAGTGCAGCCCTCTCACTGTGTCACTGATCCTGAAAAAGTGCAGCCCTCTCACTGTGTGACTGATCCTGAAAGAGTGCAGCCCTCTCACTGTCTGACTAATCCTGAAACAGTGCAGACCTCTCACTGTGTGACTGAAACTGAAAGAGTGCAGCGCTCTCACTCTTTGAATGAACCTGAAACAGTGCAGCCCTCTCACTGTGTGACTGATCCTGAAAGAGTGCAGCCCTCTCACTGTCTGACTAATCCTGAAACAGTGCAGCCCTCTCACTGTGTGACTGAAACAGAAACAGTGCAGCGCACTCACTCTTTGAATGAACCTGAAACAGTGCAGCCCTCTCACTGTGTCACTGATCCTGATACAGTGCATCCCTCTCACTGTCTGACTAATCCTGAAACAGTGCAGCCCTCTCACGGTGTGACTGATACTGAAACAGTGCAGCCCTCTCACTGTGTGACTGAAACTGAAACAGTGCAGCGCTCTCACTCTTTGAATGAACCTGAAACAGTGCAGCCCTCTCACTGTGTGACTGATCCTGAAAGAGTGCAGCCCTCTCACTGTCTGACTAATCCTGAAACAGTGCAGCCCTCTCACTGTGTGACTGAAACTGAAACAGTGCAGCGCTCTCACTCTTTGAATGAACCTGAAACAGTACAGCCCTCTCACTGTGTCACTGATGCTGAAAGAGTGCAGCCCTGTCACGGTGTGACTGATACTGAAACAGTGCAGCGCTCGCACTGTGTGACGGAAACTAAAAGAGTGCAGCCCACTCATTGTGTGACTGATCCTGAAACAGTGCAGCCCTCTCACTGTGTCACTGATCCTGAAACAGTGCCGCCCACTCATTGTGTGACTGATCCTGAAACAGTGCAGCCCTCTCACTGTGTGACTGATCCTGAAACGGTGCAGCACTCTCACTGTGTCACTGATCCTGAAACAGTGCAGACCTCTCACTGTGTGACTGATCCTGAAACAGTGCAGACCTCTCACTCTGTGACTGATCCTGAAACAGTGCAGCCCTCTCACTGAGTGACTGATCCTGAAACAGTGCAGCGCTCTCACTGTGTGACAGATCCTGCAATAGTGCAGCCATCTCACTGTGTGACTGATCCTGAAACAGTGCAGCCCTCTCACTATGTGACAGATAATGAAAAAGTGCAGCAATCTCACTGTGTGACTAATCCTGAAACAGTGCAGGCCTCTAAATGTGTGACTGATCCTGAAACAGTGCAGCACTCTCACGGTTTAACTGATCATGAAACAGTGCATCCCTCTCACTGTGTGACTAATCCTGAAACAGTGCAGCCCTCTCACTTTGTGACTGAACATGAAACAGTGCAACCCTCTCACTGTGTGAATGAACCTGTAACAGAGCAGCCCTCTCATTGTGTGAAAGATCCTGAAACAGTGCAGCCTGCCTACGGTGTAACTGATCCTGGAACAATGCAGCCCTCTCACTGTGTGACTGATCCTGACACAGTGCAGACCTCTCACTGTGTGACTGAACATGAAACAGTGCAGCAATCTCACTGTGTGACTGATCCTGAAACAGTACAGCCCTCTCACTGTGTGACTGAACCTGAAACAGAGCAGCCCTCTCCCTGTGTGACTGAAAATGAAACAGTGTAGCCTCCTCACTTAGTGACTGACCTTGAAATAGTGCAGCACTCTGGCGGTCTGACTGAACATGAAACAGTGCAGCCCTCTCACTGTATCACTGATCCTGAAACAGTGCAGGCCTCTCACAGTTTGACTGATCCTTAAACAGTGCAGCACTCTGATTGTGCGACTGAACATGAAACAGTGCAGCCCTCTCACTGCATCACTGATACAGAAACAGTGCAGCCCTCTCAGATTTTAACTGATCCTGAAACAGTGCAGCCCTCTCACTGTGACTGATCATGAAACATAGCACCCATTTAACTATGTGACTGTACTAGAAACAGTGCAGCCCTCTCACTGTGTGACTGATCCTGAAACAGTGCAGCCCTCTCATTGTGAGACTAATTCTGAAACAGTGCAGCCCTCTCACTGTGTGACTGAATCTGCAACTGTGCCGCCCTCGCACGGTGTAACTGATCCTGGAACAGTGCAGCCCTCTCACTGTGTGACTGATCCTGACACAGTGCAGCTCTCTCACTGTGTGACTGTACCTGAAACAGTGCAGCAATCTCACTGTGTGACTGATCCTGAAACAGTGCAGCCCTCTCACTGTGTGACTGAAACTGAAACAGAGCAGCCCTCTCCCTGTGTGACTGAAACTGAAACAGTGCAGCCTCCTCACTTAGTGACTGAACATGAAACAGTGCAGCCCTCTCACTGTATCACTGATACTGAAACAGTGCAGCCCTCTCAGATTTTAACTGATCCTGAAACAGTGCAGCACTCTCACTGTGACTGATCAGGAAACATAGCACCCATTTAACTATGTGACTGTACTAGAAACAGTGCAGCCCTCTTACTGTGTGACTGATACTGAAACAGTTCAGCTCTCTCCCTGTGTAACTGATCTTGAAACAGTGCAGCCCTCTCACTGTGTCACTGATCCTGAAAAAGTGCAGCCCTCTCACTGTGTCACTGATCCTGATACAGTGCATCCCTCTCACTGTGTGACTGATCCTGAAAGAGTGCAGCCCTCTCACTGTCTGACTAATCCTGAAACAGTGCAGCCCTCTCACGGTGTGACTGATACTGAAACAGTGCAGCCCTCTCACTGTGTGACTGAAACTGAAACAGTGCAGCGCTCTCACTCTTTGAATGAACCTGAAACAGTGCAGCCCTCTCACTGTGTGACTGATCCTGAAAGAGTGCAGCCCTCTCACTGTCTGACTAATCCTGAAACAGTGCAGCCCTCTCAATGTGTGACTGAAACTGAAAGAGTGCAGCCCACTCATTGTGTGACTGATCCTGAAACAGTGCAGCCATCTCACTGTGAGACTGATCCTGAAACAGTGCAGCCCTCTCACTTTGTGACTTAATATGAAACAGTGCAGCCCTCTCACTGTGTCACTGATCCTGATACAGTGCATCCCTCTCACTGTGTGACTGATCCTGAAACAGTGCAGCCCTCTCACTGTCTGACTAATCCTGAAACAGTGCAGCCCTCTCACGGTGTGACTGATACTGAAACAGTGCAGCCCTCTCACTGTGTGACTGAAACTGAAACAGTGCAGCGCTCTCACTCTTTGAATGAACCTGAAACAGTGCAGCCCTCTCACTGTGTGACTGATCCTGAAAGAGTGCAGCCCTCTCACTGTCTGACTAATCCTGAAACAGTGCAGCCCTCTCACTGTGTGACTGAAACTGAAACAGTGCAGCGCTCTCACTCTTTGAATGAACCTGAAACAGTACAGCCCTCTCACTGTGTCACTGATGCTGAAAGAGTGCAGCCCTGTCACGGTGTGACTGATACTGAAACAGTGCAGCGCTCGCACTGTGTGACGGAAACTAAAAGAGTGCAGCCCACTCATTGTGTGACTGATCCTGAAACAGTGCAGCCCTCTCACTGTGTCACTGATCCTGAAACAGTGCAGACCTCTCACTGTGTGACTGATCCTGAAACAGTGCAGCCCTCTCACTGTGTGACTGATCCTGAAACAGTGCCGCCCACTCATTGTGTGACTGATCCTGAAACAGTGCAGCCCTCTCACTGTGTGACTGATCCTGAAACAGTGCAGCCCTCTCACTCTGTCACTGATCCTGAAACAGTGCAGACCTCTCACTGTGTGACTGATCCTGAAACAGTGCAGACCTCTCACTTTGTGACTGATCCTGAAACAGTGCAGCCCTCTCACTGAGTGACTGATCCTGAAACAGTGCAGCCATCTCACTGTGTGACTGATCCTGAAACAATGCAGCCCTCTCACTATGTGACAGATAATGAAAAAGTGCAGCAATCTCACTGTGTGACTGATCCTGAAACAGTGCAGGCCTCTAAATGTGTGACTGATCCTGAAACAGTGCAGCACTCTCACGGTTTAACTGATCATGAAACAGTACATCCCTCTCACTGTGTGACTAATCCTGAAACAGTGCAGCCCTCTCACTTTGTGACTGAACATGAAACAGTGCAGCGCTCTCACTCTTTGAATGAACCTGAAACAGTGCAGCCCTCTCACTGTGTGACTGATCCTGAAAGAGTGCAGCCCTCTCACTGTGTGACTGAAACTGAAAGAGTGCAGCCCACTCATTGTGTGACTGATCCTGAAACAGCGCCGCCCTCTCACTGAGTGACTGATACTGAAACAGCGCCGCCCTCTCACTGTGTGACAGATAATGAAAAAGTGCAGCCATCTCACTGTGTGACTGATAGTGAAACAGTGCAGCGCTCTCACTGTGTGACAGATCCTGCAACAGTGCAGCCGTTTCACTGTGTGACTGATCCTGAAACAGTGCAGCCCTCTCACTGTGTGACAGATAATCAAAAAGTGCAGCCATCTCACTGTGTGACTGATCCTGAAACAGGGCAGGCCTCTCAATGTGTGACTGATCCTGAAACAGTGCAGCACTCTCACGGTTTAACTGATCCTGAAACAGTGCAGCCCTCTCACTGTGAGACTGATCCTGAAACAGTGCAGCCCTCTCACTGTGAGACTGATCCTGAAACAGTGCAGCCCTCTCACTTTGTGACTGAACATGAAACAGTGCAGCCCTCTCTCAGTGTGAATGAACCTGTAACAGTGCAGCCCTCTCCTTGTGTGACTGATCCTGAAACAGTGCAGCCATCTCACTTTGTGACTGATCCAGAAAGAGTCCAATTTTCTCACTTTGTGACTGAACCTGAAACAGTGCAGCCCTCTCACTGTGTTAATGAACCTGAAAGAGTGCAGCCCTCTCATTGTGTGTAAGATCCTGAAACAGTGCAGTCCACTCAGTGTGTGACTGAAACTGAAACAGTGCAGCCAACACACTGTGTCACTGATCCTGAAACAGAGCAGCCCTCTCACTGTGTCACTGATCCTGTAAAAGTGCAGCCCTCTCACTGTGTGACTGATCCTGAAAGAGTGCAGCCCTCTCACTGTCTGACTAATCCTGAAACAGTGCAGCCCTCTCACGGTGTGACTGATACTGAAACAGTGCAGCCCTCTCACTGTGTGACTGAAACTGAAACAGTGCAGCGCTCTCACTCTTTGAATGAACCTGAAACAGTGCAGCCCTCTCACTGTGTGACTGATCCTGAAAGAGTGCAGCCCTCTCACTGTGTGACTGATCCTGAAAGAGTGCAGGCCTCTCACTGTCTGACTAATCCTGAAACAGTGCAGGCCTCTAAATGTGTGACTGATCCTGAAACAGTGCAGCACTCTCACGGATTATATGATCATGAAATAGTGCATCCCTCTCACTGTGTGACTAATCCTGAAACAGTGCAGCCCTCTCATTGTGTGAAAGATCCTGAAACAGTGCAGCCTGCCTACGGTGTAACTGATCCTGGAACAATGCAGCCCTCTCACTGTGTGACTGATCCTGACACAGTGCAGACCTCTCACTGTGTGACTGAACCTGAAACAGTGCAGCAATCTCACTGTGTGACTGATCCTGAAACAGTACAGCCCTCTCACTGTGTGACTGAACCTGAAACAGAGCAGCCCTCTCCCTGTGTGACTGAAACTGAAACAGTGCAGCCTCCTCACTTAGTGACTGACCTTGAAATAGTGCAGCACTCTGGCGGTCTGACTGAACATGAAACAGTGCAGCCCTGTCACTGTATCACTTATCCTGAAACAGTGCAGGCCTCTCAGATTTTAACTGATCATGAAACAGTGCAGCCTCTCACTATGACTGATCATGAAACTTAGCACCCATTTAACTATGTGACTGTACTAGAAACAGTGCAGCCCTCTCACTGTGTGACTGATCCTGAAACAGTGCAGCCCTCTCATTGTGAGACTAATTCTGAAACAGTGCAGCCCTCTCATTGTGTGACAGAATCTGCAACTGTGCCGCCCTCTCACGGTGTAACTGATCCTGGAACAGTGCAGCCCTCTCACTGTGTGACTGATCCTGACACAGTGCAGCCCTCTCACTGTGTGACTGAAACTGAAACAGTGCAGCCTCCTCACTTAGTGACTGAACATGAAACAGTGCAGCCCTCTCACTGTATCACTGATACTGAAACAGTGCAGCCCTCTCGGATTTTAACTGATCCTGAAACAGTGCAGCCCTCTCACTGTGACTGATCAGGAAACATAGCACCCATTTAACTACGTGACTGTACTAGAAACAGTGCAGCCCTCTTACTGTGTGACTGATACTGAAACAGTTCAGCTCTCTCCCTGTGTGACTGATCTTGATACAGTGCAGCCCTCTCACTGTGTCACTGATCCTGAAAAAGTGCAGCCCTCTCACTGTGTCACTGATCCTGATACAGTGCATCCCTCTCACTGTGTGACTGATCCTGAAAGAGTGCAGCCCTCTCACTGTCTGACTAATCCTGAAACAGTGCAGCCCTCTCACGGTGTGACTGATACTGAAACAGTGCAGCCCTCTCACTGTGTGACTGAAACTGAAACAGTGCAGCGCTCTCACTCTTTGAATGAACCTGAGACAGTGCAGCCCTCTCACTGTGTGACTGATCCTGAAAGAGTGCAGCCCTCTCACTGTCTGACTAATCCTGAAACAGTGCAGCCCTCTCACTGTGTGACTGAAACTGAAAGAGTGCAGCCCACTCATTGTGTGACTGATCCTGAAACAGCGCCGCCCTCTCACTGAGTGACTGATACTGAAACAGTGCAGCTCTCTCACTGTGTGACAGATCCTGCAACAGTGCAGCCATTTCACTGTGTGACTGATCCTGAAACTGTGCAGCCCTCTCACTGTGTGACAGATAATGAAAAAGTGCAGCCATCTCACTGTGTGACTGATCCTGAAACAGGGCAGGCCTCTCAACGTGTGACTGATCCTGAAACAGTGCAGCACTCTCACGGTTTAACAGATCCTGAAACAGTGCAGCCCTCTCACTGTGTGACTGATCCTGAAACAGTGCAGCCCTCTCACTTTGTGACTGAACATGAAACAGTGCAGCCCTCTCTCAGTGTGAATGAACCTGTAACAGTGCAGCCCTCTCCTTGTGTGACTGAACCTGAAACAGTGCAGCCCTCTCACTGTGTGTAAGATCCTGAAACGGTGCAGCCTTCTCATCGTGTAACTGATCCTGAAATAGTGCAGCCCTCTCAGTGTGTGACTGAAACTGAAACAGTGCAGCCCTTTCACTGTGTCACTGATCCTGAAACAGTGCAGCCATCTCACTGTGTGACTGATCCTGAAAGAGTGCAGCCCTCTCACTGTCTGACTAATCCTGAAACAGTGCAGCTCTCTCACTGTGTGACTGATACTGAAACAGTGCAGCCCTCTCACTGTGTGACTGAAACTGAAACAGTGCAGCCCTCTCACTGTCTGACTAATCCTGAAACAGTGCAGCCCTCTCACTGTGTGACTGAAACTGAAACAGTGCAGCGCTCTCACTCTTTGAATGAACCTGAAACAGTGCAGCCCTCTCACTGTGTGACTGATCCTGAAAGAGTGTAGCCCTCTCACTGTGTGACTGAAACTGAAACAGTGCAGCGCTCTCACTGTGTGACTGATACTGAAACAGTGCAGCGCTCTCACTCTTTGAATGAACCTGAAACAGTGCAGCCCTTTCACTGTGTGACTGATCCTGAAACAGTGCAGCCCTCTCACTGTGTGACTGATCCTGAAACAGTGCCGCCCACTCATTTTGTGACTGATCCTGAAACAGTGCAGCCCTCTCACTGTGTCACTGATCCGAAAACAGTGCAGACCTCTCACTGTGTGACTGATCCTGAAACAGTGCAGCCCTCTCACTGAGTGACTGATCCTGAAACAGTGCAGCCCTCTCACTATGTGACAGATAATGAAAAAGTGCAGCAATCTCACTGTGTGACTGATCCTGAAACAGTGCAGGCCTCTAAATGTGTGACTGATCCTGAAACAGTGCATCCCTCTCACTGTGTGACTAATCCTGAAACAGTGCAGCCCTCTCACTGTGTGACTGATCCTGAAAGAGTGCAGCCCTCTCACTGTGTGACTGAAACTGAAAGAGTGCAGCCCTCTCACTGAGTGACTGATACTGAAACAGCGCCGCCCTCTCACTGTGTGACAGATAATGAAAAAGTGCAGCCATCTCACTGTGTGACTGATCCTGAAACAGGGCACGCCTCTCAATGTGTGACTGATCCTGAAACAGTGCAGCCCTCTCACTGTGTCACTGATCCTGAAAAAGTGCATCCCTCTCACTGTGTCACTGATCCTGATACAGTGCAGCTCTCTCACGGTGTGACTGATACTGAAACGGTGCAGCCCTCTCACTCTTTGAATGAACCTGAAACAGTGCAGCCCTCTCACTGTGTGACTTATCCTGAAAGAGTGCAGCCCTCTCATTGTGTGACTGAAACTGAAACAGTGCAGCCCTCTCACTGTGTGACTGATCCTGAAACAGTGCAGCCCTCTCATTGTGTGACTGAAACTGAAACAGTGCAGCGCTCTCACTGTGTCACTGATGCTGAAAGAGTGCAGCCCTCTCACTGTGTGACGGAAACTGAATGAGTGCAGACCTCTCACTGTGTGACTGATCCTGAAACAGTGCCGCCCTCTCACTGAGTGACTGATACTGAAACAGTGCAGCGCTCTCACTGTGTGACAGATCCTGCAATAGTGCAGCCATCTCACTGTGTGACTGATCCTGAAACAGTGCAGCCCTCTCACTATGTGACAGATAATGAAAAAGTGCAGCAATCTCACTGTGTGACTGATCCTGAAACAGTGCAGGCCTCTAAATGTGTGACTGATCCTGAAACAGTGCAGCACTCTCACGGTTTAAGTGATCATGAAACAGTGCATCCCTCTCACTTTGTGACTGAACATAAAACAATGCAACCCTCTCACTGTGTGAATGAACCTGTAACAGTGCAGCCCTCTCATTGTGTGAAAGATCCTGAAACAGTGCAGCCTGCCTACGGTGTAACTGATCCTGGAACAATGCAGCCCTCTCACTGTGTGACTGATCCTGACACAATGCAGACCTCTCACTGTGTGACTGAACCTGAAACAGTGCAGCCCTCTCACAGTTTGACTGATCCTTAAACAGTGCAGCACTCTGACTGTGCGACTGAACATGAAACAGTGCAGCCCTCTCAGATTTTAACTGATCCTGAAACAGTGCAGCCCTCTCACTGTGACTGATCATGAAACATAGCACCCATTTAACTATGTGACTGTACTAGAAACAGTGCAGCCCTCTCACTGTGTGACTGATCCTGAAACAGTGCAGCCCTCTCATTGTGAGACTAATTCTGAAACAGTGCAGCCCTCTCACTGTGTGATTGAATCTGCAACTGTGCCGCCCTCTCACGGTGTAACTGATCCTGGAACAGTGCAGCCCTCTCACTGTGTGACTGATCCTGACACAGTGCAGCCCTCTCACTGTGTGACTGAACCTGAAACAGAGCAGCCCTCTCCCTGTGTGACTGAAACTGAAACAGTGCAGCCTCCTCACTTAGTGACTGAACTTGAAACAGTGCAGCCCTCTGACTGTGCGACTGAACACGAAACAGTGCAGCCCTCTCACTGTATCACTGATACTGAAGCAGTGCAGCCCTCTCAGATTTTAACTGATCCTGAAACAGTGCAGCCCTCTCACTGTGACTGATCATGAAACATAGCACCCATTTAACTATGTGACTGTACTAGAAACAGTGCAGCCCTCTTACTTTGTGACTGATACTGAAACAGTTCAGCTCTCTCGCTGTGTGACTGATCCTGAAACAGTGCAGCCCTCTCATTGTGAGACTAATCCTGAAAAAGTGCAGCCCTCTCACTGTGCGACTGATCCTGAAAAAGTGCAGGCCTTTCACTGTCTGATTGAAACTGCAACTGTGCAGCCCTCTCTCTGTGTGACTGAATCTACAACTGTGCCGCCCTCTCACGGTGTAACTGATCTTGGAACAGTGCAGCCCTCTCACTGTGTGACTGATCCTGACACAGTGCAGCCCTCTCACTGTGTGACTGATCCTGACACAGTGCAGCACTCTCACTATGTCACTGTTCCTGTAACAGTGCAGCCCTCTCACTGTGTGACTGAACCTGAAACAGTGCAGCCCCCTCACTGTGTGACTGAACCTGAAACAGTGCAGCCCTCTCATTGTGAGTAAGATCCTGAAACGGTGCAGCCTTCTCATTGTGTAACTGATCCTGAAACAGTGCAGCCCTCTCAGTGTGTGACTGAAACTGAAACAGTGCAGCCAACACACTGTGTCACTGATCCTGAAACAGTGCAGCCCTCTCACTGTGTCACTGATCCTGATACAGTGCATCCCTCTCACGGTGTGACTGATACTGAAACAGTGCAGCCCTCTCACTCTTTGAATGAACCTGAAACAGTGCAGCCCTCTCACTGTGTGACTGATCCTGAAAGAGTGCAGCCCTCTCACTGTCTGACTAATCCTGAAACAGTGCAGCCCTCTCACGGTGTGACTGATACTGAAACAGTGCAGCCCTCTCACTCTTTGAATGAACCTGAAACAGTGCAGCCCTCTCACTGTGTGACTGATCCTGAAAGAGTGCAGCCCTCTCACTGTCTGACTAATCCTGAAACAGTGCCGCCCTCTCACTGAGTGACTGATACTGAAACAGTGCAGCGCTCTCACTGTGTGACAGATCCTGCAATAGTGCAGCCATCTCACTATGTGACTGATCCTGAAACAGTGCAGCCCTCTCACTATGTGACAGATAATGAAAAAGTGCAGCAATCTCACTGTGTGACTGATCCTGAAACAGTGCAGGCCTCTAAATGTGTGACTGATCCTGAAACAGTGCAGCACTCTCACGGTTTAACTGATCATGAAACAGTGCATCCCTCTCACTGTGTGACTAATCCTGAAACAGTGCAGCCCTCTCACTTTGTGAATGAACCTGTAACAGTGCAGCCCTCTCATTGTGTGAAAGATCCTGAAACAGTGCAGCCTGCCTACGGTGTAACTGATCCTGGAACAATGCAGCCCTCTCACTGTGTGACTGATCCTGACACAGTGCAGACCTCTCACTGTGTGACTGAACCTGAAACAGTGCAGCAATCTCACTGTGTGACTGATCCTGAAACAGTACAGCCCTCTCACTGTGTGACTGAAACTGAAACAGTGCAGCCTCCTCACTTAGTGACTGACCTTGAAATAGTGCAGCACTCTGGCGGTCTGACTGAACATGAAACAGTGCAGCCCTCTCACTGTATCACTGATCCTGAAACAGTGCAGGCCTCTCACAGTTTGACTGATCCTTAAACAGTGCAGCACTCTGACTGTGCGACTGAACATGAAACATTGCAGCCCTCTCACTGTATCACTGATACGGAAACAGTGCAGCCCTCTCAGATTTTAACTGATCCTGAAACAGTGCAGCCCTCTCACTGTGACTGATCATGAAACATAGCACCCATTTAACTATGTGACTGTACTAGAAACAGTGCAGCCCTCTCACTGTGTGACTGATCCTGAAACAGTGCAGCCCTCTCATTGTGAGACTAATTCTGAAACAGTGCAGCCCTCTCACTGAGTGAATGATCCTGAAACAATGCAGTCCACTCCCAGTGTGACTGATCCTGAAACAGTTCAGCCCACTCACCGTGTGACTGATCCAGAAATAGTTCATGCCTCTCATTGTGTCACTGTTCCAGAAACAGTGCAGCCCTCGCACTGTCACTGATCCTGAAACAGTGCAGCCATCTCACTGTGTGACTGAACCTGAAACAGTGCAGCCCTCTCACTGTGTCACTGATCCTGAAACAGTGCAGCACTCTCACTGTGTGACTGATCCTGAAACAGTGCAGCCCTCTCACTGTGTCACTGATTCTGAAAGAGTGCAGCCCTCTCACTGTGTCACTGATCCTGAAACAGTGCAGCACTCTCACTGTGACACTGATCCTGAAACAGTGCAGCCCTCTCATGGTTTAACTGATCCTGAAAAAGTTTATCCCTCTCATTTGTGACTGATCCTGAAACAGCGCAGCCATCTCACTATGTGACTGATCCTGAAACAGTGCAGCCCTCTCCCTGTGTGACTGATCCTGAAACAGTGCAGCCCTCTCACTGTGTCACTGATCCTGAAACAGTGCAGCGCTCTGACTCTGTGAATGATCCTGAAACAGTGCAGCCCTCTCCCTGTGTGACAGATCCTGAAACAGTTCAGGCCGCTCATTGCGTCACTGATGCAGATACAGTGCAGCCCTCTCACTGTGTCACTGATCCTGAAACTGCGCAGCCCTCTCACTGTGTAACAGATCCTGAAAAATTGCAGTCTTCTCACTGTGTGACTAATCCTAAAACAGTGCAGCCCTCTCGCTGTGTAACTGATACTGAAACACTGCAGAGCTCTCATATTGTGACTGAAACTGAAACAGTCCTGCGCTCTCACGCTGTGTCTGACCCTGAAACAGTGCAGCCCTCTCACTGTCGCACTGATCCTGAAACTGCGCAGCCATCTCACTATGTGACGGATCCTGAAAAAGTGCAGCCCTCTCCCTGTGTGACTGAAACTGAAACAGTGCAGCCCTCTCACTGTGTGACTGAAACTGAAACAGTGTAGCCCTCTCACTGTGTCACTAATCCTGAAACAGTGCAGCCCTCTCTCTGTGTGACTGATCCTGAAACAGTGCAGCCCTCTCCCTGTGTCACTGATCCCAACAGTGCAGCCCTCTCACTGTGTCACTGATCCCAACAGTGCAGCCCTCTCACTGTGTGACTGAGCCTGAAACAGTGCAGCACTCTCACTGTGACACTGATCCTGAAACAGTGCAGCCATCTCACTATGTGACTGAACCTGAAACAGTGCAGCCCTCTCACTGTGTCACTGATCCTGAAACAGCGCAGCCATCTCACTATGTGACTGATCCTGAAACAGTGCAGCCCTCTCACTGTGTCACTGATCCTGAAACAGTGCAGCCCTCTCACTGTGTCACTGATCCTGAAACAGTGCAGCCCAATCACTGTGTGACTGATCCTGAAACAGTGCAGCCCTCTCACTGTGACACTGATCCTGAAACAGTGCAGCCCTCTCACTGTGTGACTGATCCTGAAACAGTGCAGCCCTCTCACTGTGACACTGATCCTGAAACAGTGCAGCCCTCTCACTGTGATACTGATCCTGAAACAGTGCAGCCCACTCATGGTTGAACTGATTCTGAAACAATGCATCCCGCTCATTTGTGACTGAACCTGAAACAGTGCTTGCCTCTCACTGTGTGACTGAAAATGAAACAGTGCAGCGCTCTCACTGTGTGACTGATCCTGAAACATTGCAGCCCTCTCTCTGTGACACTGATCCTGAAACAGTGCAGCCCTCTCACTGTGTGACTGATCCTGAAACAGTGCAGCTCTCTCACTGTGACACTGATCCTGAAACAGTGCAGCCCTCTCACTGTGACACTGATCCTGAAACAGTGCAGCCCTCTCACTGTGTGACTGATCCTGAAACAGTGCAGCCCTCTCACTGTGTCACTGATCCTGAAACAGTGCAGCCCTCTCACTGTGATACTGAAATTGAAAGTTTGCAGCGCTCTCACTCTGTGACTGACGTTGAAACAGTGCAGCCCACGCACTGTGCCACTGATCCTGAAACAGAGCAGCCCTCTCCCTGTGTCACTGATCCCAACAGTGCAGCCCTTTCACTGTGTCACTAATCCTGAAACAGTGCAGCACTCTCACTGTGTGACTGATCCTGAAAAAGTGCAGCCCTCTCACTGTGTCACTGATCCTGAAAGAGTGCAGCCCTCTCACTGTGTCACTGATCCTGAAACAGTGCAGCACTCTCACTGTGTGACTGATCCTGAAACAGTGCAGACCTCTCTCTGTGACACTGATCATGAAACAGTGCATCCCTCTCACTGTGTGACTAATCCTGAAACAGTGCAGCCCTCTCACTTTGTGACTGAACATGAAACAGTGCAACCCTCTCACTGTGTGAATGAATCTGTAACAGTGCAGCCCTCTCATTGTGTGAAAGATCCTGAAACAGTGCAGCCTGCCTACGGTGTAACTGATCCTGGAACAATGCAGCACTCTCACTGTGTGACTGATCCTGACACAGTGCAGACCTCTCACTGTGTGACTGATCCTGACACAGTGCAGACCTCTCACTGTGGGACTGAACCTGAAACAGTGCAGCAATCTCACTGTGTGACTGATCCTGAAACAGTACAGCCCTCTCACTGTGTGACTGAACCTGAAACAGAGCAGCCCTCTCCCTGTGTGACTGAAACTGAAACAGTGCAGCCTCCTCACTTAGTGACTGACCTTGAAATAGTGCAGCACTCTGGCGGTCTGACTGAACATGAAACAGTGCAGCCCTCTCACTGTATCACTGATCCTGAAACAGTGCAGGCCTCTCACAGTTTGACTGATCCTTAAACAGTGCAGCACTCTGACTGTGCGACTGAACATGAAACATTGCAGCCCTCTCACTGTATCACTGATACGGAAACAGTGCAGCCCTCTCAGATTTTAACTGATCCTGAAACAGTGCAGCCCTCTCACTGTGACTGATCATGAAACATAGCACCCATTTAACTATGTGACTGTACTAGAAACAGTGCAGCCCTCTCACTGTGTGACTGATCCTGAAACAGTGCAGCCCTCTCATTGTGAGACTAATTCTGAAACAGTGCAGCCCTCTCACTGAGTGAATGATCCTGAAACAATGCAGTCCACTCCCAGTGTGACTGATCCTGAAATAGTTCAGCCCACTCACCGTGTGACTGATCCAGAAATAGTTCATGCCTCTCATTGTGTCACTGTTCCAGAAACAGTGCAGCCCTCGCACTGTCACTGATCCTGAAACAGTGCAGCCATCTCACTGTGTGACTGAACCTGAAACAGTGCAGCCCTCTCACTGTGTCACTGATCCTGAAATAGTGCAGCCCTCTCACTGTCTGACTAATCCTGAAACAGTGCCGCCCTCTCACTGAGTGACTGATACTGAAACAGTGCAGCGCTCTCACTGTGTGACAGATCCTGCAATAGTGCAGCCATCTCACTATGTGACTGATCCTGAAACAGTGCAGCCCTCTCACTATGTGACAGATAATGAAAAAGTGCAGCAATCTCACTGTGTGACTGATCCTGAAACAGTGCAGGCCTCTAAATGTGTGACTGATCCTGAAACAGTGCAGCACTCTCACGGTTTAACTGATCATGAAACAGTGCATCCCTCTCACTGTGTGACTAATCCTGAAACAGTGCAGCCCTCTCACTTTGTGAATGAACCTGTAACAGTGCAGCCCTCTCATTGTGTGAAAGATCCTGAAACAGTGCAGCCTGCCTACGGTGTAACTGATCCTGGAACAATGCAGCCCTCTCACTGTGTGACTGATCCTGACACAGTGCAGACCTCTCACTGTGTGACTGAACCTGAAACAGTGCAGCAATCTCACTGTGTGACTGATCCTGAAACAGTGCAGCCATCTCACTATGTGACTGTACCTGAGACAGTGCAGCGCTCTCACTCTGTGACTGACGTTGAAACAGTGCAGCTCACTCACTGTGTCACTGATCCTGAAACAGAGCAGCTCTCTCACTGTGTGAATCATCCTGAAACAATGCAGTCCACTCCCAGTGTGACTGATCCTGAAACAGTTCAGCCCACTCACCGTGTGACTGATCCAGAAATAGTTCAGGCCTCTCATTGTGTCACTGTTCCAGAAACAGTGCAGCCCTCGCACTGTCACTGATCCTGAAACAGTGCAGCCCTCACAAGCTTTTACTGATCCTGATACAGTGCAGACCTCTCTCTGTGTCACTGATCCCAACAGTGCAGCCCTCTCACTGTGTCACTGATCCTGAAACAGTGCAGCACTCTCACTGTGTGACTGATCCTGAAACAGTGCAGCCCTCTCACTGTGTCACTGATCCTGAAAGAGTGCAGCCCTCTCACTGTGTCACTGATCCTGAAACAGTGCAGCACTCTCACTGTGTGACTGATCCTGAAACAGTGCAGCCCTCTCACTGTGTGACTGATCCTGAAACAGTGCAGCACTCTCACTGTGACACTGATCCTGAAACAGTGCAGCCCTCTCATGGTTTAACTGATCCTGAAACAGTTTATCCCTCTCATTTGTGACTGATCCTGAAAGAGTGCGGCCCTCTCACTGTGTCACTAATCCAAAAACAGTGCAGTCCTCTCACTGTGTCACTGATCCTGAAACAGCGCAGCCATCTCACTATGTGACTGATCCTGAAACAGTGCAGCCCTCTCCCTGTGTGACTGATCCTGAAACAGTGCAGCCCTCTCACTGTGTCACTGATCCTGAAACAGTGCAGCCCTCTCACTGTGTGACTGATCCTGAAACAGTGCAGCGCTCTGACTCTGTGAATGATCCTGAAACAGTGCAGCCCTCTCCCTGTGTGACAGATCCTGAAACAGTTCAGGCCGCTCATTGCGTCACTGATGCAGTTACAGTGCAGCACTCTCACTGTGTCACTGATCCTGAAACAGTGCAGCCCTCTCACTGTTTGACTGATCCTGAAACAGTGCAGCCCTCTCACTGTGTCACTTAGCCTGAAACAGTGCAGCCATCTCACTGTTTGACTGAACGTGAAAAAGTGCAGCCCTCTCACTGTGTGACTGATCCTGAAACAGTGCTGCCTTCTCCCTGTGTCACGGATCACAAGCGTGCAGCCCTCTCACTGTGTCACTGATCCTGGAACAGTGCAGACCTGTCAAAGTTTGACTGGTCCAGAAACATAGCAGCCATTTAACTGTGTGACTGTACCTGAAACAGTGCAGCCCTCTCACTGCATGACTGAAACTGAAACATTGCAGCCTTCTCACTTTGAGACTGACCCTGAAACAGTGCAGCACTCTGACTATGCGTCTGATCCTGAAACAGTGCAGCCCTCTCACTGTGTCACTGATCCTGAAACAGTGCAGCCCTCTCACTGTTTGACTGATCCAAAAACAGTGCAGTCATCTCAATGTGTGACTGATCCTGAAACAATGCAGCCCTCTCACTTTGTCACTGATCCTGAAACAGTGCAGCCCTGTCACTGTGTCACTGATCCTGAAACAGTGCAGCCCTCTCACTGTTTGACTGATCCTGAAACAGTGCAGCCCACTCACTGTGTCACTTAGCCTGAAACAGTGCAGCCCTCTCACTGTGTGACTGATCCTGAAACAGTGCTGCCTTCTCTCTGTGTCACGGATCACAAGCGTGCAGCCCTCTCACTGTGTCACTGATCCTGGAACAGTGCAGACATGTCAAAGTTTGACTGGTCCAGAAACATAGCAGCCATTTAACTGTGTGACTGTACCTGAAACAGTGCAGCCCTCTCACTTTGAGACTGACCCTGAAACAGTGCAGCACTCTGACTGTGTCACTGATCCTGAAACTGTGCAGCCCTCTCACTGTGTCACTGATCCTGAAAAAGTGCAGCACTCTGACAATGCGTCTGAACCAGAAACAGTGCAGCCCTCTCACTGTTTGACTGATCCTGAAACAGCGCAGCCCTCTCACTGTGTCACTGATCCTGAAACAGAGCAGCCCTCTCACTGTGTGGCTGATCCAAATACAGTGCAGTCATCTCAATGTGTGACTGATCCTAAAACAATGCAGCCCTCTCACTTTGTCACTGATCCTGAAACAGTGCAGCCCTCTCACTGTGTGACTGATCCTGTAACAGTGCATCCCTCTCACTGTTTGACTGATCCTGAAACTGGGCAGCGCTCTACCTGTGTGACTGATCCAGAAACAGTCCATTTTTCTCACTCTATGACTGAACCTGAAGCAGTGCAGCCCTCTCACTTTGTGACTGAACCTGAAACAGTGCAACCCTCTCACTGTGTGACTGATCCTGAAACAGGCCAGCCCTCTCACTGTGTGACTGATTCTGAAACAGCCCAGCCATCTCACTGTGTCACTGATCCGGAAACAGTGTAGCCCTCTCACTGTGTGACTGATCCTGACACAAAGCAGCCCTCTCACAGTGTCACTGATCCTGAAACAGTGCAGCACTCTCACTGTGTCACTGATCCAGAAACAGTGCAGCACTCTCACTATGTCACTGATCCAGAAACAGTGCAGCCCTCTCACTGTGTGACTGATCCTGAAACAGTGCAGCCCTCTCATTGTGTGACTGATCCTGAAACAGTGCAGCCGTCTCACGGTTTAACTGTTCCTGAAACAGTGCAGCCCTCTCACTGTGTCACTGATCCTGAAACAGAGCAGCCCTCTCACTGTGTGACTGATCCTGAAACAGTGCATCCCTCTCACTTTTTGACTGATCTTGAAACAGAGCAGCGCTCTACCTCCATGACTAATCCAGAAAGAGTCCATTTTTCTCACTCTGTGACTGAACCTGAAACAGTGCAGCCCTATCACTGTGTGACTGATCCTGAAACAGTCCAGCCCTCTCACTGTGTGACTGATCCTGAAACAGTCCAGCCCTCTCACTGTGTCACTGATCCTGAAGCAGTGCAGACCTCTCACTGTGTGACTGATCCTGAAACAGTGCAGCCCTCTCACTTTGTGATTGATCCGGAAACAGTGCAGCCATCTCACAGATTGACAGACACTGAAACAGTGCAGCCCTCTCACTGTGTCACTGATCCTGAAACAGTGCAGTCCTCTCACGGTTTAACTGATCCTGGAACAGTGCAGCCCTCTCACTGTGTCACTTAGCCTGAAACAGTGCAGCCCTCTCACTGTGTCACTGATCCTGAAACAGTGCAGCCCTCTCACTGTGTGACTGAAACTGAAACAGTGCAGCCCTCTCACGGTTTAACTGATCCTCAAAACAGTACAGCCCGTCACTGTGTGACTGATTCTGAAGCAGTGCAGACCTCTCACTGTGTGACTGAAATTGAAACATTGCAGCCTTCTCATTTTGTGACTGACCCAGAAACAGTGCAGCACTCTGACTGTGTCACTGATCCTGAAACAGTGCAGCCCTCTCACTGTGTCACTTAGCCTGAAACAGTGCAGCCCTCTCACTGTGTCACTTAGCCTGAAACAGTGCAGCCCTCTCACTGTTTGACTGATCCTGAAACAGTGCAGCCCTCTCACTGTTTGACTGATCCTGAAATAGTGCAGCCCTCTCACTGTGTGACTGATCCTGAAACAGTGCTGCCTTCTCCCTGTGTCACGGATCACAAGCGTGCAGCCCTCTCACTGTGTCACTGATCCAGGAACAGTGCAGACCTGTCAAAGTTTGACTGGTCCAGAAACATAGCAGCCATTTAACTGTGTGACTGTACCTGAAACAGTGCAGCCCTCTCACTGCATGACTGAAACTGAAACTTTGCAGCCTTCTCACTTTGAGACTGACCCTGAAACAGTGCAGCACTCTGACTGTGCGACTGAACCTGAAACAGTGCAGCCCTCTCACTGTGTCACTGATCCTGAAACAGTGCAGCCCTCTCACTGTGTGACTGATCCTGTAACAGTGCATCCCTCTCACTGTTTGACTGATCCTGAAACTGGGCAGCGCTCTACCTGTGTGACTGATCCAGAAACAGTCCATTTTTCTCACTCTATGACTGAACCTGAAACAGTGCAGCCCTCTCACTTTGTGACTGAACCTGAAACAGTGCAGCCCTCACAATTTGTGACTGAACCTGAAACACTGCAACCCTCTCACTGTGTGACTGATCCTGAAACAGTCCAGCTCTCTCACTGTGTGACTGATCCTGAAACAGTCCAGCCCTCTCACTGTGTCACTGATCCTGAAACAGTGTAGCCCTCTCACTGTGTGACTGATCCTGAAACAAAGCAGCCCTCTCACTTTGTCACTGATCCTGAAACAGTGCAGCACTCTCACTGTGTCACTGATCCAGAAACAGTGCAGCACTCTCACTATGTCACTGATCCTGAAACAGTGCAGCCCTCTCACTGTGTGACTGATCCTGAAACAGTGTAGCCCTCTCATTGTGCGACTGATCCTGAAACAGTGCAGCCGTCTCACGGATTAACTGTTCCTGAAAAAGTGCAGCCCTCTCACTGTGTCACTGATCCTGAAACAGAGTAGCCCTCTCACTGTGTGACTGATCCTGAAACAGTGCATCCCTCTCACTGTTTGACTGATCTTGAAACAGAGCAGCGCTCTACCTGCATGACTAAGCCAGAAACAGTCCATTTTTCTCACTCTGTGACTGAACCTGAAACAGTGCAGCCCTCACAATTTGTGACTGAACCTGAAACAGTGCAGCCCTCTCACTGTGTGACTGATCCTGAAACAGTCCAGCCCTCTCACTGTGTCACTGATCCTGAAACAGTCCAGCCCTCTCACTGTGTCACTGATCCTGAAGCAGTGCAGACCTCTCACTGTGTGACTGATCCTGAAACAGTGCAGACCTCTCACTGTGTGACAGAAACTGTAACAGTGCAGCCCGCTCACTGTGTCACTGATCCTGAAACAGTGCAGTCCTCTCACGGTTTAACTGATCCTGGAACAGTGCAGCCCTCTCACTGTGTCACTGATCCTGAAACAGTGCAGCCCTCTCACTGTGTGACTGATCCTGAAACAGTGCAGACCTCTCACTGTGTGACAGAAACTGTAACAGTGCAGCCCGCTCACTGTGTCACTGATCCTGAAACAGTGCAGTCCTCTCACGGTTTAACTGATCCTGGAACAGTGCAGCCCTCTCACTGTGTCACTGATCCTGAAACAGTGCAGCCCTCTCACTGTGTCACTGATCCTGAAGCAGTGCAGACCTCAAACTGTGTCACTGATCCTGAAACAGTGCAGCCCTCTCACTGTGTGACTGATCCTGAAACAGTGCAGCCCTCTCACTGTGTGACTGATCCTGAAACAGTGCAGCCCTCTCACTGTTTGACTGATCCTCAAAAAAGTACAGCCCGTCACTGTGTGACTGATTCTGAAGCAGTGCAGACCTCTCACTGTGTGACTGGTCCAGAAACATAGCAGCCATTTAACTGTGTGACTGTACCTGAAACAGTGCAGCCCTCTCACTGTGTGACTGAAACTGAAACATTGCAGCCTTCTCATTTTGTGACTGACCCTGAAACAGTGCAGCAATCTGACTGTGCGACTGAACCTGAAACAGTGCAGCCCTGTCACTGTGTCACTGATCCTGAAACAGTGCAGCCCTCTCACTGTTTGACTGATCCTGAAACAGTGCAGCCCTCTCACTGTGTCACTTAGCCTGAAACAGTGCGGCCATCTCACTGTTTGAACGTGAAAAAGTGCAGCCCTCTCACTGTGTGACTGATCCTGAAACAGTGCTGCCTTCTCCCTGTGTCACGGATCACAAGCGTGCAGCCCTCTCACTGTGTCACTGATCCTGGAACAGTGCAGACCTGTCAAAGTTTGACTGGTCCAGAAACATAGCAGCCATTTAACTGTGTGACTGTACCTGAAACAGTGCAGCCCTCTCACTGCATGACTGAAACTGAAACATTGCAGCCTTCTCACTTTGAGACTGACCCTGAAACAGTGCAGCACTCTGACTATGCGTCTGATCCTGAAACAGTGCAGCCCTCTCACTGTTTCACTGATCCTGAAACAGTGCAGCCCTCTCACTGTGTGACTGATCCTGAAACAATGCAGCCCTCTCACTTTGTCACTGATCCTGAAACAGTGCAGCCCTCTCACTGTGTGACTGATCCTGTAACAGTGCATCCCTCTCACTGTTTGACTGATCCAGAAACAGTCCATGTTTCTCACTCTATGACTGAACCTGAAACAGTGCAGCCCTCTCACTTTGTGACTGAACCTGAAACAGTGCAGCCCTCACAATTTGTGACTAAACCTGAAACAGTGCAAACCTCTCACTGTGTGACTGATCTTGAAACAGTCCAGCCCTCTCACTGTGTCACTGATCCTGAAACAGTCCAGCCCTCTCACTGTGTGACTGATCCTGACACAAAGCAGCCCTCTCACTGTGTCACTGATCCTGAAACAGTGCAGCACTCTCACTGTGTCACTGATGCAGGAACAGTGCAGCACTCTCACTATGTCACTGATCCTGAAACAGTGCAGCCCTCTCACTGTGTGACTGATCCTGAAACAGTGTAGCCCTCTCATTGTGTGACTGAACCTGAAACAGTGCAGCCCTCACAAATTGTGACTGAACCTGAAACAGTGCAGCCCTCTCACTGTGTGACTGATCCTGAAACAGTCCAGCCCTCTCACTGTCTGACTGATCCTGAAACAGTCCAGCCCTCTCAATGTGTCACTGATCCTGAAACAGTGCAGACCTCTCACTGTGTCACTGATCCTGAAACAGTGCAGCCCTCTCACTGTGTGACTGAAACTGAAACAGTGCAGCCCTCTCACTGTGTCACTGATCCTGAAACAGTGCAGCCCTCTCACTGTGTGACTGATCCTGAAACAGTGCAGACCTCTCACTGTGTCACTGATCCTGAAACAGTGCAGCCCTCTCACTGTGTGACTGAAACTGAAACAGTGCAGCCCTCTCACGGTTTAACTGATTCTCAAAACTGTACAGCCCGTCACTGTGTGACTGATTCTGAAGCAGTGCAGACCTCTCACTTTGTGACTGGTCCAGAAACATAGCAGCCATTTAACTGTGTGACTGTACCTGAAACAGTGCAGCCCTTTCACTGTATGACTGAAACTGAAACAGTGCAGCCTTCTCATTTTGTGACTGACCCTGAAACAGTGCAGCACTCTGACTGTGCGACTGAACCTGAAACAGTGCAGCCCTGTCACTGTGTCACTGATCCTGAAACAGTGCAGCCCTCTCACTGTTTGACTGAACCTGAAACAGTGCAGCCCTCTCACTGTGTGACTCATCCTGAAACAGTGCAGCCCTCTCACAGTGTGACTGATCCTGAAACAGTGCTGCCTTCTCCCTGTGTCATGGATCGCAAGCGTGCAGCCCTCTCACTGTGTCACTGATCCTGGAACAGTACAGACCTGTTAAAGTTTGACGGGTCCAGAAACATAGCAGCCATTTAACTGTGGGACTGTACCTGAAACATTGCAGCCCTCTCACTGCATGACAGAAACTGAAACATTGCAGCCTTCTCACTTTGAGACTGACCCTGAAACAGTGCAGCACTCTGACTGTGCGTCTGAACCTGAAACAGTGCAGCCCACTCACTGTGTCACTGATCCTGAAACAGTGCCACCCTCTCACTGTGTCACTGATCCTGAAACAGAGCAGCCCTCTCACTGTGTGACTGATCCAAAAACAGGGCAGTCATCTCAATGTGTGACTGATCCTGTAACAGTGCATCCCTCTCACTGTTTGACTGATCCTGAAACAGGGCAGCGCTCTACCTGCGTGACTGATCCAGAAACAGTCCATTTTTCTCACTGTGTGACTGATCCTGAAACACTGCAGCCCACTCACATTGTGACTGATCCTGAAACAGTGCAGCCCTCTCATGGTTTAACTGATCCTGAAACAATGCAGCCCTCTCACTGTGTGACTGATCCAGAAACAGTCCATTTTTCTCACTCTGTGACTGAACCTGAAACAGTGCAGCCCTCACAATTAGTGACTGAACCTGAAACAGTGCAGCCCTCTCACTGTGTGACTGATCCTGAAACAGTCCAGCCCTGTCACTGTGTGACTGATCCTGAAACAGTCCAGCCCTCTCACTGTGTCACTGATCCTGAAGCAGTGCAGACCTCTCACTGTGTGACTGATCCTGAAACAGTGCAGCCATCTCACTGTGTGACAGACACTGAAACAGTGCAGCCCTCTCACTGTGTGACTGATCCTGAAAAGGTGAAGCCGTCTCACGGTTTAACTGTTCCTGAAACAGTGCAGCCCTCTCACTGTGTCACTGATCCTGAAACAGAGCAGCCCTCTCACTGTGTGACTGATCCTGAAACAGTGCATCCCTCTCACTTTTTGACTGATCCTGAAACAGAGCAGCGCACTACCTGCGTGACTAATCCAGACACAGTCCATTTTTCTCACTCTGTGACTGAAACTAAAACAGTGCAGCCCTCTCACTGTGTGACTGATCCTGAAACAGTACAGCCCTCTCACTGTGTGACTGATCCTGAAACAGTCCAGCCCTCTCACTGTGTCACTGATCCTGAAGCAGTGCAGACCTCTCACTGTGTGACAGATCCGGAAACAGTGCAGCCATCTCACTGTGTGACAGACACTGCAACAGTGCAGTCCTCTCACTGTGTGCATGATCCTGAAACAGTGCAGCACACTCACTGTGCGACTGAACCTGAAACAGTGCAGCCCTCTCACTATGTCACTTAGCCTGAAACAGTGCAGCCATCTCACTGTTTGACTGATCCTGAAACAGTGCAGCCCTCTCACTGTGTCACTTAGCCTGAAACAGTGCAGCCATCTCACTGTTTGACTGAACCTGAAACAGTGCAGCCCTCTCACTGTGTGACTGATCCTGAAACAGTGCTGCCTTCTCCCTGTGTCACGGATCACAAGCGTGCAGCCCTCTCACTGTGTCACTGATCCTGGAACAGTGCAGACCTGTCAAAGTTTGACTGGTCCAGAAACATAGCAGCCATTTAACTGTGTGACTGTACCTGAAACAGTGCAGCCCTCTCACTGCATGACTGAAACTGAAACATTGCAGCCTTCTCACTTTGAAACTGACCCTGAAACAGTGCAGCACTCTGACTGTGCGTCTGAATCTGAAACAGTGCAGCCCTCTCACTCTGTCACTGATCCTGAAACAGTGCAGCCCTCTCACTGTGTCACTGATCCTGAAACAGAGCAGCCCTCTCACTGTGTGACTGATCCAAAAACAGTGCAGTCATCTCAATGTGTGACTGATCCTGAAACAATGCAGCCCTCTCACTTTGTCACTGATCCTGAAACAGTGCAGCCCTCTCACTGTGTGACTGATCCTGTAACAGTGCATCCCTCTCACTGTTTGACTGATCCTGAAACAGGGCAGCGCTCTACCTGTGTGACTGATCCAGAAACAGTCCATTTTTCTCACTCAGTGACTGAACCTGAAACAGTGCAGCCCTCACAATTTGTGACTGAACCTGAAGCAGTGCAACCCTCTCACTGTGTGACTGATCCTGAAACAGTCCAGCCCTCTCACTGTGTGACTGATCCTGAAACAGTTCAGCCCTCTCACTGTGTCACTGATCCTGAAACAGTGTAGCCCTCTCACTGTGTGACTGATCCTGACACAAAGCAGCCCTCTCACTGTGTCACTGATCCTGAAACAGTGCAGCACTCTCACTATGTCACTGATCCTGAAACAGTGCAGCCCTCTCACTGTGTGACTGATCCTGAAACAGTGTAGCCCTCTCATTGTGTGACTGATCCTGAAAAAGTGCAGCCGTCTCACGGTTTAACTGTTCCTGAAACAGTGCAGCCCTCTCACTGTGTCACTGATCCTGAAACAGAGCAGCCGTCTCACTTTTTGACTGATCCTGAAACAGAGCAGCGCTCTACCTGCGTGACTAATCCAGAAACAGTCCATTTTTCTCACTCTGTGACTGAACCTGAAACAGTGCAGCCCTCACAATTTGTGACTGAACCTGAAACAGTGCAGCCCTCTCACTGTGTGACTGATTCTGAAGCAGTGCAGACCTCTCACTGTGTGACTGATCCAGAAACATAGCAGCCATTTAACTGTGTGACTGTACCTGAAACACTGCAGCCCTCTCACTGTGTGACTGAAACTGAAACATTGCAGCCTTCTCATTTTGTGACTGACCCTGAAACAGTGCAGCCCTCTGACGGTGCGACTGAACCTGAAACAGTGCAGCCCTGTCACTGTGTCACTGATCCTGAAACAGTGCAGCCCTATCACTGTGTGACTGATCCTGAAACAGTGCAGCCATCTCACTGTTTGACTGAACCTGAAACAGTGCAGCCCTCTCACTGTGTCACTGATCCTGGAACAGTGCAGACCTGTCAAAGTTTGACTGGTCCAGAAACATAGCAGCCATTTAACTGTGTGACTGGACCTGAAACAGTGCAGCCCTCTCACTGCATGACTGAAACTGAAACATTGCAGCCTTCTCACTTTGAGACTGACCCTGAAACAGTACAGCACTCTGACTGTGTCACTGATCCTGAAACTGTGCAGCCCTCTCACTGTGTGACTGATCCTGAAACAGTGCAGCCCTCTCACTGTGTCACTGATCCTGAAACTGTGCAGCCCTCTCACTGTGTGACTGATCCTGAAACAAAGCAGCCCTCTCACTTTGTCACTGATCCTGAAACTGTGCAGCCCTCTCACTGTGTGACTGATCCTGAAACAGTGCAGCACTCTCACTATGTCACTGATCCTGAAACAGTGCAGCCCTCTCAGTTTGTCACTGATCCTGAAACCGTGCAGCCCTCTCACTGTGTGACTGATCCTGTAACAGTGCAGCCCTCTCACTGTTTGACTGATCCTGAAACAGGGCAGCGCTATACCTGTGTGACTGATCCAGAAACGGTCCATTTTTCTCACGCTGTGACTGAACCTGAAACAGGGCAGCGCTCTCACTGTGTCAATGATCCTGAAACAGTGCCGCCCTCTCACTGTGTGACTGACACTGAAACAGTGCAGCCCTCTCACTTTGTGACTGATCCGGAAACAGTGCAGCCATCTCACTGTGTGACAGACACTGAAACAGTGCAGTCCTCTTACGGTTTAACTGATCCTGGAACAGTGCAGCCCTCTCACTGTGTGACAGACACTGAAACAGTGCAGCCCTCTCACGGTTTAACTGATCTTCAAAACTGCACAGCCCGTCACTGTGTGACTGATTCTGAAGCAGTGCAGACCTCTCACTGTGTGACGGGTCCAGAAACATAGCAGCCATTGAACTGTGTCTGTACCTGAAACAGTGCAGCCCTCTCACTGAGTGATGAAACTGAAACATTGCAGCCTTCTCACTTTGTGACTGACCCTGAAATGGTGCAGCACTCAGACTGTGCGACTGAAACTGAAACAATGCAGCCCTCTCTCTGTGTGACTGATCCTGAAACAGTGCAGCCCACTCACTGTGGGACTGATTCAAAAACAGTGCAGACATCTCACTGTGTGATTGATCCTGAAACAGTGCAGCCCTCTCACTGTGTCACTGATCCTGATACAGTGCAGCCCTCTCACTGTGTGACTGATCCTGAAACAGTCCAGTTCTCACATTGTGTCACTGATCCTAAAACTGTGCTGACCTATCATTGTGTCACTGTTACTGAAACAGTGCAGCACTCTCACTATGTGTCTGACCGTGAAAAAGTGCAGCCCTCTCACTGTGTGATTGATCCTTAAAAAATGCAGCCCTCTCACTGTGTTACTGACCCTGAAACTGTACAAGCCACTCACTGTGTGACTGGGACAGAAACAGTCTAGCCCTCACACTATGTCACGGAACCTTAAACTGTGCAGCTATCTCATTGTGTGACTGGCACTGAAACAGTGCAGCCCACTCTCTGTGTCACTGATCCTGAAACAGTGCAGCCCTCTCTTTTTGTGACTGATTCGGAAACAGTGCAGCCATCTCACTGTGTGACAGACACTGAAACAGTGCAGCCCTCTCACTGTGTCACTGATCCTGAAATTGTGCAGCCCTCTCACTGTGTGACTGAAACTGAAAACAGTGCAGGCCTCTCACGGTTTAACTGATCCTCAAAACAGTACAGCCCGTCACTGTGTGACTGATTCTGAAGCAGTGGAGACCTCTCACTGTGTGACTGGTCCAGAAACATAGCAGCCATTTAACTGTGTGACTGTACCTGAAACACTGCAGCCCTCTCACTGTGTGACTGAAACTGAAACATTGCAGCCTTCTCATTTTGTGACTGACCCTGAAACAGTGCAGCCCTCTGACTGTGCGACTGAACCTGAAACAGTGCAGCCCTGTCACTGTGTCACTGATCCTGAAACAGTGCAGCCCTATCACTGTGTGACTGATCCTGAAACAGTGCAGCCCTCTCACTGTTTGACTGATCATGAAACAGTGCAGCCCTCTCACTGTGTGACTGATCCTGAAACAGTGGTGCCTTCTCCCTGTGTCACGGATTACAAACGTGCAGCCCTCTCACTGTGTCACTGATCCCGGAACAGTGCAGACCTGTCAAAGTTTGACTGGTCCAGAAACATAGCAGCCATTTAACTGTGTGACTGTACCTGAAACAGTGCAGCCCTCTCACTGCATGACTGAAACTGAAACATTGCAGCTTTCTCACTTTGAGACTGACCCTGAAACAGTGCAGCCCTCTCACTGTGTGACTGATCCTGAAACAATGCAGCCCTCTCACTTTGTCACTGATCCTGAAACAGTGCAGCCCTCTCACTGTGTCACTGATCCTGAAACAGTGCAGCCCTCTCAATGTGTGACTGATCCTGTAACAGTGCATCCCGCTCACTGTTTGACTGATCCTGAAACATGGCAGCGCTCTACCTGTGTGACTGATCCAGAAACAGTCCATTTTTCTCACTCTGTGACTGAACCTGAAACAGTCCAGCCCTCTCACTGTGTGACTGATCCTGAAACAGTGCTGCCTTCTCCCTGTGTCACGGATCACAAGCGTGCAGCCCTCTCACTGTGTGACTGATCCTGACACAAAGCAGCCCTCTCACTGTGTGACTGATCCTGAAACAGTGCAGCCCTCTCACTGTGTCACTGATCCTGAAACAGTGCAGCACTCTCACTGTGTCACTGATCCTGAAACAGTGCAGCCCTCTCACTATGTCACTGATCCTGAAACAGTGCAGCCCTCTCACTGTGTGACTGAATCTGAAACAGTGCAGCCCTCTCACGGTATAACTGATCCTGGAACAGTGCAGCCCTCTCACTTTGTCACTGATCCTGAAACAGTGCAGCCCTCTCACTGTGTGACCGCTCCTGAAACAGTCCAGCACTCTCTCTGTGTCACTGATCCTGAAACATTGCACCCCTCTCACTGTGTGACTGATCCTGACACAAAGCGTGCAGCCCTCTCACTGTGTGACTGATCCTGAAACAGTGCAGCACTCTCACTGTGTCACTGATCCAGAAACAGTGCAGCACTCTCACTATGTCACTGATCCAGAAACAGTGCAGCCCTCTCACTGTGTGACTGATCCTGAAACAGTGTAGCCCTTTCATTGTGTGACTGATCCTGAAACAGTGCAGCCGTCTCACGGTTTAACTGTTCCTGAAGCAGTGCAGCCCTCTCACTGTGTCACTGATCGTGAAACAGAGCAGCCCTCTCACTGTGTGACTGATCCTGAAACAGTGCATCCCAATCACTTTTTGACTGATCCTGAAACAGGGCAGATCTCTACCTGCGTGACTGATCCAGAAACAGTCCATTTTTCTCACTCTGTGACTGAACCTGAAACAGTGCAGCCCTCACAATTTGTGACTGAACCTGAAACAGTGCAGCACTCTGACTGTGCGACTGAATCTGAAACAGTGTAGCCCTGTCACTGTGTCACTGATCCTGAAACAGTGCATCCCGATCACTGTTTGACTGATCCTGAAACAGTGCAGCCATCTCACTGTTTGACTGAACCTGAAACAGTGCAGCCCTCTCACTGTGTGACTGATCCTGAAACAGTGCTGCCTTCTCCCTGTGTCACGGATCACAAGCGTGCAGCCCTCTCACTGTGTCACTGATCCTGGAACAGTGCAGACCTGTCAAAGTTTGACTGGTCCAGAAACATAGCAGCCATTTAACTGTGTGACTGTAACTGAAACAGTGCAGCCCTCTCACTGCATGACTGAAACTGAAACATTGCAGCCTTCTCACTTTGAGACTGACCCTGAAAGAGTGCAGCACTCTGACTGTGCGACTGAACCTGAAACAGTGTAGCCCTCTCAAAGTGTCACTTAGCCTGAAACAGTGCAGCCATCTCACTGTGTGACTGATCCAAAAACAGTGCAGCTGTCTCACTCTGTGACTGATCCTGAAACAGTGCAGCCCTCTCACTGTGTCACTGATCCTGAAACAGTCCAGCCCTCTCACTGTGTGACTGATCCTGTAACAGTGCATCCCGCTCACTTTTTGACTGATCCTGAAACAGGGCAGCGCTCTACCTGTGTGACTGATCCAGAAACAGTCCATTTTTCTCACTCTGTGACTTAACCTGAAACAGTGCAGCCCTCACAATTTGTGACTGAACCTGAAACAGTGCAGCCCTCTCACTGTGTGACTGATCCTGACACAAAGCAGCCCTCTCACTGTGTGACTGATCCTGAAACAGTGCAGCCCTCTCACTGTGTCACTGATCCTGAAACAGTGCAGCTCTCTCACTGTGTGACTGATACTGACACAGTGCAGCCCTCTCACGGTATAACTGATCCTGGAACAGTGCAGCCCTCTCACTTTGTCACTGATCCTGAAACAGTGCAGCCCTCTCACTGTGTGACTGATCCTGTAACAGTGCATTCCTCTCACTGATTGAGTGATCCTGAAACAGGGCAGCGCTCTACCTGTGTGACTGATCCAGAAACAGTCCATTTTTCTCACTCTCTGACTGAACCTGAAACAGTGCAGCCCTCTCACTTTGTGACTGAACCTGAAACACTGCAGCCCTCTCACTGTGTGACTGATCCTGAAACAGTCCAGCCCTCTCACTGTGTGACCGCTCCTGAAACAGTCCAGCCCTCTCTCTGTGTCACTGATCCTGAAACATTGTACCCCTCTCACTGTGTGACTTATCCTGACACAAAGCGTGCAGCCCTCTCACTGTGTCACTGATCCTGAAACAGTGCAGCACTCTCACTGTGTCACTGATCCAGAAACTGTGCAGCACTCTCACTATGTCACTGATCCAGAAACAGTGCAGCCCTCTCACTGTGTAACTGATCCTGAAACAGTGTAGCCCTCTCATTGTGTGACTGATCCTGAAACAGTGCAGCCGTCTCACGGTTTAACTGTTCCTGAAACAGTGCAGCCCTCTCATTGTGTCACTGATCCTGAAACAGTGCATCCCTCTCACTTTTTGACTGATCCTGAAACAGGGCAGATCTCTACCTGCGTGACTGATCCAGAAACAGTCCATTTTTCTCACTCTGTGACTGAACCTGAAACAGTGCAGCCCTCACAATTTGTGACTGAACCTGAAACAGTGCAGCCCTCTCACTGTGTGACTGATCCTGAAACAGTCCAGCCCTCTCACTGTGTCACTGATCCTGAAGCAGTGCAGACCTCTCACTGTGTGACAGACACTGAAACAGTGCAGCCCTCTCAATGTGTCACTGATCCTGAAACAGTGCAGTCCTCTCACGGTTTAACTGATCCTGGAACAGTGCAGCCCTCTCACTGTGTCACTGATCCTGAAACAGTGCAGCCCTCTCACTGTGTGACTGAAACTGAAACAGTGCAGTCCTCTCACGGTTTAACTGATCCTCAAAACAGTACAGCCCGTCACTGTGTGACTGATTCTGAAACAGTGCAGACCTCTCACTGTGTGACTGGTCCAGAAACATAGCAGCCATTTAACTGTGTGACTGTACCTGAAACAGTGCAGCCCTCTCACTGTGTGACTGCAACTGAAACATTGCAGCCTTCTCAATTTGTGACTGACCCTGAAACATTGCAGCACTTTGACTGTGTGACTGAACCTGAAACAGTGCAGACCTCTCACTGTGTGTCTGATCCTGAAACAGTGCAGCCTTCTCCCTGTGTCATGGATCACAAGCGTGCAGCCCTCTCACTGTGTCACTGATCCTGGAACAGTGCAGACCTGTCAAAGTGTGACTGGTCCAGAAACATAGCAGCCATTTAACTGTGTGACTGTACTTGAAACAGTGCAGCCCTCTCACTGTATGATTGACACTGAAACAGTGCAGCACTCTCACTGTGTCACTGATCCAGAAACAGTGCAGCACTCTCACTATGTCACTGATCCTGAAACAGTGTAGCCCTCTCATTGTGTGACTGAACCTGAAACAGTGCAGCCGTCTCACGGTTTAATTGTTCCTGAAACAGTGCAGCCCTCTCACTGTGTCACTGATCCTGAAACAGTGCAGCCCTCTCATTATGTGACTGATCATGAAGCAGTGCAGCCCTCTCACTGTGTCACTTAGCCTGAAACAGTGCAGCCACCTCACTGTTTGACTGAACCTGAAACAGTGCAGCCCTCTCATTATGTGACTGATCATGAAGCAGTGCAGCCCTCTCACTGTGTCACTTAGCCTGAAACAGTGCAGCCCTCTCACTGTGTGACTGATCCTGAAAAAGTGCTGCCTTCTCCCTGTGTCACGGATCACAAGCGTGCAGCCCTCGCACTGTGTCACTGATCCTGGAACCGTGCAGACCTGTCAAAGTGTGACTGGTCCAGAAACATAGCAGCCATTCAACTGTGTGACTGTACATGAAACAGTGCAGCCCTCTCACTGCATGACTGAAACTGAAACATTGCAGCACTCTCACTTTGAGACTGACCCTGAAACAGTGCAGCACTCTCACTGTGTGACTGATCCTCAAACAGTGCAGCCCTCTCACGGTTTAACTGATCCTGAAACAGTGCAGCCCACTCACCGTGTCACTGATCCAAAAACAGTGCAGCCCTCTCATTGTGTGACTGATCCTGAAACAGTGCAGCCCTCTCACGGTTTAACTGATCCTGAAACAGTGCTGCCCTCTCACTGTGTGACTGAACCTGAAACAGTGCAGCCGTCTCACTTTGTGACTGACCCTGAAACAGTGCAGCCCTCTCACTGTGTCACGGATCACAAGCGTGCAGCCCTCGCACTGTGTCACTGATCCTGGAACCGTGCAGACCTGTCAAAGTGTGACTGGTCCAGAAACATAGCAGCCATTAAACTGTGTGATTGTACATGAAACAGTGCAGCCCTCTCACTGTATGACTGATCCTGAAAGAGTGCAGCCCTCTCAATGTGTGACTGATCCTGAAACAGTGCATTCCTCTCACTGCGTAACTGAACCTGAAACAGTAGAGCCCTCTCACGGTTTAACTGATCCGGAAACAGTGCAGACCTCTCACTGTGTGACTGATCCAAAAACAGAGCAGTCATCTCACTGTGTGACTGATACTGAAACAGTGCAGTACTCACATTGTCTCACTGATCCTGAAACAGTGCAGCCCTCTCACTGTGTGTCTGATCCCGAAACAGTGCAGCCCGCTCACTGTGTGACAGAAACTGAAACAGTGCAGCCGTCTCACTGTGTCACTGATCCTGAAACAGTGCAGCCCTCTCACTGTGTGACTGATCCTCAAACAGTGCTGTCCTCTCACGGTTTAACTGATCCTGAAACAGTGCAGCCCTCTCACTGTGTCACTGATCCTGAAACATTGCAGCCCTATCACTTTGTGACTGAAACTGAAACAGTGCAGCCCTCTCACGGTTTAACTGATCCTCAAAACAGTACAGCACTCTCACTGCGTGACTGATTCTGAAGCAGTGCAGACCTCTCACTGTGTGACTGGTCCAGAAACATAGCAGCCATTTAACTGTGTGTCTGTACCTGAAACAGTGCAGCCCTCTCACTGTGTGACTGCAACTGAAACATTGCAGCCCTCTCAATTTGTGACTGACCCTGAAACATTGCAGCACTCTGACTGTGCGACTGAACCTGAAACAGTGCAGCCCTCTCACTGTGTGACTGATCCTGAAACAGTGCAGCCCTCTCACTGTGCGACTGATCCTGAAACAGTGCAGCCCTCCCACTGTGTGTCTGATCCTGAAACAGTGCAGCCTTCTCCCTGTGTCATGGATCACAAGCGTGCAGCCCTCTCACTGTGTCACTGATCCTGGAACAGTGCAGACCTGTCAAAGTGTGACTGGTCCAGAAACATAGCAGCCATTTAACTGTGTGACTGTACTTGAAACAGTGCAGCCCTCTCACTGTATGATTGACACTGAAACAGTGCAGCACTCTCACTGTGTCACTGATCCAGAAACAGTGCAGCACTCTCACTATGTCACTGATCCTGAAACAGTGCAGCCCTCTCACTGTGTGACTAATCCTGAAACAGTGCAGCACTCTCACTGTGTGACTGAACCTGAAACAGTGCAGCCGTCTCACGGTTTAATTGTTCCTGAAACAGTGCAGCCCTCTCACTGTGTCACTGATCCTGAAACAGTGCAGCCCTCTCATTATGTGACTGATCATGAAGCAGTGCAGCCCTCTCACTGTGTGACTGACACTGAAACAGTGCAGCCCACTCACTGCATGACTGAAACTGAAACATTGCAGCCTTCTCACTTTGAGACTGACCCTGAAACAGTGCAGCACTCTGACTGTGCGTCTGAACCTGAAACAGTGCAGCCCTCTCACTGTGTCACTGATCCTGAAACAGTGCAGCCCTCTCACTGTGTCACTGATCCTGAAACAGTGCAGCCCTCTCATTGTGTGACTGATCCTGAAACAGTGCAGCCCTCTCACGGTTTAACTGATCCTGAAACAGTGCTGCCCTCTCACTGTGTGACTGAACTTAAACATTGCAGCCTTCTCCCTGTGTCACGGATCACAAGCGTGCAGCCCTCGCACTGTGTCACTGATCCTGGAACCGTGCAGACCTGTCAAAGTGTGACTGGTCCAGAAACATAGCAGCCAGTAAACTGTGTGACTGTACATGAAACAGTGCAGCCCTCTCACTGTATGACTGAAACTGAAACAGTGCAGCCTTCTCACGTTGAGACTGATCCTGAAACAGTGCAGTCCTCTCACTGTCTGACTGATCCTGAAAGAGTGCAGCCCTCTCAATGTGTGAGTGATCGTGAAACAGTGCATTCCTCTCACTGCGTAACTGAACCTGAAACAGTAGAGCCCTCTCACGGTTTAACTGATCCGGAAACAGTGCAGAGCTCTCACTGTGTGACTAATCCAAAAACAGAGCAGTCATCTCACTGTGTGACTGATACTGAAACAGTGCAGTACTCACATTGTCTCACTGATCCTGAAACAGTGCAGCCCTCTCACTGTGTGTCTGATCCCGAAACAGTGCAGCCCGCTCACTGTGTGACAGAAACTGAAACAGTGCAGCCCTCTCACTGTGTCACTGATCCTGAAACAGTGCAGCCCTCTCATTGTGTGACTGATCCTGAAACAGTGCTGTCCTCTCACGGTTTAACTGATCCTGAAACAGTGCAGCCCTCTCACTGTGTCACTGATCCTGAAATTGTGCAGCCCTCTCACTTTGTGACTGAAACTGAAACAGTGCAGCCCTCTCACGGTTTAACTGATCCTCAAAACAGTACAGCCCTCTCACTGCGTGACTGATTCTGAAGCAGTGCAGACCTCTCACTGTGTGAGTGGTCCAGAAACATAGCAGCCATTTAACTGTGTGTCTGTACCTGAAACAGTGCAGCCCTCTCACTGTGTGACTGCAACTGAAACATTGCAGCCTTCTCCCTGTGTCATGGATCACAAGCGTGCAGCCCTCTCACTGTGTCACTGATCCTGGAACAGTGCAGACCTGTCAAAGTGTGACTGGTCCAGAAACATAGCAGCCATTTAACTCTGTGACTGTACTTGAAACGGTGCAGCCCTCTCACTGTATGATTGACACTGAAACAGTGCAGCCCTCTCACTGTGTCACTGATACAGAAACAGTGCAGCACTCTCACTATGTCACTGATCCTGAAACAGTGCAGCCCTCTCACTGTGTGTCTGATCCTGAAACAGTGCAGCCTTCTCCCTGTGTCATGGATCACAAGCGTGCAGCCCTCTCACTGTGTCACTGATCCTGGAACAGTGCAGACCTGTCAAAGTGTGACTGGTTCAGAAACATAGCAGCCATTAAACTGTGTGACTGTACATGAAACAGTGCAGCCCTCTCACTGCATGACTGAAACTGAAACAGTGCAGCCTTCTCACTTTGAGACTGATCCTGAAACAGTGCAGCCCTCTCAATGTGTGACAGATCCTGAAACAGTGCATTCCTCTCACTGCGTAACTGAACCTGAAACAGTAGAGCCCTCTCACGGTTTAACTGATCCGGAAACAGTGCAGTCCTCTCACTGTCTGACTGATCCTGAAAGAGTGCAGCCCTCTCAATGTGTGACTGATCCTGAAACAGTGCATTCCTCTCACTGCGTAACTGAACCTGAAACAGTAGAGCCCTCTCACGGTTTAACTGATCCGGAAACAGTGCAGACCTCTCACTGTGTGACTGATCCAAAAACAGAGCAGTCATCTCACTGTGTGACTGATCCTGAAACAGTGCAGCCCTCTCACTGTGTGTCTGATCCCGAAACAGTGCAGCCCGCTCACTGTGTGTCTGATCCTGAAACAGTGCAGCCCGCTCACTGTGTGACAGAAACTGAAACAGTGCAGCACTCTCACTGTGTCACTGATCCTGAAACAGTGCAGCCCTCTCACTGTGTGACTGATCCTGAAACAGTGCTGTCCTCTCACGGTTTAACTGATCCTGAAACAGGGCAGCCCTCTCACTGTGTCACTGATCCTGAAACATTGCAGCCCTCTCACTTTGTGACTGAAACTGAAACAGTGCAGCCCTCTCACGGTTTAACTGATCCTCAAAATAGTACAGCCCTCTCACTGCGTGACTGATTCTGAAGCAGTGCAGACCTCTCACTGTGTGACTGGTCCAGAAACATAGCAGCCATTTAACTGTGTGTCTGTACCTGAAACAGTGCAGCCCTCTCACTGTGTGACTGCAACTGAAACATTGCAGCCTTCTCAATTTGTGACTGACCCTGAAACATTGCAGCACTCTGACTGTGCGACTGAACCTGAAACAGTGCAGCCCTCTCACTGTGTCACTGATCCTGAAACAGTGCAGCCCTCTCACTGTGTGTCTGATCCTGAAACAGTGCAGCCTTCTCCCTGTGTCATGGATCACAAGCGTGCAGCCCTCTCACTGTGTCACTGATCCTGGAACAGTGCAGACCTGTCAAAGTGTGACTGGTCCAGAAACATAGCAGCCATTTAACTGTGTGACTGTACTTGAAACAGTGCAGCCCTCTCACTGTATGATTGACACTGAAACAGTGCAGCACTCTCACTATGTCACTGATCCTGAAACAGTGCAGCCCTCTCACTGTGTGACTGATCCTGAAACAGTGTAGCCCTCTCATTGTGTGACTGAACCTGAAACAGTGCAGCCGTCTCACGGTTTAATTGTTCCTGAAACAGTGCAGCCCTCTCACTGTGTGACTGATCCTGAAACAGTGCAGCCCTCTCACTGTGTGACTGACACTGAAACAGTGCAGCCCTCTCCCTGTCTGACTGCTCCTGAAACAGTGCAGCCCTCTCACTGTGTGTCTGATCCTGAAACAGTGCAGCCTTCTCCCTGTGTCATGGATCACAAGCGTGCAGCCCTCTCACTGTGTCACAGATCCTGGAACCGTGCAGACCTGTCAAAGTGTGACTGGTCCAGAAACATAGCAGCCATTAAACTGTGTGACTGTACATGAAACAGTGCAGCCCTCTCACTGCATGACTGAAACTGAAACATTGCAGCCTTCTCACTTTGAGACTGACCCTGAAACAGTGCAGCACTCTGACTGTGCGACTGAACCTGGAACAGTGCAGCCCTCTCAAAGTGTCACTGATCCTGAAACAGTGCAGCCCTCTCACTGTGTCACTGATCCTGAAACAGTGCAGCCCTCTCACTGTGTCACTGATCCTAAAACAGTGCAGCCCTCTCACTGTGTCACTGATCCTAAAACAGTGCAGCCCTCTCATTGTGTGACTGATCCTGAAACAGTGCAGCCCTCTCACGGTTTAACTGATCCTGAAACAGTGCTGCCCTGTGACTGAACCTGAAACAGTGCAGCCTTCTCCCTGTGTCACGGATCACAAGCGTACAGCCCTCGCACTGTGTCACTGATCCTGGAACCGTGCAGACCTGTCAAAGTGTGACTGGTCCAGAAACATAGCAGCCATTTAACTGTGTGACTGTACATGAAACAGTGCAGCCCTCTCAATGTGTGACTGATCCTGAAACAGTGCATTCCTCTCACTGCGTAACTGAACCTGAAACAGTAGAGCCCTCTCACGGTTTAACTGATCCGGAAACAGTGCAGACCTCTCACTGTGTGACTGATCCAAAAACAGAGCAGTCATCTCACTGTGTGACTGATACTGAAACAGTGCAGTACTCACATTGTCTCACTGATCCTGAAACAGTGCAGCCCTCTCACTGTGTTTCTGATCCCGAAACAGTGCAGCCCGCTCACTGTGTGACAGAAACTGAAATAGTGCAGCCCTCTCACTGTGTCACTGATCCTGAAACAGTGCAGCCCTCTCACTGTGTGACTGATCCTCAAACAGTGCTGTCCTCTCACGGTTTAACTGATCCTGAAACAGTGCAGCCCTCTCACTGTGTCACTGATCCTGAAACATTGCAGCCCTCTCACTTTGTGACTGAAACTGAAACAGTGCAGCCCTCTCACGGTTTAACTGATCCTCAAAACAGTACAGCCCTCTCACTGCGTGACTGATTCTGAAGCAGTGCAGACCTCTCACTGTGTGAGTGTTCCAGAAACATAGCAGCCATTTAACTGTGTGTCTGTACCTGAAACAGTGCAGCCCTCTCACTGTGTGACTGCAACTGAAACATTGCAGCCTTCTCCCTGTGTCATGGATCACAAGCGTGCAGCCCTCTCACTGTGTCACTGATCCTGGAACAGTGCAGACCTGTCAAAGTGTGACTGGTCCAGAAACATAGCAGCCATTTAACTCTGTGACTGTACTTGAAACGGTGCAGCCCTCTCACTGTATGATTGACACTGAAACAGTGCAGCCCTCTCACTGTGTCACTGATACAGAAACAGTGCAGCACTCTCACTATGTCACTGATCCTGAAACAGTGCAGCCCTCTCACTGTGTGACTGATCCTGAAACAGTGCAGCCCTCTCACTGTGTCACTGATCCTGAAACAGTGCAGCCCTCTCATTGTGTGACTGAACCTGAAACAGTGCAGCCCTCTCACTGTGTCACTGATCCTGAAACAGTGCAGCCCTCTCATTATGTGACTGATCCTGAAACAGTGCAGCCCTCTCCCTGTCTGACTGCTCCTGAAACAGTGCAGCCCTCGCACTGTGTCACTGATCCTGAAACAGTGCAGCCCTCTCACTGTGTGACTGAACCTGAAACAGTGCAGCCCTCTCACTGTGTGACTGAACCTGAAACAGTGCAGCCCTCTCACTGTGTGACTGATCCTGAAACAGTGCAGCCCTCTCACGGTTTAACTGATCCTGAAACAGTGCTGCCCTCTCACTGTGTGACTGAACCTGAAACAGTGCAGCCTTCTCTCTGTGTCACGGATCACAAGCGTGCAGCCCTCGCACTGTGTCACTGATCCTGGAACCGTGCAGACCTGTCAAAGTGTGACTGGTCCAGAAACATAGCAGCCATTAAACTGTGTGACTGTACATGAAACAGTGCAGCCCTCTCACTGTATGACTGAAACTGAAACATTGCAGCCTTCTCACTTTGAGACTGATCCTGAAACAGTGCAGCACTCTGACTGTGCGTCTGAACCTGAAACAGTGCAGCCCTCTCACTGTCTGACTGATCCTGAAAGAGTGCAGCCCTCTCAATGTGTGACTGATCCTGAAACAGTGCATTCCTCTCACTGCGTAACTGAACCTGAAACAGTAGAGCCCTCTCACGGTTTTACTGATCCGGAAACAGTGCAGACCTCTCACTGTGTGACTGATCCAAAAACAGAGCAGTCATCTCACTGTGTGACTGATACTGAAACAGTGCAGTACTCACATTGTCTCACTGATCCCGAAACAGTGCAGCCCGCTCACTGTGTGACAGAAACTGAAACAGTGCAGCCCTCTCACTGTGTCACTGATCCTGAAACAGTGCAGCCCTCTCACTGTGTGACTCATCCTGAAACAGTGCTGTCCTCTCACGGTTTAACTGATCCTCAAAACAGTACAGCCCTCTCACTGCGTGACTGATTCTGAAGCAGTGCAGACCTCTCACTGTGTGACTGGTCCAGAAACATAGCAGCCATTTAACTGTGTGTCTGTACCTGAAACAGTGCAGCCCTCTCACTGTGTGACTGCAACTGAAACATTGCAGCCTTCTCAATTTGTGACTGACCCTGAAACATTGCAGCACTCTGACTCTGCGACTGAACCTGAAACAGTGTAGCCCTCTCACTGTGTGTCTGATCCTGAAACAGTGCAGCCTTCTCCCTGTGTCATGGATCACAAGCGTGCAGCCCTCTCACTGTGTCACTGATCCTGGAACAGTGCAGACCTGTCAAAGTGTGACTGGTTCAGAAACATAGCAGCCATTTAACTGTGTGACTGTAACTGAAACAGTGCAGCCCTCTCACTGTATGACTGAAACTGAAACATTGCAGCCTTCTCACTTTGAGACTGATCCTGAAACAGTGCAGCACTCTCAATGTGTGACTGATCCTGAAACAGTACATTCCTCTCACTGCGTAACTGAACCTGAAACAGTAGAGCCCTCTCACGGTTTAACTGATCCGGAAACAGAGCAGTCCTCTCACTGTCTGACTGATCCTGAAAGAGTGCAGCCCTCTCAATGTGTGACTGATCCTGAAACAGTGCATTCCTCTCACTGCGTAACTGAACCTGAAACAGTAGAGCCCTCTCACGGTTTAACTGATCCGGAAAGAGTGCAGACCTCTCACTGTGTGACTGATCCAAAAACAGAGCAGTCATCTCACTGTGTGACTGATACTGAAACAGTGCAGTAGTCACATTGTCTCACTGATCCTGAAACAGTGCAGCCCTCTCACTGTGTGTCTGATCCCGAAACAGTGCAGCCCGCTCACTGTGTGTCTGATCCCGAAACAGTGCAGCCCGCTCACTGTGTGACAGAAACTGAAACAGTGCAGCCCTCTCACTGTGTCACTGATCCTGAAACAGTGCAGCCCTCTCACTGTGTGACTGATCCTGAAACAGTGCTGTCCTCTCACGGTTTAACTGATCCTGAAACAGTGCAGCCCTCTCACTGTGTCACTGATCCTGAAACATTGCAGCCCTCTCACTTTGTGACTGAAACTGAAAGAGTGCAGCCCTCTCACTGTGTGACTGATCCTGAAACAGTGCATTCCTCTCACTGCGTAACTGAACCTGAAACAGTAGAGCCCTCTCACGGTTTAACTGATCCGGAAACAGTGCAGTCCTCTCACTGTCTGACTGATCCTGAAAGAGTGCAGCCCTCTCAATGTGTGACTGATCCTGAAACAGTGCATTCCTCTCACTGCGTAACTGAACCTGAAACAGTAGAGCCCTCTCACGGTTTAACTGATCCGGAAACAGTGCAGACCTCTCACTGTGTGACTGATCCAAAAACAGAGCAGTCATCTCACTGTGTGACTGATACTGAAACAGTGCAGTACTCACATTGTCGCACTGATCCTGAAACAGTGCAGCCCTCTCACTGTGTGTCTGATCCCGAAACAGTGCAGCCCGCTCACTGTGTGTCTGATCCTGAAACAGTGCAGCCCGCTCACTGTGTGACAGAAACTGAAACAGTGCAGCACTCTCACTGTGTGTCTGATCCCGAAACAGTGCAGCCCTCTCACTGTGTCACTGATCCTGAAACAGTGCAGCCCTCTCACTGTGTGACTGATCCTCAAACAGTGCTGTCCTCTCACGGTTTAACTGATCCTGAAACAGGGCAGCCCTCTCACTGTGTCACTGATCCTGAAACATTGCAGCCCTCTCACTTTGTGACTGAAACTGAAACAGTGCAGCCCTCTCACGGTTTAACTGATCCTCAAAACAGTACAGCCCTCTCACTGCGTGACTGATTCTGAAGCAGTGCAGACCTCTCACTGTGTGACTGGTCCAGAAACATAGCAGCCATTTAACTGTGTGTCTGTACCTGAAACAGTGCAGCCCTCTCACTGTGTGACTGCAACTGAAACATTGCAGCCTTCTCAATTTGTGACTGACCCTGAAACATTGCAGCACTCTGACTGTGCGACTGAACCTGAAACAGTGCAGCCCTCTCACTGTGTCACTGATCCTGAAACAGTGCAGCTCTCTCACTGTTTGACTGATCCTGAAACAGTGTAGCCCTCTCACTGTGTGTCTGATCCTGAAACAGTGCAGCCTTCTCCCTGTGTCATGGATCACAAGCGTGCAGCCCTCTCACTGTGTCACTGATCCTGGAACAGTGCAGACCTGTCAAAGTGTGACTGGTCCAGAAACATAGCAGCCATTTAACTGTGTGACTGTACTTGAAACAGTGCAGCCCTCTCACTGTATGATTGACACTGAAACAGTGCAGCACTCTCACTATGTCACTGATCCTGAAACAGTGCAGCCCTCTCACTGTGTGACTGATCCTGAAACAGTGTAGCCCTCTCATTGTGTGACTGAACCTGAAACAGTGCAGCCGTCTCACGGTTTAATTGTTCCTGAAACAGTGCAGCCCTCTCACTGTGTGACTGATCCTGAAACAGTGCAGCCCTCTCACTGTGTGACTGACACTGAAACAGTGCAGCCCTCTCCCTGTCTGACTGCTCCTGAAACAGTGCAGCCCTCTCACTGTGTGTCTGATCCTGAAACAGTGCAGCCTTCTCCCTGTGTCATGGATCACAAGCGTGCAGCCCTCTCACTTTGTCACAGATCCTGGAACCGTGCAGACCTGTCAAAGTGTGACTGGTCCAGAAACATAGCAGCCATTAAACTGTGTGACTGTACATGAAACAGTGCAGCCCTCTCACTGCATGACTGAAACTGAAACATTGCAGCCTTCTCACTTTGAGACTGACCCTGAAACAGTGCAGCACTCTGACTGTGCGACTGAACCTGGAACAGTGCAGCCCTCTCAAAGTGTCACTGATCCTGAAACAGTGCAGCCCTCTCACTGTGTCACTGATCCTGAAACAGTGCAGCCCTCTCACTGTATCACTGATCCTAAAACAGTGCAGCCCTCTCATTGTGTGACTGATCCTGAAACAGTGCAGCCCTCTCACGGTTTAACTGATCCTAAAACAGTGCAGCCCTCTCATTGTGTGACTGATCCTGAAACAGTGCATTCCTCTCACTGCGTAACTGAACCTGAAACAGTGCAGCCCTCTCACGGTTTAACTGATCCGGAAACAGTGCAGACCTCTCACTGTGTGACTGATCCAAAAACAGAGCAGTCATCTCACTGTGTGACTGATACTGAAACAGTGCAGTACTCACATTGTCTCACTGATCCTGAAACAGTGCAGCCCTCTCACTGTGTTTCTGATCCCGAAACAGTGCAGCCCGCTCACTGTGTGACAGAAACTGAAACAGTGCAGCCCTCTCACTGTGTCACTGATCCTGAAACAGTGCTGTCCTCTCACGGTTTAACTGATCCTGAAACAGTGCAGCCCTCTCACTGTGTCACTGATCCTGAAACATTGCAGCCCTCTCACTTTGTGACTGAAACTGAAACAGTGCAGCCCTCTCACTGTGTGACTGATCCTCAAACAGTGCTGTCCTCTCACGGTTTAACTGATCCTGAAACAGTGCAGCCCTCTCACTGTGTCACTGATCCTGAAACATTGCAGCCCTCTCACTTTGTGACTGAAACTGAAACAGTGCAGCCCTCTCACGGTTTAACTGATCCTCAAAACAGTACAGCCCTCTCACGGCGTGACTGATTCTGAAGCAGTGCAGACCTCTCACTGTGTGACTGGTCCAGAAACATAGCAGCCATTTAACTGTGTGTCTGTACCTGAAACAGTGCAGCCCTCTCACTGTGTGACTGCAACTGAAACATTGCAGCCTTCTCCCTGTGTCATGGATCACAAGCGTGCAGCCCTCTCACTGTGTCACTGATCCTGGAACAGTGCAGACCTGTCAAAGTGTGACTGGTCCAGAAACATAGCAGCCATTTAACTCTGTGACTGTACTTGAAACGGTGCAGCCCTCTCACTGTATGATTGACACTGAAACAGTGCAGCCCTCTCACTGTGTCACTGATACAGAAACAGTGCAGCACTCTCACTATGTCACTGATCCTGAAACAGTGCAGCCCTCTCACTGTGTGACTGATCCTGAAACAGTGCAGCCCTCTCACTGTGTCACTGATCCTGAAACAGTGCAGCCCTCTCATTGTGTGACTGAACCTGAAACAGTGCAGCCCTCTCACTGTGTCACTGATCCTGAAACAGTGCAGCCCTCTCATTATGTGACTGATCCTGAAACAGTGCAGCCCTCTCCCTGTCTGACTGCTCCTGAAACAGTGCAGCCCTCGCACTGTGTCACTGATCCTGAAACAGTGCAGCCCTCTCACTGTGTGACTGAACCTGAAACAGTGCAGCCCTCTCACTGTGTGACTGAACCTGAAACAGTGCAGCCCTCTCACTGTGTGACTGATCCTGAAACAGTGCAGCCCTCTCACGGTTTAACTGATCCTGAAACAGTGCAGCCCTCTCACTGTGTGACTGAACCTGAGACAGTGCAGCCTTCTCTCTGTGTCACGGATCACAAGCGTGCAGCCCTCGCACTGTGTCACTGATCCTGGAACCGTGCAGACCTGTCAAAGTGTGACTGGTCCAGAAACATAGCAGCCATTAAACTGTGTGACTGTACATGAAACAGTGCAGCCCTCTCACTGTATGACTGAAACTGAAACATTGCAGCCTTCTCACTTTGAGACTGATCCTGAAACAGTGCAGCACTCTGACTGTGCGTCTGAACCTGAAACAGTGCAGCCCTCTCACTGTCTGACTGATCCTGAAAGAGTGCAGCCCTCTCAATGTGTGACTGATCCTGAAACAGTGCATTCCTCTCACTGCGTAACTGAACCTGAAACAGTAGAGCCATCTCACGGTTTTACTGATCCGGAAACAGTGCAGACCTCTCACTGTGTGACTGATCCAAAAACAGAGCAGTCATCTCACTGTGTGACTGATACTGAAACAGTGCAGTACTCACATTGTCTCACTGATCCCGAAACAGTGCAGCCCGCTCACTGTGTGACAGAAACTGAAACAGTGCAGCCCTCTCACTGTGTCACTGATCCTGAAACAGTGCAGCCCTCTCACTGTGTGACTCATCCTGAAACAGTGCTGTCCTCTCACGGTTTAACTGATCCTCAAAACAGTACAGCCCTCTCACTGCGTGACTGATTCTGAAGCAGTGCAGACCTCTCACTGTGTGACTGGTCCAGAAACATAGCAGCCATTTAACTGTGTGTCTGTACCTGAAACAGTGCAGCCCTCTCACTGTGTGACTGTACCTGAAACAGTGCAGCCCTCTCACTGTGTGACTGCAACTGAAACATTGCAGCCTTCTCAATTTGTGACTGACCCTGAAACATTGCAGCACTCTGACTCTGCGACTGAACCTGAAACAGTGCAGCCCTCTCACTGTGTGTCTGATCCTGAAACAGTGCAGCCTTCTCCCTGTGTCATGGATCACAAGCGTGCAGCCCTCTCACTGTGTCACTGATCCTGGAACAGTGCAGACCTGTCAAAGTGTGACTGGTTCAGAAACATAGCAGCCATTTAACTGTGTGACTGTAACTGAAACAGTGCAGCCCTCTCACTGTATGACTGAAACTGAAACATTGCAGCCTTCTCACTTTGAGACTGATCCTGAAACAGTGCAGCACTCTCAATGTGTGACTGATCCTGAAACAGTGCATTCCTCTCACTGCGTAACTGAACCTGAAACAGTAGAGCCCTCTCACGGTTTAACTGATCCGGAAACAGAGCAGTCCTCTCACTGTCTGACTGATCCTGAAAGAGTGCAGCCCTCTCAATGTGTGACTGATCCTGAAACAGTGCATTCCTCTCACTGCGTAACTGAACCTGAAACAGTAGAGCCCTCTCACGGTTTAACTGATCCGGAAACAGTGCAGACCTCTCACTGTGTGACTGATCCAAAAACAGAGCAGTCATCTCACTGTGTGACTGATACTGAAACAGTGCAGTAGTCACATTGTCTCACTGATCCTGAAACAGTGCAGCCCTCTCACTGTGTGTCTGATCCCGAAACAGTGCAGCCCGCTCACTGTGTGTCTGATCCCGAAACAGTGCAGCCCGCTCACTGTGTGACAGAAACTGAAACAGTGCAGCCCTCTCACTGTGTCACTGATCCTGAAACAGTGCAGCCCTCTCACTGTGTGACTGATCCTGAAACAGTGCTGTCCTCTCACGGTTTAACTGATCCTGAAACAGTGCAGCCCTCTCACTGTGTCACTGATCCTGAAACATTGCAGCCCTCTCACTTTGTGACTGAAACTGAAACAGTGCAGCCCTCTCACGGTTTAACTGATCCTCAAAACAGTACAGCCCTCTCACTGCGTGACTGATTCTGAAGCAGTGCAGACCTCTCACTGTGTGACTGGTCCAGAAACATAGCAGCCATTTAACTGTGTGTCTGTACCTGAAACAGTGCAGCCCTCTCACTGTGTGACTGCAACTGAAACATTGCAGCCTTCTCAATTTGTGACTGACCCTGAAACATTGCAGCACTCTGACTGTGCGACTGAACCTGAAACAGTGCAGCCCTCTCACTGTGTCACTGATCCTGAAACAGTGCAGCTCTCTCACTGTTTGACTGATCCTGAAACAATGTAGCCCTCTCACTGTGTGTCTGATCCTGAAACAGTGCAGCCTTCTCCCTGTGTCATGGATCACAAGCGTGCAGCCCTCTCACTGTGTCACTGATCCTGGAACAGTGCAGACCTGTCAAAGTGTGACTGGTCCAGAAACATAGCAGCCATTTAACTGTGTGACTGTACTTGAAACAGTGCAGCCCTCTCACTGTATGATTGACACTGAAACAGTGCAGCACTCTCACTGTGTCACTGATCCAGAAACAGTGCAGCACTCTCACTATGTCACTGATCCTGAAACAGTGCAGCCCTCTCACTGTATGATTGACACTGAAACAGTGCAGCACTCTCACTGTGTCACTGATCCAGAAACAGTGCAGCACTCTCACTATGTCACTGATCCTGAAACAGTGCAGCCCTCTCACTGTGTGACTGATCCTGAAACAGTGTAGCCCTCTCATTGTGTGACTGAACCTGAAACAGTGCAGACGTCTCACGGTTTAATTGTTCCTGAAACAGTGCAGCCCTCTCACTGTGTCACTGATCCTGAAACAGTGCAGCCCTCTCATTATGTGACTGATCATGAAGCAGTGCAGCCCTCTCACTGTGTGACTGACACTGAAACAGTGCAGCCCTCTCCCTGTCTGACTGCTCCTGAAACAGTGCAGCTCTCGCACTGTGTCACTGATCCTGAAACAGTGCTGCCTTCTCCCTGTGTCACGGATCACAAGCGTGCAGCCCTCGCACTGTGTCACTGATCCTGGAACCGTGCAGACCTGTCAAAGTGTGACTGGTCCAGAAACATAGCAGCCATTAAACTGTGTGACTGTACATGAAACAGTGCAGCCCTCTCACTGCATGACTGAAACTGAAACATTGCAGCCTTCTCACTTTGAGACTGACCCTGAAAAAGTGCAGCACTCTGACTGTGCGACTGAACCTGGAACAGTGCAGCCCTCTCAAAGTGTCACTGATCCTGAAACAGTGCAGCCCTCTCACTGTGTCACTGATCCTGAAACAGTGCAGCCCACTCACTGTGTCACTGATCCTAAAACAGTGCAGCCCTCTCATTGTGTGACTGATCCTGAAACAGTGCAGCCCTCTCACGGTTTAACTGATCCTGAAACAGTGCTGCCCTGTGACTGAACCTGAAACAGTGCTGCCTTCTCCCTGTGTCATGGATCACAAGCGTGCAGCCCTCGCACTGTGTCACTGATCCTGGAACCGTGCAGACCTGTCAAAGTGTGACTGGTCCAGAAACATAGCAGCCATTAAACTGTGTGACTGTACATGAAACAGTGCAGCCCTCTCACTGCATGACTGAAACTGAAACAGTGCATTCCTCTCACTGCGTAACTGAACCTGAAACAGTAGAGCCCTCTCACGGTTTAACTGATCCGGAAACAGTGCAGACCTCTCACTGTGTGACTGATCCAAAAACAGAGCAGTCATCTCACTGTGTGACTGATACTGAAACAGTGCAGTACTCACATTGTCTCACTGATCCTGAAACAGTGCAGCCCTCTCACTGTGTGTCTGATCCCGAAACAGTGCAGCCCGCTCACTGTGTGACTGCAACTGAAACATTGCAGCCTTCTCAATTTGTGACTGACCCTGAAACATTGCAGCACTCTGACTGTGCGACTGAACCTGAAACAGTGCAGCCCTCTCACTGTGTGTCTGATTCTGAAACAGTGCAGCCTTCTCCCTGTGTCAGGGATCACAAGCATGCAGCCCTCTCACTGTGTCACTGATCCTGGAACAGTGCAGACCTGTCAAAGTGTGACTGGTCCAGAAACATAGCAGCCATTTAACTCTGTGACTGTACTTGAAACAGTGCAGCCCTCTCACTGTATGATTGACACTGAAACAGTGCAGCCCTCTCACTGTGTCACTGATCTAGAAACAGTGCAGCACTCTCACTATGTCACTGATCCTGAAACAGTGCAGCCCTCTCACTGTGTGACTGATCCTGAAACAGTGTAGCCCTCTCATTGTGTGACTGAACCTGAAACAGTGCAGCCGTCTCACGGTTTAATTGTTCCTGAAACAGTGCAGCCCTCTCACTGTGTCACTGATCCTGAAACAGTGCAGCTCTCTCACTGTGTCACTGATCCTGAAACAGTGCAGCCCTCTCATTATGTGACTGATCATGAAGCAGTGCAGCCCTCTCACTGTGTGACTGACACTGAAACAGTGCAGCCCTCTCCCTGTCTGACTGCTCCTGAAACAGTGCAGCCCTCGCACTGTGTCACTGATCCTGAAACAGTGCAGCCCTCGCACTGTGTTACTGGTCCTGAAACAGTGCAGCCCTCGCACTGTGTGACTAATCCTGAAACAGTGCTGCCCTCTCACTGTGTGACTGAACCTGGAACAGTGCAGCCCTCTCAAAGTGTCACTGATCCTGAAACAGTGCAGCCCTCTCACTGTGTCACTGATCCTGAAACAGTGCAGCCCACTCACTGTGTCACTGATCCTAAAACAGTGCAGCCCTCTCACTGTGTGACTGAACCTGAAACAGTGCAGCCTTCTCCCTGTGTCACGGATCACAAGCGTGCAGCCCTCGCACTGTGTCACTGATCCTGGAACCGTGCAGACCTGTCAAAGTGTGACTGGTCCAGAAACATAGCAGCCATTAAACTGTGTGACTGTACATGAAACAGTGCAGCCCTCTCACTGTATGACTGAAACTGAAACATTGCAGCCTTCTCACTTTGAGACTGATCCTGAAATAGTGCAGCACTCTGACTGTGCGACTGAACCTGGAACAGTGCAGCCCTCTCACTGTGTGACTGATCCTGAAACAGTGCATTCCTCTCACTGCGTAACTGAGCCTGAAACAGTAGAGCCCTCTCACGGTTTAACTGATCCGGAAACAGTGCAGACCTCTCACTGTGTGACTGATCCAAAAACAGAGCAGTCATCTCACTGTGTGACTGATACTGAAACAGTGCAGTACTCACATTGTCTCACTGATCCTGAAACAGTGCAGCCCTCTCACTGTGTGTCTGATCCCGAAACAGTGCAGCCCGCTCACTGTGTGACAGAAACTGAAACAGTGCAGCCCTCTCACTGTGTCACTGATCCTGAAACAGTGCAGCCCTCTCACTGTGTGACTGATCCTGAAACAGTGCTGTCCTCTCACGGTTTAACTGATCCTCAAAACAGTACAGCCCTCTCACTGCGTGACTGATTCTGAAGCAGTGCAGACCTCTCACTGTGTGACTGGTCCAGAAACATAGCAGCCATTTAACTGTGTGTCTGTACCTGAAACAGTGCAGCCCTCTCACTGTGTGACTGCAACTGAAACATTGCAGCCTTCTCAATTTGTGACTGACCCTGAAACATTGCAGCACTCTGACTCTGCGACTGAACCTGAAACAGTGCAGCCCTCTCACTGTGTGTCTGATCCTGAAACAGTGCAGCCTTCTCCCTGTGTCATGGATCACAAGCGTGCAGCCCTCCCACTGTATCACTGATCCTGGAACAGTGCAGACCTGTCAAAGTGTGACTGGTCCAGAAACATAGCAGCCATTTAACTGTGTGACTGTACTTGAAAGAGTGCAGCACACTCACTGTATGATTGACACTGAAACAGTGCAGCACTCTCACTGTGTCACTGATCCAGAAACAGTGCAGCACTCTCACTATGTCACTGATCCTGAAACAGTGCAGCCCTCTCACTGTGTGACTGTTCCTGAAACAGTGTAGCCCTCTCATTGTGTGACTGATCCTGAAACAGTGCAGCCCTCTCACGGTTTAACTGTTCCTGAAACAGTGCAGCCCTCTCACTGTGTCACTGATCCTGAAACAGTGCAGCCCTCTCATTATGTGACTGATCATGAAACAGTGCAGCCCTTGCACTGCGTCACTGATCCTGAAACAGTGCAGCCCGCAAACCATGTGACGAATCCTGAAACAGTGCTGCCCTCTCACTGTGTGACTGAACCTGAAACAGTGCAGCCTTCTCCCTGTGTCATGGATCACAAGCGTGCAGCCCTCTCACTGTGTCACTGATCCTGGAACAGTGCAGACCTGTCAAAGTGTGACTGGTCCAGAAACATAGCAGCCATTTAACTCTGTGACTGTACTTGAAACAGTGCAGCCCTCTCACTGTATGATTGACACTGAAACAGTGCAGCCCTCTCACTGTGTCACTGATCCAGAAACAGTGCAGCACTCTCACTGTGTGACTGATCCTGAAACAGTGTAGCCCTCTCATTGTGTGACTGAACCTGAAACAGTGCAGCCCTCTCACTGTGTCACTGATCCTGAAACAGTGCAGCCCTCTCATTATGTGACTGATCATGAAGCAGTGCAGCCCTCTCACTGTGTGACTGACACTGAAACAGTGCTGCCCTCTCCCTGTCTGACTGCTCCTGAAACAGTGCAGCCCTCTCACTGTGTCACTGATCCAGAAACAGTGCAGCACTCTCACTGTGTGACTGATCCTGAAACAGTGTAGCCCTCTCATTGTGTGACTGGTCCAGAAACATAGCAGCCATTAAACTGTGTGACTGTACATGAAACAGTGCAGCCCTCTCAATGTGTGACTGATCCTGAAACAGTGCATTCCTCTCACTGCGTAACTGAACCTGAAACAGTAGAGCCCTCTCACGGTTTAACTGATCCGGAAACAGTGCAGACCTCTCACTGTGTGACTGATCCAAAAACAGAGCAGTCATCTCACTGTGTGACTGATACTGAAACAGTGCAGTACTCACATTGTCTCACTGATCCCGAAACAGTGCAGCCCGTTCACTGTGTGACAGAAACTGAAACAGTGCAGCCCTCTCACTGTGTCACTGATCCTGAAACAGTGCAGCCCTCTCACTGTGTGACTCATCCTGAAACAGTGCTGTCCTCTCACGGTTTAACTGATCCTCAAAACAGTACAGCCCTCTCACTGCGTGATTGATTCTGAAGCAGTGCAGACCTCTCACTGTGTGACTGGTCCAGAAACATAGCAGCCATTTAACTGTGTGTCTGTACCTGAAACAGTGCAGCCCTCTCACTGTGTGACTGCAACTGAAACATTGCAGCCTTCTCAATTTGTGACTGACCCTGAAACATTGCAGCACTCTGACTGTGCGACTGAACCTGAAAGAGTGCAGCCCTCTCACTGTGTGTCTGATCCTGAAACAGTGCAGCCTTCTCCCTGTGTCATGGATCACAAGCGTGCAGCCCTCTCACTGTGTCACTGATCCAGGAACAGTGCAGACCTGTCAAAGTGTGACTGGTTCAGAAACATAGCAGCCATTAAACTGTGTGACTGTACATGAAACAGGGCAGCCCTCTCACTGTATGACTGAAACTGAAACATTGCAGCCTTCTCACTTTGAGACTGATCCTGAAACAGTGCAGCACTCTGACTGTGCGACTGAACCTGGAACAGTGCAGCCCTCTCACTGTGTCACTGATCCTGAAACAGTGCAGCCCTCTCACTGTGTGTCTGATCCTGAAACAGTGCATTCCTCTCACTGCGTAACTGAACCTGAAACAGTAGAGACCTCTCACGGTTTAACTGATCCGGAAACAGTGCAGTCCTCTCACTGTCTGACTGATCCTGAAAGAGTGCAGCCCTCTCAATGTGTGACTGATCCTGAAACAGTGCATTCCTCTCACTGCGTAACTGAACCTGAAACAGTAGAGCCCTCTCACGGTTTAACTGATCCGGAAACAGTGCAGACCTCTCACTGTGTGACTGATCCAAAAACAGAGCAGTCATCTCACTGTGTGACTGATACTGAAACAGTGCAGTAGTCACATTGTCTCACTGATCCTGAAACAGTGCAGCCCTCTCACTGTGTGTCTGATCCCGAAACAGTGCAGCCCGCTCACTGTGTGTCTGATCCCGAAACAGTGCAGCCCGCTCACTGTGTGACAGAAACTGAAACAGTGCAGCCCTCTCACTGTGTCACTGATCCTGAAACAGTGCAGCCCTCTCACTGTGTGACTGATCCTGAAACAGTGCTGTCCTCTCACGGTTTAACTGATCCTGAAACAGTGCAGCCCTCTCACTGTGTCACTGATCCTGAAACATTGCAGCCCTCTCACTTTGTGACTGAAACTGAAACAGTGCAGCCCTCTCACGGTTTAACTGATCCTCAAAACAGTACAGCCCTCTCACTGCGTGACTGATTCTGAAGCAGTGCAGACCTCTCACTGTGTGACTGGTCCAGAAACATAGCAGCCATTTAACTGTGTGTCTGTACCTGAAACAGTGCAGCCCTCTCACTGTGTGACTGCAACTGAAACATTGCAGCCTTCTCAATTTGTGACTGACCCTGAAACATTGCAGCACTCTGACTGTGCGACTGAACCTGAAACAGTGCAGCCCTCTCACTGTGTCACTGATCCTGAAACAGTGCAGCTCTCTCACTGTTTGACTGATCCTGAAACAGTGTAGCCCTCTCACAGTGTGTCTGATCCTGAAACAGTGCAGCCTTCTCCCTGTGTCATGGATCACAAGCGTGCAGCCCTCTCACTGTGTCACTGATCCTGGAACAGTGCAGACCTGTCAAAGTGTGACTGGTCCAGAAACATAGCAGCCATTTAACTGTGTGACTGTACTTGAAACAGTGCAGCCCTCTCACTGTATGATTGACACTGAAACAGTGCAGCACTCTCACTGTGTCACTGATCCAGAAACAGTGCAGCACTCTCACTATGTCACTGATCCTGAAACAGTGCAGCCCTCTCACGGTTTAATTGTTCCTGAAACAGTGCAGCCCTCTCACTGTGTCACTGATCCTGAAACAGTGCAGCCCTCTCATTATGTGACTGATCATGAAGCAGTGCAGCCCTCTCACTGTGTGACTGACACTGAAACAGTGCAGCCCTCTCCCTGTCTGACTGCTCCTGAAACAGTGCAGCCCTCGCACTGTGTCACTGATCCTGAAACAGTGCAGCCCTCTCACTGTGTGACTGAACCTGAAACAGTGCAGCCTTCTCCCTGTGTCACGGATCACAAACGTGCAGCCATTGCACTGTGTCACTGATCCTGGAACCGTGCAGACCTGTCAAAGTGTGACTGGTCCAGAAACATAGCAGCCATTAAACTGTGTGACTGTACATGAAACAGTGCAGCCCTCTCACTGCATGACTGAAACTGAAACATTGCAGCCTTCTCACTTTGAGACTGACCCTGAAACAGTGCAGCACTCTGACTGTGCGACTGAACCTGGAACAGTGCAGCCCTCTCAAAGTGTCACTGATCCTGAAACAGTGCAGCCCTCTCACTGTGTCACTGATCCTGAAACAGTGCAGCCCACTCACTGTGTCACTGATCCTAAAACAGTGCAGCCCTCTCATTGTGTGACTGATCCTGAAACAGTGCAGCCCTCTCACGGTTTAACTGATCCTGAAACAGTGCTGCCCTGTGACTGAACTTGAAACAGTGCAGCCTTCTCCCTGTGTCACGGATCACAAGCGTGCAGCCCTCGCACTGTGTCACTGATCCTGGAACCGTGCAGACCTGTCACAGTGTGACTGGTCCAGAAACATAGCAGCCATTAAACTGTGTGACTGTACATGAAACAGTGCAGCCCTCTCAATGTGTGACTGATCCTGAAACAGTGCATTCCTCTCACTGCGTAACTGAACCTGAAACAGTAGAGCCCTCTCACGGTTTAACTGATCCGGAAACAGGGCAGACCTCTCACTGTGTGACTGATCCAAAAACAGAGCAGTCATCTCACTGTGTGACTGATACTGAAACAGTGCAGTACTCACATTGTCTCACTGATCCTGAAACAGTGCAGCCCTCTCACTGTGTGTCTGATCCCGAAACAGTGCAGCCCGCTCACTGTGTGACAGAAACTGAAACAGTGCAGCCCTCTCACTGTGTCACTGATCCTGAAACAGTGCTGTCCTCTCACGGTTTAACTGATCCTGAAACAGTGCAGCCCTCTCACTGTGTCACTGATCCTGAAACATTGCAGCCCTCTCACTTTGTGACTGAAACTGAAACAGTGCAGCCCTCTCACGGTTTAACTGATCCTCAAAACAGTACAGCCCTCTCACTGCGTGACTGATTCTGAAGCAGTGCAGACCTCTCACTGTGTGACTGGTCCAGAAACATAGCAACCATTTAACTGTGTGTCTGTACCTGAAACAGTGCAGCCCTCTCACTGTGTGACTGCAACTGAAACATTGCAGCCTTCTCAATTTGTGACTGACCCTGAAACATTGCAGCACTCTGACTGTGCGACTGAACCTGAAACAGTGCAGCCCTCTCACTGTGTCACTGATCCTGAAACAGTGCAGCCCTCTCACTGTGTGTCTGATCCTGAAACAGTGCAGCCTTCTCCCTGTGTCATGGATCACAAGCATGCAGCCCTCTCACTGTGTCACTGATCCTGGAACAGTGCAGACCTGTCAAAGTGTGACTGGTCCAGAAACATAGCAGCCATTTAACTCTGTGACTGTACTTGGAACAGTGCAGCCCTCTCACTGTATGATTGACACTGAAACAGTGCAGCCCTCTCACTGTGTCACTGATCTAGAAACAGTGCAGCACTCTCACTATGTCACTGATCCTGAAACAGTGCAGCCCTCTCACTGTGTGACTGATCCTGAAACAGTGTAGCCCTCTCATTGTGTGACTGAACCTGAAACAGTGCAGCCGTCTCACGGTTTAATTGTTCCTGAAACAGTGCAGCCCTCTCACTGTGTCACTGATCCTGAAACAGTGCAGCCCTCTCACTGTGTCACTGATCCTGAAACAGTGCAGCCCTCTCATTATGTGACTGATCATGAAGCAGTGCAGCCCTCTCACTGTGTGACTGACACTGAAACAGTGCAGCCCTCTCCCTGTTTGACTGCTCCTGAAACAGTGCAGCCCTCGCACTGTGTCACTGATCCTGAAACAGTGCAGCCCGCAAATCATGTGACTAATCCTGAAACAGTGCTGCCCTCTCACTGTGTGACTGAACCTGAAACAGTGCAGCCCTCTCACTGTGTGACTGATCCTGAAACAGTGCAGCCTTCTCCCTGTGTCATGGATCACAAGCGTGCAGCCCTCGCACTGTGTCACTGATCCTGGAACCGTGCAGACCTGTCAAAGTGTGACTGGTCCAGAAACATAGCAGCCATTAAACTGTGTGACTGTACATGAAACAGTGCAGCCCTCTCACTGCATGACTGAAACTGAAACATTACAGCCTTCTCACTTTGAGACTGACCCTGAAACAGTGCAGCACTCTGACTGTGCGACTGAACCTGGAACAGTGCAGCCCTCTCAAAGTGTCACTGATCCTGTAACAGTGCAGCCCTCTCACTGTGTCACTGATCCTGAAACAGTGCAGCCTTCTCACTGTGTGACTGATCCTGAAACAGTGCAGCCCTCTCACGGTTTAACTGATCCTGAAACAGTGCTGCCCTCTCACTGTGTGACTGAACCTGAAACAGTGCAGCCTTCTCCCTGTGTCACGGATCACAAGCGTGCAGCCCTCGCACTGTGTCACTGATCCTGGAACCGTGCAGACCTGTCAAAGTGTGACTGGTCCAGAAACATAGCAGCCATTAAACTGTGTGTCTGTACATGAAACAGTGCAGCCCTCTCACTGTATGACTGAAACTGAAACATTGCAGCCTTCTAACTTTGAGACTGATCCTGAAACAGTGCAGTCCTCTCACTGTCTGACTGATCCTGAAAGAGTGCAGCCCTCTCAATGTGTGACTGATCCTGAAACAGTGCATTCCTCTCACTGCGTAACTGAACCTGAAACAGTAGAGCCCTCTCACGGTTTAACTGATCCGGAAACAGTGCAGACCTCTCACTGTGTGACTGATCCAAAAACAGAGCAGTCATCTCACTGTGTGACTGATACTGAAACAGTCCAGTACTCACATTGTCTCACTGATCCTCAAACAGTGCAGCCCTCTCACTGTGTGTCTGATCCCGAAACAGTGCAGCCCGCTCACTGTGTGACAGAAACTGAAACAGTGCAGCCCTCTCACTGTGTGACTGATCCTGAAACAGTGCTGTCCTCTCACGGTTTAACTGATCCTCAAAACAGTACAGCCCTCTCACTGCGTGACTGATTCTGAAGCAGTGCAGACCTCTCACTGTGTGACTGGTCCAGAAACATTGCAGCCATTTAACTGTGTGTCTGTACCTGAAACAGTGCAGCCCTCTCACTGTGTGACTGCAACTGAAACATTGCAGCCTTCTCAATTTGTGACTGACCCTGAAACATTGCAGCACTCTGACTCTGCGACTGAACCTGAAACAGTGCAGCCCTCTCACTGTGTGTCTGATCCTGAAACAGTGCAGCCTTCTCCCTGTGTCATGGATCACAAGCGTGCAGCCCTCTCACTGTATCACTGATCCTGGAACAGTGCAGACCTGTCAAAGTGTGACTGGTCCAGAAACATAGCAGCCAATTAACTGTGTGACTGTACTTGAAACAGTGCAGCCCACTCACTGTATGATTGACACTGAAACAGTGCAGCACTCTCACTGTGTCACTGATCCAGAAACAGTGCAGCACTCTCACTATGTCACTGATCCTGAAACAGTGCAGCCCTCTCACTGTGTGACTGTTCCTGAAACAGTGTAGCCCTCTCATTGCGTGACTGATCCTGAAACAGTGCAGCCGTCTCACGGTTTAACTGTTCCTGAAACAGTGCAGCCCTCTCACTGTGTCACTGATCCTGAAACAGTGCAGCCCTCTCATTATGTGAATGATCATGAAACAGTGCAGCCCTCTCACTGTGTGACTGACACTGAAACAGTGCAGCCCTCTCCCTGTATGACTAATCCTGAAACAGTGCAGCCCCTGCACTGTGTCACTGATCCTGAAACAGTGCAGCCCGCAAACCATGTGACGAATCCAGAAACAGTGCAGCCCTCTCACTGTGTGACTGAAACTGAAACAGTGCAGCCCTCTCACTGTGTGACTGAACCTGAAACAGTGCAGCCTTCTCCCTGTGTCACGGATCACAAGCGTGCAGCCCTCGCACTGTGTCACTGATCCTGGAACCGTGCAGACCTGTCAAAGTGTGACTGGTCCAGAAACATAGCAGCCATTAAACTGTGTGACTGAAACTGAAACAGTGCAGCCCTCTCACTTTGAGACTGATCCTGAAACAGTGCAGCCCTCTCACTGTCTGACTGATCCTGAAAGAGTGCAGCCCTCTCAATGTGTGACTGATCCTGAAACAGTGCAGCCCTCTCACTGTGTAACTGATCCTGAAACAGTGCATTCCTCTCACTGCGTAACTGAACCTGAAACAGTAGAGCCCTCTCACGGTTTAACTGATCCGGAAACAGTGCAGACCTCTCACTGTGTGACTGATCCAAAAACAGAGCAGTCATCTCACTGTGTGACTGATACTGAAACAGTGCAGTACTCACATTGTCTCACTGATCCCGAAACAGTGCAGCCCGCTCACTGTGTGACAGAAACTGAAACAGTGCAGCCCTCTCACTGTGTCACTGATCCTGAAACAGTGCAGCCCTCTCACTGTGTGACTGATCCTGAAACAGTGCAGCCCTCTCACAGTTTAACTGATCCAAAAACAGTGCAGTCATCTCACTGTGTGACTGATACTGAAACAGTGCAGCCCTCTCACTGTGTGTCTGATCCCGAAACAGTGCAGCCCTCTCACTGTATGACTGACAGTGAAACAGTGCAGCCTGCTCACTGTGTGACAGAAACTGAAACAGTGCAGCCCTCTCACTGTGTCACTGATCCTGAAACATTGCAGCCCTCTCACTGTGGCACTGATCCTGAAACATTCCAGCCCTCTCACTGCGTGACTGATCCTGAAGCAGTGCAGACCTCTCACTGTGTGACTGGTCCAGAAACATAGCAGCCATTTTACTGTGTGTCTGTACCTGAAACAGTGCAGCCCTCTCACTGTGTGACTGCAACTGAAACATTGAAGCCTTCTCAATTTGTGACTGACCCTGAAACATTGCAGCACTCTGACTGTGTGTCTGATCCTGAAAAAATGCAGCTCTCTCACTGTTTGACTGATCCTGAAACAGTGCAGCCCTCTCACTGTTTGACTGAACCTTAAACAGTCCAGCGGTCTCACTGTTTCACTGATCCTGAAACAGTGCAGCACTCTGACTGTGCGACTGAACCTGAAACAGTGCAGCCCTCTCACTGCTTGACTGATCCTGAAACCGTGCAACCCTCTCACTGTGTAACTTAGCCTGAAACAGTGCAGCCCTCTCACTGTGTCACTTAGCCTGAAACAGTGCAGCCATCTCACTGTTTGACTGAACCTGAAGCAGTGCAGACCTCTCACTGTGTCACTGATCCTGAAACAGTGCAGCCCTCTCACCATTTCACTGATCCTAAAACAGTGCAGCCCTCTCACTGTGACACTGATCCTGAAACAGTGCAGCACTCTCACTGTCTGACTGATCCTGAAAGAGTGCAGCCCTCTCATTGTGTGACTGATCCTGAAACAGTGCAGCACTCTCACTGTCTGACTGATCCTGAAAGAGTGCAGCCCTCTCATTGTGTGACTGATCCTGAAACAGTGCAGCCCTCTCACTGTGTAACTGATCCTGAAACAGTGCATTCCTCTCACTGCGTGACTGAACCTGAAACAGTGGAGCCCTCTCACTGCGTGATTGATCCAAAAACAGTGCAGTCATCTCACTCTGTGACTGATCCTGAAACAGTGCAGCCCTCTCACTGTGTGATTGATCCAAAAACAGTGCAGTCATCTCACTCTGTGACTGATCCTGAAACAGTGCAGCCCTCTCAATTTTTGACTGAACCTGAAACAGTGCAGCCTTCTCCCTGTGTCACGGATCACAAGCTTGCAGCCCGCTCACCGTGTCACTGATCCTGGAACAGTGCAGACATGTCAAAGTGTGACTGGTCCAGAAACATAGCAGCCATTTAACTGTGAGACTGTACCTGATACAGTGCAGCCCTCTAACTGTGTCACTTAGCCTGAAACAGGGCAGCAATCTCACTGTTTGACTGATCCTGAAACAGTGCAGTCATCTCACTGTGTGACTGATCCTGAAACAGTGAAGCCCTCTCATTGTGTGACTGATCCTGAAACAGTGTAGCCCTCTCATTGTGTGACTGATCCTGAAACAGTGCAGCCGTCTCACGGTTTAACTGTTCCTGAAACAGTGTAGCCCTCTCATTGTGTGACTGATCCTGAAACAGTGCAGCCATCTCACTGTGTCACTGATCCTGAAACAGTGCAGCCCTCTCATTGTGTGACTGATCCTGAAACAGTGCAGCCCTCTCACTGTGTAACTGATCCTGAAACAGTGCATTCCTCTCACTGCGTGACTGAACCGGAAACAGTGGAGCCCTCTCACTGTGTGACTGATCCAAAAACAGTGCAGTCATCTCACTCTGTGACTGATCCTGAGACAGTGCAGCCCTCTCACAATGTGACTGATCCTGAAACAGTGCAGCCCACTCAATTTTTGACTGATCCTGAAACACTGCAGCTGTCTCACTGTGTGACTGACACTGAAACAGTGCAGCCTTCTCACTGTGTGACAGAAACTGAAACAGTGCAGCCCTCTCACTGTGTCACTGATCCTGAAAGAATGCAGCCCTCTCACTGTTTGACTGATCCTGAAACAGTGCAGCCCTCTAACTGTGTCACTTAGCCTGAAACAGTGCAGCCATCTCACTGTTTGACTGATCCTGAAACAGTGCAGCCCTCTCACTGTGTCACTGATCCTGAAACAGTGCAGCACTCTCACTGTCACTGATCCAGAAACAGTGCAGCACTCTCACTATGTCACTGTTCCTGTAACAGTGCAGCCTTCTCACTGTGTGACTGATCCTGAAACAGTGCAGCCCTCTCATTGTGTGACTGATCCTGAAATAATGCAGCCGTCTCACGGTTTAACTGTTCCTGAAACAGTGCAGCCCTCTCACTGTGTGACTGATCCTGAAACAGTCCAGCCCTCTCACTGTGTCACTGATCCTGAAACAGTGTAGCCCTCTCACTGTGTGACTGATCCTGACACAAAGCAGCCCTCTCACTGTGTCACTAATCCTGGAACAGTGCAGCACTCTCACTGTGTCACTGATCCAGAAACAGTGCAGCCCTCTCACTGTGCGATTGATCCTGAAACATTACAGCCCTCTCACTGTCTGACTGATCCTGAAACAGGGCAGACCTCTCACTGTGTGACTGATCCTGAAACAGTGCAGCCCTCTCACTGCGTGTCTGAACCTGAAACAGTGCAGCCCTCTCACGGTTTAACTGATCCTGAAACAGTGCAGCCCTCTCACTGTGTGACTGATCCAAAAACAGTGCAGTCATCTCACTGTGTGACTGATCCTGAAACAGTGCAGCCCTCTCACTTTGTCACTGATCCTGAAACAGTGCAGCCCTCTCACTGTGTGACTGATCCAAAAACAGTGCAGCCCTCTCACTGTGTGACTGAACCTAAAACAGTGCAGCCCTCTCACTGTGTCACTGAACCTAAAACAATGCAGCCCTCTCACAGTGTGACTGATCCTGAAACAGTGCAGCCCTCTCACTGTGTGACTGATCCAAAAACAGTGCAGCCCTCTCACTGTGTGACTGAACCTAAAACAGTGCAGCCCTCTCACTGTGTGACTGATCCTGAAACAGTGCAGTTCTCACATTGTGTCACTGATCCTAAAACTGTGCTGACCCATCAGTGTGTCACTGTCACTGAAACAGGGCAGCAATCTCACTATGTGTCTGACAGTGAAACAGTGCTGCCATCTCACTGTGTCACTGAATCTGAAACAGTGCAAGCCACTCACTGTGTGACTGGGACAGAAACAGTGCAGCCCTGTCACTTTGTCACTGATCCTGAAACAGTGCAGCCCTCTCACTGTGTGACTGATCCTGAAACAGAGCAGCCCTCTCACTGTGTGACTGATCCTGGAACAGTGCAGCCCTCTCACTGTGTGACTGTAGCTGAAACAGTGCAGCCCTCTCACTGTGTGACTGTAGCTGAAACAGTGCAGCCCTCTCACTATGTGACTGATCCAGAAACATAGAAGGCACTTAACTGTGTGACCGATCCTGAAACAGTTCAGCCCTTTCACTGAAGTTCTGTCGAAGGGTCATGAGGACTCGAAACGTCAACTCTTTTCTTCTCCGCCGATGCTGCCAGACCTGCTGAGTTTTTCCAGGTAATTCTGTTTTTGTTTCAGCCCTTTCACTGTGTGAGTGAAACTGAAAAAGTGTAGCCTTCTCACTTTGTGACTGACCCTGAAACAGTGTAGCCCTCTCACTGTGTGACTGATCCTGAAACAGTGAAGCCTTCTCATTGTGTGACTGATCCTGAAACAGTGCAGCCCTCTAATTCTGTGAATGATCCTGAAAGAGTGCAGCACTCTCACTGTGTGACTGACACTGAAACAGTGCAGCCCTCTCTCTGCGTCACTGATCCTGGAACAGTGCAGCCCTCTCACAGTGTGACTGATCCTGAAACAGTGCAGCCCTCTCACTGTGTGATTGATCCTGAAACATTGCAGCCCTCTCACTGTCTGACTGATCCTGAAACAGTGCTGCACTCTCATTGTGTGACTGATCTTGAAACAGTGCAGACCTCTCACTGTGTGACTGATCCTGAAACAATGCATCCCTCTCACTGTATGACTGATCCTGAAACAGTGCAGCCGTCTTACGTTTTAACTGTTCCTCAAACAGTGCAGCCCTCTCACTGTGTCACTGATCCTGAAACCGAGCAGCCCTCTCCCTGTGTGACTGATCCTGAAACAGTGCAGCCCTCTCACTTTTTGACTGATCCTGAAAAAGAGCAGCGCTCTACCTGCGTGACTAATCCAGAAACAGTCCATTTTTCTCACTCTGTGACTGAACCTGATACAGTGCAGCCCTCACAATTTGTGACTGAACCTGAAAGAGTGCAGCCCTCTCACTGTGTGACTGATCCTTAAACAGTCCAGCCCTCTCACAGTGTGACTGATCTTGAAACAGTGCAGCCCTCTCACTGTGTCACTGATCCTGAAACAGTGCAGACCTCTCAGTGTGTGACTGATCCTGAAACAGTGCAGCCCTCTCATTTTGTGACTGATCTGGAAACAGTGCAGCCATCTCACTGTGTGACAGACACTGAAACAGTGCAGCCCTCTCACTGTGTCACTGATCCTGAAACAGTGCAGTCCTATCACTGTTTAACTGATCCTGGAACAGTGCAGCCCTCTCACTGTGTCACTGATCCTGAAACAGTGCAGCCATCTCACTGTGACACTGATCCTGAAACAGTGCAGCACTCTCACTGTCTGACTGATCCTGAAAGAGTGCAGCCCTCTCATTGTGTGACTGATCCTGAAACAGTGCAGCACTCTCACTGTCTGACTGATCCTGAAAGAGTGCAGCCCTCTCATTGTGTGACTGATCCTGAAACAGTGCAGCCCTCTCACTGTGTAACTGATCCTGAAACAGTGCATTCCTCTCACTGCGTGACTGAACCTGAAACAGTGGAGCCCTCTCACTGTGTGATTGATCCAAAAACAGTGCAGTCATCTCACTCTGTGACTGATCCTGAAACAGTGCAGCCCTCTCACTGTGTGATTGATCCAAAAACAGTGCAGTCATCTCACTCTGTGACTGATCCTGAAACAGTGCAGCCCTCTCAATTTTTGACTGATCCTGAAACAGTGCAGCCTTCTCCCTGTGTCACGGATCACAAGCTTGCAGCCCGCTCACCGTGTCACTGATCCTGGAACAGTGCAGACATGTCAAAGTGTGACTGGTCCAGAAACATAGCAGCCATTTAACTGTGAGACTGTACCTGATACAGTGCAGCCCTCTAACTGTGTCACTTAGCCTGAAACAGGGCAGCCATCTCACTGTTTGACTGATCCTGAAACAGTGCAGTCATCTCACTGTGTGACTGATCCTGAAACAGTGAAGCCCTCTCATTGTGTGACTGATCCTGAAACAGTGTAGCCCTCTCATTGTGTGACTGATCCTGAAACAGTGCAGCCGTCTCACGGTTTAACTGTTCCTGAAACAGTGCAGCCCTCTCACTGTGTGACTGATCCTGAAACAGTGTAGCCCTCTCATTGTGTGACTGATCCTGAAACAGTGCAGCCGTCTCACGGTTTAACTGTTCCTGAAACAGTGCAGCCCTCTCACTGTGTGACTGATCCTGAAACAGTGCAGCACTCTCACTGTCTGACTGATCCTGAAACAGTGCAGCCATCTCACTGTGTCACTGATCCTGAAACAGTGCAGCCCTCTCATTGTGTGACTGATCCTGAAACAGTGCAGCCCTCTCACTGTGTAACTGATCCTGAAACAGTGCATTCCTCTCACTGCGTGACTGAACCGGAAACAGTGGAGCCCTCTCACTGCGTGACTGATCCAAAAACAGTGCAGTCATCTCACTCTGTGACTGATCCTGAGACAGTGCAGCCCTCTCACAATGTGACTGATCCTGAAACAGTGCAGCCCACTCAATTTTTGACTGATCCTGAAACACTGCAGCCGTCTCACTGTGTGACTGACACTGAAACAGTGCAGCCTTCTCACTGTGTGACAGAAACTGAAACAGTGCAGCCCTCTCACTGTGTCACTGATCCTGAAAGAATGCAGCCCTCTCACTGTTTGACTGATCCTGAAACAGTGCAGCCCTCTAACTGTGTCACTTAGCCTGAAACAGTGCAGCCACCTCACTGTTTGACTGATCCTGAAACAGTGCAGCCCTCTCACTGTGTCACTGATCCTGAAACAGTGCAGCACTCTCACTGTCACTGATCCAGAAACAGTGCAGCACTCTCACTATGTCACTGTTCCTGTAACAGTGCAGCCTTCTCACTGTGTGACTGATCCTGAAACAGTGCAGCCCTCTCATTGTGTGACTGATCCTGAAATAATGCAGCCGTCTCACGGTTTAACTGTTCCTGAAACAGTGCAGCCCTCTCACTGTGTGACTGATCCTGAAACAGTCCAGCCCTCTCACTGTGTCACTGATCCTGAAACAGTGTAGCCCTCTCACTGTGTGACTGATCCTGACACAAAGCAGCCCTCTCACTGTGTCACTAATCCTGAAACAGTGCAGCACTCTCACTGTGTCACTGATCCAGAAACAGTGCAGCCCTCTCACTGTGCGATTGATCCTGAAACATTACAGCCCTCTCACTGTGTGACTGATCCTGAAACAGTGCAGCCCTCTCACTGTGTGACTGAACCTAAAACAGTGCAGCCCTCTAACTGTGTGACTGATCCTGAAACAGTGCAGTTCTCACATTGTGTCACTGATCCTAAAACTGTGCTGACCCATCAGTGTGTCACTGTCACTGAAACAGGGCAGCGATCTCACTATGTGTCTGACAGTGAAACAGTGCTGCCATCTCACTGTGTCACTGAATCTGAAACAGTGCAAGCCACTCACTGTGTGACTGGGACAGAAACAGTGCAGCCCTGTCACTTTGTCACTGATCCTGAAACAGTGCAGCCCACTCACTGTTTGACTGATCCTGAAAAAGTGCAGCCCTCTCACTGTGTGACTGATCCTGAAACAGAGCAGCCCTCTCACTGTGTGACTGATCCTGAAACAGTGCAGCCGTCTCACTGTGTGACTGATCCTGAAACAGTGCAGCCCACTCACTGTTTGACTGATCCTGAAAAAGTGCAGCCCTCTCACTGTGTGACTGATCCTGGAACAGTGCAGCCCTCTCACTGTGTGACTGTAGCTGAAACAGTGCAGCCCTCTCACTATGTGACTGATCCAGAAACATAGCAGGCACTTAACTGTGTGACCGATCCTGAAACAGTTCAGCCCTTTCACTGAAGTTCTGTCGAAGGGTCATGAGGACTCGAAACGTAAACTCTTTTCTTCTCCGCCGATGCTGCCAGACCTGCTGAGTTTTTCCAGGTAATTCTGTTTTTGTTTCAGCCCTTTCACTGTGTGAGTGAAACTGAAAAAGTGTAGCCTTCTCACTTTGTGACTGACCCTGAAACAGTGTAGCCCTCTCACTGTGTGACTGATCCTGAAACAGTGCAGCCTTCTCATTGTGTGACTGATCCTGAAACAGTGCAGCCCTCTCATTCTGTGAATGATCATGAAAGAGTGCAGCACTCTCACTGTGTGACTGACACTGAAACAGTGCAGCCCTCTCTCTGCGTCACTGATCCTGGAACAGTGCAGCCCTCTCACAGTGTGACTGATCCTGAAACAGTGCAGCCCTCTCACTGTGTGATTGATCCTGAAACATTGCAGCCCTCTCACTGTCTGACTGATCCTGAAACAGTGCTGCACTCTCATTGTGTGACTGATCTTGAAACAGTGCAGACCTCTCACTGTGTGACTGATCCTGAAACAATGCATCCCTCGCACTGTATGACTGATCCTGAAACAGTGCAGCCGTCTTACGGTTTAACTGTTCCTCAAACAGTGCAGCCCTCTCACTGTGTCACTGATCCTGAAACCGAGCAGCCCTCTCCCTGTGTGACTGATCCTGAAACAGTGCAGCCCTCTCACTTTTTGACTGATCCTGAAAAAGAGCAGCGCTCTACCTGCGTGACTAATCCAGAAACAGTCCATTTTTCTCACTCTGTGACTGAACCTGATACAGTGCAGCCCTCACAATTTGTGACTGAACCTGAAAGAGTGCAGCCCTCTCACTGTGTGACTGATCCTTAAACAGTCCAGCCCTCTCATTTTGTGACTGATCTGGAAACAGTGCAGCCCTCTCACTGTGTGACAGACACTGAAACAGTGCAGCCCTCTCACTGTGTCACTGATCCTGAAACAGTGCAGTCCTATCACTGTTTAACTGATCCTGGAACAGTGCAGCCCTCTCACTGTGTCACTGATCCTGAAACAGTGCAGCCATCTCACTGTGTCACTGATCCTGAAACAGTGCAGCCCTCTCACTGTGTCACTGATCCTGAAACAGTCCAGCCCTCTCACTTTGTGACTGATCCGGAAACAGTGCAGCCATCTCACTGTGTGACAGACACTGAAACAGTACAGCCCTCTCACTGTGTCACTGATCCTGAAATTGTGCAGCCCTCTCACTGTGTGACTGAAACTGAAACAGTACAGCCCTCTCACGGTTTAACTGATCCTCAAAACAGTACAGCCCGTCACTGTGTGACTGATTCTGAAGCAGTGGAGACCTCTCACTGTGTGACTGGTCCAGAAACATAGCAGCCATTTAACTGTGTGTCTGTACCTGAAACAGTGCAGCCCTCTCACTGTGTGACTGAAACTGAAACATTGCAGCATTCTCATTTTGTGACTGACCCTGAAACAGTGCAGCACTCTGACTGTGCGACTGAACCTGAAACAGTGCAGCCCTGTCACTGTGTCACTGATCCTGAAACAGTGCAGCCCTCTCACTGTTTGACTGATCCTGAAACAGTGCAGCCCTCTCACTGTGTCACTTAGCCTGAAACAGTGCAGCCATCTCACTGTTTGACTGAACCTGAAACAGTGCAGCCCTCTCACTGTGTAACTGATCCTGAAACAGTGCTGCCTTCTCCCTGCGTCACGGATCACAAGCGTGCAGCCCTCTCACTGTGTCACTGATCCCAGAACAGTGCAGACCTGTCAAAGTTTGACTGGTCCAGAAACATAGCAGCCATTTAACTGTGGGACTGTACCTGAAACAGTGCAGCCCTCTCACTGCATGACTGAAACTGAAACATTGCAGCCTTCTCACTTTGAGACTGACCCTGAAACAGTGCAGCACTCTGACTGTGCGACTGAACCTGAAACAGTGCAGCCCTCTCACTGTGTGACTGATCCAAAAACAGTGTAGTCATCTCACTGTGTGACTGATCCTGAAACAATGCAGCCCTCTCACTTTGTCACTGATCCTGAAACAGTGCAGCCCTCTCACTGTGTGTCTGATCCTGTAACAGTGCATCCCTCTCACTGTTTGACTGATCTGGAAACAGGGCAGCGCTCTACCTGTGTGACTGATCCAGAAACAGTCCATTTTTCTCACTCTGTGACTGAACCTGAAACAGTGCAGCCCTCACAATTTGTGACTGAACCTGAAACAGTGCAGCCCTCTCACTGTGTGACTGATCTTGAAACAGTGCAGCCCTCTCACTTTGTGACTGATCCTGAAACAGTGCAGCCCTCTCACTTTGTGACTGATCCGGAAACAGTGCAGCCATCTCACTGTGTGACAGACACTGAAACAGTGCAGCCCTCTCACTGTGTCACTGATCCTGAAACAGTGCAGTCCTCTCACGGTTTAACTGATCCTGGAACAGTGCAGCCCTCTCACTGTGTCACTGATCCAGAAACAGTGCAGCCCTCTCACTGTGTCACTGATCCTGAAACAGTGCAGCCCTCTCACTGTGTGACTTAAACTGAAACAGTGCAGCCCTCTCATGGTTTAACTGATCCTCAAAACAGTACAGCCCGTCACTGTGTGACTGATTCTGAAGCAGTGCAGACCTCTCCCTGTGTGACTGGTCCAGAAACATAGCAGCCATTTAACTGTGTGACTGTACCTGAAACAGTGCAGCCCTCTCACTGTGTGACAGAAACTGAAAATTTGCAGCCTTCTCATTTTGTGACTGACCCTGAAACAGTGCAGCACTCTGACTGTGCGACTGAACCTGAAACAGTGCAGCCCTGTCACTGTGTCACTGATCCTGAAACAGTGCAGCCCTCTCACTGTTTGACTGATCCTGAAACAGTGCAGCCCTCTCACTGTGTCACTTAGCCTGAACCAGTGCAGCCATCTCACTGTTTGACTGAACCTGAAATAGTGCAGCCCTCTCACTCTGTGACTGATCCTGAAACAGTGCTGCCTTCTCCCTGTGTCACGGATCACAAGCGTGCAGCCCTCTCACTGTGTCACTGATCCTGGAACAGTGCAGACGTGTCAAAGTTTGACTGGTCCAGAAACATAGCAGCCATTTAACTGTGTGACTGTACCTGAAACTGTGCAGCCCTCTCACTGCATGACTGAAACTGAAACATTGCAGCCTTCTCTCTTTGAGACTGACCCTGAAACAGTGCAGCACTCTGACTGTGTCACTGATCCTGAAACAGTGCAGCCCTCTCACTGTGTCACTGATCCTGAAACAGAGCAGCCCTCTCACTGTGTGACTGATCCAAAAACAGTGCAGTCATCTGAAAGTGCGACTGATCCTGAAACAATGCAGCCCTCTCACTTTGTCACTGATCCTGAAACAGTGCAGCCCTCTCACTGTTTGACTGATCCTGTAACAGTGCAGCCCTCTCACTGTTTGACTGATCCTGTAACAGTGCAGCCCTCTCACTGTTTGACTGATCCTGTAACAGTGCATCCCTCTCACTGTTTGATTGATCCTGAAAGAGGGCAGCGCTCTACCTGTGTGACTGATCCAGAAACAGTCCATTTTTCTCACTCTCTGACTGAACCTGAAACAGTGCAGCCCTCTCACTTTGTGACTGAACCTGAAACAGTGCAGCCATCTCACTGTGTCACTGATCCTGAAACAGTGCAGCCCTCTCACTGTGTCACTGATCCTGAAACAGTCCAGCCCTCTCACTTTGTGACTGATCCGGAAACAGTGCAGCCATCTCACTGTGTGACAGACACTGAAACAGTACAGCCCTCTCACTGTGTCACTGATCCTGAAATTGTGCAGCCCTCTCACTGTGTGACTGAAACTGAAACAGTACAGCCCTCTCACGGTTTAACTGATCCTCAAAACAGTACAGCCCGTCACTGTGTGACTGATTCTGAAGCAGTGGAGACCTCTCACTGTGTGACTGGTCCAGAAACATAGCAGCCATTTAACTGTGTGTCTGTACCTGAAACAGTGCAGCCCTCTCACTGTGTGACTGAAACTGAAACATTGCAGCATTCTCATTTTGTGACTGACCCTGAAACAGTGCAGCACTCTGACTGTGCGACTGAACCTGAAACAGTGCAGCCCTCTCACTGTTTGACTGATCCTGAAACAGTGCAGCCCTCTCACTGTGTCACTTAGCCTGAAACAGTGCAGCCATCTCACTGTTTGACTGAACCTGAAACAGTGCAGCCCTCTCACTGTGTAACTGATCCTGAAACAGTGCTGCCTTCTCCCTGCGTCACGGATCACAAGCGTGCAGCCCTCTCACTGTGTCACTGATCCCAGAACAGTGCAGACCTGTCAAAGTTTGACTGGTCCAGAAACATAGCAGCCATTTAACTGTGGGACTGTACCTGAAACAGTGCAGCCCTCTCACTGCATGACTGAAACTGAAACATTGCAGCCTTCTCACTTTGAGACTGACCCTGAAACAGTGCAGCACTCTGACTGTGCGACTGAACCTGAAACAGTGCAGCCCTCTCACTGTGTGACTGATCCAAAAACAGTGTAGTCATCTCACTGTGTGACTGATCCTGAAACAATGCAGCCCTCTCACTTTGTCACTGATCCTGAAACAGTGCAGCCCTCTCACTGTGTGTCTGATCCTGTAACAGTGCATCCCTCTCACTGTTTGACTGATCTGGAAACAGGGCAGCGCTCTACCTGTGTGACTGATCCAGAAACAGTCCATTTTTCTCACTCTGTGACTGAACCTGAAACAGTGCAGCCCTCACAATTTGTGACTGAACCTGAAACAGTGCAGCCCTCTCACTGTGTGACTGATCTTGAAACAGTGCAGCCCTCTCACTTTGTGACTGATCCAAAAACAGTGCAGCCCTCTCACTTTGTGACTGATCCGGAAACAGTGCAGCCATCTCACTGTGTGACAGACACTGAAACAGTGCAGCCCTCTCACTGTGTCACTGATCCTGAAACAGTGCAGTCGTCTCACGGTTTAACTGATCCTGGAACAGTGCAGCCCTCTCACTGTGTCACTGATCCAGAAACAGTGCAGCCCTCTCACTGTGTCACTGATCCTGAAACAGTGCAGCCCTCTCACTGTGTGACTTAAACTGAAACAGTGCAGCCCTCTCATGGTTTAACTGATCCTCAAAACAGTACAGCCCGTCACTGTGTGACTGATTCTGAAGCAGTGCAGACCTCTCCCTGTGTGACTGGTCCAGAAACATAGCAGCCATTTAACTGTGTGACTGTACCTGAAACAGTGCAGCCCTCTCACTGTGTGACAGAAACTGAAAATTTGCAGCCTTCTCATTTTGTGACTGACCCTGAAACAGTGCAGCACTCTGACTGTGCGACTGAACCTGAAACAGTGCAGCCCTGTCACTGTGTCACTGATCCTGAAACAGTGCAGCCCTCTCACTGTTTGACTGATCCTGAAACAGTGCAGCCCTCTCACTGTGTCACTTAGCCTGAACCAGTGCAGCCATCTCACTGTTTGACTGAACCTGAAATAGTGCAGCCCTCTCACTCTGTGACTGATCCTGAAACAGTGCTGCCTTCTCCCTGTGTCACGGATCACAAGCGTGCAGCCCTCTCACTGTGTCACTGATCCTGGAACAGTGCAGACGTGTCAAAGTTTGACTGGTCCAGAAACATAGCAGCCATTTAACTGTGTGACTGTACCTGAAACTGTGCAGCCCTCTCACTGCATGACTGAAACTGAAACATTGCAGCCTTCTCTCTTTGAGACTGACCCTGAAACAGTGCAGCACTCTGACTGTGTCACTGATCCTGAAACAGTGCAGCCCTCTCACTGTGTCACTGATCCTGAAACAGAGCAGCCCTCTCACTGTGTGACTGATCCAAAAACAGTGCAGTCATCTGAAAGTGCGACTGATCCTGAAACAATGCAGCCCTCTCACTTTGTCACTGATCCTGAAACAGTGCAGCCCTCTCACTGTTTGACTGATCCTGTAACAGTGCAGCCCTCTCATTGTTTGACTGATCCTGTAACAGTGCAGCCCTCTCACTGTTTGACTGATCCTGTAACAGTGCATCCCTCTCACTGTTTGATTGATCCTGAAAGAGGGCAGCGCTCTACCTGTGTGACTGATCCAGAAACAGTCCATTTTTCTCACTCTCTGACTGAACCTGAAACAGTGCAGCCCTCTCACTTTGTGACTGAACCTGAAACAGTGCAGCCCTCACAATTTATGACTGAACCTGAAACAGTGCAGCCCTCTCACTGTGTGACTGATCCTGAAACAGTGTAGCCCTCTCACTGTGTGACTGATCCTGACACAAAGCAGCCCTCTCACTGTGTCACTGATCCTGAAACAGTGCAGCACTCTCACTGTGTGACTGATCCTGAAACAGTGCAGCCCTGTCACTGTGCGACTGATCCTGAAACAGAGCAGCCCTCTCCCGGTGTCACGGATCACAACCGTGCAGCCCTATCACTGTGTCACTGATCCTGAAACAGTGCAGCCCTCTCACTGTGCGATTGATCCTGAAACATTACAGCCCTCTCACTGTCTGACTGATCCTGAAACAGGGCAGACCTCTCACTGTGTGACTGATCCTGAAACAGTGCAGCCCTCTCACGGTTTAACTGATCCTGAAACAGTGCAGCCCTCTCACTGTGTGACTGATCCAAAAACAGTGCAGTCATCTCACTGTGTGACTGATCCTGAAACAGTGCAGCCCTCTCACTTTGTCACTGATCCTGAAACAGTGCAGCCCTCTCACTGTGTGACTGATCCAAAAACAGTGCAGCCCTCTCACTGTGTGACTGAACCTAAAACAGTGCAGCCCTCTCACTGTGTGACTGATCCTGAAACAGTGCAGTTCTCACATTGTGTCACTGATCCTAAAACTGTGCTGACCCATCAGTGTGTCACTGTCACTGAAACAGTGCAGCAATCTCACTATGTGTCTGACAGTGAAACAGTGCTGCCATCTCACTGTGTCACTGAATCTGAAACAGTGCAAGCCACTCACTGTGTGACTGGGACAGAAACAGTGCAGCCCTGTCACTTTGTCACTGATCCTGAAACAGTGCAGCCCACTCACTGTTTGACTGATCCTGAAAAAGTGCAGCCCTCTCACTGTGTGACTGATCCTGGAACAGTGCAGCCCTCTCACTGTTTGACTGATCCTGAAACAGAGCAGCCCTCTCACTGTGTGACTGATCCTGGAACAGTGCAGCCCTCTCACTGTGTGACTGTAGCTGAAACAGTGCAGCCGTCTCACTGTGTGACTGATCCTGAAACAGTCCAGCCCTCTCACTGTGTGACTGATCCTGGAACAGTGCAGCCCTCTCACTGTGTGACTGATCCTGGAACAGTGCAGCCCTCTCACTGTGTGACTGTAGCTGAAACAGTGCAGCCCTCTCACTATGTGACTGATCCAGAAACATAGCAGGCACTTAACTGTGTGACCGATCCTGAAACAGTTCAGCCCTTTCACTGAAGTTCTGTCGAAGGGTCATGAGGACTCGAAACGTCAACTCTTTTCTTCTCCGCCGATGCTGCCAGACCTGCTGAGTTTTTCCAGGTAATTCTGTTTTTGTTTCAGCCCTTTCACTGTGTGAGTGAAACTGAAAAAGTGTAGCCTTCTCACTTTGTGACTGACCCTGAAACAGTGTAGCCCTCTCCCTGTGTGACTGATCCTGAAACAGTGCAGCCCTCTCATTCTGTGAATGATCATGAAAGAGTGCAGCACTCTCACTGTGTGACTGACACTGATACAGTGCAGCCCTCTCTCTGCGTCACTGATCCTGGAACAGTGCAGCCCTCTCACAGTGTGACTGATCCTGAAACAGTGCAGCCCTCTCACTGTGTGATTGATCCTGAAACATTGCAGCCCTCTCACTGTCTGACTGATCCTGAAACAGTGCTGCACTCTCATTGTGTGACTGATCTTGAAACAGTGCAGACCTCTCACTGTGTGACTGATCCTGAAACAATGCATCCCTCTCACTGTATGACTGATCCTGAAACAGTGCAGCCGTCTTACGGTTTAACTGTTCCTCAAACAGTGCAGCCCTCTCACTGTGTCACTGATCCTGAAACCGAGCAGCCCTCTCCCTGTGTGACTGATCCTGAAACAGTGCAGCCCTCTCACTTTTTGACTGATCCTGAAAAAGAGCAGCGCTCTACCTGCGTGACTAATCCAGAAACAGTCCATTTTTCTCACTCTGTGACTGAACCTGATACAGTGAAGCCCTCACAATTTGTGACTGAACCTGAAAGAGTGCAGCCCTCTCACTGTGTGACTGATCCTTAAACAGTCCAGCCCTCTCACAGTGTGACTGATCTTGAAACAGTGCAGCCCTCTCACTGTGTCACTGATCCTGAAACAGTGCAGACATCTCAGTGTGTGACTGATCCTGAAACAGTGCAGCCCTCTCATTTTGTGACTGATCTGGAAACAGTGCAGCCATCTCACTGTGTGACAGACACTGAAACAGTGCAGCCCTCTCACTGTGTCACTGATCCTGAAACAGTGCAGTCCTATCACTGTTTAACTGATCCTGGAACAGTGCAGCCCTCTCACTGTGTCACTGATCCTGAAACAGTGCAGCCATCTCACTGTGTCACTGATCCTGAAACAGTGCAGCCCTCTCACTGTGTCACTGATCCTGAAACAGTCCAGCCCTCTCACTTTGTGACTGATCCGGAAACAGTGCAGCCATCTCACTGTGTGACAGACACTGAAACAGTACAGCCCTCTCACTGTGTCACTGATCCTGAAACAGTGCAGCCCTCTCACGGTTTAACTGATCCTCAAAACAGTACAGCCCGTCACTGTGTGACTGATTCTGAAGCAGTGGAGACCTCTCACTGTGTGACTGGTCCAGAAACATAGCAGCCATTTAACTGTGTGTCTGTAGCTGAAACAGTGCAGCCCTCTCACTGTGTGACTGAAACTGAAACATTGCAGCATTCTCATTTTGTGACTGACCCTGAAACAGTGCAGCACTCTGACTGTGCGACTGAACCTGAAACAGTGCAGCCCTGTCACTGTGTCACTGATCCTGAAACAGTGCAGCCCTCTCACTGTTTGACTGATCCTGAAACAGTGCAGCCCTCTCACTGTGTCACTTAGCCTGAAACAGTGCAGCCATCTCACTGTTTGACTGAACCTGAAACAGTGCAGCCCTCTCACTGTGTAACTGATCCTGAAACAGTGCTGCCTTCTCCCTGCGTCACGGATCACAAGCGTGCAGCCCTCTCACTGTGTCACTGATCCCAGAACAGTGCAGACCTGTCAAAGTTTGACTGGTCCAGAAACATAGCAGCCATTTAACTGTGGGACTGTACCTGAAACAGTGCAGCCCTCTCACTGCATGACTGAAACTGAAACATTGCAGCCTTCTCACTTTGAGACTGACCCTGAAACAGTGCAGCACTCTGACTGTGCGACTGAACCTGAAACAGTGCAGCCCTCTCACTGTGTGACTGATCCAAAAACAGTGTAGTCATCTCACTGTGTGACTGATCCTGAAACAATGCAGCCCTCTCACTTTGTCACTGATCCTGAAACAGTGCAGCCCTCTCACTGTGTGTCTGATCCTGTAACAGTGCATCCCTCTCACTGTTTGACTGATCTGGAAACAGGGCAGCGCTCTACCTGTGTGACTGATCCAGAAACAGTCCATTTTTCTCACTCTGTGACTGAACCTGAAACAGTGCAGCACTCACAATTTGTGACTGAACCTGAAACAGTGCAGCCCTCTCACTGTGTGACTGATCTTGAAACAGTGCAGCCCTCTCACTTTGTGACTGATCCTGAAACAGTGCAGCCCTCTCACTTTGTGACTGATCCGGAAACAGTGCAGCCATCTCACTGTGTGACAGACACTGAAACAGTGCAGCCATCTCACTGTGTCACTGATCCTGAAACAGTGCAGTCCTCTCACGGTTTAACTGATCCTGGAACAGTGCAGCCCTCTCACTGTGTCACTGATCCTGAAACAGTGCAGCCCTCTCACTGTGTCACTGATCCTGAAACAGTGCAGCCCTCTCACTGTGTGACTTAAACTGAAACAGTGCAGCCCTCTCATGGTTTAACTGATCCTCAAAACAGTACAGCCCGTCACTGTGTGACTGATTCTGAAGCAGTGCAGACCTCTCACTGTGTGACTGGTCCAGAAACATAGCAGCCATTTAACTGTGTGACTGTACCTGAAACAGTGCAGCCCTCTCACTGTGTGACAGAAACTGAAACTTTGCAGCCTTCTCATTTTGTGACTGACCCTGAAACAGTGCAGCACTCTGACTGTGCGACTGAACCTGAAACAGTGCAGCCCTGTCACTGTGTCACTGATCCTGAAACAGTGCAGCCCTCTCACTGTTTGACTGATCCTGAAACAGTGCAGCCCTCTCACTGTGTCACTTAGCCTGAACCAGTGCAGCCATCTCACTGTTTGACTGAACCTGAAATAGTGCAGCCCTCTCACTCTGTGACTGATCCTGAAACAGTGCTGCCTTCTCCCTGTGTCACGGATCACAAGCGTGCAGCCCTCTCACTGTGTCACTGATCCTGGAACAGTGCAGACGTGTCAAAGTTTGACTGGTCCAGAAACATAGCAGCCATTTAACTGTGTGACTGTACCTGAAACTGTGCAGCCCTCTCACTGCATGACTGAAACTGAAACATTGCAGCCTTCTCTCTTTGAGACTGACCCTGAAACAGTGCAGCACTCTGACTGTGTCACTGATCCTGAAACAGTGCAGCCCTCTCACTGTGTCACTGATCCTGAAACAGAGCAGCCCTCTCACTGTGTGACTGATCCAAAAACAGTGCAGTCATCTGAATGTGCGACTGATCCTGAAACAATGCAGCCCTCTCACTTTGTCACTGATCCTGAAACAGTGCAGCCCTCTCACTGTTTGACTGATCCTGTAACAGTGCAGCCCTCTCACTGTTTGACTGATCCTGTAACAGTGCAGCCCTCTCACTGTTTGACTGATCCTGTAACAGTGCATCCCTCTCACTGTTTGATTGATCCTGAAAGAGGGCAGCGCTCTACCTGTGTGACTGATCCAGAAACAGTCCATTTTTCTCACTCTCTGACTGAACCTGAAACAGTGCAGCCCTCTCACTTTGTGACTGAACCTGAAACAGTGCAGCCCTCACAATTTATGACTGAACCTGAAACAGTGCAACCCTCTCACTGTGTGACTGATCCTGAAACAGTCCAGCCCTCTCACTGTGTGACTGATCCTGAAACAGTCCAGCCCTCTAACTGTGTCACTGATCCTGAAACAGTGTAGCCCTCTCACTGTGTGACTGATCCTGACACAAAGCAGCCCTCTCACTGTGTCACTGATCCTGAAACAGTGCAGCACTCTCACTGTGTCACTGATCCAGAAACAGTGCAGCACTCTCACTATGTCACTGATCCTGAAACAGTGCAGCCCTCTCACTGTGTGACTGATCCTGAAACAGTGCAGCCGTCTCACGGTTTAACTGTTCCTGAAACAGTGCAGCCGTCTCACGGTTTAACTGTTCCTGAAACAGTGCAGCCCTCTCACTGTGTCACTGATCCTGAAACAGAGCAGCCCTCTCACTGTGTGACTGATCCTGAAACAGTGCATCCCTCTCACTTTTTGACTGATCTTGAAACAGAGCAGCGCTCTACCTGCGTGACTAATCCAGAAACAGTCCATTTTTCTCACTCTGTGACTGAACCTGAAACAGTGCAGCCCTCTCACGGTTTAACTGATCCTCAAAACTGTACAGCCCGTCACTGTGTGACTGATTCTGAAGCAGTGCAGACCTCTCACTGTGTGACTGGTCCAGAAACATAGCAGCCATTTAACTGTGTGACTGTACCTGAAACAGTGCAGCCCTCTCACTGAGTGATGAAACTGAAACATTGCAGCCTTCTCATTTTGTGACTGACCCTGAAACAGTGCAGCACTCTGACTGTGCGACTGAACCTGAAACAGTGCAGCCCTGTCCCTGTGTCACTGATCCTGAAACAGTGCAGCCCTGTCACTGTGTCACTGATCCTGGAACAGTGCAGACCTGTCAAAGTTTGACTGGTCCAGAAACATAGCAGCCATTTAACTGTGTGACTGTACCTGAAACAGTGCAGCCCTCTCACTGCATGACTGAAACTGAAAGATTGCAGCCTGCTCACTTTGAGACTGACCCTGAAACAGTGCAGCACTCTGACTGTGCGTCTGAACCTGAAACAGTGCAGCCCTCTCACTGTGTGACTGATCCAAAAACATTGCAGTCATCTCACTGTGTGACTGATCCTGAAACAATGCAGCCCTCTCACTTTGTCAATGATCCTGAAACAGTGCAGCCCTCTCACTGTGTGAATGATCTTGAAACAATGCAGCCCTCTCACTGTGTCACTGATCCTGAAACAGTGCAGCCCTCTCAATGTGTGACTGATCCTGAAACAGTGCAGCCCTCTCACTGTGTGACTGACCCTGAAACAGTCCATTTTTCTCACTCTGTGACTGAACCTGGAACAGTGCAGCCCTCTCACCTTGTGACAAAACCTGAAACAGTGCAGCCCTCACAAGTAGTGACTGAACATGAAACAGAGCAGCCCTCTCACTGTGTGACTGATCCTGAAACAGTCCAGCCCTCTCACTGTGTGACTGATCAAAAACAGTGCAGTCATCTCACTCTGACTGATCCTGAAACAGTGCAGCCCTCTCAATTTGTCACTGCTCCTGAAACAGTGCAGCCCTCTCACTGTGTGACTGATCCAAAAACAGTGCAGTCATCTAACTGTGTGACTGATCCTGACACAGTGCAGCTCTCTCACTTTGTGACTGATCCTGAAACAGTGCAGCCCTCTCACTGTGTGACTGATCCTGAAACAGTGCAGCCCTCTCACTGTTTGATTGATCCTGAAACAGTGCAGCCCTCTCATTGTGTGACTGAACCTGAAACAGTGCAGACGTCTCACGGTTTAATTGTTCCTGAAACAGTGCAGCCCTCTCACTGTGTCACTGATCCTGAAATTGTGCAGCCCTCTCACTTTGTGACTGAAACTGAAACAGTGCAGCCCTCTCACGGTTTAACTGATCCTCAAAACAGTACAGCCCGTCACTGTGTGACTGATTCTGAAGCAGTGGAGACCTCTCACTGTGTGACTGGTCCAGAAACATAGCAGCCATTTAACTGTGCGACTGTACCTGAAACAGTGCCGCCCTCTCACTGTGTGACTGAAACTGAAACATTGCAGCCTTCTCATTTTGTGACTGACCCTGAAACAGTGCAGCACTCTGACTGTGCGACTGAACCTGAAACAGTGCAGCCCTGTCACTGTGTCACTGATCCTGAAACAGTGCAGCCCTCTCACTGTTTGACTGATCCTGAAACAGTGCAGCCCTCTCACTGTGTCACTGATCCTGAAACAGTGCAGCCCTCTCACTGTGTCACTTAGCCTGAAACAGTGCAGCCCTCTCACTGTGTGACTGATCCTGAAACAGTGCTGCCTTCTCCCTGCGTCACGGATCACAAGCGTGCAGCCCTCTCACTGTGTCACTGATCCCAGAACAGTGCAGACCTGTCAAAGTTTGACTGGTCCAGAAACATGGCAGCCATTTAACTGTGGGACTGTACCTGAAACAGTGCAGCCCTCTCACTGCATGACTGAAACTGAAACATTGCAGCCTTCTCACTTTGAGACTGACCCTGAAACAGTGCAGCACTCTGACTGTGCGACTGAACCTGGAACAGTGCAGCCCTCTCACTGTGTCACTGATCCAAAAACAGTGTAGTCATCTCACTGTGTGACTGATCCTGAAACAATGCAGCCCTCTCACTGTGTCACTGATCCTGAAACAGTGCAGCCCTCTCACTGTGTGACTGATCCTGTAACAGTGCAGCCCTCTCACTGTTTGACTGATCTGGAAACAGGGCAGCGCTCTACCTGTGTGACTGATCCAGAAACAGTCCATTTTTCTCACTCTGTGACTGAACCTGTAACAGTGCAGCCCTCACAATTTGTGACTGAACCTGAAACAGTGAAGCCCATTCACTTTGTGACTGATCCGGAAACAGTGCAGCCATCTCACTGTGTGACAGACACTGAAACAGTGCAGCCCTCTCACTGTGTCACTGATCCTGAAACAGTGCAGCCCTCTCACTGTGTCACTGATCCTGAAACAGTGCAGCCCTCTCACTGTGTGACTTAAACTGAAACAGTGCAGCCCTCTCATGGTTTAACTGATCCTCAAAACAGTACAGCCCGTCACTGTGTGACTGATTCTGAAGCAGTGCAGACCTCTCACTGTGTGACTGGTCCAGAAACATAGCAGCCATTTAACTGTGTGACTGTACCTGAAACAGTGCAGCCCTCTCACTGTGTGACAGAAACTGAAACTTTGCATCCTTCTCATTTTGTGACTGACCCTGAAACAGTGCAGCACTCTGACTGTGCGACTGAACCTGAAACAGTGCAGCCCTGTCACTGTGTCACTGATCCTGAAACAGTGCAGCCCTCTCACTGTTTGACTGATCCTGAAACAGTGCAGCCCTCTCACTGTGTCACTTAGCCTGAACCAGTGCAGCCATCTCACTGTGTGACTGAACCTGAAATAGTGCAGCCCTCTCACTCTGTGACTGATCCTGAAACAGTGCTGCCTTCTCATTGTGTCACGGATCACAAGCGTGCAGCCCTCTCACTGTGTCACTGATCCTGGAACAGTGCAGACGTGTCAAAGTTTGACTGGTCCAGAAACATAGCAGCCATTTAACCGTGTGACTGTACCTGAAACTGTGCAGCCCTCTCACTTTGTGACTGAACCTGAAACAGTGCAGCCTTCTCTCTGTGTGACTGATCCTGAAACAGTCCAGCCCTCTCACTGTGTGACTGATCCTGAAACAGTCCAGCCCTCTAACTGTGTCACTGATCCTGAAACATTGTAGCCCTCTCACTGTGTGACTGATCCTGAAAAAAACCAGCCCTCTCACTGTGTCACTGATCCTGAAACAGTGCAGCCCTCTCACTGTGTCACTGATCCAGAAACAGTGCAGCACTCTCACTATGTCACTGATCCTGAAACAGTGCAGCCCTCTCACTGTGTGACTGATCCTGAAACAGTGTAGCCCTCTCATTGTGTGACTGATCCTGAAAAAGTGCAGCCGTCTCACGGTTTAACTGTTCCTGAAACAGTGCAGCCCTCTCACTGTGTCACTGATCCTGAAACAGAGCAGCCCTCTCACTGTGTGACTGATCCTGAAACAGTGCATTCCCCCCCACTTTTTGACTGATCCTGAAACAGAGCAGCGCTCTTCCTGCGTGACTAATCCAGAAACAGTCCATTTTTCTCACTCTGTGCCTGAACCTGAAACAGTGCAGCCCTCTCACGTTTTAACTGATCCTCAAAACTGTACAGCCCGTCACTGTGTGACGATTCTGAAGCAGCGCAGCCCTCTCACTGTGTGTCTGTTCCTGAAACAGTGCAGCCCTCTCACTGTGTCACTTAGCCTGAAACAGTGCAGCCATCTCACTGTTTGAATGAACCTGAAACAGCGCAGCCCTCTCACTGTGTGACTGATCCTGAAACAGTGCTGCCTTCTCCCAGTGTCACGGATCACAAGCGTGCAGCCCTGTCACTGTGTCACTGATCCTGGAACAGTGCAGTACTGTCAAAGTTTGACTGGTCCAGAAACATAGCAGCCATTTAACTGTGTGACTGTACCTGAAACAGTGCAGCCCTCTCACTGCATGACTGAAACTGAAACATTGCAGCCTTCTCACTTTGAGACTGACCCTGAAACAGTGCAGCACTCTGACTGTGCGTCTGAACCTGAAACAGTGCAGCCCTCTCACTGTGTGACTGATCCAAAAACATTGCAGTCATCTCACTGTGTGACTGATCCTGAAACAATGCAGCCCTCTCACTTTGTCACTGATCCTGAAACAGTGCAGCCCTCTCACTGTGTGACTGATCCTGTAACAGTGCATCCTTCTCACTGTTTGACTGATCCTGAATCAGGGCAGCGCTCTACCTGCGTGACTAATCCAGAAACAGTCCATTTTTCTCACTCTGTGACTGAACCTGAAACAGTGCAGCCCTCAGAAGTTGTGACTGAACCTGAAACAGAGCAGCCCTCTCACTGTGTGACTGATCCTGAAACAGTCCAGCCCTCTCACTGTGTGACTGATCAAAAACAGTGCAGTCATCTCACTCTGACTGATCCTGAAACAGTGCAGCCCTCTCACTGTGTGACTGATCCAAAAACAGTGCAGTCATCTAACTGTGTGACTGATCCTGACACAGTGCAGCTCTCTCACTTTGTGACTGATCCTGAAACAGTGCAGCCCTCTCACTGTGTGACTGATCCTGAAACAGTGCAGCCCTCTCACTGTGTGACTGACACTGAAACAGTGGAGCCCTTTCACTTTGTCACTGATCCTGAAACAGTGCAGCCCACTCACTGTTCGACAAACACTGAAACAGTGCAAAACAAAAACAGAATTACCTGGAAAAACTCAGCAGGTCTGGCAGCATCGGCGGAGAAGAAAAGAGTTGACGTTTGGAGTCTTCATGACCCTTCGTCAGAACTTGTTGAAGGTGAACAAGGCAACAGAGAGATACGGAAATCTTGTCGCAGAGAGGAACAGAACTTTTTCAAGGAGGTAGGCATTTCTTGAAGAGCACTGGCAGTCAATTAAACACAGAGATAAAAACAAAGAGAACTGCGGATGCTGGAAATCCAAAACAAAAACAGTGCAGCCCTCTCACTGTGTCACTTATCCTGAAACAGTGCAGCCCTCTCACTGTGTCACTGATCCTGAAAAAGTGCAACCCTCTCACTACTTGACTGAATCTGAAAAAGTGCAGCACTCTCACTGTGTGACTGATCCTGAAACAGTGCAGCCCTCTCACTGTGTGACTGATCCTGAAACAGTGCAGCCCTCTCACTGTGTGACTGACACTGAATCAGTGGAGCCCTTTCACTTTGTCACTGATCCTGAAACAGTGCAGCCCTCTCACGGTTTAACTGATCCTGAAACAGTGCAGCCCTCTCACTGTGTGACTGATCCAAAAACAGTGCAGCCCTCTCACTGTGTGACTGATCCTGAAACATTGCAGCCCTCTCACTTTGTCACTGATCCTGAAACAGTGCAGCCCTCTCACTGTGTCACTGATCCTGAAACAGAGCATCCCTCTCACTGCTTGACTGAATCTGAAACAGTGCAGCCCTCTCACTGTGTGACTGATCCTGAAACAGTGCAGCCCTCTCACTGTGTGACTGACACTGAAACAGTGGAGCCCTTTCACTTTGTCACTGATCCTGAAACAGTGCAGCCCACTCACTGTGTGACAAACACTGAAACAGTGCAGCCCTGTCACTGAGTCACTGATCCTGAAACAGTGCAGCACTCTCACTGTGTCACTGATCCTGAAACAGTGCAGCCCTCTCACTGTGTCACTGATCCTGAAACAGTGCAGGCCTCTCACTGCTTGACTGAATCTGAAAAAGTGCAGCCCTGTCACTGTGCGACTGATCCTGAAACAGAGCAGCCCTCTCCCGGTGTCACGGATCACAACCGTGCAGCCCTATCACTGTGTCACTGATCCTGAAACAGTGCAGCCCTCTCACTGTGCGATTGATCCTGAAACATTACAGCCCTCTCACTGTCTGACTGATCCTGAAACAGGGCAGACCTCTCACTGCGTGACTGAACCTGAAACAGTGCAGCCCTCTCACGGTTTAACTGATCCTGAAACAGTGCAGCCCTCTCACTGTGTGACTGATCCAAAAACAGTGCAGTCATCTCACTGTGTGACTGATCCTGAAACAGTGCAGCCCTCTCACTTTGTCACTGATCCTGAAACAGTGCAGCCCTCTCACTGTGTGACTGATCCAAAAACAGTGCAGCCCTCTCACTGTGTGACTGAACCTAAAACAGTGCAGCCCTCTCACTGTGTGACTGATCCTGAAACAGTGCAGTTCTCACATTGTGTCACTGATCCTAAAACTGTGCTGACCCATCAGTGTGTCACTGTCACTGAAACAGTGCAGCAATCTCACTATGTGTCTGACAGTGAAACAGTGCTGCCATCTCACTGTGTCACTGAATCTGAAACAGTGCAAGCCACTCACTGTGTGACTGGGACAGAAACAGTGCAGCCCTGTCACTTTGTCACTGATCCTGAAACAGTGCAGCCCACTCACTGTTTGACTGATCCTGAAAAAGTGCAGCCCTCTCACTGTGTGACTGATCCTGGAACAGTGCAGCCCTCTCACTGTTTGACTGATCCTGAAACAGAGCAGCCCTCTCACTGTGTGACAGATCCTGGAACAGTGCAGCCCTCTCACTGTGTGACTCTAGCTGAAACAGTGCAGCCCTCTCACTGTGTGACTGATCCTGAAACAGTCCAGCCCTCTCACTGTGTGACTGATCCTGGAACAGTGCAGCCCTGTCACTGTGCGACTGATCCTGAAACAGAGCAGCCCTCTCCCGGTGTCACGGATCACAACCGTGCAGCCCTATCACTGTGTCACTGATCCTGAAACAGTGCAGCCCTCTCACTGTGCGATTGATCCTGAAACATTACAGCCCTCTCACTGTCTGACTGATCCTGAAACAGGGCAGACCTCTCACTGCGTGACTGAACCTGAAACAGTGCAGCCCTCTCACGGTTTAACTGATCCTGAAACAGTGCAGCCCTCTCACTGTGTGACTGATCCAAAAACAGTGCAGTCATCTCACTGTGTGACTGATCCTGAAACAGTGCAGCCCTCTCACTTTGTCACTGATCCTGAAACAGTGCAGCCCTCTCACTGTGTGACTGATCCAAAAACAGTGCAGCCCTCTCACTGTGTGACTGAACCTAAAACAGTGCAGCCCTCTCACTGTGTGACTGATCCTGAAACAGTGCAGTTCTCACATTGTGTCACTGATCCTAAAACTGTGCTGACCCATCAGTGTGTCACTGTCACTGAAACAGTGCAGCAATCTCACTATGTGTCTGACAGTGAAACAGTGCTGCCATCTCACTGTGTCACTGAATCTGAAACAGTGCAAGCCACTCACTGTGTGACTGGGACAGAAACAGTGCAGCCCTGTCACTTTGTCACTGATCCTGAAACAGTGCAGCCCACTCACTGTTTGACTGATCCTGAAAAAGTGCAGCCCTCTCACTGTGTGACTGATCCTGGAACAGTGCAGCCCTCTCACTGTTTGACTGATCCTGGAACAGTGCAGCCCTCTCACTGTGTGACTGTAGCTGAAACAGTGCAGCCCTCTCACTATGTGACTGATCCAGAAACATAGCAGGCACTTAACTGTGTGACCGATCCTGAAACAGTTCAGCCCTTTCACTGAAGTTCTGTCGAAGGGTCATGAGGACTCGAAACGTCAACTCTTTTCTTCTCCGCCGATGCTGCCAGACCTGCTGAGTTTTTCCAGGTAATTCTGTTTTTGTTTCAGCCCTTTCACTGTGTGAGTGAAACTGAAAAAGTGTAGCCTTCTCACTTTGTGACTGACCCTGAAACAGTGTGGCCCTCTCACTGTGTGACTGATCCTGAAACAGTGCAGCCCTCTCATTCTGTGAATGATCATGAAAGAGTGCAGCACTCTCACTGTGTGACTGATCCTGAAACAGTGCAGCCCTGTCACTGTGTCACTGATCCTGAAACAGTGCAGCCCTCTCACTGTGTGACTGATCCTGAAACAGTGCAGCCCTCTCACTGTGTCACTGATCCTGAAACAGTGCAGCCCTCTCACTGTGTCACTGATCCTGAAACAGTGCAGCCCTCTCACTGTGTCACTGATCCTGAAACAGTGCAGCACTCTCACTGTGTGACTGATCCTGAAACAGTGCAGCCCTCTCACTGCTTGACTGAATCTGAAAAAGTGCAGCCCTCTCACTGTGTCACGGATCACAACCGTGCAGCCCTCTCACTGTGTCACTGATCCTGAAACTGTGCAGCCCTCTCACTGTGCGATTGATCCTGAAACATTACAGCCCTCTCACTGTGTGACTGATCCTGAAACATTACAGCCCTCTCACTGTGTGACTGATCCAAAAACCGTGCAGCCCTCTCACTGTGTGACTGATCCAAAAACAGTGCAGTCTTCTCACTGTGTGCCTGATCCTGAAACAGTGCATCCCTATCACTGTGTGACTGAACCTAAAACATTGCAGCCCTCTAACTGTGTGACTGATCCAAAAACAGTGCAGTCTTCTCACTGTGTGTCACTGATCCGAAAACTGTGCTGACATATCAGTGTGTCACTGTTACTGAAACAGTACTGCAATCTCACTATGTGTCTGACACTGAAACAGTGCAGCCCTCTCACTGTGTCACTGAACCTGAAACAGTGCAGCCCTCTCACTGTGTCACTGATCCTGAAACAGTGCAGCCCTCTCACTGTGTCACTGATCCTGAAACAGTGCAGCACACTAACTGTTTGACTGATCCTGAAACAGTGCAGCCCTCTCACTGTGTGACTGATCCTGAAACAGTGCATCCCTCTCACTGTATGACTGATCCTGAAACAGTGCAGCCGTCTCACTGAATGACTGAATCTGAAACAGTGCAGCCCTCTCACTGTGTGACTGATCCTGAAACCGGGCAGCCGTCTCACTGTATGACTGAATCTGAAACCGTGCAGCCCTCTCACTTTGTGAATGAACCTGAAACAGTGCAGCCCTCTCACTGTGTGAATGAAGCAGAAACAATTCATCCCTTTCAGTGTGTGACTGATAATGAAACAGTGCAGCCCTCTCACGGTTTAAATGATCCTCAAAAAGTGCAGCCCTCTCACTGTGTGACTGAACCTGAAACAGTGTAGCCCTCTCACTGTGTGACTGATCCTGAAACAGTGCAGCCTTCTCATTGTGTGACTGATCCTGAAACAGTGCAGCCGTCTCACTGTGTGACTGAACATGAAACAGTGCAGCCCTCTCACTGTGTGATTGATCCTGAAACATTGCAGCCATCACACTGTGTGACTGATCCTGAAACAGTGCAGTCCTCTCACGGTTTAACTGATCCTGGAACAGTGCAGCCCTCTCACTGTGTCACTGATCCTGAAATTGTGCAGCCCTCTCACTTTGTGACTGAAACTGAAACAGTGCAGCCCTCTCACGGTTTAACTGATCCTCAAAACAGTACAGCCCGTCACTGTGTGACTGATTCTGAAGCAGTGGAGACCTCTCACTGTGTGACTGGTCCAGAAACATAGCAGCCATTTAACTGTGCGACTGTACCTGAAACAGTGCCGCCCTCTCACTGTGTGACTGAAACTGAAACATTGCAGCCTTCTCATTTTGTGACTGACCCTGAAACAGTGCAGCACTCTGACTGTGCGACTGAACCTGAAACAGTGCAGCCCTGTCACTGTGTCACTGATCCTGAAACAGTGCAGCCCTCTCACTGTTTGACTGATCCTGAAACAGTGCAGCCCTCTCACTATGTCACTGATCCTGAAACAGTGCAGCCCTCTCACTGTGTCACTTAGCCTGAAACAGTGCAGCCCTCTCACTGTGTGACTGATCCTGAAACAGTGCTGCCTTCTCCCTGCGTCACGGATCACAAGCGTGCAGCCCTCTCACTGTGTCACTGATCCCAGAACAGTGCAGACCTGTCAAAGTTTGACTGGTCCAGAAACATGGCAGCCATTTAACTGTGGGACTGTACCTGAAACAGTGCAGCCCTCTCACTGCATGACTGAAACTGAAACATTGCAGCCTTCTCACTTTGAGACTGACCCTGAAACAGTGCAGCACTCTGACTGTGCGACTGAACCTGGAACAGTGCAGCCCTCTCACTGTGTCACTGATCCAAAAACAGTGTAGTCATCTCACTGTGTGACTGATCCTGAAACAATGCAGCCCTCTCACTGTGTCACTGATCCTGAAACAGTGCAGCCCTCTCACTGTGTGACTGATCCTGTAACAGTGCAGCCCTCTCACTGTTTGACTGATCTGGAAACAGGGCAGCGCTCTACCTGTGTGACTGATCCAGAAACAGTCCATTTTTCTCCCTCTGTGACTGAACCTGAAACAGTGCAGCCCTCACAATTTGTGACTGAACCTGAAACAGTGAAGCCCATTCACTTTGTGACTGATCCGGAAACAGTGCAGCCATCTCACTGTGTGACAGACACTGAAACAGTGCAGCCCTCTCACTGTGTCACTGATCCTGAAACAGTGCAGCCCTCTCACTGTGTCACTGATCCTGAAACAGTGCAGCCCTCTCACTGTGTGACTGATCCTGAAACAGTCCAGCCCTCTAACTGTGTCACTGATCCTGAAACATTGTAGCCCTCTCACTGTGTGACTGATCCTGAACAAAAGCAGCCCTCTCACTGTGTCACTGATCCTGAAACAGTGCAGCCCTCTCATTGTGTGACTGATCCTGAAACAGTGCAGCCGTCTCACGGTTTAACTGTTCCTGAAACAGTGCAGCCCTCTCACTGAGTCACTGATCCTGAAACAGAGCAGCCCTATCACTGTGTGACTGATCCTGAAACAGTGCATTCCCCCCCACTTTTTGACTGATCCTGAAACAGAGCAGCGCTCTTCCTGCGTGACTAATCCAGAAACAGTCCATTTTTCTCACTCTGTGACTGAACCTGAAACAGTGCAGGCCTCTCACGGTTTAACTGATCCTCAAAACTGTACAGCCCGTCACTGTGTGACAGATTCTGAAGCAGTGCAGACCTCTCACTGTGTGACTGGTCCAGAAACATAGCAGCCATTTAACTGTGTGACTGTACCTGAAACAGTGCAGCCCTCTCACTGTGTGACAGAAACTGAAACTTTGCATCCTTCTCATTTTGTGACTGACCCTGAAACAGTGCAGCCCTCTGACTGTGCGACTGAACCTGAAACAGTGCAGCCCTCTCACTGTGTGTCTGATCCTGAAACAGTGCAGCCCTCTCACTGTGTCACTTAGCCTGAAACAGTGCAGCCATCTCACTGTTTGAATGAACCTGAAACAGCGCAGCCCTCTCACTGTGTGACTGATCCTGAAACAGTGCTGCCTTCTCCCAGTGTCACGGATTACAAACGTGCAGCCCTGTCACTGTGTCACTGATCCTGGAACAGTGCAGTACTGTCAAAGTTTGACTGGTCCAGAAACATAGCAGCCATTTAACTGTGTGACTGTACCTGAAACAGTGCAGCCCTCTCACTGCATGACTGAAACTGAAACATTGCAGCCTTCTCACTTTGAGACTGACCCTGAAACAGTGCAGCACTCTGACTGTGCGTCTGAACCTGAAACAGTGCAGCCCTCTCACTGTGTGACTGATCCAAAAACATTGCAGTCATCTCACTGTGTGACTGATCCTGAAACAATGCAGCCCTCTCACTTTGTCACTGATCCTGAAACAGTGTAGCCCTCTCACTGTGTGACTGATCCTGTAACAGTGCATCCCTCTCACTGTTTGACTGATCCTGAAACAGGGCAGCGCTCTCACTGTGTCACTGATCCTGAAACAGTGCAGCCCTCTCACTGTGTCACTGATCCTGAAACAGTGCAGCCCTCTCACTGCTTGACTGAATCTGAAAAAGTGCAGCCCTCTCACTGTGTGACTGATCCTGAAACAGTGCAGCCCTCTCCCTGTGTCACGGATCACAACCGTGCAGCCCTATCACTGTGTCACTGATCCTGAAACAGTGCAGCCCTCTCACTGTGCGATTGATCCTGAAACATTACAGCCCTCTCACTGTCTGACTGATCCTGAAACAGGGCAGACCTCTCACTGTGTGACTGATCCTGAAACAGTGCAGCCCTCTCACTGCGTGACTGAACCTGAAACAGTGCAGCCCTCTCACGGTTTAACTGATCCTGAAACAGTGCAGCCCTCTCACTGTGTGACTGATCCAAAAACAGTGCAGTCATCTCACTGTGTGACTGATCCTGAAACAGTGCAGCCCTCTCACTTTGTCACTGATCCTGAAACAGTGCAGCCCTCTCACAGTGTGACTGATCCAAAAACAGTGCAGCCCTCTCACTGTGTGACTGAACCTAAAACAGTGCAGCCCTCTCACTGTGTGACTGAACCTAAAACATTGCAGCCCTCTAACTGTGTGACTGATCCTGAAACAGTGCAGTTCTCACATTGTGTCACTGATCCTAAAACTGTGCTGATCCATCAGTGTGTCACTGTCACTGAAACAGGGCAGCAATCTCACTATGTGTCTGACAGTGAAACAGTGCTGCCATCTCACTGTGTCACTGAATCTGAAACAGTGCAAGCCTCTCACTGTGTGACTGGGACAGAAACAGTGCAGCCCTGTCACTTTGTCACTGATCCTGAAACAGTGCAGCCCAGTCACTGTTTGACTGATCCTGAAAAAGTGCAGCCCTCTCACTGTGTGACTGTAGCTGAAACAGTGCAGCCCTCTCACTATGTGACTGATCCAGAAACATAGCAGGCACTTAACTGTGTGACCGATCCTGAAACAGTTCAGCCCTTTCACTGAAGTTCTGTCGAAGGGTCATGAGGACTCGAAACGTCAACTCTTTTCTTCTCCGCCGATGCTGCCAGACCTGCTGAGTTTTTCCAGGTAATTCTGTTTTTGTTTCAGCCCTTTCACTGTGTGAGTGAAACTGAAAAAGTGTAGCCTTCTCACTTTGTGACTGACCCTGAAACAGTGTAGCCCTCTCACTGTGTGACTGATCCTGAAACAGTGCAGCCTTCTCATTGTGTGACTGATCCTGAAACAGTGCAGCCCTCTCATTCTGTGAATGATCCTGAAAGAGTGCAGCACTCTCACTGTGTGACTGACACTGAAACAGTGCAGCCCTCTCTCTGCGTCACTGATCCTGGAACAGTGCAGCCCTCTCACAGTGTGACTGATCCTGAAACAGTGCAGCCCTCTCACTGTGTGATTGATCCTGAAACAGTGCAGCCCTCTCACTGTGTCACTAATCCTGAAACAGTGCAGCCCTCTCACTGTGTGATTGATCCTGAAACATTGCAGCCCTCTCACTGTCTGACTGATCCTGAAACAGTGCAGCCCTCTCATTGTGTGACTGATCTTGAAACAGTGCAGCCCTCTCACTGTATGACTGAATCTGAAACAGTGCAGCCCTCTCTCTTTGTGACTGAATCTGAAACAGTCAGCCCTCTCTCTTTGTGACTGAACCTGAAACAGTGCAGCCCTCTCACTGTGTGACTGATCCAGAAACATAGCAGGCACTTAACTGTGTGACCGATCCTGAAACAGTTCAGACCTCTCACTGTGTGAGTGAAACTGAAAAAGTGCAGCCTTCTCACTTTGTGACTGACCCTGAAACAGTGTAGCCCTCTCACTGTGTGACTGATCCTGAAACAGTGCAGCCCTCTCACTGTTTGACTAATCCTGAAACAGTGCAGCACTCTCACTGTCTGACTGATCCTGAAACAGTGCAGCCCTCTCACTGTGTGACTGACACTGAAACAGTGCAGCCCTCTCCCTGTCTGACTGATCCTCAAACAGTGCAGCCCTCTCACTGAGTGACTGATACTGAAACAGTGCAGCCCTCTCACTGTGTCACTGATCCTGAAACAGTGCAGCCTTCTCCCTGTGTCACGGATCACAACCGTGCAGCCCTATCACTGTGTCACTGATCCTGAAACAGTGCAGCCCTCTCACTGTGCGATTGATCCTGAAACATTATAGCCCTCTCACTGTCTGACTGATCCTGAAACAGGGCAGACCTCTCACTGTGTGACTGATCCTGAAACAGTGCAGCCCTCTCACTGCGTGACTGAACCTGAAACAGTGCAGCCCTCTCACGGTTTAACTGATCCTGAAACAGTGCAGCCCTCTCACTGTGTGACTGATCCAAAAACAGTGCAGCCCTCTCACTGTGTGACTGATCCAAAAACAGTGCAGTCATCTCACTGTGTGACTGATCCTGAAACAGTGCAGCCCTCTCACTTTGTCACTGATCCTGAAACAGTGCAGCCCACTCACTGTGTCACTGATCCTGAAACAGAGCAGCCCTCTCACTGCTTGACTGAATCTGAAACAGTGCAGCCCTCTCACTGTGTGACTGATCCTGAAACAGTGCAGCCCTCTCACTGTGTGACTGAACCTAAAACATTGCAGCCCTCTAACTGTGTGACTGATCCTGAAACAGTGCAGTTCTCACATTGTGTCACTGATCCTAAAACTGTGCTGACCCATCAGTGTGTCACTGTAACTGAAACAGTGCAGCAATCTCACTATGCGTCTGAGAGTGAAACAGTGCTGCCATCTCACTGTGTCACTGAATCTGAAACAGTGCAAGCCACTCACTGTGTGACTGGGACAGAAACAGTGCAGCCCTGTCACTTTGTCACTGATCCTGAAACAGTGCAGCCCACTCACTGTTTGACTGATCCTGAAAAAGTGCAGCCCTCTCACTGTGTGACTGATCCTGGAACAGTGCAGCCCTCTCATTCTGTGAATGATCCTGAAAGAGTGCAGCACTCTCACTGTGTGACTGACACTGAAACAGTGCAGCCCTCTCTCTGCGTCACTGATCCTGGAACAGTGCAGCCCTCTCACAGTGTGACTGATCCTGAAACAGTGCAGCCCTCTCACTGTGTGATTGATCCTGAAACATTGCAGCCCTCTCACTGTCTGACTGATCCTGAAACAGTGCTGCACTCTCATTGTGTGACTGATCCTGAAACAGTGCAGACCTCTCACTGTGTGACTGATCCTGAAACAATGCATCCCTCTCACTGTATGACTGATCCTGAAACAGTGCAGCCCTCTCACTGTATGACTGAATCTGAAACAGTCAGCCCTCTCACTGTGTGACTGAACCTGAAACAGTGCAGCCCTCTCACTGTATGACTGAATCTGAAACAGTCAGCCCTCTCACTGTGTGACTGAACCTGAAACAGTGCAGCCATTTAACTGTGTGACTAGCTGAAACAGTGCAGCCCTCTCACTGTGTGACTGATCCAGAAACATAGCAGGCACTTAACTGTGTGACCGATCCTGAAACAGTTCAGACCTCCCACTGTGTGAGTGAAACTGAAAAAGTGCAGCCTTCTCACTTTGTGACTGACCCTGAAACAGTGCAGCCCTCTCACTGTGTGACTGATCCTGAAACAGTGCAGCCCTCTCACTGTGTGACTGTTCCTGAAACAGTGCAGCCTTCTCATTGTGTGACTGATCCTGAAACAGTGCAGCCCTCTCACTGTTTGACTAATCCTGAAACAGTGCAGCACTCTCACTGTCTGACTGATCCTGAAACAGTGCAGCCCTCTCACTGTGTGACTGACACTGAAACAGTGCAGCCCTCTCCCTGTCTGACTGATCCTCAAACAGTGCAGCCCTCTCACTGAGTGACTGAAACTGAAACAGTGCAGCCCTCTCACTGTGTCACTGATCCTGAAACAGTGCAGCCTTCTCCCTGTGTCACGGATCACAACCGTGCAGCCCTATCACTGTGTCACTGATCCTGAAACAGTGCAGCCCTCTCACTGTGCGATTGATCCTGAAACAGTGCAGCCCTCTCACTGTGCGATTGATCCTGAAACATTATAGCCCTCTCACTGTCTGACTGATCCTGAAACAGGGCAGACCTCTCACTGTGTGACTGATCCTGAAACAGTGCAGCCCTCTCACTGCGTGAATGAACCTGAAACAGTGCAGCCCTCTCACGGTTTAACTGATCCTGAAACAGTGCAGCCCTCTCACTGTGTGACTGATCCAAAAACAGTGCAGCCCTCTCACTGTGTGACTGATCCAAAAACAGTGCAGTCATCTCACTGTGTGACTGATCCTGAAACAGTGCAGCCCTCTCACTTTGTCACTGATCCTGAAACAGTGCAGCCCACTCACTGTGTCACTGATCCTGAAACAGAGCAGCCCTCTCACTGCTTGACTGAATCTGAAACAGTGCAGCCCTCTCACTGTGTGACTGATCCTGAAACAGTGCAGCCCTCTCACTGTGTGACTGACACTGAAACAGTGGAGCTCTTTCACTTTGTCACTGATCCTGAAACAGTGCAGCCCACTCACTGTGTGACAAACACTGAAACAGTGCAGCCCTCTCACTGTGTCACTGATCCTGAAACAGTGCAGCCCTCTCACTGCTTGACTGAATCTGAAAAAGTGCTGCCCTCTCACTGTGTCACTGATCCTGAAACAGTGCAGCCCTCTCACTGCTTGACTGAATCTGAAACAGTGCAGCCCTCTCAATGTGTGACTGATCCTGAAACAGTGCAGCCTTCTCCCTGTGTCACGGATCACAACCGTGCAGCCCTATCACTGTGTCACTGATCCTGAAAAAGTGCAGCCCTCTCACTGTGCGATTGATCCTGAAACATTACAGCCCTCTCACTGTGTGACTGATCCTGAAACAGTGCAGCCCTCTCACTGCGTGACTGAACCTGAAACAGTGCAGCCCTCTCACTGTGTGACTGATCCTGAAACAGTGCAGCCCTCTCACTGTGTGACTGATCCTGAAACAGTGTAGCCCTCTCACTGTGTCACTGATCCAAAAACAGTGCAGCCCTCTCACTGTGTGACTGATCCAAAAACAGTGCAGCCCTCTCACTGTGTGACTGATCCAAAAACAGTGCAGTCATCTCACTGTGTGACTGATCCTGAAACAGTGCAGCGCTCTCACTGTGTCACTGATCCTGAAACAGTGCAGCCCTCTCACTGTGTGACTGATCCAAAAACAGTGCAGCCCTCTCACTGTGTGACTGAACCTAAAACATTGCAGCCCTCTAACTGTGTGACTGATCCTGAAACAGTGCAGTTCTCACATTGTGTCACTGATCCTAAAACTGTGCTGACCCATCAGTGTGTCACTGTAACTGAAACAGTGCAGCAATCTCACTATGCGTCTGAGAGTGAAACAGTGCTGCCATCTCACTGTGTCACTGAATCTGAAACAGTGCAAGCCACTCACTGTGTGACTGGGACAGAAACAGTGCAGCCCTGTCACTTTGTCACTGATCCTGAAACAGTGCAGCCCACTCACTGTTTGACTGATCCTGAAAAAGTGCAGCCCTCTCACTGTGTGACTGATCCTGGAACAGTGCAGCCCTCTCATTCTGTGAATGATCCTGAAAGAGTGCAGCACTCTCACTGTGTGACTGACACTGAAACAGTGCAGCCCTCTCTCTGCGTCACTGATCCTGGAACAGTGCAGCCCTCTCACAGTGTGACTGATCCTGAAACAGTGCAGCCCTCTCACTGTGTGATTGATCCTGAAACATTGCACACCTCTCACTGTCTGACTGATCCTGAAACAGTGCTGCACTCTCATTGTGTGACTGATCCTGAAACAGTGCAGACCTCTCACTGTGTGACTGATCCTGAAACAATGCATCCCTCTCACTGTATGACTGATCCTGAAACAGTGCAGCCCTCTCACTGTATGACTGAATCTGAAACAGTCAGCCCTCTCTCTTTGTGACTGAACCTGAAACAATTCAGCCCTTTCACTGTGTGACTGATAATGAAACAGTGCAGCCCTCTCACTGTGTGACTGAACCTGAAACAGTGCAGCCATTTAACTGTGTGACTAGCTGAAACAGTGCAGCCCTCTCACTGTGTGACTGATCCAGAAACATAGCAGGCACTTAACTGTGTGACCGATCCTGAAACAGTTCAGACCTCCCACTGTGTGAGTGAAACTGAAAAAGTGCAGCCTTCTCACTTTGTGACTGACCCTGAAACAGTGTAGCCCTCTCACTGTGTGACTGATCCTGAAACAGTGCAGCCCTCTCACTGTTTGACTAATCCTGAAACAGTGCAGCACTCTCACTGTCTGACTGATCCTGAAACAGTGCAGCCCTCTCACTGTGTGACTGACACTGAAACAGTGCAGCCCTCTCCCTGTCTGACTGATCCTCAAACAGTGCAGCCCTCTCACTGAGTGACTGATACTGAAACAGTGCAGCCCTCTCACTGTGTCACTGATCCTGAAACAGTGCAGCCCTCTCACTGTCTGACTGATCCTGAAACAGGGCAGACCTCTCACTGTGTGACTGATCCTGAAACAGTGCAGCCCTCTCACTGCGTGACTGAACCTGAAACAGTGCAGCCCTCTCACGGTTTAACTGATCCTGAAACAGTGCAGCCCTCTCACTGTGTGACTGATCCAAAAACAGTGCAGTCATCTCACTGTGTTACTGATCCTGAAACAGTGCAGCCCTCTCACTTTGTCACTGATCCTGAAACAGTGCAGCCCACTCACTGTGTCACTGATCCTGAAACAGAGCAGCCCTCTCACTGCTTGACTGAATCTGAAACAGTGCAGCCCTCTCACTGTGTGACTGATCCTGAAACAGTGCAGCCCTCTCACTGTGTGACTGACACTGAAACAGTGGAGCTCTTTCACTTTGTCACTGATCCTGAAACAGTGCAGCCCACTCACTGTGTGACAAACACTGAAACAGTGCAGCCCTGTCACTGTGTCACTGATCCTGAAACAGTGCAGCCCTGTCACTGTGTCACTGATCCTGAAACAGTGCAGCCCTCTCACTGTGTCACTGATCCTGAAACAGTGCAGCCCTCTCACTGTGCGATTGATCCTGAAACAGTGCAGCCCTCTCACTGCGTGACTGAACCTGAAACAGTGCAGCCCTCTCACGGTTTAACTGATCCTGAAACAGTGCAGCCCTCTCACTGTGTGACTGATCCAAAAACAGTGCAGCCCTCTCACTGTGTAACTGATCCAAAAACAGTGCAGTCATCTGACTGTGTGACTGATCCTGAAACAGTGCAGCCCTCTCACTGTGTCACTGATCCTGAAACAGTGCAGCCCTCTCACTGTGTCACTGATCCAAAAACAGTGCAGCCCTCTCACTGTGTGACTGAACCTAAAACAGTGCAGCCCTCTCACTGTGTGACTGAACCTAAAACAGTGCAGCCCTCTAACTGTGTGACTGATGCTGAAACAGTGCAGTTCTCACATTGTGTCACTGATCCTAAAACTGTGCTGACCCATCAGTGTGTCACTGTCACTGAAACAGTGCAGCAATCTCACTATGCGTCTGACAGTGAAACAGTGCTGCCATCTCACTGTGTCACTGAATCTGAAACAGTGCAAGCCACTCACTGTGTGACTGGGACAGAAACAGTGCAGCCCTGTCACTTTGTCACTGATCCTGAAACAGTGCAGCCCACTCACTGTTTGACTGATCCTGAAACAGTGCAGCCCACTCACTGTGTGACTGATCCTGGAACAGTGCAGCCATCTCACTGTTTGACTGATCCTGAAACAGAGCAGCCCTCTCACTGTGTGACTGATCCTGGAACAGTGCAGCCCTCTCACTGTGTGACTGTAGCTGAAACAGTGCCGCCCTCTCACTGTGTGACTGATCCTGGAACAGTGCAGCCCTCTCACTGTGTGACTGTAGCTGAAACAGTGCAGCCCTCTCACTATGTGACTGATCCAGAAACATAGCAGGCACTTAACTGTGTGACCGATCCTGAAACAGTTCAGCCCTTTCACTGAAGTTCTGTCGAAGGGTCATGAGGACTCGAAACGTCAACTCTTTTCTTCTCCGCCGATGCTGCCAGACCTGCTGAGTTTTTCCAGGTAATTCTGTTTTTGTTTCAGCCCTTTCACTGTGTGAGTGAAACTGAAAAAGTGTAGCCTTCTCACTTTGTGACTGACCCTGAAACAGTGTAGCCCTCTCACTGTGTGACTGATCCTGAAACAGTGCAGCCTTCTCATTGTGTGACTGATCCTGAAACAGTGCAGCCCTCTCATTCTGTGAATGATCCTGAAAGAGTGCAGCACTCTCACTGTGTGACTGACACTGAAACAGTGCAGCCCTCTCTCTGTGTCACTGATCCTGGAACAGTGCAGCCCTCTCACTGTTTGACTGATCCTGAAAGAGTGCAGCCCTCTCACAGTGTGACTGATCCTGAAACAGTGCAGCCCTCTCACTGTGTGATTGATCCTGAAACATTGCAGCCCTCTCACTGTCTGACTGATCCTGAAACAGTGCTGCACTCTCATTGTGTCACTGATCCTGAAACAGTGCAGCCCTCTCACTGTGTGACTGATCCTGAAACAGTGCAGCCCTCTCACTGTTTGACTAATCCTGAAACAGTGCAGCACTCTCACTGTCTGACCGATCCTGAAACAGTGCAGCCCTCTCACTGTGTGACTGACACTGAAACACTGCAGCCCTCTCCCTGTCTGACTGATCCTCAAACAGTGCAGCCCTCTCACTGAGTGACTGATACTGAAACAGTGCAGCCCTCTCACTGTGTCACTGATCCTGAAACAGTGCAGCCTTCTCCCTGTGTCACGGATCACAACCGTGCAGCCCTATCACTGTGTCACTGATCCTGAAACAGTGCAGCCCTCTCACTGTGCAATTGATCCTGAAACATTATAGCCCTCTCACTGTCTGACTGATCCTGAAACAGGGCAGACCTCTCACTGTGTGACTGATCCTGAAACAGTGCAGCCCTCTCACTGCATGACTGAACCTGAAACAGTGCAGCCCTCTCACGGTTTAACTGATCCTGAAACAGTGCAGCCCTCTCACTGTGTGACTGATCCAAAAACAGTGCAGCCCTCTCACTGTGTGACTGATCCAAAAACAGTGCAGTCATCTCACTGTGTGACTGATCCTGAAACAGTGCAGCCCTCTCACTTTGTCACTGATCCTGAAACAGTGCAGCCCACTCACTGTGTCACTGATCCTGAAACAGAGCAGCCCTCTCACTGCTTGACTGAATCTGAAACAGTGCAGCCCTCTCACTGTGTGACTGACACTGAAACAGTGGAGCTCTTTCACTTTGTCACTGATCCTGAAACAGTGCAGCCCACTCACTGTGTGACAAACACTGAAACAGTGCAGCCCTGTCACTGTGTCACTGATCCTGAAACAGTGCAGCCCTGTCACTGTGTCACTGATCCTGAAACAGTGCAGCCATCTCACTTTGTGACTGACCCTGAAACAGTGTAGCCTTCTCACTGTCTGACTGATCCTCAAACAGTGCAGCCCTCTCCCTGTCTGACTGATCCTCAAACAGTGCAGCCCTCTCACTGAGTGACTGATACTGAAACAGTGCAGCCCTCTCACTGTGTCACTGATCCTGAAACAGTGCAGCCTTCTCCCTGTGTCACGGATCACAACCGTGCAGCCCTATCACTGTGTCACTGATCCTGAAACAGTGCAGCCCTCTCACTGTGCGATTGATCCTGAAACATTATAGCCCTCTCACTGTCTGACTGATCCTGAAACAGGGCAGACCTCTCACTGTGTGACTGATCCTGAAACAGTGCAGCCCTCTCACTGCGTGACTGAACCTGAAACAGTGCAGCCCTCTCACGGTTTAACTGATCCTGAAACAGTGCAGCCCTCTCACTGTGTGACTGATCCAAAAACAGTGCAGCCCTCTCACTGTTTGACTGATCCAAAAACAGTGCAGTCATCTCACTGTGTGACTGATCCTGAAACAGTGCAGCCCTCTCACTTTGTCACTGATCCTGAAACAGTGCAGCCCACTCACTGTGTCACTGATCCTGAAACAGAGCAGCCCTCTCACTGCTTGACTGAATCTGAAACAGTGCAGCCCTCTCACTGTGTGACTGATCCTGAAACAGTGCAGCCCTCTCACTGTGTGACTGAACCTAAAACATTGCAGCCCTCTAACTGTGTGACTGATCCTGAAACAGTGCAGTTCTCACATTGTGTCACTGATCCTAAAACTGTGCTGACCCATCAGTGTGTCACTGTAACTGAAACAGTGCAGCAATCTCACTATGCGTCTGAGAGTGAAACAGTGCTGCCATCTCACTGTGTCACTGAATCTGAAACAGTGCAAGCCACTCACTGTGTGACTGGGACAGAAACAGTGCAGCCCTGTCACTTTGTCACTGATCCTGAAACAGTGCAGCCCACTCACTGTGTGACTGATCCTGAAACAGTGCAGCCTTCTCATTGTGTGACTGATCCTGAAACAGAGCAGCCCTCTCATTCTGTGAATGATCCTGAAAGAGTGCAGCACTCTCACTGTGTGACTGACACTGAAACAGTGCAGCCCTCTCTCTGCGTCACTGATCCTGGAACAGTGCAGCCCTCTCACAGTGTGACTGATCCTGAAACAGTGCAGCCCTCTCACTGTGTGATTGATCCTGAAACATTGCAGCCCTCTCACTGTCTGACTGATCCTGAAGCAGTGCTGCACTCTCATTGTGTGACTGATCTTGAAACAGTGCAGACCTCTCACTGTGTGTCTGATCCTGAAACAATGCATCCCTCTCACTGTATGACTGATCCTGAAACAGTGCAGCCCTCTCACTGTGTGACTGAACCTGAAACAGTGCAGCCATTTAACTGTGTGACTAGCTGAAACAGTGCAGCCCTCTCACTGTGTGACTGATCCAAAAACAGTGCAGCCCTCTCACTGTGTGACTGATCCAAAAACAGTGCAGTCATCTCACTGTGTGACTGATCCTGAAACAGTGCAGCCCTCTCACTGTGTCACTGATCCTGAAACAGTGCAGCCCACTCACTGTGTCACTGATCCTGAAACAGAGCAGCCCTCTCACTGCCTGACTGAATCTGAAACAGTGCAGCCCTCTCACTGTGTGACTGATCCTGAAACAGTGCAGCCCTCTCACTGTGTGACTGACACTGAAACAGTGGAGCTCTTTCACTTTGTCACTGATCCTGAAACAGTGCAGCCCACTCACTGTGTGACAAACACTGAAACAGTGCAGCCCTGTCACTGTGTCACTGATCCTGAAACAGTGCAGCCCTGTCACTGTGTCACTGATCCTGAAACAGTGCAGCCCTCTCACTGTGTCACTGATCCTGAAACAGAGCAGCCCTCTCACTGCTTGACTGAATCTGAAACAGTGCAGCCCTCTCAATGTGTGACTGATCCTGAAACAGTGCAGCCTTCTCCCTGTGTCACGGATCACAACCGTGCAGCCCTATCACTGTGTCACTGATCCTGAAACAGTGCAGCCCTCTCACTGCGCGATTGATCCTGAAACATTACAGCCCTCTCACTGTGTGACTGATCCTGAAACAGTGCAGCCCTCTCACTGTGTGACTGATCCTGAAACAGTGCAGCCCTCTCACTGTGTTACTGATCCTGAAACAGTGCAGCCCTCTCACTGTGTGACTGATCCAAAAACAGTGCAGTCATCTCACTGTGTGACTGATCCTGAAACAGTGCAGCCCTCTCACTGTGTCACTGATCCTGAAACAGTGCAGCCCTCTCACTGTGTGACTGATCCAAAAACAGTGCAGCCCTCTCACTGTGTGACTGAACCTAAAACATTGCAGCCCTCTAACTGTGTGACTGATCCTGAAACAGTGCAGTTCTCACATTGTGTCACTGATCCTAAAACTGTGCTGACCCATCAGTGTGTCACTGTAACTGAAACAGTGCAGCAATCTCACTATGCGTCTGAGAGTGAAACAGTGCTGCCATCTCACTGTGTCACTGAATCTGAAACAGTGCAAGCCACTCACTGTGTGACTGGGACAGAAACAGTGCAGCCCTGTCACTTTGTCACTGATCCTGAAACAGTGCAGCCCACTCACTGTTTGACTGATCCTGAAACAGTGCAGCCTTCTCATTCTGTGAATGATCCTGAAAGAGTGCAGCACTCTCACTGTGTGACTGACACTGAAACAGTGCAGCCCTCTCTCTGCGTCACTGATCCTGGAACAGTGCAGCCCTCTCACAGTGTGACTGATCCTGAAACAGTGCAGCCCTCTCACTGTGTGATTGATCCTGAAACATTGCACACCTCTCACTGTCTGACTGATCCTGAAACAGTGCTGCACTCTCATTGTGTGACTGATCCTGAAACAGTGCAGACCTCTCACTGTGTGACTGATCCTGAAACAATGCATCCCTCTCACTGTATGACTGATCCTGAAACAGTGCAGCCCTCTCACTGTATGACTGAATCTGAAACAGTCAGCCCTCTCTCTTTGTGACTGAACCTGAAACAGTGCAGCCATTTAACTGTGTGACTAGCTGAAACAGTGCAGCCCTCTCACTGTGTGACTGATCCAGAAACATAGCAGGCACTTAACTGTGTGACCGATCCTGAAACAGTTCAGACCTCCCACTGTGTGAGTGAAACTGAAAAAGTGTAGCCTTCTCACTTTGTGACTGACCCTGAAACAGTGTAGCCCTCTCACTGTGTGACTGATCCTGAAACAGTGCAGTCCTCTCACTGTTTGACTAATCCTGAAACAGTGCAGCACTCTCACTGTCTGACTGATCCTGAAACAGTGCAGCCCTCTCACTGTGTGACTGACACTGAAACAGTGCAGCCCTCTCCCTGTCTGACTGATCCTCAAACAGTGCAGCCCTCTCACTGAGTGACTGATACTGAAACAGTGCAGCCCTCTCACTGTGTCACTGATCCTGAAACAGTGCAGCCTTCTCCCTGTGTCACGGATCACAACCGTGCAGCCCTATCACTGTGTCACTGATCCTGAAACAGTGCAGCCCTCTCACTGTCTGACTGATCCTGAAACAGGGCAGACCTCTCACTGTGTGACTGATCCTGAAACAGTGCAGCCCTCTCACTGCGTGACTGAACCTGAAACAGTGCAGCCCTCTCACGGTTTAACTGATCCTGAAACAGTGCAGCCCTCTCACTGTGTGACTGATCCAAAAACAGTGCAGCCCTCTCACTGTGTGACTGATCCAAAAACAGTGCAGTCATCTCACTGTGTTACTGATCCTGAAACAGTGCAGCCCTCTCACTTTGTCACTGATCCTGAAACAGTGCAGCTCTCTCACTGTGTCACTGATCCTGAAACAGAGCAGCCCTCTCACTGCTTGACTGAATCTGAAACAGTGCAGCCCTCTCACTGTGTGACTGATCCAAAAACAGTGCAGCCCTCTCACTGTGTGACTGATCCAAAAACAGTGCAGTCATCTCACTGTGTTACTGATCCTGAAACAGTGCAGCCCTCTCACTTTGTCACTGATCCTGAAACAGTGCAGCCCACTCACTGTGTCACTGATCCTGAAACAGAGCAGCCCTCTCACTGCTTGACTGAATCTGAAACAGTGCAGCCCTCTCACTGTGTGACTGATCCTGAAACAGTGCAGCCCTCTCACTGTGTGACTGACACTGAAACAGTGGAGCTCTTTCACTTTGTCACTGATCCTGAAACAGTGCAGCCCACTCACTGTGTGACAAACACTGAAACAGTGCAGCCCTGTCACTGTGTCACTGATCCTGAAACAGTGCAGCCCTGTCACTGTGTCACTGATCCTGAAACAGTGCAGCCCTCTCACTGCTTGACTGAATCTGAAAAAGTGCTGCCCTCTCACTGTGTCACTGATCCTGAAACAGGGCAGCCCTCTCACTGCTTGACTGAATCTGAAACAGTGCAGCCCTCTCACTGTGTGACTGATCCTGAAACAGTGCAGCCTTCTCCCTGTGTCACGGATCACAACCGTGCAGCCCTATCACTGTGTCACTGATCCTGAAACAGTGCAGCCCTCTCACTGTGCGATTGATCCTGAAACATTACAGCCCTCTCACTGTGTGACTGATCCTGAAACAGTGCAGCCCTCTCACTGCGTGACTGAACCTGAAACAGTGCAGCCCTCTCACGGTTTAACTGATCCTGAAACAGTGCAGCCCTCTCACTGTGTGACTGATCCAAAAACAGTGCAGCCCTCTCACTGTGTGACTGATCCAAAAACAGTGCAGTCATCTGACTGTGTGACTGATCCTGAAACAGTGCAGCCCTCTCACTGTGTCACTGATCCTGAAACAGTGCAGCCCTCTCACTGTGTCACTGATCCAAAAACAGTGCAGCCCTCTCACTGTGTGACTGAACCTAAAACAGTGCAGCCCTCTCACTGTGTGACTGATCCTGAAACAGTGCAGCCCTCTCACTGTGTGACTGAACCTAAAACAGTGCAGCCCTCTAACTGTGTGACTGATGCTGAAACAGTGCAGTTCTCACATTGTGTCACTGATCCTAAAACTGTGCTGACCCATCAGTGTGTCACTGTCACTGAAACAGTGCAGCAATCTCACTATGCGTCTGACAGTGAAACAGTGCTGCCATCTCACTGTGTCACTGAATCTGAAACAGTGCAAGCCACTCACTGTGTGACTGGGAGAGAAACAGTGCAGCCCTGTCACTTTGTCACTGATCCTGAAACAGTGCAGCCCACTCACTGTTTGACTGATCCTGAAACAGTGCAGCCCACTCACTGTGTGACTGATCCTGGAACAGTGCAGCCATCTCACTGTTTGACTGATCCTGAAACAGAGCAGCCCTCTCACTGTGTGACTGATCCTGGAACAGTGCAGCCCTCTCACTGTGTGACTGTAGCTGAAACAGTGCCGCCCTCTCACTGTGTGACTGATCCTGGAACAGTGCAGCCCTCTCACTGTGTGACTGTAGCTGAAACAGTGCAGCCCTCTCACTATGTGACTGATCCAGAAACATAGCAGGCACTTAACTGTGTGACCGATCCTGAAACAGTTGAGCCCTTTCACTGAAGTTCTGTCGAAGGGTCATGAGGACTCGAAACGTCAACTCTTTTCTTCTCCGCCGATGCTGCCAGACCTGCTGAGTTTTTCCAGGTAATTCTGTTTTTGTTTCAGCCCTTTCACTGTGTGAGTGAAACTGAAAAAGTGTAGCCTTCTCACTTTGTGACTGACCCTGAAACAGTGTAGCCCTCTCATTGTGTGACTGATCCTGAAACAGTGCAGCCCTCTCATTCTGTGAATGATCCTGAAAGAGTGCAGCACTCTCACTGTGTGACTGACACTGAAACAGTGCAGCCCTCTCTCTGTGTCACTGATCCTGGAACAGTGCAGCCCTCTCACTGTTTGACTGATCCTGAAAGAGTGCAGCCCTCTCACTGTGTGACTGATCCTGAAACAGTGCTGCATTCTCATTGTGTGACTGATCCTGAAACAGTGCAGCCCTCTCACTGTGTGACTGATCCTGAAACAGTGCAGCCCTCTCACTGTTTGACTAATCCTGAAACAGTGCAGCACTCTCACTGTCTGACCGATCCTGAAACAGTGCAGCCCTCTCACTGTGTGACTGACACTGAAACACTGCAGCCCTCTCCCTGTCTGACTGATCCTCAAACAGTGCAGCCCTCTCACTGAGTGACTGATACTGAAACAGTGCAGCCCTCTCACTGTGTCACTGATCCTGAAACAGTGCAGCCTTCTCCCTGTGTCACGGATCACAACCGTGCAGCCCTATCACTGTGTCACTGATCCTGAAACAGTGCAGCCCTCTCACTGTGCAATTGATCCTGAAACATTATAGCCCTCTCACTGTCTGACTGATCCTGAAACAGGGCAGACCTCTCACTGTGTGACTGATCCTGAAACAGTGCAGCCCTCTCACTGCATGACTGAACCTGAAACAGTGCAGCCCTCTCACGGTTTAACTGATCCTGAAACAGTGCAGCCCTCTCACTGTGTGACTGATCCAAAAACAGTGCAGCCCTCTCACTGTGTGACTGATCCAAAAACAGTGCAGTCATCTCACTGTGTGACTGATCCTGAAACAGTGCAGCCCTCTCACTTTGTCACTGATCCTGAAACAGTGCAGCCCACTCACTGTGTCACTGATCCTGAAACAGAGCAGCCCTCTCACTGCTTGACTGAATCTGAAACAGTGCAGCCCTCTCACTGTGTGACTGACACTGAAACAGTGGAGCTCTTTCACTTTGTCACTGATCCTGAAACAGTGCAGCCCACTCACTGTGTGACAAACACTGAAACAGTGCAGCCCTGTCACTGTGTCACTGATCCTGAAACAGTGCAGCCCTGTCACTGTGTCACTGATCCTGAAACAGTGCAGCCCTCTCACTGTGTCACTGATCCTGAAACAGTGCAGCCCTCTCACTGCTTGACTGAATCTGAAACAGTGCATCCTTCTCCCTGTGTCACGGATCACAACCGTGCAGCCCTATCACTGTGTCACTGATCCTGAAACAATGCAGCCCTCTCACTGTATGACTGAATCTGAAACAGTCAGCCCTCTCTCTTTGTGACTGAACCTGAAACAGTGCAGCCCTCTCACTGTGTGACTGTAGCTGAAACAGTGCAGCCCTCTCACTGTGTGACTGATCCAGAAACAAAGCAGGCATTTAACTGTGTGACTGTACCTGAAACAGTTCAGCCCTCTCACTGTGTGACTGAAACTGAAACAGTGCAGCCTTCTCACTGTGTGACTGATCCTGAAACAGTGCAGCCCTCTCACTGTGTGACTGATCCTGAAACAGTGCAGCCCTCTCACTGTGTCACTGATCCTGAAACAGTGCAGCTGTCTCACTGTTTGACTGATCCTGAAACAGTGCAGCCCTCTCACTGTGTGACTGATCCAGAAACATAGCAGGCACTTAACTGTGTGACCGATCCTGAAACAGTTCAGACCTCTCACTGTGTGAGTGAAACTGAAAAAGTGCAGCCCTCTCTCTGTGTCACTGATCCTGGAACAGTGCAGCCCTCTCACTGTTTGACTGATCCTGAAAGAGTGCAGCCCTCTCACAGTGTGACTGATCCTGAAACAGTGCAGCCCTCTCACTGTGTGATTGATCCTGAAACATTGCAGTCCTCTCACTGTCTGACTGATCCTGAAACAGTGCTGCACTCTCATTGTGTGACTGATCCTGAAACAGGGCAGACCTCTCACTGTGTGACTGATCCTGAAACAATGCATCCCTCTCACTGTATGACAGATCCTGAAACAGTGCAGCCCTCTCACTGTATGACTGAATCTGAAAGAGTCAGCCCTCTCTCTTTGTGACTGAACCTGAAACAGTGCAGCCCTCTCACTGTGTGACTGATAATGAAACAGTGCAGCCCTCTCACGGTTTAAATGATCCTGAAAAAGTGCAGCCCTCTCACTGTGTGACTGAACCTGAAACAGTGCAGCCCTCTCACGGTTTAAATGATCCTGGAAAAGTGCAGCCCTCTCACTGTGTGACTGAACCTGAAACAGTGCAGCCATTTAACTGTGTGACTGTAGCTGAAACAGTGCAGCCCTCTCACTGTGTGACTGATCCAGAAACAGTGCAGCCCTCTCACTGTGTGACTGATCCTGAAACATTGCAGCACTCTCACTGTCTGACTGATCCTGAAACAGTGCAGACCTCTCACTGAGTGACTGATACTGAAACAGTGCAGCCCTCTCACTGTGCCACTTAGCCTGAAACAGTGCAACCATCTCACTGTTTGACTGATCCTGAAACAGTGCGGCCCTTTCACTGTGTGACTGATACTGAAACAGTGCAGCCCTTTCACTGTGTGACTGAACCTGAAACAGTGCAGCCCTCTCACTGTGTGACTGATCCAGAAACATAGCAGGCATTTAACTGTGTGACTGTGCCTGAAACAGTTCAGCCCTCTCACTGTGTGACTGAAACTGAAACAGTGCAGCCCACTCACTGTGTCACTGATCCAGAAACAGAGCAGCCCGCTCACCATGTGACTGATCCTGAAACAGTGCAGCCCTCTCATTGTGTGACTGACCCTGAAACATTGCAGCCTTCTCACTTTGAGACTGACCCTGAAACAGTGCAGCACTCTGACTGTGCGACTGAACCTGAAACAGGGCAGCCCTCTCACTGTGTCACTTAGCCTGAAACAGTGAATCCATCTCACTGTTTGACAGATCCTGAAACAGAGCAGCCCTCTCACTGTGTCACTGATCCTGAAACAGTGCAGCCATCTCACTGTGTGACTGATCCTGAAACAGTGCAGCCCTCTCACTGTGTCACTGATCCTGAAACAGTGCAGCCCTCTCACTGTGTGACTGATCCAAAAACAGTGCAGTCATCTCACTGTGCGGCTGATCCTGAAACAGTGCATCTCTCTCACTGTATGACTGATCCTGAAACAGTGCAGCCTTCTCACTGTGTCACAAATCCTGAAACAGTGCAGCCCTCTCACTGTGTCACTGATCCTGAAACAGGGCAGCCGTCTCACTGTATGACTGAATCTGAAACAGTGCAGCCCTCTCACGGTTTAAATGATCCTGAAAAAGTGCAGCCCTCTCACTGTGTGACTGATCCAGAAACACAGCAGTCATCTCACTGTGCGGCTGATCCTGAAACAGTGCATCTCTCTCACTGTATGACTGATCCTGAATCAGTGCAGCCCTCTCACTGTGTCACTGATCCTGAAACAGTGCAGCCCACTCACGATGTCACTGATCCTGAAACAGTGCAGCCCTCTCACTGTTTGACTGATCCTGAAACAGTGCAGCCCTCTCACTGTGTGACTGAACCTGAAACAGTGCAGCCCTCTCACGGTTTAACAGATCCTGAAACAGTGCAGCCCTCTCACTGTGACACTGATCCTGAAACAGTGCAGCCCTCTCACTGTGTGACTCATCCTGAAACTGTGCAGCACTCTCCCTGTGTCACTGATCCTGAAGCAGTGCAGACCTCTCAAAGTGTGACTGGTCCAGAAACATAGCAGCCATTTAACTGTGTGACTGTACCTGAAACAGTGCAGCCCTCTCACTGTATGACTGAAACTGAAACATTGCAGCCGTCTCACTTTGAGACTGACCCTGAAACAGTGCAGCACTCTGACTGTGCGACTGAACCTGAAACAGTGCAGCCCTCTCACTGTGTCACTTAGCCTGAAACAGTGCAGCCATCTCACTGTTTGACTTATCCTGAAACAGTGCACCCCTCTCACTGTGTCACTGATCCTGAAACAGTGCAGCCCTCTCACTGTGTGACTGATCCTGAAACAGTGCAGCCCTCTCACTTTGTCACTGATCCTGAAACAGTGCAGCCCTCTCACTTTGTGACTGATCCTGAAACAGTGCAGCCCTCTCACTGTGTGACTGATCCAAAAACAGTGCAGTCATCTCACTGTGCGGCTGATCCTGAAACAGTGCAGCGCTCTCACTGTTTGACTGATCCTGAAACAGTGCAGCGCTCTCACTGTGTGACTGATCCAAAAACACTGCAGTCATCTCACTGTGTGACTGATCCAAAAACAGTGCAGTCATCTCACTGTGTGACTGATCCTGAAACAGTGCAGCCCTCTCACTGTGTCACTAATCCTGAAACAGTGCAGCCCTCTCACTGTGTCACTGATCCTGAAACAGTGCAGCCCTCTCACTGTGTGACTGATCCTGAAACAGTGCAGCCATCTCACTGTATGACTGAACCTGAAACAGTGCAGCCCTCTCACTGTATGACTGAATCTGAAACAGTCAGCCCTCTCACTTTGTGACTGAACCTGAAACAGTGCAGCCATTTAACTGTGTGACTAGCTGAAACAGTGCAGCCCTCTCACTGTGTGACTGATCCAGAAACATAGCAGGCACTTAACTGTGTGACCGATCCTGAAACAGTTCAGACCTCCCACTGTGTGAGTGAAACTGAAAAAGTGTAGCCTTCTCACTTTGTGACTGACCCTGAAACAGTGTAGCCCTCTCACTGTGTGACTGATCCTGAAACAGTGCAGTCCTCTCACTGTTTGACTAATCCTGAAACAGTGCAGCACTCTCACTGTCTGACTGATCCTGAAACAGTGCAGCCCTCTCACTGTGTGACTGACACTGAAACAGTGCAGCCCTCTCCCTGTCTGACTGATCCTCAAACAGTGCAGCCCTCTCACTGAGTGACTGATACTGAAACAGTGCAGCCCTCTCACTGTGTCACTGATCCTGAAACAGTGCAGCCTTCTCCCTGTGTCACGGATCACAACCGTGCAGCCCTATCACTGTGTCACTGATCCTGAAACAGTGCAGCCCTCTCACTGTCTGACTGATCCTGAAACAGGGCAGACCTCTCACTGTGTGACTGATCCTGAAACAGTGCAGCCCTCTCACTGCGTGACTGAACCTGAAACAGTGCAGCCCTCTCACGGTTTAACTGATCCTGAAACAGTGCAGCCCTCTCACTGTGTGACTGATCCAAAAACAGTGCAGCCCTCTCACTGTGTGACTGATCCAAAAACAGTGCAGTCATCTCACTGTGTTACTGATCCTGAAACAGTGCAGCCCTCTCACTTTGTCACTGATCCTGAAACAGTGCAGCTCTCTCACTGTGTCACTGATCCTGAAACAGAGCAGCCCTCTCACTGCTTGACTGAATCTGAAACAGTGCAGCCCTCTCACTGTGTGACTGATCCAAAAACAGTGCAGCCCTCTCACTGTGTGACTGATCCAAAAACAGTGCAGTCATCTCACTGTGTTACTGATCCTGAAACAGTGCAGCCCTCTCACTTTGTCACTGATCCTGAAACAGTGCAGCCCACTCACTGTGTCACTGATCCTGAAACAGAGCAGCCCTCTCACTGCTTGACTGAATCTGAAACAGTGCAGCCCTCTCACTGTGTGACTGATCCTGAAACAGTGCAGCCCTCTCACTGTGTGACTGACACTGAAACAGTGGAGCTCTTTCACTTTGTCACTGATCCTGAAACAGTGCAGCCCACTCACTGTGTGACAAACACTGAAACAGTGCAGCCCTGTCACTGTGTCACTGATCCTGAAACAGTGCAGCCCTGTCACTGTGTCACTGATCCTGAAACAGTGCAGCCCTCTCACTGCTTGACTGAATCTGAAAAAGTGCTGCCCTCTCACTGTGTCACTGATCCTGAAACAGGGCAGCCCTCTCACTGCTTGACTGAATCTGAAACAGTGCAGCCCTCTCACTGTGTGACTGATCCTGAAACAGTGCAGCCTTCTCCCTGTGTCACGGATCACAACCGTGCAGCCCTATCACTGTGTCACTGATCCTGAAACAGTGCAGCCCTCTCACTGTGCGATTGATCCTGAAACATTACAGCCCTCTCACTGTGTGACTGATCCTGAAACAGTGCAGCCCTCTCACTGCGTGACTGAACCTGAAACAGTGCAGCCCTCTCACGGTTTAACTGATCCTGAAACAGTGCAGCCCTCTCACTGTGTGACTGATCCAAAAACAGTGCAGCCCTCTCACTGTGTGACTGATCCAAAAACAGTGCAGTCATCTGACTGTGTGACTGATCCTGAAACAGTGCAGCCCTCTCACTGTGTCACTGATCCTGAAACAGTGCAGCCCTCTCACTGTGTCACTGATCCAAAAACAGTGCAGCCCTCTCACTGTGTGACTGAACCTAAAACAGTGCAGCCCTCTCACTGTGTGACTGATCCTGAAACAGTGCAGCCCTCTCACTGTGTGACTGAACCTAAAACAGTGCAGCCCTCTAACTGTGTGACTGATGCTGAAACAGTGCAGTTCTCACATTGTGTCACTGATCCTAAAACTGTGCTGACCCATCAGTGTGTCACTGTCACTGAAACAGTGCAGCAATCTCACTATGCGTCTGACAGTGAAACAGTGCTGCCATCTCACTGTGTCACTGAATCTGAAACAGTGCAAGCCACTCACTGTGTGACTGGGAGAGAAACAGTGCAGCCCTGTCACTTTGTCACTGATCCTGAAACAGTGCAGCCCACTCACTGTTTGACTGATCCTGAAACAGTGCAGCCCACTCACTGTGTGACTGATCCTGGAACAGTGCAGCCATCTCACTGTTTGACTGATCCTGAAACAGAGCAGCCCTCTCACTGTGTGACTGATCCTGGAACAGTGCAGCCCTCTCACTGTGTGACTGTAGCTGAAACAGTGCCGCCCTCTCACTGTGTGACTGATCCTGGAACAGTGCAGCCCTCTCACTGTGTGACTGTAGCTGAAACAGTGCAGCCCTCTCACTATGTGACTGATCCAGAAACATAGCAGGCACTTAACTGTGTGACCGATCCTGAAACAGTTGAGCCCTTTCACTGAAGTTCTGTCGAAGGGTCATGAGGACTCGAAACGTCAACTCTTTTCTTCTCCGCCGATGCTGCCAGACCTGCTGAGTTTTTCCAGGTAATTCTGTTTTTGTTTCAGCCCTTTCACTGTGTGAGTGAAACTGAAAAAGTGTAGCCTTCTCACTTTGTGACTGACCCTGAAACAGTGTAGCCCTCTCATTGTGTGACTGATCCTGAAACAGTGCAGCCCTCTCATTCTGTGAATGATCCTGAAAGAGTGCAGCACTCTCACTGTGTGACTGACACTGAAACAGTGCAGCCCTCTCTCTGTGTCACTGATCCTGGAACAGTGCAGCCCTCTCACTGTTTGACTGATCCTGAAAGAGTGCAGCCCTCTCACTGTGTGACTGATCCTGAAACAGTGCTGCATTCTCATTGTGTGACTGATCCTGAAACAGTGCAGCCCTCTCACTGTGTGACTGATCCTGAAACAGTGCAGCCCTCTCACTGTTTGACTAATCCTGAAACAGTGCAGCACTCTCACTGTCTGACCGATCCTGAAACAGTGCAGCCCTCTCACTGTGTGACTGACACTGAAACACTGCAGCCCTCTCCCTGTCTGACTGATCCTCAAACAGTGCAGCCCTCTCACTGAGTGACTGATACTGAAACAGTGCAGCCCTCTCACTGTGTCACTGATCCTGAAACAGTGCAGCCTTCTCCCTGTGTCACGGATCACAACCGTGCAGCCCTATCACTGTGTCACTGATCCTGAAACAGTGCAGCCCTCTCACTGTGCAATTGATCCTGAAACATTATAGCCCTCTCACTGTCTGACTGATCCTGAAACAGGGCAGACCTCTCACTGTGTGACTGATCCTGAAACAGTGCAGCCCTCTCACTGCATGACTGAACCTGAAACAGTGCAGCCCTCTCACGGTTTAACTGATCCTGAAACAGTGCAGCCCTCTCACTGTGTGACTGATCCAAAAACAGTGCAGCCCTCTCACTGTGTGACTGATCCAAAAACAGTGCAGTCATCTCACTGTGTGACTGATCCTGAAACAGTGCAGCCCTCTCACTTTGTCACTGATCCTGAAACAGTGCAGCCCACTCACTGTGTCACTGATCCTGAAACAGAGCAGCCCTCTCACTGCTTGACTGAATCTGAAACAGTGCAGCCCTCTCACTGTGTGACTGACACTGAAACAGTGGAGCTCTTTCACTTTGTCACTGATCCTGAAACAGTGCAGCCCACTCACTGTGTGACAAACACTGAAACAGTGCAGCCCTGTCACTGTGTCACTGATCCTGAAACAGTGCAGCCCTGTCACTGTGTCACTGATCCTGAAACAGTGCAGCCCTCTCACTGTGTCACTGATCCTGAAACAGTGCAGCCCTCTCACTGCTTGACTGAATCTGAAACAGTGCATCCTTCTCCCTGTGTCACGGATCACAACCGTGCAGCCCTATCACTGTGTCACTGATCCTGAAACAATGCAGCCCTCTCACTGTATGACTGAATCTGAAACAGTCAGCCCTCTCTCTTTGTGACTGAACCTGAAACAGTGCAGCCCTCTCACTGTGTGACTGTAGCTGAAACAGTGCAGCCCTCTCACTGTGTGACTGATCCAGAAACAAAGCAGGCATTTAACTGTGTGACTGTACCTGAAACAGTTCAGCCCTCTCACTGTGTGACTGAAACTGAAACAGTGCAGCCTTCTCACTGTGTGACTGATCCTGAAACAGTGCAGCCCTCTCACTGTGTGACTGATCCTGAAACAGTGCAGCCCTCTCACTGTGTCACTGATCCTGAAACAGTGCAGCTGTCTCACTGTTTGACTGATCCTGAAACAGTGCAGCCCTCTCACTGTGTGACTGATCCAGAAACATAGCAGGCACTTAACTGTGTGACCGATCCTGAAACAGTTCAGACCTCTCACTGTGTGAGTGAAACTGAAAAAGTGCAGCCCTCTCTCTGTGTCACTGATCCTGGAACAGTGCAGCCCTCTCACTGTTTGACTGATCCTGAAAGAGTGCAGCCCTCTCACAGTGTGACTGATCCTGAAACAGTGCAGCCCTCTCACTGTGTGATTGATCCTGAAACATTGCAGTCCTCTCACTGTCTGACTGATCCTGAAACAGTGCTGCACTCTCATTGTGTGACTGATCCTGAAACAGGGCAGACCTCTCACTGTGTGACTGATCCTGAAACAATGCATCCCTCTCACTGTATGACAGATCCTGAAACAGTGCAGCCCTCTCACTGTATGACTGAATCTGAAAGAGTCAGCCCTCTCTCTTTGTGACTGAACCTGAAACAGTGCAGCCCTCTCACTGTGTGACTGATAATGAAACAGTGCAGCCCTCTCACGGTTTAAATGATCCTGAAAAAGTGCAGCCCTCTCACTGTGTGACTGAACCTGAAACAGTGCAGCCCTCTCACGGTTTAAATGATCCTGGAAAAGTGCAGCCCTCTCACTGTGTGACTGAACCTGAAACAGTGCAGCCATTTAACTGTGTGACTGTAGCTGAAACAGTGCAGCCCTCTCACTGTGTGACTGATCCAGAAACAGTGCAGCCCTCTCACTGTGTGACTGATCCTGAAACATTGCAGCACTCTCACTGTCTGACTGATCCTGAAACAGTGCAGACCTCTCACTGAGTGACTGATACTGAAACAGTGCAGCCCTCTCACTGTGCCACTTAGCCTGAAACAGTGCAACCATCTCACTGTTTGACTGATCCTGAAACAGTGCGGCCCTTTCACTGTGTGACTGATACTGAAACAGTGCAGCCCTTTCACTGTGTGACTGAACCTGAAACAGTGCAGCCCTCTCACTGTGTGACTGATCCAGAAACATAGCAGGCATTTAACTGTGTGACTGTGCCTGAAACAGTTCAGCCCTCTCACTGTGTGACTGAAACTGAAACAGTGCAGCCCACTCACTGTGTCACTGATCCAGAAACAGAGCAGCCCGCTCACCATGTGACTGATCCTGAAACAGTGCAGCCCTCTCATTGTGTGACTGACCCTGAAACATTGCAGCCTTCTCACTTTGAGACTGACCCTGAAACAGTGCAGCACTCTGACTGTGCGACTGAACCTGAAACAGGGCAGCCCTCTCACTGTGTCACTTAGCCTGAAACAGTGAATCCATCTCACTGTTTGACAGATCCTGAAACAGAGCAGCCCTCTCACTGTGTCACTGATCCTGAAACAGTGCAGCCATCTCACTGTGTGACTGATCCTGAAACAGTGCAGCCCTCTCACTGTGTCACTGATCCTGAAACAGTGCAGCCCTCTCACTGTGTGACTGATCCAAAAACAGTGCAGTCATCTCACTGTGCGGCTGATCCTGAAACAGTGCATCTCTCTCACTGTATGACTGATCCTGAAACAGTGCAGCCTTCTCACTGTGTCACAAATCCTGAAACAGTGCAGCCCTCTCACTGTGTCACTGATCCTGAAACAGGGCAGCCGTCTCACTGTATGACTGAATCTGAAACAGTGCAGCCCTCTCACGGTTTAAATGATCCTGAAAAAGTGCAGCCCTCTCACTGTGTGACTGATCCAGAAACACAGCAGTCATCTCACTGTGCGGCTGATCCTGAAACAGTGCATCTCTCTCACTGTATGACTGATCCTGAATCAGTGCAGCCCTCTCACTGTGTCACTGATCCTGAAACAGTGCAGCCCACTCACGATGTCACTGATCCTGAAACAGTGCAGCCCTCTCACTGTTTGACTGATCCTGAAACAGTGCAGCCCTCTCACTGTGTGACTGAACCTGAAACAGTGCAGCCCTCTCACGGTTTAACAGATCCTGAAACAGTGCAGCCCTCTCACTGTGACACTGATCCTGAAACAGTGCAGCCCTCTCACTGTGTGACTCATCCTGAAACTGTGCAGCACTCTCCCTGTGTCACTGATCCTGAAGCAGTGCAGACCTCTCAAAGTGTGACTGGTCCAGAAACATAGCAGCCATTTAACTGTGTGACTGTACCTGAAACAGTGCAGCCCTCTCACTGTATGACTGAAACTGAAACATTGCAGCCGTCTCACTTTGAGACTGACCCTGAAACAGTGCAGCACTCTGACTGTGCGACTGAACCTGAAACAGTGCAGCCCTCTCACTGTGTCACTGATCCTGAAACAGTGCAGCCCTCTCACTGTGTCACTGATCCTGAAACAGTGCAGCCCTCTCACTGTGTGACTGATCCTGAAACAGTGCAGCCCTCTCACTTTGTCACTGATCCTGAAACAGTGCAGCCCTCTCACTTTGTGACTGATCCTGAAACAGTGCAGCCCTCTCACTGTGTGACTGATCCAAAAACAGTGCAGTCATCTCACTGTGCGGCTGATCCTGAAACAGTGCAGCGCTCTCACTGTTTGACTGATCCTGAAACAGTGCAGCGCTCTCACTGTGTGACTGATCCAAAAACACTGCAGTCATCTCACTGTGTGACTGATCCAAAAACAGTGCAGTCATCTCACTGTGTGACTGATCCTGAAACAGTGCAGCCCTCTCACTGTGTCACTAATCCTGAAACAGTGCAGCCCTCTCACTGTGTCACTGATCCTGAAACAGTGCAGCCCTCTCACTGTGTGACTGATCCTGAAACAGTGCAGCCATCTCACTGTATGACTGAACCTGAAACAGTGCAGCCCTCTCATTGTGTAACTGACACTGAAACAGTGCAGCCCTTTCCCAGTCTGACTGATCCTGAAACAGTGCAGCACACTCACTGTGTGACTGATACTGAAAAATTGCAGCCCTCTCACTGTGTGATTGATTCTGAAACAGTGCAGCCCTCTCACTGTGTGACTGATCCAGAAACATAGCAGGCATTTAACTGTGTGACTGTACCTGAAACAGTTCAGCCCTCTCACTGTGTGACTGATCCTGAAACAGTGCAGCCCTCTCACTGTGTCACTAATCCTGAAACAGTGCAGCTCTCTCACTGTGTGACTGATCCTGAAACAGTGCAGCCCTCTCACGATGTCACTGATCCTGAAACAGTGCCGCCCTCTCACTGTGTGACTGATCCTGAAACAGTGCAGCCCTCTCACGATGTCACTGATCCTGAAAGAGTGCAGCTTTCTCACTGTTTGACTGATCCTGAAACAGTGCAGCCCTCTCATGGTTTCACTGATCCTCAAACAGTGCATCCCTCCCACTGTGTGGATGATCCTGAAACAGTGCAGCGCTCTCACTCTGTGACTGATCCTGAAACAGTGCAGCCCTCTCACTGTGTGCATGATCCTGAAACAGTGCAGCCCTCTCACTGTGTCACTGATCCTGAAACAGTGCAGCCATCTCACTGTGTGACTGAACCTGAAACAGTGCAGCCCTCTCACTGTGTCACTGATCCAGAAACAGTGCAGGCCTCTCAATATGACACTGATCCTGTAACAGTGCAGTCGTCTCACGGTTTAACTGATCCTGAAACAGTGCAGCCCTCTCATTGTGTAACTGACACTGAAACAGTGCAGCCCTCTCACTGTGTCACTAATCCTGAAACAGTGCAGCCCTCTCACTGTGTCACTGATCCTGAAACAGTGCAGCCCTCTCACTGGGTGACTGATCCTGAAACAGTGCAGCCCTCTCACGATGTCACTGATCCTGAAACAGTGCAGCCCTCTCACTGTTTGACTGATCCTGAAACAGTGCAGCCCTCTCATGGTTTCGCTGATCCTCAAACAGTGCAGCCCTCCCACTGTGTGGATGATCCTGAAACAGTGCAGCCCTCTCACTCTGTGACTGATCCTGAAACAGTGCAGCCCTCTCACAGTGTGACTGATCCTGAAACAGTGCAGCCCTCGTATTGTGAGACTGATACTGAAACAGTGCAGCCCTATCACTGTGTGACTGAAACTGAAAGAGTGCAACGCTCTCACTCTGTGACTGACCCTGAAACAATGCAGCCCTCTCAATGTGTGCATGATCCTGAAACAGTGCAGCCAACTCATGGTTTAACTGATCCTGAAACAGTGCATCCCTCTCACTGTGTGACCGATCCTGAAACAGTGCAGCACTCTCACTGTGTGACTGACCCTGAAACAGTGCAGCCCTCTCACTGTGTGACTGACCCTGAAACAGTGCAGCCCTCACACTGTGTGTATGATCCTGAAACAGTGCAGACCACTCACTGTGTCACTGTTCCTGAAACAGTGCAGCCCTCTCTCCGTGCGACAGACCCTGAAACAGAGCTGCCCACTCACTTTGTGACTGATCCTGAAAAATGCAGCCCACTCACTGGGTCACTGATCCTCAAAAAGTGCAGCCCTCTCACTGCGTGACTGATCCAGAAACAGTGCAGCCCTCTCATTGTGTGACTGATCATGAAACAGTGCAGCCCTCTCACTGTGTCACTGATCCAGAAACAGTGCAGCCCTCTCATTGTGTGACTGATCATGAAACAGTGCAGCCCGCTAACCATGTGACTGATCCTGAAACAGTGCAGCCCTCTCACTGTGTGACTGATTCTGAAGCAGTGCAGACCTCTCAAAGTGTGACTGGTCCAGAAACAAAGCAGCCATTTAACTGTGTGACTGTGCCTGAAACATTGGAGCCCTCTCACTGCATGACTGAAACTGAAACATTGCAGCCTTCTCACTTTGAGACTGACCCTGAAACAGTGCAGCACTCTGACTGTGCGACTGAACCTGAAACAGTGCAGCCCTCTCACTGTGTGACTGATCCTGAAACAGTGCAGCACTCTCACTGTTTGACTGAAACTGAAACAGTGCAGCCCTCTCACTTTGAGACTGACCCTGAAACAGTGCAGCCCTCTCACTGTGTCACTGATCCTGAAACAGTGCAGCCCTCTCACTGTGTCACTTAGCGTGAAACAGTGCAGCCATCTCTCTGTTTGACTGATCCTGAAACAGTGCAGCCCTCTCACTGTTTGACTGATCCTGAAACAGTGCAGCACTCCCACTGTGTGACAGACACTGAAACAGTGCATCCCTCTCACTGTGTGACTGATCCTGAAACAGTGCAGCCATCTCACTGTATGACTGAACCTGAAACAGTGCAGCCCTCTCACTGTGTGACTGATCCTGAAACAGTGCAGCCCTCTCATTGTGTAACTGACACTGAAACAGTGCAGCCCTTTCCCAGTCTGACTGATCCTGAAACAGTGCAGCACACTCACTGTGTGACTGATACTGAAAAATTGCAGCCCTCTCACTGTGTGACTGATTCTGAAACAGTGCAGCCCTCTCACTGTGTGACTGATCCAGAAACATAGCAGGCATTTAACTGTGTGACTGTACCTGAAACAGTTCAGCCCTCTCACTGTGTGACTGATCCTGAAACAGTGCAGCCCTCTCACTGTGTCACTAATCCTGAAACAGTGCAGCTCGCTCACTGTGTGACTGATCCTGAAACAGTGCAGCCCTCTCACGATGTCACTGATCCTGAAACAGTGCCGCCCTCTCACTGGGTGACTGATCCTGAAACAGTGCAGCCCTCTCACGATGTCACTGATCCTGAAAGAGTGCAGCCCTCTCACTGTTTGACTGATCCTGAAACAGTGCAGCCCTCTCATGGTTTCACTGATCCTCAAACAGTGCATCCCTCCCACTGTGTGGATGATCCTGAAACAGTGCAGCGCTCTCACTCTGTGACTGATCCTGAAACAGTGCAGCCCTCTCACTGTGTGCATGATCCTGAAACAGTGCAGCCATCTCACTGTATGACTGAACCTGAAACAGTGCAGCCCTCTCATTGTGTAACTGACACTGAAACAGTGCAGCCCTTTCCCAGTCTGACTGATCCTGAAACAGTGCAGCACACTCACTGTGTGACTGATACTGAAAAATTGCAGCCCTCTCACTGTGTGATTGATTCTGAAACAGTGCAGCCCTCTCACTGTGTGACTGATCCAGAAACATAGCAGGCATTTAACTGTGTGACTGTACCTGAAACAGTTCAGCCCTCTCACTGTGTGACTGATCCTGAAACAGTGCAGCCCTCTCACTGTGTCACTAATCCTGAAACAGTGCAGCTCTCTCACTGTGTGACTGATCCTGAAACAGTGCAGCCCTCTCACGATGTCACTGATCCTGAAACAGTGCCGCCCTCTCACTGTGTGACTGATCCTGAAACAGTGCAGCCCTCTCACGATGTCACTGATCCTGAAAGAGTGCAGCTTTCTCACTGTTTGACTGATCCTGAAACAGTGCAGCCCTCTCATGGTTTCACTGATCCTCAAACAGTGCATCCCTCCCACTGTGTGGATGATCCTGAAACAGTGCAGCGCTCTCACTCTGTGACTGATCCTGAAACAGTGCAGCCCTCTCACTGTGTGCATGATCCTGAAACAGTGCAGCCCTCGTACTGTGAGACTGATACTGAAACAGTGCAGCCCTCTCACTGTGTCACTGATCCTGAAACAGTGCAGCCATCTCACTGTGTGACTGAACCTGAAACAGTGCAGCCCTCTCACTGTGTCACTGATCCAGAAACAGTGCAGGCCTCTCAATATGACACTGATCCTGTAACAGTGCAGTCGTCTCACGGTTTAACTGATCCTGAAACAGTGCAGCCCTCTCATTGTGTAACTGACACTGAAACAGTGCAGCCCTCTCACTGTGTCACTAATCCTGAAACAGTGCAGCCCTCTCACTGTGTCACTGATCCTGAAACAGTGCAGCCCTCTCACTGGGTGACTGATCCTGAAACAGTGCAGCCCTCTCACGATGTCACTGATCCTGAAACAGTGCAGCCCTCTCACTGTTTGACTGATCCTGAAACAGTGCAGCCCTCCCACTGTGTGGATGATCCTGAAACAGTGCAGCCCTCTCACTCTGTGACTGATCCTGAAACAGTGCAGCCCTCTCACAGTGTGACTGATCCTGAAACAGTGCAGCCCTCGTATTGTGAGACTGATACTGAAACAGTGCAGCCCTATCACTGTGTGACTGAAACTGAAAGAGTGCAACGCTCTCACTCTGTGACTGACCCTGAAACAATGCAGCCCTCTCAATGTGTGCATGATCCTGAAACAGTGCAGCCAACTCATGGTTTAACTGATCCTGAAACAGTGCATCCCTCTCACTGTGTGACCGATCCTGAAACAGTGCAGCACTCTCACTGTGTGACTGACCCTGAAACAGTGCAGCCCTCTCACTGTGTGACTGACCCTGAAACAGTGCAGCCCTCACACTGTGTGTATGATCCTGAAACAGTGCAGACCACTCACTGTGTCACTGTTCCTGAAACAGTGCAGCCCTCTCTCCGTGCGACAGACCCTGAAACAGAGCTGCCCACTCACTTTGTGACTGATCCTGAAAAATGCAGCCCACTCACTGGGTCACTGATCCTCAAAAAGTGCAGCCCTCTCACTGCGTGACTGATCCAGAAACAGTGCAGCCCTCTCATTGTGTGACTGATCATGAAACAGTGCAGCCCTCTCACTGTGTCACTGATCCAGAAACAGTGCAGCCCTCTCATTGTGTGACTGATCATGAAACAGTGCAGCCCGCTAACCATGTGACTGATCCTGAAACAGTGCAGCCCTCTCACTGTGTGACTGATTCTGAAGCAGTGCAGACCTCTCAAAGTGTGACTGGTCCAGAAACAAAGCAGCCATTTAACTGTGTGACTGTGCCTGAAACATTGGAGCCCTCTCACTGCATGACTGAAACTGAAACATTGCAGCCTTCTCACTTTGAGACTGACCCTGAAACAGTGCAGCACTCTGACTGTGCGACTGAACCTGAAACAGTGCAGCCCTCTCACTGTGTGACTGATCCTGAAACAGTGCAGCACTCTCACTGTTTGACTGAAACTGAAACAGTGCAGCCCTCTCACTTTGAGACTGACCCTGAAACAGTGCAGCCCTCTCACTGTGTCACTGATCCTGAAACAGTGCAGCCCTCTCACTGTGTCACTTAGCGTGAAACAGTGCAGCCATCTCTCTGTTTGACTGATCCTGAAACAGTGCAGCCCTCTCACTGTTTGACTGATCCTGAAACAGTGCAGCACTCCCACTGTGTGACAGACACTGAAACAGTGCATCCCTCTCACTGTGTGACTGATCCTGAAACAGTGCAGCCATCTCACTGTATGACTGAACCTGAAACAGTGCAGCCCTCTCACTGTGTGACTGATCCTGAAACAGTGCAGCCCTCTCATTGTGTAACTGACACTGAAACAGTGCAGCCCTTTCCCAGTCTGACTGATCCTGAAACAGTGCAGCACACTCACTGTGTGACTGATACTGAAAAATTGCAGCCCTCTCACTGTGTGACTGATTCTGAAACAGTGCAGCCCTCTCACTGTGTGACTGATCCAGAAACATAGCAGGCATTTAACTGTGTGACTGTACCTGAAACAGTTCAGCCCTCTCACTGTGTGACTGATCCTGAAACAGTGCAGCCCTCTCACTGTGTCACTAATCCTGAAACAGTGCAGCTCGCTCACTGTGTGACTGATCCTGAAACAGTGCAGCCCTCTCACGATGTCACTGATCCTGAAACAGTGCCGCCCTCTCACTGGGTGACTGATCCTGAAACAGTGCAGCCCTCTCACGATGTCACTGATCCTGAAAGAGTGCAGCCCTCTCACTGTTTGACTGATCCTGAAACAGTGCAGCCCTCTCATGGTTTCACTGATCCTCAAACAGTGCATCCCTCCCACTGTGTGGATGATCCTGAAACAGTGCAGCGCTCTCACTCTGTGACTGATCCTGAAACAGTGCAGCCCTCTCACTGTGTGCATGATCCTGAAACAGTGCAGCCCTCGTACTGTGAGACTGATCCTGAAACAGTGCAGCCCTATCACTGTGTGACTGAAACTGAAAGAGTGCAACGCTCTCACTCTGTGACTGACCCTGAAACAATGCAGCCCTCTCAATGTGTGCATGATCCTGAAACAGTGCAGCCAACTCACTGTGTCACTGATCCTGAAACAGTGCAGCCCTCTCATGGTTTAACTGATCCTGAAACAGTGCATCCCTCTCACTGTGTGACCGATCCTGAAACAGTGCAGCCCTCCACTGTGTGACTGACCCTGAAACAGTGCAGCCCTCACACTGTGTGCATGATCCTGAAACAGTGCAGCCCTCTCACTGTGTGACTGACCCTGAAACAGTGCAGCCCTCACACTGTGTGCATGATCCTGAAACAGTGCAGCCCACTCACTGTGTCACTGTTCCTGAAACAGTGCAGCCCTCTCTCTGTGGGACTGACCCTGAAACAGAGCTGCCCACTCACTTTGTGACTGATCCTGAAAAATGCAGCCCACTCACTGGGTCACTGATCCTCAAAAAGTGCAGCCCTCTCACTGCGTGACTGATCCTGAAATAGTGCAGCCTTCTCACTGTGTCACTGATCCAGAAACAGAGCAGCCCTCTCACTGTGTGACTGATTCTGAAGCAGTGCAGACCTCTCAAAGTGTGACTGGTCCAGAAACATAGCAGCCATTTAACTGTGTGAGTGTGCCTGAAACAGTGCAGCCCTCTCACTGTGTGACTGAAACTGAAACATTGCAGCCGTCTCACTGTGTGACTGACCCTGAAACAGTGCAGCACTCTGACTGTGCGACTGAATCTGAAACAGTGCAGCCGTCTCACTGTGTGACTGACCCTGAAACAGTGCAGCACTCTGACTGTGACACTGATCCTGAAACAGTGCAGCCCTCTCACTGTGTCACTTAGCGTGAAACAGTGCAGCCATCTCTCTGTTTGACTGATCCTGAAACAGTGCAGCCCTCTCACTGTGTCACTGATCCTGAAACAGTGCAGCCCTCTCACTTTGTGACTGATCCTGAAACAGTGCAGCCCTCTCACTGTGTGACTGATCCAAAAACAGTGCAGCCCTCTCACTGTGTGACTGATCCTGAAACAGTGCATCTCTCTCACTGTGTGACTGATCCTGAAACAGTGCAGCCCTCTCACTGTGGGACTGATCCAGAAACAGTGCAGCCTTCTCACCATGTGACTGATCCAAAAACAGTGCAGCCCTCTCACTGTGTGACTGATCCTGAAACAGTGCATCTCTCTCACTGTGTGACTGATCCTGAAACAGTGCAGCCCTCTCTCTGTGTCACTAATCCTGAAACAGTGCAGCCCTCTCACTGTGTCACTGATCCTGAAACAGTGCAGCCATCTCACTGTGTGACTGAACCTGAAACAGTGCAGCCCTCTCACTGTGTCACTGATCCAGAAACAGTGCAGGCCTCTCAATATGACACTGATCCTGTAACAGTGCAGTCGTCTCACGGTTTAACTGATCCTGAAACAGTGCAGCCCTCTCATTGTGTAACTGACACTGAAACAGTGCAGCCCTCTCACTGTGTCACTAATCCTGAAACAGTGCAGCCCTCTCACTGTGTCACTGATCCTGAAACAGTGCAGCCCTCTCACTGTGTGACTGATCCTGAAACAGTGCAGCCCTCTCACGATGTCACTGATCCTGAAACAGTGCAGCCCTCTCACTGTTTGACTGATCCTGAAACAGTGCAGCCCTCTCATGGTTTCACTGATCCTCAAACAGTGCAGCCCTCCCACTGTGTGGATGATCCTGAAACAGTGCAGTGCTCTCACTCTGTGACTGATCCTGAAACAGTGCAGCCCTCTCACAGTGTGACTGATCCTGAAACAGTGCAGCCCTCGTACTGTGAGACTGATACAGAAACAGTGCAGCCCTATCACTGTGTGACTGAAACTGAAAGAGTGCAACGCTCTCACTCTGTGACTGACCCTGAAACAATGCAGCCCTCTCAATGTGTGCATGATCCTGAAACAGTGCAGCCCTCTCACTGTGTGACTGATCCTGAAACAGTGCAGCCCTCTCACTGTGTGACTGATCCTGAAACAGTGCAGCCCTCCACTGTGTGACTGATACTGAAACAGTGCAGCCCTCTCACTGTGTGACCGATCCTGAAACAGTGCAGCCCTCCACTGTGTGACTGATACTGAAACAGTGCAGCCCTCTCACTGTGTGACTGACCCTGAAACAGTGCAGCCCTCACACTGTGTGCATGATCCTGAAACAGTGCAGCCCTCTCACTGTGTGACTGATCCTGAAACAGTGCAGCCCTCTCTCCGTGCGACAGACCCTGAAACAGAGCTGCCCACTCACTTTGTGACTGATCCTGAAAAATGCAGCCCACTCACTGGGTCACTGATCCTCAAAAAGTGCAGCCCTCTCACTGTGTCACTGATCCTGAAACAGTGCAGCCCACTCACGATGTCACTGATCCTGAAACAGTGCAGCCCTCTCACTGTGACACTGATCCTGAAACAGTGCAGCCCTCTCACTGTGTGACTCATCCTGAAACTGTGCAGCACTCTCCCTGTGTCACTGATCCTGAAGCAGTGCAGACCTCTCAAAGTGTGACTGGTCCAGAAACATAGCAGCCATTTAACTGTGTGACTGTACCTGAAACAGTGCAGCCCTCTCACTGTATGACTGAAACTGAAACATTGCAGCCGTCTCACTTTGAGACTGACCCTGAAACAGTGCAGCACTCTGACTGTGCGACTGAACCTGAAACAGTGCAGCCCTCTCACTGTGTCACTTAGCCTGAAACAGTGCAGCCATCTCACTGTTTGACTTATCCTGAAACAGTGCACCCCTCTCACTGTGTCACTGATCCTGAAACAGTGCAGCCCTCTCACTGTGTGACTGATCCTGAAACAGTGCAGCCCTCTCACTTTGTCACTGATCCTGAAACAGTGCAGCCCTCTCACTTTGTGACTGATCCTGAAACAGTGCAGCCCTCTCACTGTGTGACTGATCCAAAAACAGTGCAGTCATCTCACTGTGCGGCTGATCCTGAAACAGTGCAGCGCTCTCACTGTTTGACTGATCCTGAAACAGTGCAGCGCTCTCACTGTGTGACTGATCCAAAAACACTGCAGTCATCTCACTGTGTGACTGATCCAAAAACAGTGCAGTCATCTCACTGTGTGACTGATCCTGAAACAGTGCAGCCCTCTCACTGTGTCACTAATCCTGAAACAGTGCAGCCCTCTCACTGTGTCACTGATCCTGAAACAGTGCAGCCCTCTCACTGTGTGACTGATCCTGAAACAGTGCAGCCATCTCACTGTATGACTGAACCTGAAACAGTGCAGCCCTCTCATTGTGTAACTGACACTGAAACAGTGCAGCCCTTTCCCAGTCTGACTGATCCTGAAACAGTGCAGCACACTCACTGTGTGACTGATACTGAAAAATTGCAGCCCTCTCACTGTGTGATTGATTCTGAAACAGTGCAGCCCTCTCACTGTGTGACTGATCCAGAAACATAGCAGGCATTTAACTGTGTGACTGTACCTGAAACAGTTCAGCCCTCTCACTGTGTGACTGATCCTGAAACAGTGCAGCCCTCTCACTGTGTCACTAATCCTGAAACAGTGCAGCTCTCTCACTGTGTGACTGATCCTGAAACAGTGCAGCCCTCTCACGATGTCACTGATCCTGAAACAGTGCCGCCCTCTCACTGTGTGACTGATCCTGAAACAGTGCAGCCCTCTCACGATGTCACTGATCCTGAAAGAGTGCAGCTTTCTCACTGTTTGACTGATCCTGAAACAGTGCAGCCCTCTCATGGTTTCACTGATCCTCAAACAGTGCATCCCTCCCACTGTGTGGATGATCCTGAAACAGTGCAGCGCTCTCACTCTGTGACTGATCCTGAAACAGTGCAGCCCTCTCACTGTGTGCATGATCCTGAAACAGTGCAGCCCTCGTACTGTGAGACTGATACTGAAACAGTGCAGCCCTCTCACTGTGTCACTGATCCTGAAACAGTGCAGCCATCTCACTGTGTGACTGAACCTGAAACAGTGCAGCCCTCTCACTGTGTCACTGATCCAGAAACAGTGCAGGCCTCTCAATATGACACTGATCCTGTAACAGTGCAGTCGTCTCACGGTTTAACTGATCCTGAAACAGTGCAGCCCTCTCATTGTGTAACTGACACTGAAACAGTGCAGCCCTCTCACTGTGTCACTAATCCTGAAACAGTGCAGCCCTCTCACTGTGTCACTGATCCTGAAACAGTGCAGCCCTCTCACTGGGTGACTGATCCTGAAACAGTGCAGCCCTCTCACGATGTCACTGATCCTGAAACAGTGCAGCCCTCTCACTGTTTGACTGATCCTGAAACAGTGCAGCCCTCTCATGGTTTCGCTGATCCTCAAACAGTGCAGCCCTCTCACTGTTTGACTGATCCTGAAACAGTGCAGTGCTCTCACTCTGTGACTGATCCTGAAACAGTGCAGCCCTCTCACAGTGTGACTGATCCTGAAACAGTGCAGCCCTCGTATTGTGAGACTGATACTGAAACAGTGCAGCCCTATCACTGTGTGACTGAAACTGAAAGAGTGCAACGCTCTCACTCTGTGACTGACCCTGAAACAATGCAGCCCTCTCAATGTGTGGCTGATCCTGAAACAGAGCAGCCAACTCATGGTTTAACTGATCCTGAAACAGAGCAGCCAACTCATGGTTTAACTGATCCTGAAACAGTGCAGCCCTCTCACTGCGTGACTGATCCTGAAATAGTGCAGCCCTCTCACTGCGTGACTGATCCAGAAACAGTGCAGCCCTCTCATTGTGTGACTGATCATGAAACAGTGCAGCCCGCTAACCATGTGACTGATCCTGAAACAGTGCAGCACTCTCACTGTTTGACTGAAACTGAAACAGTGCAGCCCTCTCACTTTGAGACTGACCCTGCAACAGTGCAGCCCTCTCACTGTGTCACTGATCCTGAAACAGTGCAGCCCTCTCACTGTGTCACTTAGCGTGAAACAGTGCAGCCATCTCTCTGCTTGACTGATCCTGAAACAGTGCAGCCCTCTCTCTGTTTGACTGATCCTGAAACAGTGCAGCACTCCCACTGTGTGACAGACACTGAAACAGTGCAGCCCTCTCACTGTGTGACTGATCCTGAAACAGTGCATCTCTCTCACTGTGTGACTGATCCTGAAACAGTGCAGCCCTCTCACTGTGGGACTGATCCAGAAACAGTGCAGCCTTCTCACCATGTGACTGATCCAAAAACAGTGCAGCCCTCTCACTGTGTGACTGATCCAAAAACAGTGCAGCCCTCTCACTGTGTGACTGATCCTGAAACAGTGCATCTCTCTCACTGTGTGACTGATCCTGAAACAGTGCAGCCCTCTCTCTGTGTCACTAATCCTGAAACATTGCAGCCCTCTCACTGTGTGACTGACCCTGAAACAGTGCAGCCCTCTCACGATGTCACTGATCCTGAAACAGTGCAGCCCTCTCACTGTTTGACTGATCCTGAAACAGTGCAGCCCTCTCATGGTTTCACTGATCCTCAAACAGTGCAGCCCTCCCACTGTGTGGATGATCCTGAAACAGTGCAGTGCTCTCACTCTGTGACTGATCCTGAAACAGTGCAGCCCTCTCACAGTGTGACTGATCCTGAAACAGTGCAGCCCTCGTACTGTGAGACTGATACTGAAACAGTGCAGCCCTATCACTGTGTGACTGAAACTGAAAGAGTGCAACGCTCTCACTCTGTGACTGACCCTGAAACAATGCAGCCCTCTCAATGTGTGCATGATCCTGAAACAGTGCAGCCAACTCATGGTTTAACTGATCCTGAAACAGTGCATCCCTCTCACTGTGTGACCGATCCTGAAACAGTGCAGCCCTCTCACTGTGTGACTGATACTGAAACAGTGCAGCCCTCTCACTGTGTGACTGACCCTGAAACAGTGCAGACCACTCACTGTGTCACTGTTCCTGAAACAGTGCAGCCCTCTCTCCGTGCGACAGACCCTGAAACAGAGCTGCCCACTCACTTTGTGACTGATCCTGAAAAATGCAGCCCACTCACTGGGTCACTGATCCTCAAAAAGTGCAGCCCTCTCACTGCGTGACTGATCCAGAAACAGTGCAGCCCTCTCATTGTGTGACTGATCATGAAACAGTGCAGCCCTCTCACTGTGTCACTGATCCAGAAACAGTGCAGCCCTCTCATTGTGTGACTGATCATGAAACAGTGCAGCCCGCTAACCATGTGACTGATCCTGAAACAGTGCAGCCCTCTCACTGTGTGACTGATTCTGAAGCAGTGCAGACCTCTCAAAGTGTGACTGGTCCAGAAACAAAGCAGCCATTTAACTGTGTGACTGTGCCTGAAACATTGGAGCCCTCTCACTGCATGACTGAAACTGAAACATTGCAGCCTTCTCACTTTGAGACTGACCCTGAAACAGTGCAGCACTCTGACTGTGCGACTGAACCTGAAACAGTGCAGCCCTCTCACTGTGTGACTGATCCTGAAACAGTGCAGCACTCTCACTGTTTGACTGAAACTGAAACAGTGCAGCCCTCTCACTGTGTCACTGATCCTGAAACAGTGCAGCACTCCCACTGTGTGACAGACACTGAAACAGTGCATCCCTCTCACTGTGTGACTGATCCTGAAACAGTGCAGCCATCTCACTGTATGACTGAACCTGAAACAGTGCAGCCCTCTCACTGTGTGACTGATCCTGAAACAGTGCAGCCCTCTCATTGTGTAACTGACACTGAAACAGTGCAGCCCTTTCCCAGTCTGACTGATCCTGAAACAGTGCAGCACACTCACTGTGTGACTGATACTGAAAAATTGCAGCCCTCTCACTGTGTGACTGATTCTGAAACAGTGCAGCCCTCTCACTGTGTGACTGATCCAGAAACATAGCAGGCATTTAACTGTGTGACTGTACCTGAAACAGTTCAGCCCTCTCACTGTGTGACTGATCCTGAAACAGTGCAGCCCTCTCACTGTGTCACTAATCCTGAAACAGTGCAGCTCTCTCACTGTGTGACTGATCCTGAAACAGTGCAGCCCTCTCACGATGTCACTGATCCTGAAACAGTGCCGCCCTCTCACTGGGTGACTGATCCTGAAACAGTGCAGCCCTCTCACGATGTCACTGATCCTGAAAGAGTGCAGCCCTCTCACTGTTTGACTGATCCTGAAACAGTGCAGCCCTCTCATGGTTTCACTGATCCTCAAACAGTGCATCCCTCCCACTGTGTCACTGATCCTGAAACAGTGCAGCGCTCTCACTCTGTGACTGATCCTGAAACAGTGCAGCCCTCTCACTGTGTGCATGATCCTGAAACAGTGCAGCCCTCGTACTGTGAGACTGATACTGAAACAGTGCAGCCCTATCACTGTGTGACTGAAACTGAAAGAGTGCAACGCTCTCACTCTGTGACTGACCCTGAAACAATGCAGCCCTCTCAATGTGTGCATGATCCTGAAACAGTGCAGCCAACTCACTGTGTCACTGATCCTGAAACAGTGCAGCCCTCTCATGGTTTAACTGATCCTGAAACAGTGCATCCCTCTCACTGTGTGACCGATCCTGAAACAGTGCAGCCCTCCACTGTGTGACTGACACTGAAACAGTCCAGCCCTCTCACTGTGTGACTGACCCTGAAACAGTGCAGCCCTCCACTGTGTGCATGATCCTGAAACAGTGCAGCCCTCTCTCTGTGTCACTAATCCTGAAACAGTGCAGCCCTCTCACTGTGTCACTGATCCTGAAACAGTGCAGCCATCTCACTGTGTGACTGAACCTGAAACAGTGCAGCCCTCTCACTGTGTCACTGATCCAGAAACAGTGCAGGCCTCTCAATATGACACTGATCCTGTAACAGTGCAGTCGTCTCACGGTTTAACTGATCCTGAAACAGTGCAGCCCTCTCATTGTGTAACTGACACTGAAACAGTGCAGCCCTCTCACTGTGTCACTAATCCTGAAACAGTGCAGCCCTCTCACTGTGTGACTGATCCTGAAACAGTGCAGCCCTCTCACTGTGTGACTGATCCTGAAACAGTGCAGCCCTCTCACGATGTCACTGATCCTGAAACAGTGCAGCCCTCTCACTGTGTCACTGATGCTGAAACAGTGCAGCCCTCTCACTGTTTGACTGATCCTGAAACAGTGCAGCCCTCTCATGGTTTCACTGATCCTCAAACAGTGCAGCCCTCCCACTGTGTGGATGATCCTGAAACAGTGCAGTGCTCTCACTCTGTGACTGATCCTGAAACAGTGCAGCCCTCTCACAGTGTGACTGATCCTGAAACAGTGCAGCCCTCGTACTGTGAGACTGATACTGAAACAGTGCAGCCCTATCACTGTGTGACTGAAACTGAAAGAGTGCAACGCTCTCACTCTGTGACTGACCCTGAAACAATGCAGCCCTCTCAATGTGTGCATGATCCTGAAACAGTGCAGCCAACTCATGGTTTAACTGATCCTGAAACAGTGCATCCCTCTCACTGTGTGACCGATCCTGAAACAGTGCAGCCCTCCACTGTGTGACTGATACTGAAACAGTGCAGCCCTCTCACTGTGTGACTGATCCTGAAACAGTGCAGACCACTCACTGTGTCACTGTTCCTGAAACAGTGCAGCCCTCTCTCCGTGCGACAGACCCTGAAACAGAGCTGCCCACTCACTTTGTGACTGATCCTGAAAAATGCAGCCCACTCACTGGGTCACTGATCCTCAAAAAGTGCAGCCCTCTCACTGCGTGACTGATCCAGAAACAGTGCAGCCCTCTCATTGTGTGACTGATCATGAAACAGTGCAGCCCTCTCACTGTGTCACTGATCCAGAAACAGTGCAGCCCTCTCATTGTGTGACTGATCATGAAACAGTGCAGCCCGCTAACCATGTGACTGATCCTGAAACAGTGCAGCACTCTCACTGTTTGACTGAAACTGAAACAGTGCAGCCCTCTCACTTTGAGACTGACCCTGCAACAGTGCAGCCCTCTCACTGTGTCACTGATCCTGAAACAGTGCAGCCCTCTCACTGTGTGACTTAGCGTGAAACAGTGCAGCCATCTCTCTGCTTGACTGATCCTGAAACAGTGCAGCCCTCTCACTGTTTGACTGATCCTGAAACAGTGCAGCACTCCCACTGTGTGACAGACACTGAAACAGTGCATCCCTCTCACTGTGAGACTGATCCTGAAACAGTGCAGCACTCCCACTGTGTGACAGACACTGAAACAGTGCATCCCTCTCACTGTGAGACTGATCCTGAAACAGTGCAGCACTCCCACTGTGTGACTGATCCTGAAACAGTCCAGCCCTCTCACTGTGTCACTGATCCTGAAACAGTGCAGCACACTCACGGTGTGACTGATCCTGAAACAGTGCAGCCCTCTCACTGTGTGACTGATCCAGAAACAGTGCAGCCCTCTCACTGTGCGCATGATCCTGAAACAGTGCAGCCCACTCACTGTGTCACTAATCCTGAAACAGTGCAGCCCTCTCACTGTGTCACTGATCCTGAAACAGTGCAGCCCTCTCACTGTGTCACTGATCCTGAAACAGTGCAGCCCTCTCACTGTGTGACTGATCCTGAAACAGTGCAGCCCTCTCTCTGTGTCACTAATCCTGAAACAGTGCAGCCCTCTCACTGTGTCACTGATCCTGAAACAGTGCAGCCATCTCACTGTGTGACTGAACCTGAAACAGTGCAGCCCTCTCACTGTGTCACTGATCCAGAAACAGTGCAGGCCTCTCAATATGACACTGATCCTGTAACAGTGCAGTCGTCTCACGGTTTAACTGATCCTGAAACAGTGCAGCCCTCTCATTGTGTAACTGACACTGAAACAGTGCAGCCCTCTCACTGTGTCACTAATCCTGAAACAGTGCAGCCCTCTCACTGTGTGACTGATCCTGAAACAGTGCAGCCCTCTCACGATGTCACTGATCCTGAAACAGTGCAGCCCTCTCACTGTGTCACTGATCCTGAAACAGTGCAGCCCTCTCATGGTTTCACTGATCCTCAAACAGTGCAGCCCTCTCACAGTGTGACTGATCCTGAAACAGTGCAGCCCTCGTACTGTGAGACTGATACTGAAACAGTGCAGCCCTATCACTGTGTGACTGAAACTGAAAGAGTGCAACGCTCTCACTGTGTGACTGACCCTGAAACAATGCAGCCCTCTCATTGTGTAACTGACACTGAAACAGTGCAGCCCTTTCCCAGTCTGACTGATCCTGAAACAGTGCAGCACACTCACTGTATGACTGAACCTGAAACAGTGCAGCCCTCTCACTGTGTGACTGATCCTGAAACAGTGCAGCCCTCTCATTGTGTAACTGACACTGAAACAGTGCAGCCCTTTCCCAGTCTGACTGATCCTGAAACAGTGCAGCACACTCACTGTGTGACTGATACTGAAAAATTGCAGCCCTCTCACTGTGTGACTGATTCTGAAACAGTGCAGCCCTCTCACTGTGTGACTGATCCAGAAACATAGCAGGCATTTAACTGTGTGACTGTACCTGAAACAGTTCAGCCCTCTCACTGTGTGACTGATCCTGAAACAGTGCAGCCCTCTCACTGTGTCACTAATCCTGAAACAGTGCAGCTCGCTCACTGTGTGACTGATCCTGAAACAGTGCAGCCCTCTCACGATGTCACTGATCCTGAAACAGTGCCGCCCTCTCACTGGGTGACTGATCCTGAAACAGTGCAGCCCTCTCACGATGTCACTGATCCTGAAAGAGTGCAGCCCTCTCACTGTTTGACTGATCCTGAAACAGTGCAGCCCTCTCATGGTTTCACTGATCCTCAAACAGTGCATCCCTCCCACTGTGAGACTGATACTGAAACAGTGCAGCCCTATCACTGTGTGACTGAAACTGAAAGAGTGCAACGCTCTCACTCTGTGACTGACCCTGAAACAATGCAGCCCTCTCAATGTGTGCATGATCCTGAAACAGTGCAGCCAACTCACTGTGTCACTGATCCTGAAACAGTGCAGCCCTCTCATGGTTTAACTGATCCTGAAACAGTGCATCCCTCTCACTGTGTGACCGATCCTGAAACAGTGCAGCCCTCCACTGTGTGACTGACACTGAAACAGTGCAGCCCTCTCACTGTGTGACTGACCCTGAAACAGTGCAGCCCTCACACTGTGTGCATGATCCTGAAACAGTGCAGCCCACTCACTGTGTCACTGTTCCTGAAACAGTGCAGCCCTCTCTCTGTGGGACTGACCCTGAAACAGAGCTGCCCACTCACTTTGTGACTGATCCTGAAAAATGCAGCCCACTCACTGGGTCACTGATCCTCAAAAAGTGCAGCCCTCTCACTGCGTGACTGATCCTGAAATAGTGCAGCCTTCTCACTGTGTCACTGATCCAGAAACAGAGCAGCCCTCTCATTGTGTGACTGATCATGAAACAGTGCAGCCCTCTCACTGTGTGACTGATTCTGAAGCAGTGCAGACCTCTCAAAGTGTGACTGGTCCAGAAACATAGCAGCCATTTAACTGTGTGAGTGTGCCTGAAACAGTGCAGCCCTCTCACTGTGTGACTGAAACTGAAACATTGCAGCCGTCTCACTGTGTGACTGACCCTGAAACAGTGCAGCACTCTGACTATGACACTGATCCTGAAACAGTGCAGCCCTCTGACTGTGCGACTGAATCTGAAACAGTGCAGCCGTCTCACTGTGTGACTGACCCTGAAACAGTGCAGCACTCTGACTGTGACACTGATCCTGAAACAGTGCAGCCCTCTCACTGTGTCACTTAGCGTGAAACAGTGCAGCCATCTCTCTGTTTGACTGATCCTGAAACAGTGCAGCCCTCTCACTGTGTCACTGATCCTGAAACAGTGCAGCCCTCTCACTTTGTGACTGATCCTGAAACAGTGCAGCCCTCTCACTGTGTGACTGATCCAAAAACAGTGCAGCCCTCTCACTGTGTGACTGATCCTGAAACAGTGCATCTCTCTCACTGTGTGACTGATCCTGAAACAGTGCAGCCCTCTCACTGTGGGACTGATCCAGAAACAGTGCAGCCTTCTCACCATGTGACTGATCCAAAAACAGTGCAGCCCTCTCACTGTGTGACTGATCCAAAAACAGTGCAGCCCTCTCACTGTGTGACTGATCCTGAAACAGTGCATCTCTCTCACTGTGTGACTGATCCTGAAACAGTGCAGCCCTCTCTCTGTGTCACTAATCCTGAAACAGTGCAGCCCTCTCACTGTGTGACTGACCCTGAAACAGTGCAGCCCTCTCACGATGTCACTGATCCTGAAACAGTGCAGCCCTCTCACTGTTTGACTGATCCTGAAACAGTGCAGCCCTCTCATGGTTTCACTGATCCTCAAACAGTGCAGCCCTCCCACTGTGTGGATGATCCTGAAACAGTGCAGTGCTCTCACTCTGTGACTGATCCTCAAACAGTGCAGCCCTCTCACAGTGTGACTGATCCTGAAACAGTGCAGCCCTCGTACTGTGAGACTGATACTGAAACAGTGCAGCCCTATCACTGTGTGACTGAAACTGAAAGAGTGCAACGCTCTCACTCTGTGACTGACCCTGAAACAATGCAGCCCTCTCAATGTGTGCATGATCCTGAAACAGTGCAGCCCTCTCATGGTTTAACTGATCCTGAAACAGTGCATCCCTCTCACTGTGTGACCGATCCTGAAACAGTGCAGCCCTCCACTGTGTGACTGATACTGAAACAGTGCAGCCCTCTCACTGTGTGACTGACCCTGAAACAGTGCAGCCCTCACACTGTGTGTATGATCCTGAAACAGTGCAGACCACTCACTGTGTCACTGTTCCTGAAACAGTGCAGCCCTCTCTCCGTGCGACAGACCCTGAAACAGAGCTGCCCACTCACTTTGTGACTGATCCTGAAAAATGCAGCCCACTCACTGGGTCACTGATCCTCAAAAAGTGCAGCCCTCTCACTGCGTGACTGATCCAGAAACAGTGCAGCCCTCTCATTGTGTGACTGATCATGAAACAGTGCAGCCCTCTCACTGTGTCACTGATCCAGAAACAGTGCAGCCCTCTCATTGTGTGACTGATCATGAAACAGTGCAGCCCGCTAACCATGTGACTGATCCTGAAACAGTGCAGCCCTCTCACTGTGTGACTGATTCTGAAGCAGTGCAGACCTCTCAAAGTGTGACTGGTCCAGAAACAAAGCAGCCATTTAACTGTGTGACTGTGCCTGAAACATTGGAGCCCTCTCACTGCATGACTGAAACTGAAACATTGCAGCCTTCTCACTTTGAGACTGACCCTGAAACAGTGCAGCACTCTGACTGTGCGACTGAACCTGAAACAGTGCAGCCCTCTCACTGTGTGACTGATCCTGAAACAGTGCAGCACTCTCACTGTTTGACTGAAACTGAAACAGTGCAGCCCTCTCACTTTGAGACTGACCCTGAAACAGTGCAGCCCTCTCACTGTGTCACTGATCCTGAAACAGTGCAGCACTCCCACTGTGTGACAGACACTGAAACAGTGCATCCCTCTCACTGTGTGACTGATCCTGAAACAGTGCAGCCATCTCACTGTATGACTGAACCTGAAACAGTGCAGCCCTCTCACTGTGTGACTGATCCTGAAACAGTGCAGCCCTCTCATTGTGTAACTGACACTGAAACAGTGCAGCCCTTTCCCAGTCTGACTGATCCTGAAACAGTGCAGCACACTCACTGTGTGACTGATACTGAAAAATTGCAGCCCTCTCACTGTGTGACTGATTCTGAAACAGTGCAGCCCTCTCACTGTGTGACTGATCCAGAAACATAGCAGGCATTTAACTGTGTGACTGTACCTGAAACAGTTCAGCCCTCTCACTGTGTGACTGATCCTGAAACAGTGCAGCCCTCTCACTGTGTCACTAATCCTGAAACAGTGCAGCTCTCTCACTGTGTGACTGATCCTGAAACAGTGCAGCCCTCTCACGATGTCACTGATCCTGAAACAGTGCCGCCCTCTCACTGGGTGACTGATCCTGAAACAGTGCAGCCCTCTCACGATGTCACTGATCCTGAAAGAGTGCAGCCCTCTCACTGTTTGACTGATCCTGAAACAGTGCAGCCCTCTCATGGTTTCACTGATCCTCAAACAGTGCATCCCTCCCACTGTGTGGATGATCCTGAAACAGTGCAGCGCTCTCACTCTGTGACTGATCCTGAAACAGTGCAGCCCTCTCACTGTGTGCATGATCCTGAAACAGTGCAGCCCTCGTACTGTGAGACTGATACTGAAACAGTGCAGCCCTATCACTGTGTGACTGAAACTGAAAGAGTGCAACGCTCTCACTCTGTGACTGACCCTGAAACAATGCAGCCCTCTCAATGTGTGCATGATCCTGAAACAGTGCAGCCAACTCACTGTGTCACTGATCCTGAAACAGTGCAGCCCTCTCACTGTGTGACCGATCCTGAAACAGTGCAGCCCTCTCACTGTGTGACTGACACTGAAACAGTGCAGCCCTCTCACTGTGTGACTGACCCTGAAACAGTGCAGCCCTCACACTGTGTGCATGATCCTGAAACAGTGCAGCCCACTCACTGTGTCACTGTTCCTGAAACAGTGCAGCCCTCTCTCTGTGGGACTGACCCTGAAACAGAGCTGCCCACTCACTTTGTGACTGATCCTGAAAAATGCAGCCCACTCACTGGGTCACTGATCCTCAAAAAGTGCAGCCCTCTCACTGCGTGACTGATCCTGAAATAGTGCAGCCTTCTCACTGTGTCACTGTTCCTGAAACAGTGCAGCCCTCTCTCTGTGGGACTGACCCTGAAACAGAGCTGCCCACTCACTTTGTGACTGATCCTGAAAAATGCAGCCCACTCACTGGGTCACTGATCCTCAAAAAGTGCAGCCCTCTCACTGTGTGACTGATTCTGAAGCAGTGCAGCCCTCTCACTGTGTGACTTATCCTGAAACAGTGCAGCCGTCTCACTGTGTGACTGAAACTGAAACATTGCAGCCGTCTCACTGTGTGACTGACCCTGAAACAGTGCAGCCCTCTCACTGTGGGACTGAAACTGAAACATTGCAGCCGTCTCACTGTGTGACTGACCCTGAAACAGTGCAGCACTCTGACTATGACACTGATCCTGAAACAGTGCAGCCCTCTGACTGTGCGACTGAATCTGAAACAGTGCAGCCGTCTCACTGTGTGACTGACCCTGAAACAGTGCAGCACTCTGACTGTGACACTGATCCTGAAACAGTGCAGCCCTCTCACTGTGTCACTTAGCGTGAAACAGTGCAGCCATCTCTCTGTTTGACTGATCCTGAAACAGTGCAGCCCTCTCACTGTGTCACTGATCCTGAAACAGTGCAGCCCTCTCACTTTGTGACTGATCCTGAAACAGTGCAGCCCTCTCACTGTGTGACTGATCCAAAAACAGTGCAGCCCTCTCACTGTGTGACTGATCCTGAAACAGTGCATCTCTCTCACTGTGTGACTGATCCTGAAACAGTGCAGCCCTCTCACTGTGGGACTGATCCAGAAACAGTGCAGCCTTCTCACCATGTGACTGATCCAAAAACAGTGCAGCCCTCTCACTGTGTGACTGATCCAAACACAGTGCAGCCCTCTCACTGTGTGACTGATCCTGAAACAGTGCATCTCTCTCACTGTGTGACTGATCCTGAAACAGTGCAGCCCTCTCTCTGTGTCACTAATCCTGAAACAGTGCAGCCCTCTCACTGTGTCACTGATCCTGAAACAGTGCAGCCATCTCACTGTGTGACTGAACCTGAAACAGTGCAGCCCTCTCACTGTGTCACTGATCCAGAAACAGTGCAGGCCTCTCAATATGACACTGATCCTGTAACAGTGCAGTCGTCTCACGGTTTAACTGATCCTGAAACAGTGCAGCCCTCTCATTGTGTAACTGACACTGAAACAGTGCAGCCCTCTCACTGTGTCACTAATCCTGAAACAGTGCAGCCCTCTCACTGTGTCACTGATCCTGAAACAGTGCAGCCCTCTCACTGTTTGACTGATCCTGAAACAGTGCAGCCCTCTCATGGTTTCACTGATCCTCAAACAGTGCAGCCCTCCCACTGTGTGGATGATCCTGAAACAGTGCAGTGCTCTCACTCTGTGACTGATCCTGAAACAGTGCAGCCCTCTCACAGTGTGACTGATCCTGAAACAGTGCAGCCCTCGTACTGTGAGACTGATACTGAAACAGTGCAGCCCTATCACTGTGTGACTGAAACTGAAAGAGTGCAACGCTCTCACTCTGTGACTGACCCTGAAACAATGCAGCCCTCTCAATGTGTGCATGATCCTGAAACAGTGCAGCCAACTCATGGTTTAACTGATCCTGAAACAGTGCAGCCCTCTCACTGTGTGACCGATCCTGAAACAGTGCAGCCCTCCACTGTGTGACTGATACTGAAACAGTGCAGCCCTCTCACTGTGTGACTGACCCTGAAACAGTGCAGCCCTCTCACTGTGTGCATGATCCTGAAACAGTGCAGACCACTCACTGTGTCACTGTTCCTGAAACAGTGCAGCCCTCTCTCCGTGCGACAGACCCTGAAACAGAGCTGCCCACTCACTTTGTGACTGATCCTGAAAAATGCAGCCCACTCACTGGGTCACTGATCCTCAAAAAGTGCAGCCCTCTCACTGCGTGACTGATCCAGAAACAGTGCAGCCCTCTCATTGTGTGACTGATCATGAAACAGTGCAGCCCTCTCACTGTGTCACTGATCCAGAAACAGTGCAGCCCTCTCATTGTGTGACTGATCATGAAACAGTGCAGCCCGCTAACCATGTGACTGATCCTGAAACAGTGCAGCACTCTCACTGTTTGACTGAAACTGAAACAGTGCAGCCCTCTCACTTTGAGACTGACCCTGCAACAGTGCAGCCCTCTCACTGTGTCACTGATCCTGAAACAGTGCAGCCCTCTCACTGTGTCACTTAGCGTGAAACAGTGCAGCCATCTCTCTGCTTGACTGATCCTGAAACAGTGCAGCCCTCTCTCTGTTTGACTGATCCTGAAACAGTGCAGCACTCCCACTGTGTGACAGACACTGAAACAGTGCAGCCCTCTCACTGTGTGACTGATCCTGAAACAGTGCATCTCTCTCACTGTGTGACTGATCCTGAAACAGTGCAGCCCTCTCACTGTGGGACTGATCCAGAAACAGTGCAGCCTTCTCACCATGTGACTGATCCAAAAACAGTGCAGCCCTCTCACTGTGTGACTGATCCAAAAACAGTGCAGCCCTCTCACTGTGTGACTGATCCTGAAACAGTGCATCTCTCTCACTGTGTGACTGATCCTGAAACAGTGCAGCCCTCTCTCTGTGTCACTAATCCTGAAACAGTGCAGCCCTCTCACTGTGTGACTGACCCTGAAACAGTGCAGCCCTCTCACTGTTTGACTGATCCTGAAACAGTGCAGCCCTCTCATGGTTTCACTGATCCTCAAACAGTGCAGCCCTCCCACTGTGTGGATGATCCTGAAACAGTGCAGTGCTCTCACTCTGTGACTGATCCTGAAACAGTGCAGCCCTCTCACAGTGTGACTGATCCTGAAACAGTGCAGCCCTCGTACTGTGAGACTGATACTGAAACAGTGCAGCCCTATCACTGTGTGACTGAAACTGAAAGAGTGCAACGCTCTCACTCTGTGACTGACCCTGAAACAATGCAGCCCTCTCAATGTGTGCATGATCCTGAAACAGTGCAGCCAACTCATGGTTTAACTGATCCTGAAACAGTGCATCCCTCTCACTGTGTGACCGATCCTGAAACAGTGCAGCCCTCTCACTGTGTGACTGATACTGAAACAGTGCAGCCCTCTCACTGTGTGACTGACCCTGAAACAGTGCAGCCCTCACACTGTGTGCATGATCCTGAAACAGTGCAGCCAACTCACTGTGTCACTGTTCCTGAAACAGTGCAGCCCTCTCTCCGTGCGACAGACCCTGAAACAGAGCTGCCCACTCACTTTGTGACTGATCCTGAAAAATGCAGCCCACTCACTGGGTCACTGATCCTCAAAAAGTGCAGCCCTCTCACTGCGTGACTGATCCAGAAACAGTGCAGCCCTCTCATTGTGTGACTGATCATGAAACAGTGCAGCCCTCTCACTGTGTCACTGATCCAGAAACAGTGCAGCCCTCTCATTGTGTGACTGATCATGAAACAGTGCAGGCCTCTCACTGTGTGACTGATCCTGAAACAGTGCAGCCCGCTAACCATGTGACTGATCCTGAAACAGTGCAGCCCTCTCACTGTGTGACTGATTCTGAAGCAGTGCAGACCTCTCAAAGTGTGACTGGTCCAGAAACAAAGCAGCCATTTAACTGTGTGACTGTGCCTGAAACATTGGAGCCCTCTCACTGCATGACTGAAACTGAAACATTGCAGCCTTCTCACTTTGAGACTGACCCTGAAACAGTGCAGCACTCTGACTGTGCGACTGAACCTGAAACAGTGCAGCCCTCTCACTGTGTGACTGATCCTGAAACAGTGCAGCACTCTCACTGTTTGACTGAAACTGAAACAGTGCAGCCCTCTCACTTTGAGACTGACCCTGAAACAGTGCAGCCCTCTCACTGTGTCACTGATCCTGAAACAGTGCAGCACTCCCACTGTGTGACAGACACTGAAACAGTGCATCCCTCTCACTGTGTGACTGATCCTGAAACAGTGCAGCCATCTCACTGTATGACTGAACCTGAAACAGTGCAGCCCTCTCACTGTGTGACTGATCCTGAAACAGTGCAGCCCTCTCATTGTGTAACTGACACTGAAACAGTGCAGCCCTTTCCCAGTCTGACTGATCCTGAAACAGTGCAGCACACTCACTGTGTGACTGATACTGAAAAATTGCAGCCCTCTCACTGTGTGACTGATTCTGAAACAGTGCAGCCCTCTCACTGTGTGACTGATCCAGAAACATAGCAGGCATTTAACTGTGTGACTGTACCTGAAACAGTTCAGCCCTCTCACTGTGTGACTGATCCTGAAACAGTGCAGCCCTCTCACTGTGTCACTAATCCTGAAACAGTGCAGCTCTCTCACTGTGTGACTGATCCTGAAACAGTGCAGCCCTCTCACGATGTCACTGATCCTGAAACAGTGCCGCCCTCTCACTGGGTGACTGATCCTGAAACAGTGCAGCCCTCTCACGATGTCACTGATCCTGAAAGAGTGCAGCCCTCTCACTGTTTGACTGATCCTGAAACAGTGCAGCCCTCTCATGGTTTCACTGATCCTCAAACAGTGCAGCCCTATCACTGTGTGACTGAAACTGAAAGAGTGCAACGCTCTCACTCTGTGACTGACCCTGAAACAATGCAGCCCTCTCACTGTGTCACTGATCCTGAAACAGTGCAGCCCTCTCAATGTGTGCATGATCCTGAAACAGTGCAGCCCTCTCACGGTTTAACTGATCCTGAAACAGTGCATCCCTCTCACTGTGTGACCGATCCTGAAACAGTGCAGCCCTCTCACTGTGTGACTGACCCTGAAACAGTGCAGCCCTCACACTGTGTGCATGATCCTGAAACAGTGCAGCCCACTCACTGTGTCACTGTTCCTGAAACAGTGCAGCCCTCTCTCTGTGGGACTGACCCTGAAACAGAGCTGCCCACTCACTTTGTGACTGATCCTGAAAAATGCAGCCCACTCACTGGGTCACTGATCCTCAAAAAGTGCAGCCCTCTCACTGCGTGACTGATCCTGAAATAGTGCAGCCTTCTCACTGTGTCACTGATCCAGAAACAGAGCAGCCCTCTCACTGTGTGACTGATTCTGAAGCAGTGCAGACCTCTCAAAGTGTGACTGGTCCAGAAACATAGCAGCCATTTAACTGTGTGAGTGTGCCTGAAACAGTGCAGCCCTCTCACTGTGTGACTGAAACTGAAACATTGCAGCCGTCTCACTGTGTGACTGACCCTGAAACAGTGCAGCACTCTGACTATGACACTGATCCTGAAACAGTGCAGCCCTCTGACTGTGCGACTGAATCTGAAACAGTGCAGCCGTCTCACTGTGTGACTGACCCTGAAACAGTGCAGCACTCTGACTGTGACACTGATCCTGAAACAGTGCAGCCCTCTCACTGTGTCACTTAGCGTGAAACAGTGCAGCCATCTCTCTGTTTGACTGATCCTGAAACAGTGCAGCCCTCTCACTGTGTCACTGATCCTGAAACAGTGCAGCCCTCTCACTTTGTGACTGATCCTGAAACAGTGCAGCCCTCTCACTGTGTGACTGATCCAAAAACAGTGCAGCCCTCTCACTGTGTGACTGATCCTGAAACAGTGCATCTCTCTCACTGTGTGACTGATCCTGAAACAGTGCAGCCCTCTCACTGTGGGACTGATCCAGAAACAGTGCAGCCTTCTCACCATGTGACTGATCCAAAAACAGTGCAGCCCTCTCACTGTGTGACTGATCCAAACACAGTGCAGCCCTCTCACTGTGTGACTGATCCTGAAACAGTGCATCTCTCTCACTGTGTGACTGATCCTGAAACAGTGCAGCCCTCTCTCTGTGTCACTAATCCTGAAACAGTGCAGCCCTCTCACTGTGTCACTGATCCTGAAACAGTGCAGCCATCTCACTGTGTGACTGAACCTGAAACAGTGCAGCCCTCTCACTGTGTCACTGATCCAGAAACAGTGCAGGCCTCTCAATATGACACTGATCCTGTAACAGTGCAGCCCTCTCATTGTGTAACTGACACTGAAACAGTGCAGCCCTCTCACTGTGTCACTAATCCTGAAACAGTGCAGCCCTCTCACTGTGTGACTGATCCTGAAACAGTGCAGCCCTCTCACTGTGTGACTGATCCTGAAACAGTGCAGCCCTCTCACGATGTCACTGATCCTGAAACAGTGCAGCCCTCTCACTGTGTCACTGATGCTGAAACAGTGCAGCCCTCTCACTGTTTGACTGATCCTGAAACAGTGCAGCCCTCTCATGGTTTCACTGATCCTCAAACAGTGCAGCCCTCCCACTGTGTGACTGATCCTGAAACAGTGCAGTGCTCTCACAGTGTGACTGATCCTGAAACAGTGCAGCCCTCTCACAGTGTGACTGATCCTGAAACAGTGCAGCCCTCGTACTGTGAGACTGATACTGAAACAGTGCAGCCCTATCACTGTGTGACTGAAACTGAAAGAGTGCAACGCTCTCACTCTGTGACTGACCCTGAAACAGTGCAGCCCTCTCACTGTGTGCATGATCCTGAAACAGAGCAGCCAACTCACTGTGTCACTGTTCCTGAAACAGTGCAGCCCTCTCTCCGTGCGACAGACCCTGAAACAGAGCTGCCCACTCACTTTGTGACTGATCCTGAAAAATGCAGCCCACTCACTGGGTCACTGATCCTCAAAAAGTGCAGCCCTCTCACTGCGTGACTGATCCAGAAACAGTGCAGCCCTCTCATTGTGTGACTGATCCAGAAACAGAGCAGCCCTCTCACTGTGTGACTGATCCAGAAACAGTGCAGCCCTCTCACTGTGTCACTGATCCTGAAACAGTGCAGCCCTCTCACTGTGTGACTGATCCTGAAACAGTGCAGCCCTCTCATTGTGTGACTGATCATGAAACAGTGCAGCCCGCTAACCATGTGACTGATCCTGAAACAGTGCAGCCCTCTCACTGTGTCACTGATCCCAACAGTGCAGCCATCTCTCTGCTTGACTGATCCTGAAACAGTGCAGCCCTCTCACTGTTTGACTGATCCTGAAACAGTGCAGCACTCCCACTGTGTGACAGACACTGAAACAGTGCATCCCTCTCACTGTGAGACTGATCCTGAAACAGTGCAGCACTCTCACTGTGTGACTGATCCAGAAACAGTGCAGCCCTCTCACTGTGCGCATGATCCTGAAACAGTGCAGCCCTCTCACTGTGTGACTGGTCCTGAAACATTGCAGCTTTCTCACTGTGTGACTGAAACTGAAACATTGCAGTCTTCTCACTTTGAGACTGACCCTGAAACAGTGCAGCACTCTGACTGTGCGACTGAACCTGAAACAGTGCAGCCCTCTCACTGTGTCACTTAGCCTGAAACAGTGCAGCCATCTCACTGTTTGACTGATCCAAAAACAGTGCAGTCATCTCACTGTGTGACTGATCCTGAAACAGTGCAGCCCTCTCACTGTATGACTGATCCTGAAACTGTGCATCTCTCTCATTGTTTAACTGATCCTGAAACAGGGCAGCGCTCTCACTCTGTCATTGATCCAGAAACTGTGCAGAACTTTCACTGTGTGACTGATACTGAAACAGTGCAGCCCTCTCACGGTTTAAATGATCCTGAAACAGTGCAGCCCTCTCACTGTGTGACTGAACCTGAAACAGTGCAGCCATTTAACTGTGTGACTGTAACTGAAACAGTGCAGCCCTCTCACGGTTTAAATGATCCTGAAACAGTGCAGCCCTCTCACTGTGTGACTGAACCTGAAACAGTGCAGCCATTTAACTGTGTGACTGTAACTGAAACAGTGCAGCCCTCTCACTGTGTGACTGATCCAGAAACTTAGCAGGCATTTAACTGTCTGACTATGCCTGAAACAGTTCAGCCTCTCACTGTGTGAGTGAAACTGAATACATGCTGCCTTCTCACTTTGCGACAGACCCTGAAATAGTGCAGCACTCTGACTGTGTGACTGAACCTGAAACATCGCAGCCCTCTCAATGTGTCACTGATCCAGAAACAGAGCAGCCCTCTCACTGTGTGACTGATCCTGAAACAGTGCAGCCCTCTCACTGTGCCACTGATCCTGAAACAGTGCAGCCTTCTCAATGTTTGACTGATCCTGAAACAGTGCAGCCCTCTCACGGTTTAACTGATCCTGAAAAAGTGCAGCAATCCCACTGTGTGACAGACACTGAAACAGTGCAGCCCTCTCACTGTGACACTGATCCTGAAACAGTGCAGCCCTCTCATTATGTGACTGATCATGAAATAGTGCAGCCCTCTCACTGTGTGACTGACACTGAAACAGTGCTGCCCTCTCCCTGTCTGACTGATCCTGAAAAAGTGCAGCCCTCGCACTGTGTCACTGATCGTGAAACAGTGCAGCCCGCTCACCATGTGACTGCTCCTGAAACAGTGCCGCCCTCTCACTGTGTGACTGATACTGAAACAGTGCAGCCCTCTCACTGTGTGACGGATTCTGAAACAGTGCCGCCCTCTCACTGCGTGACTGATACTGAAACAGTGCCGCCCTCTCACTGTGTGACTGATACTGAAACAGTGCAGCCCTCTCACTGTGTGACTGAACCTGAAACAGTGCAGCACTCCGACTGTGCGACTGAACCTGAAACAGTGCAGCCCTCTCGCTGTTTGACTGATCCTGAAACATTGCAGCTCTCTCACTGTGTCACTTATCCTGAAACAGTGCAGCCATCTCACTGTTTGCCTGAACCTGAAACAGTGCCGCCCTCTCACTGTGTGACTGATGCTGAAACAGTGCAGCCCTCTCACTGTGTGACTGATCCTGAAACAGTGCAGCCCTCTCACTGTGTGACTGAACCTGAAACAGTGCAGTCCTCTCACTGTGTGACTGAACCTGAAACAGTGCAGTCCTCTCACTGTGTGACTGTACCTGAAACAGTGCAGCCCTCTCACTGTGTGACTGAAACTGAAACATTGCAGCCTTCTCACTTTGAGACTGACCCTGAAACAGTGCAGCACTCTGACTGTGAGACTGAACCTGAAACTGTGCAGCCCTCTCACTGTGTCACTTAGCCTGAAACAGTGCAGCCATCACATTGTTTGACTGAACCTGAAACAGTGCCGCTCTCTCACTATGTCACTGTTCCGGAAACAGTGCAGCCCTCTCACTGTTTGCCTGAACCTGAAACAGTGCCGCTCTCTCACTATGTCACTGTTCCGGAAACAGTAAAGCCCTCTCACTGTTTCCCTGATCCTGAAACAGTGCAGCCCTCTCCCTGTGTCACTGCTCCAGGTACAGAGCAGCCCTCTCACTGTGTCACTGATCCTGAAACAGTGCTGCGCTCTCACTGTGTGACTGGTCCTGAAACATTGCAGCCCTCTCACTGTTTGACTGATCCTGAAACAGTGCAGCCCTCTCACTGTGTGACTGATCCTGAAACAGTGCAGCCCTCTCACTTTGAGACTGACCCTGAAACAGTGCAGCACTCTGACTGTGCGACTGAACCTGAAACAGTGCAGCCCTCTCACTGTTTGACTGATCCTGAAACAGTGCAGCCCTCTCACTGTGTGACTGATCCTGAAACAGTACAGCCATCTCACTGTTTGACTAAACCTGAAACAGTGCTGCCCTCTCACTGTGTGACTGATCCTGAAACAGTGCAGCCCTCTCACTGTTTGACTGATCCTGAAACAGAGCAGCCCTCTCACTGTGTGACTGATCCTGAAACAGTGCAGCCCTCTCACTGTGTGACTGATCATGAAACAGTGCATCTCTCTCATTGTTTAACTGATCCTGAAACAGAGCAGCCCTCTCACTGTGTGACTGATTCTGAAGCAGTGCAGACCTCTCAAAGTGTGACTGGTCCAGAAACATAGCAGCCATTCAACTGTGTGACTGTACCTGAAACAGTGCAGCCCGCTCACTGTATGACTGAAACTGAAACATTGCAGCCTTCTCACTTTGAGACTGACCCTGAAACAGTGCAGCACTCTGACTGTGCGACTGAACCTGAAACAGTGCAGCCATCTCACTGTTTGACTGATCCTGAAACAGTGCAGTCATCTCACTGTGTGACTGATCCTGAAACAGTGCAGCCCTCTCACTGTGTGACTGATCCTGAAACAGTGCAGCCCTCTCACTGTGTGACTGATCCTGAAACAGTGCAGCCCTCTCACTGTTTGACTGATCCTGAAACAGTGCAGCCCTCTCACTGTGTGACTGATCCTGAAACAGTGCATCTCTCTCATTGTTTAACTGATCCTGAAACAGGGCAGCTCTCTCACTCTGTCATTGATCCAGAAAATGTGCAGAACTTTCACTGTGTGACTGATACTGAAACAGTGCAGCCCTCTCACTGTGTGACTGAACCTGAAACAGTGCAGCCATTTAACTGTGTGACTGTAGCTGAAACAGTGCAGCCCTCTCACTGTGTGACTGAACCTGAAATAGTGCAGCACTCTGACTGTGTGACTGAACCTGAAACAGTGCAGCACTCTGAATGTGTGATTGAACCTGAAACATTGCAGCCCTCTCAATGCGTCACTGATCCAGAAACAGAGCAGCCCTCTCACTGTCTGACTGATCCTGAAACAGTGCGGCCCTCTCACTGTGTGACTGATCCTGAAACAGTGCAGCCCTCTCACTGTGTCACTGATCCTGAAACAGTGCAGCCCTCTCACTTTGTGACTGATCCTGAAACAGTGCAGCCGTCTCACTGTGTCACTGATCCTGAAACAGTGCAGCCGCCTCACAGTGCAACTGATCCAGAAACAGTGCAGCCCTCTCACGGTTCAACTGATCCTGAAACAGTGCAGCCCTCTCACGGTTTAACTGATCCTGAAACAGTGCAGCCCTCTCACTGTGTGAGTGATCCAGAAACAGTGCAGCCCTCTCACTGTGTCACTGATACTGAAACAGTGCAGCTCTCTCAATGTGTGACTGATGCAAAAACAGCACAGTAATCTCACTGTGTGACTGATCCTGAATCAGTGCAGCCCTCTCACTCTGTCACTTATCCTGAAACAGTGCAGCCCTCTCATGGTTTAACTCATCCTGAAACAGTGCATCCCTCTCACTGTGAGACTGATCCTGAAACAGTGCAGCACTCCCACTGTGTGACTGATACTGAAAGAGTGCAGCCCTCTCACTCTGTGACTGACCCTGAAACAGTGCAGCCCTCTCACTGTGTGCTTGAACCTGAAACAGTGCAGACCACTCACTGTATCACTGATCCTGAAACAGTGCAGCACACTCGCTGTGTGACTGATCCTGGAACAGGGCAGCCCTCTCACTGTGTGACTGATCCTGAAACAGTGCAGCCCTCTCACTTTGTGACTAATCCTGAAGCAGTGCAGCCCGCTCACTGTGTGACTGATACTGAAACAGAGCAGCGCTATCACTGTGTGACTGACCCTGAAACAGTGCAGCCCTCTCACTTTGTGCATGATCCTGAAACAGTGCAGCCCTCGTACTGTGTGACTGATACTGAAACAGTGCAGCCCTATCACTGTGTGACTGAAACTGAAACAGTGCAGCGCTCTCACTCTGTGACTGATCCTGAAACAGTGCAGCCCTCTCACGGTGTGCATGATCCTGAAAAAGTGCAGCCCAGTCACTGGGTCACTGATCCTCAAAAAGTGCAGCCCTCTCACTGCTTGACTGATCCTGAAATAGTGATGCCCTCTCACTGTGTGACTGATCCTGAAACAGTGCAGCCCTCTCACTGTGAGACTGATCCTGAAACAGAGCAGCCCTCTCACTGTGTGACTGATCATGAAACAGTGCAGCCCTCTCACTGTGTCACTTAGCCTGAAACAGTGCAGCCAACTCACTGTTTGACTGATCCTGAAACAGTGCAGCCCTCTCACTGTGTCACTGATCCTGAAACAGTGCAGCCCTCTCACTTTGTGACTGATCCTGAAACAGTGCAGCCGTCTCACTGTGTGACTGATCCTGAAACAGTGCAGCCCTCTCACTGTGTCACTGATCCTGAAACAGTGCAGCCCTCTCACTGTGTGACTGATCCTGAAACAGTGCAGCCCTCTCACTGTTTGACTGATCCTGAAACAGAGCAGCCCTCTCACTGTGTGACTGATCCTGAAACTGTGCATCTCTCTCATTGTTTAACTGATCCTGAAACAGGACAGCGCTCTCACTCTGTCATTGATCCAGAAACTGTGCAGAACTTTCACTGTGTGACTGATACTGAAACTGTGCAGCCCTCTCACGGTTTAAATGATCCTGAAACAGTGTAGCCCTCTCACTGTGTGACTGAACCTGAAACAGTGCAGCCATTTAACTGTGTGACTGTAGCTGAAACAGTGCAGCCCTCTCACTGTGTGACTGATCCAGAAACTTAGCAGGCATTTAACTGTCTGACTGTACCTGAAACAGTTCAGCCTCTCACTGTGTGAGTGAAACTGAATAAGTGCTGCCTTCTCACTTTGCGACTGACCCTGAAATAGTGCAGCACTCTGACTGTGTGACTGAACCTGAAACAGTGCAGCCCTCTCAATGTGTCACTGATCCAGAAACAGAGCAGCCCTCTCACTGTGTGACTGATCCTGAAACAGTGCAGCCCTTTCACTGTGTCACTGATCCTGAAACAGTGTAGCCCTATCACTGTGTTACTGGTCCTGAAACAGTGCAGCCCTCTCAATGTTTGACTGATCCTGAAACAGTGCAGCCCTCTCACGGTTTAACTGATCCTGAAACAGTGCAGCCCTCTCACTGGGACACTGATCCTGAAACAGTGCAGCCCTCTCATTATGTGACTGATCATGAAATAGTGCAGCCCTCTCACTGTGTGACTGACACTGAAACAGTGCTGCCCTCTCCCTGTCTGACTGATCCTGAAACAGTGCAGCCCGCTCACCATGTGACTAATCCTGAAACAGTGCCGCCCTCTCACTCTGTGACTGATACTGAAACAGTGCAGCCCTCTCACTGTGTGACAGATTCTGAAACAGTGCAGCCCTCTCACTGTGTGACTGGTCCAGAAACATAGCAGCAATTTAACTGTGTGACTGTACCTGAAACAGTGCAGCCCTCTCACTGTGTGACTGAAACTGAAACATTCCAGCCTTCTTACTTTGTGACTGACCCTGAAACAATGCAGCACTCTGACTGTGCGACTGAACCTGAAACAGTGCAGCCCTCTCATTGTTTGACTGATCCTGAAACAGTGCAGCTCTCTCACTGTTTGCCTGAATCTGAAACAGTGCCGCACTCTCACTATGTCACTGATCCGGAAACAGTGCAGCCCTCTCACTGTTTCCCTGATCCTGAAACAGTGCAGATCTCTCACTGTATGACTGATCCTGAAGCAGTGCAGCCCTCTCACTGTGTCACTGATCCTGAAACAGTGCAGCTCTCTCACTGTGTGAATGATCCTGAAACAGTGCAGACCTCTCCCTGTGTCACTGCTCCAGGTACAGTGCAGCCCTCTCACTGTGTCACTGATCCTGAAACAGTGCAGCCCTCTCACTGTGTCACATATCCTGAAACAGTGCAGCCCTCTCACTGTGTGACTGATTCTGAAGCAGTGCAGACCTCTCAAAGTGTGACTGGTCCAGAAACATAGCAGCAATTTAACTGTGTGACTGTACCTGAAACAGTGCAGCCCTCTCACTGTATGACTGAAACTGAAACATTGCAGCCTTCTCACTTTGAGACTGACCCTGAAACAGTGCAGCACTCTGACTGTGCGACTGAACCCGAAACAGTGCAGCCCTCTCACTGTGTCACTTAGCCTGAAACAGTGCAGCCAACTCACTGTTTGACTGATCCTGAAACAGTGCAGCCCTCTCACTGTGTCACTGATCCTGAAACAGTGCAGCCCTCTCACTTTGTGACTGATCCTGAAACAGTGCAGCCGTCTCACTGTGTCACTGATCCTGAAACAGTGCAGCCCTCTCACTGTGTGACTGATCCAAAAACAGTGCAGTCATCTCACTGTGTGACTGAACCTGAAACAGTGCAGCCCTCTCACTGTGTCACTGATCCTGAAACAGTGCAGCCCTCTCACTGTGTGACTGATCCTGAAACAGTGCAGTCATCTCACTGTGTGACTGATCCTGAAACAGTGCAGCCCTCTCACTGTATGACTGAAACTGAAACATTGCAGCCTTCTCACTTTGAGACTGACCCTGAAACAGTGCAGCACTCTGACTGTGCGACTGAACCCGAAACAGTGCAGCCCTCTCACTGTGTCACTTAGCCTGAAACAGTGCAGCCAACTCACTGTTTGACTGATCCTGAAACAGTGCAGCCCTCTCACTGTGTCACTGATCCTGAAACAGTGCAGCCCTCTCACTTTGTGACTGATCCTGAAACAGTGCAGCCGTCTCACTGTGTCACTGATCCTGAAACAGTGCAGCCCTCTCACTGTGTGACTGATCCAAAAACAGTGCAGTCATCTCACTGTGTGACTGATCCTGAAACAGTGCAGCCCTCTCACTGTGTCACTGATCCTGAAACAGTGCAGCCCTCTCACTGTGTGACTGATCCTGAAACAGTGCAGTCATCTCACTGTGTGACTGATCCTGAAACAGTGCAGCCCTCTCACTGTGTCACTGATCCTGAAACAGTGCAGCCCTCTCACTGTGTGACTGATCCTGAAACAGTGCAGCCCTCTCACTGTTTGACTGATCCTGAAACAGCGCAGCCCTCTCACTGTGTGACTGATCCTGAAACTGTGCATCTCTCTCATTGTTTAACTGATCCTGAAACAGGGCAGCGCTCTCACTCTGTCATTGATCCAGAAACTGTGCAGAACTTTCACTGTGTGACTGATACTGAAACTGTGCAGCCCTCTCACGGTTTAAATGATCCTGAAACAGTGCAGCCCTCTCACTGTGTGACTGAACCTGAAACAGTGCAGCCATTTAACTGTGTGACTGTAGCTGAAACAGTGCAGCCCTCTCACTGTGTGACTGATCCAGAAACTTAGCAGGCATTTAACTGTCTGACTATGCCTGAAACAGTTCAGCCTCTCACTGTGTGAGTGAAACTGAATAAGTGCTGCCTTCTCACTTTGCGACTGACCCTGAAATAGTGCAGCACTCTGACTGTGTGACTGAACCTGAAACAGTGCAGCCCTCTCACTGTGTGACTGATCCTGAAACAGTGCAGCCCTCTCACTGTGTCACTGATCCTGAAACAGTGCAGCTCTCTCACTGTGTGAATGATCCTGAAACAGTGCAGACCTCTCCCTGTGTCACTGCTCCAGGTACAGTGCAGCCCTCTCACTGTGTGACTGATCCTGAAACAGTGCTGCCCTCTCACTGTGTGACATGTCCTGAAACATTGCAGCTTTCTCACTGTGTGACTGAAGCTGAAATATGCAGCCATCTCACAGTGTAACTGATCCTGAAACAGTGCAGCCCTCTCACTGTGTGACTGAACCTGAAACAGTGCATCCCTCTCACTGTGTGACTCATTCTGAAGCAGTGCAGCCCTCTCACTGTGTCACTGATCCTGAAGCAGTGCAGACCTCTCAAAGTGTGACTGGTCCAGAAACATAGCAGCAATTGAACTGTGTGACTGCACCTGAAACAGTGCAGCCCTCTCACTGTATGACTGAAACTGAAACATTGCAGCCTTCTCACTTTGAGACTGACCCTGAAACAGTGCAGCACTCTGACTGTGCGACTGGACCCGAAACAGTGCAGCCCTGTCACTGTGTCACTTAGCCTGAAACAGTGCAGCCAACTCACTGTTTGACTGATCCTGAAACAGTGCAGCCCTCTCACTGTGTCACTGATCCTGAAACAGTGCAGCCCTCTCACTGTGTCACTGATCCTGAAACAGTGCAGCCATCTCACTGTGTGACTGATCCAAAAACAGTGCAGTCATCTCACTGTGTGACTGAAACTGAAACAGTGCAGCGCTCTCACTCTGTGACTGATCCTGAAACAGTGCAGCCCTCTCACTGCTTGACTGATCCTGAAATAGTGATGCCCTCTCACTGTGTGACTGATCCTGAAACAGTGCAGCCCTCTCACTGTGAGACTGATCCTGAAACAGTGCAGCCCTCTCACTGTGAGACTGATCCTGAAACAGTGCAGCCCTCTCATTGTGTGACAGATCATGAAACAGTGCAGCCCGCTCACCATGTGACTGATCCTGAAAAAGTGCAGCCCTCTCACTGTGTCACATATCCTGAAACAGTACAGCCCTCTCACTGTGTGACTGATTCTGAAGCAGTGCAGACCTCTCAAAGTGTGACTGGTCCAGAAACATAGCAGCAATTTAACTGTGTGACTGTACCTGAAACAGTGCAGCCCTCTCACTGTGTGACTGAAACTGAAACATTGCAGCCTTCTCACTTTGAGACTGACCCTGAAACAGTGCAGCACTCTGACTGTGTGACTGAACCCGAAACAGTGCAGCCCTCTCACTGTGTCACTTAGCCTGAAACAGTGCAGCCAACTCACTGTTTGACTGATCCTGAAACAGTGCAGCCCTCTCACTGTGTCACTGATCCTGAAACAGTGCAGCCCTCTCACTTTGTGACTGATCCTGAAACAGTGCAGCCGTCTCACTGTGTCACTGATCCTGAAACAGTGCAGCCATCTCACTGTGTGACTGATCCAAAAACAGTGCAGTCATCTCACTGTGTGACTGATCCTGAAACAGTGCAGCCCTCTCACTGTGTCACTGATCCTGAAACAGTGCAGCCCTCTCACTGTGTGACTGATCCTGAAACAGTGCAGCCCTCTCACTGTGTGACTGATCCTGAAACAGTGCAGCCCTCTCACTGTTTGACTGATCCTGAAACAGAGCAGCCCTCTCACTGTGTGACTGATCCAGAAACTTAGCAGGCATTTAACTGTCTGACTGTACCTGAAACAGTTCAGCCTCTCACTGTGTGAGTGAAACTGAATAAGTGCTGCCTTCTCACTTTGCGACTGACCCTGAAAAGGTGCAGCACTCTGACTGTGTGACTGAACCTGAAACAGTGCAGCCCTCTCAATGTGTCACTGATCCAGAAACAGAGCAGCCCTCTCACTGTGTGACTGATCCTGAAACAGTGCAGCCCTCTCACTGTGTCACTGATCCGGAAACAGTGTAGCCCTATCACTGTGTTACTGGTCCTGAAACAGTGCAGCCCTCTCAATGTTTGACTGATCCTGAAACAGTGCAGCCCTCTCACGGTTTAACTGATCCTGAAACAGTGCAGCATTCCCACTGTGTGACAGACACTGAAACAGTGCAGCCCTCTCACTGTGACACTGATCCTGAAACAGTGCAGCCCTCTCATTATGTGACTGATCATGAAATAGTGCAGCCCTCTCACTGTGTGACTGACACTGAAACAGTGCTGCCCTCTCCCTGTCTGACTGATCCTGAAACAGTGCAGCCCGCTCACCATGTGACTAATCCTGAAACAGTGCCGCCCTCTCACTCTGTGACTGATACTGAAACAGTGCAGCCCTCTCACTGTGTGACTGGTCCAGAAACATAGCAGCAATTTAACTGTGTGACTGTACCTGAAACAGTGCAGCCCTCTCACTGTGTGACTGAAACTGAAACATTGCAGCCTTCTCACTTTGAGACTGACCCTGAAACAGTGCAGCACTCTGACTGTGTGACTGAACCCGAAACAGTGCAGCCCTCTCACTGTGTCACTTAGCCTGAAACAGTGCAGCCAACTCACTGTTTGACTGATCCTGAAACAGTGCAGCCCTCTCACTGTGTCACTGATCCTGAAACAGTGCAGCCCTCTCACTTTGTGACTGATCCTGAAACAGTGCAGCCGTCTCACTGTGTCACTGATCCTGAAACAGTGCAGCCATCTCACTGTGTGACTGATCCAAAAACAGTGCAGTCATCTCACTGTGTGACTGATCCTGAAACAGTGCAGCCCTCTCACTGTGTCACTGATCAGAAACAGTGCAGCCCTCTCACTGTGTGACTGATCCTGAAACAGTGCAGCCCTCTCACTGTTTGACTGATCCTGAAACAGAGCAGCCCTCTCACTGTGTGACTGATCCTGAAACTGTGCATCTCTCTCATTGTTTAACTGATCCTGAAACAGGGCAGCGCTCTCACTCTGTCATTGATCCAGAAACTGTGCAGAACTTTCACTGTGTGACTGATACTGAAACTGTGCAGCCCTCTCACGGGTTAAATGATCCTGAAACAGTGCAGCCCTCTCACTGTGTGACTGAACCTGAAACAGTGCAGCCATTTAACTGTGTGACTGTAGCTGAAACAGTGCAGCCCTCTCACTGTGTGACTGATCCAGAAACTTAGCAGGCATTTAACTGTCTGACTGTACCTGAAACAGTTCAGCCTCTCACTGTGTGAGTGAAACTGAATAAGTGCTGCCTTCTCACTTTGCGACTGACCCTGAAAAGGTGCAGCACTCTGACTGTGTGACTGAACCTGAAACAGTGCAGCCCTCTCAATGTTTGACTGATCCTGAAACAGTGCAGCCCTCTCACGGTTTAACTGATCCTGAAACAGTGCAGCACTCCCACTGTGTGACAGACACTGAAACAGTGCAGCCCTCTCACTGGGACACTGATCCTGAAACAGTGCAGCCCTCTCATTATGTGACTGATCATGAAATAGTGCAGCCCTCTCACTGTGTGACTGACACTGAAACAGTGCTGCCCTCTCCCTGTCTGACTGATCCTGAAACAGTGCAGCCCGCTCACCATGTGACTAATCCTGAAACAGTGCCGCCCTCTCACTCTGTGACTGATACTGAAACAGTGCAGCCCTCTCACTGTGTGACTGGTCCAGAAACATAGCAGCAATTTAACTGTGTGACTGTTCCTGAAACAGTGCAGCCCTCTCACTGTGTGACTGAAACTGAAACATTGCAGCCTTCTCACTTTGAGACTGACCCTGAAACAGTGCAGCACTCTGACTGTGTGACTGAACCCGAAACAGTGCAGCCCTCTCACTGTGTCACTTAGCCTGAAACAGTGCAGCCAACTCACTGTTTGACTGATCCTGAAACAGTGCAGCCCTCTCACTGTGTCACTGATCCTGAAACAGTGCAGCCCTCTCACTTTGTGACTGATCCTGAAACAGTGCAGCCGTCTCACTGTGTCACTGATCCTGAAACAGTGCAGCCATCTCACTGTGTGACTGATCCAAAAACAGTGCAGTCATCTCACTGTGTGACTGATCCTGAAACAGTGCAGCCCTCTCACTGTGTCACTGATCAGAAACAGTGCAGCCCTCTCACTGTGTGACTGATCCTGAAACAGTGCAGCCCTCTCACTGTTTGACTGATCCTGAAACAGAGCAGCCCTCTCACTGTGTGACTGATCCTGAAACTGTGCATCTCTCTCATTGTTTAACTGATCCTGAAACAGGGCAGCGCTCTCACTCTGTCATTGATCCAGAAACTGTGCAGAACTTTCACTGTGTGACTGATACTGAAACAGTGCAGCCCTCTCACGGGTTAAATGATCCTGAAACAGTGCAGCCCTCTCACTGTGTGACTGAACCTGAAACAGTGCAGCCATTTAACTGTGTGACTGTAGCTGAAACAGTGCAGCCCTCTCACTGTGTGACTGATCCAGAAACTTAGCAGGCATTTAACTGTCTGACTGTACCTGAAACAGTTCAGCCTCTCACTGTGTGAGTGAAACTGAATAAGTGCTGCCTTCTCACTTTGCGACTGACCCTGAAATAGTGCAGCACTCTGACTGTGTGACTGAACCTGAAACAGTGCAGCCCTCTCAATGTGTCACTGATCCAGAAACAGAGCAGCCCTCTCACTGTGTGACTGATCCTGAAACAGTGCAGCTCTCTCACTGTGTGAATGATCCTGAAACAGTGCAGACCTCTCCCTGTGTCACTGCTCCAGGTACAGTGCAGCCCTCTCACTGTGTGACTGATCCTGAAACAGTGCTGCCCTCTCACTGTGTGACATGTCCTGAAACATTGCAGCTTTCTCACTGTGTGACTGAAGCTGAAATATGCAGCCATCTCACAGTGTAACTGATCCTGAAACAGTGCAGCCCTCTCACTGTGTCACATATCCTGAAACAGTGCAGCCCTCTCACTGTGTGACTGATTCTGAAGCAGTGCAGCCCTCTCACTGTGTCACTGATCCTGAAGCAGTGCAGAACTCTCAAACTGTGACTGGTCCAGAAACATAGCAGCAATTGAACTGTGTGACTGTACCTGAAACAGTGCAGCCCTCTCACTGTGTGACTGAAACTGAAACATTCCAGCCTTCTTACTTTGTGACTGACCCTGAAACAATGCAGCACTCTGACTGTGCGACTGAACCTGAAACAGTGCAGCCCTCTCATTGTTTGACTGATCCTGAAACAGTGCAGCCCTCTCACTGTTTGCCTGAATCTGAAACAGTGCCGCACTCTCACTATGTCACTGATCCGGAAACAGTGCAGCCCTCTCACTGTTTCCCTGATCCTGAAACAGTGCAGCCATCTCACTGTGTGACAGATTCTGAAACAGTGCAGCCCTCTCACTGTGTGACTGGTCCAGAAACATAGCAGCAATTTAACTGTGTGACTGTACCTGAAACAGTGCAGCCCTCTCACTGTGTGACTGAAACTGAAACATTCCAGCCTTCTTACTTTGTGACTGACCCTGAAACAATGCAGCACTCTGACTGTGCGACTGAACCTGAAACAGTGCAGCCCTCTCATTGTTTGACTGATCCTGAAACAGTGCAGCTCTCTCACTGTTTGCCTGAATCTGAAACAGTGCCGCACTCTCACTATGTCACTGATCCGGAAACAGTGCAGCCCTCTCACTGTTTCCCTGATCCTGAAACAGTGCAGATCTCTCACTGTATGACTGATCCTGAAGCAGTGCAGCCCTCTCACTGTGTCACTGATCCTGAAACAGTGCAGCTCTCTCACTGTGTGAATGATCCTGAAACAGTGCAGACCTCTCCCTGTGTCACTGCTCCAGGTACAGTGCAGCCCTCTCACTGTGTCACTGATCCTGAAACAGTGCAGCCCTCTCACTGTGTCACATATCCTGAAACAGTGCAGCCCTCTCACTGTGTGACTGATTCTGAAGCAGTGCAGACCTCTCAAAGTGTGACTGGTCCAGAAACATAGCAGCAATTTAACTGTGTGACTGTACCTGAAACAGTGCAGCCCTCTCACTGTATGTCTGAAACTGAAACATTGCAGCCTTCTCACTTTGAGACTGACCCTGAAACAGTGCAGCACTCTGACTGTGCGACTGAACCCGAAACAGTGCAGCCCTCTCACTGTGTCACTTAGCCTGAAACAGTGCAGCCAACTCACTGTTTGACTGATCCTGAAACAGTGCAGCCCTCTCACTGTGTCACTGATCCTGAAACAGTGCAGCCCTCTCACTTTGTGACTGATCCTGAAACAGTGCAGCCGTCTCACTGTGTCACTGATCCTGAAACAGTGCAGCCGTCTCACTGTGTCACTGATCCTGAAACAGTGCAGCCCTCTCACTGTGTGACTGATCCAAAAACAGTGCAGTCATCTCACTGTGTGACTGATCCTGAAACAGTGCAGCCCTCTCACTGTGTCACTGATCCTGAAACAGTGCAGCCATCTCACTGTGTGACTGATCCAAAAACAGTGCAGTCATCTCACTGTGTGACTGATCCTGAAACAGTGCAGCCCTCTCACTGTGTGACTGATCCTGAAACTGTGCATCTCTCTCATTGTTTAACTGATCCTGAAACAGGGCAGCGCTCTCACTCTGTCATTGATCCAGAAACTGTGCAGAACTTTCACTGTGTGACTGATACTGAAACTGTGCAGCCCTCTCACTGTGTGACTGAACCTGAAACAGTGCAGCCATTTAACTGTGTGACTGTAGCTGAAACAGTGCAGCCCTCTCACTGTGTGACTGATCCAGAAACTTAGCAGGCATTTAACTGTCTGACTGTACCTGAAACAGTTCAGCCTCTCACTGTGTGAGTGAAACTGAATAAGTGCTGCCTTCTCACTTTGCGACTGACCCTGAAATAGTGCAGCACTCTGACTGTGTGACTGAACCTGAAACAGTGCAGCCCTCTCAATGTGTCACTGATCCAGAAACAGAGCAGCCCTCTCACTGTGTGACTGATCCTGAAACAGTGCAGCCCTCTCACTGTGTCACTGATCCTGAAACAGTGCAGCTCTCTCACTGTGTGAATGATCCTGAAACAGTGCAGACCTCTCCCTGTGTCACTGCTCCAGGTGCAGTGCAGCCCTCTCACTGTGTGACTGATCCTGAAACAGTGCTGCCCTCTCACTTTGAGACTGACCCTGAAACAGTGCAGCACTCTGACTGTGCGACTGGACCCGAAACAGTGCAGCCCTGTCACTGTGTCACTTAGCCTGAAACAGTGCAGCCAACTCACTGTTTGCCTGAACCTGAAACAGTGCAGCCCTCTCACTGTGTCACTGATCCTGAAACAGTGCAGCCATCTCACTGTGTGACTGATCCAAAAACAGTGCAGTCATCTCACTGTGTGACTGAAACTGAAACAGTGCAGCGCTCTCACTCTGTGACTGATCCTGAAACAGTGCAGCCCTCTCACTGCTTGACTGATCCTGAAATAGTGATGCCCTCTCACTGTGTGACTGATCCTGAAACAGTGCAGCCCTCTCACTGTGAGACTGATCCTGAAACAGTGCAGCCCTCTCACTGTGAGACTGATCCTGAAACAGTGCAGCCCTCTCATTGTGTGACAGATCATGAAACAGTGCAGCCCGCTCACCATGTGACTGATCCTGAAAAAGTGCAGCCCTCTCACTGTGTGACGGATCCTGAAACAGTACAGCCCTCTCACTGTGTGACTGATTCTGAAGCAGTGCAGACCTCTCAAAGTGTGACTGGTCCAGAAACATAGCAGCAATTTAACTGTGTGACTGTACCTGAAACAGTGCAGCCCTCTCACTGTGTGACTGAAACTGAAACATGGCAGCCTTCTCACTTTGAGACTGACCCTGAAACAGTGCAGCACTCTGACTGTGTGACTGAACCCGAAACAGTGCAGCCCTCTCACTGTGTCACTGATCCTGAAACAGTGCAGCCCTCCCACTGTTTGACTGATCCTGAAACAGTGCAGCCCTCTCACTGTGTCACTGATCCTGAAACAGTGCAGCCCTCTCACTTTGTGACTGATCCTGAAACAGTGCAGCCGTCTCACTGTGTCACTGATCCTGAAACAGTGCAGCCATCTCACTGTGTGACTGATCCAAAAACAGTGCAGTCATCTCACTGTGTGACTGATCCTGAAACAGTGCAGCCCTCTCACTGTGTCACTGATCCTGAAACAGTGCAGCCCTCTCACTGTGTGACTGATCCTGAAACTGTGCATCTCTCTCATTGTTTAACTGATCCTGAAACAGGGCAGCGCTCTCACTCTGTCATTGATCCAGAAACTGTGCAGAACTTTCACTGTGTGACTGATACTGAAACTGTGCAGCCCTCTCACGGGTTAAATGATCCTGAAACAGTGCAGCCCTCTCACTGTGTGACTGAACCTGAAACAGTGCAGCCATTTAACTGTGTGACTGTAGCTGAAACAGTGCAGCCCTCTCACTGTGTGACTGATCCAGAAACTTAGCAGGCATTTAACTGTCTGACTGTACCTGAAACAGTTCAGCCTCTCACTGTGTGAGTGAAACTGAATAAGTGCTGCCTTCTCACTTTGCGACTGACCCTGAAAAGGTGCAGCACTCTGACTGTGTGACTGAACCTGAAACAGTGCAGCCCTCTCAATGTGTCACTGATCCAGAAACAGAGCAGCCCTCTCACTGTGTGACTGATCCTGAAACAGTGCAGCCCTCTCACTGTGTCACTGATCCGGAAACAGTGTAGCCCTATCACTGTGTTACTGGTCCTGAAACAGTGCAGCCCTCTCAATGTTTGACTGATCCTGAAACAGTGCAGCCCTCTCACGGTTTAACTGATCCTGAAACAGTGCAGCATTCCCACTGTGTGACAGACACTGAAACAGTGCAGCCCTCTCACTGTGACACTGATCCTGAAACAGTGCAGCCCTCTCATTATGTGACTGATCATGAAATAGTGCAGCCCTCTCACTGTGTGACTGACACTGAAACAGTGCTGCCCTCTCCCTGTCTGACTGATCCTGAAACAGTGCAGCCCGCTCACCATGTGACTAATCCTGAAACAGTGCCGCCCTCTCACTGTGTGACTGAACCTGAAACAGTGCAGCCCTCTCACTGTGTCACATATCCTGAAACAGCGCAGCCCTCTCACTGTGTGACTGATTCTGAAGCAGTGCAGACCTCTCAAAGTGTGACTGGTGCAGAAACATTGCAGCAATTTAACTGTGTGACTGTACCTGAAACAGTGCAGCCCTCTCACTGTGTGACTGACATTGAAACAGTGCAGCCCTCTCACTGTATGACTGAAACTGAAACATTGCAGCCTTCTCACTTTGAGACTGACCCTGAAACAGTGCAGCACTCTGACTGTGCGACTGAACCCGAAACAGTGCAGCCCTCTCACTGTGTCACTTAGCCTGAAACAGTGCAGCCAACTCACTGTTTGACTGATCCTGAAACAGTGCAGCCCTCTCACTGTGTCACTGATCCTGAAACAGTGCAGCCCTCTCACTTTGTGACTGATCCTGAAACAGTGCAGCCGTCTCACTGTGTCACTGATCCTGAAACAGTGCAGCCATCTCACTGTGTGACTGATCCAAAAACAGTGCAGTCATCTCACTGTGTGACTGATCCTGAAACAGTGCAGCCCTCTCACTGTGTCACTGATCCTGAAACAGTGCAGCCCTCTCACTGTTTGACTGATCCTGAAACAGAGCAGCCCTCTCACTGTGTGACTGATCCTGAAACTGTGCATCTCTCTCATTGTTTAACTGATCCTGAAACAGGGCAGCGCTCTCACTCTGTCATTGATCCAGAAACTGTGCAGAACTTTCACTGTGTGACTGATACTGAAACTGTGCAGCCCTCTCACGGTTTAAATGATCCTGAAACAGTGCAGCCCTCTCACTGTGTGACTGAACCTGAAACAGTGCAGCCTCTCACTGTGTGAGTGAAACTGAATAAGTGCTGCCTTCTCACTTTGCGACTGACCCTGAAATAGTGCAGCACTCTGACTGTGTGACTGAACCTGAAACAGTGCAGCCCTCTCAATGTGTCACTGATCCAGAAACAGAGCAGCCCTCTCACTGTGTGACTGATCCTGAAACAGTGCAGCCCTCTCACTGTGTCACTGATCCTGAAACAGTGTAGCCCTATCATTGTGTTACTGGTCCTGAAACAGTGCAGCCCTCTCAATGTTTGACTGATCCTGAAACAGTGCAGCCCTCTCACGGTTTAACTGATCCTGAAACAGTGCAGCACTCCCACTGTGTGACAGACACTGAAACAGTGCAGCCCTCTCACTGTGACACTGATCCTGAAACAGTGCAGCCCTCTCATTATGTGACTGATCATGAAATAGTGCAGCCCTCTCACTGTGTGACTGACACTGAAACAGTGCTGCCCTCTCCCTGTCTGACTGATCCTGAAACAGTGCAGCCCGCTCACCATGTGACTAATCCTGAAACAGTGCCGCCCTCTCACTGTGTGACTGATACTGAAACAGTGCAGCCCTCTCACTGTGTGACAGATTCTGAAACAGTGCAGCCCTCTCACTGTGTGACTGGTCCAGAAACATAGCAGCAATTTAACTGTGTGACTGTACCTGAAACAGTGCAGCCCTCTCACTGTGTGACTGAAACTGAAACATTCCTGCCTTCTCACTTTGTGACTGACCCTGAAATAATGCAGCACTCTGACTGTGCGACTGAACCTGAAACAGTGCAGCCCTCTCACTGTTTGACTGATCCTGAAACAGTGCAACTCTCTCACTGTTTCCCTGATCCTGAAACAGTGCAGATCTCTCACTGTATGACTGATCCTGAAGCAGTGCAGCCCTCTCACTGTGTCACTGATCCTGAAACAGTGCAGCTCTCTCACTGTGTGAATGATCCTGAAACAGTGCAGACCTCTTCTTGTGTGACTGCTCCAGGTACAGTGCAGCCCTCTCACTGTGTCACTGATCCTGAAACAGTGCTGCCCTCTCACTGTGTGACTGAACCTGAAACAGTGCAGCCCTCTCACTGTGTGACTGATCCTGAAACAGTGCAGCCCTCTCACTTTGTGACTGACCCTGAAACAGTGCAGCCCCCTCACTGTGTTACTGATCCTGAAACAGTGCAGCCCTCTCACCGTGTCACTAATCCTGAAACAGTGCATCCCTCTCACTGTGTGACTGATCCTGAAACAGTGCAGCCCTCTCACTGTGTGACTGATCCTCAAACAGTAAAGCCCTCTCACGTTTTAACTGATCCTGAAACAGTGCATCCCTCTCACTGTGTGACTGATCCTGAAACAGTGCAGCCCTCTCACCGTGTCACTAATCCTGAAACAGTGCAGCCCTCTCACTGTGTGACTGATCCTGAAACAGTGCAGCCCTCTCACTGTGTCACTGATCCTGAAACAGTGCAGCCCTCTCACTGTCTGACTGATCCTGAAACAGTGCAGCCCTCTCACAGTGTGACTGATCCTGAAACAGTGCAGCCCTCTCACTGTGTGACTGATCCTGAAACAGTTCAGCCGTCTCACTATGTCACTGAACCTGAAACAGTGCAGTGCTCTCACACTGTGATTGACTCTGAAAAGGTGCAGTCTTCTCACTGTGTGACGGATCCTGAAACAGTGCAGCCCTCTCACTGTGTCACTGATCCTGAAACAGTGCAGCCCTCTCACTGTGACACTGATACTGAAACAGTGCAGCCCTCTCACTGTGTGACGGATCCTGAACCAGTGCAGCCCTCTCACTGTGTCACTGATCCTGAAACAGTGCACCCCTCTCACTGTCTGACTGATCCTGAAACAGTGCAGCCCTCTCACAGTGTGACTGATCCTGGAAACAGTGCTGCCCTCTCACTGTGTGACTGATCCTGAAACAGTGCAGCCCTCTCACTGTGAGACTGATGCTGAAACAGAGCAGCCCTCTCATTGTGTCACTGATACTGAAACAGTGCAGCCCTCTCACTGTGTCACTGATCCTGAAACATTGCAGCCCTCTGACGGTTTAACTGATCCTGAAACAGTGCAGCCCTCTCACGGTTTAACTGATCCTGAAACAGTGCAGCGCTCTCACTGTGTGACTGATCCAGAAACATTGTAGCCCTCTCACTGTGTCAATGATCCTGAAACAGTGCAACCCACTGACTGTGTCACTGCTCCTGAAACAGTGCAAACATCTCACTGTGTCAATGATCCTGAAACAGTGCAACCCACTGACTGTGTCACTGCTCCTGAAACAGTGCAAACATCTCACTGTGTCACTGATCCTGAAACAGTGCAGCCCTCTCACTGTTTGACTGATGCAAAAACAGCGCAGTCATCTCACTGTGTGACTGATCCTGAAACAGTGCAGCCCTCTCACTCTGTCACTTATCCTGAAACAGTGCAGGCCTCTCACTGTGTGACTGATCCTGAAACAGTGCAGCCCTCTCATGGTTTAACTGATCCTGAAAAAGTGCATCCCTCTCACTGTGAGACTGAGCCTGAAACAGTGCAGCACTCCAACTGTTGGACTGATACTGAAACAGTGCAGCCCTCTCACTGTGTAACTGAAACTGAAACAGTGCAGCCCTCTCACTGTGTGACTGATCCTGAAACAGTGCAGCCCTCTCGCTGTGTCACTGATCCTGAAACAGTGCAGCACACTCACTGTGTCACTGATCCGGAAAAAGTGCAGCCCTCTCAATGCGTGACAGATCCTGAAACAGGGCAGCCCTCACACTGTCTGACTGATCCTGAAACAGTGCAGCCCTCGCACAGTGTGACTGATCCTGATACAGTGCAGCCCTCTCACTGTGTGACTGATCCTGAAACAGTGCAGTCCTCTAACTGTGTGACTGATCCTGAAACAGTAAAGCCCTCTCACGTTTTAACTGATCCTGAAAAAGTGCAGCCCTCTCACTGTGTCACTGATCCTGAAACAGTGCCGCCCTCTCACTGTGTGACTGATCCTGAAACAGTGCAGCCCTCTCACTGCGTGACTGATCCTGAAACTGTGCAGCCGTCTCACTGTGCGACTGATCCAAAAACAGTGCAGCTCTCTCACTGTGTGACAGATCCTGAAACAGTGCAGCCCTCTCAATTTGTGACTGAACCTGATACAGTACAGCCCCCTCATGGTTTAACTGATCCTGAAAGAGTGCAGCCCTCTCACTGTGTGTCTGATTCTGAAACAGTGCAGCCCTCTCACTGTCTGACTGATCATGAAACAGTGCAGCCCTCTCACTGTGTGACTGAGCCAGAAACAGTGCAGCCCACTTACTCTGTGACTGATCCTAAAACAGTGCAGCCCTTTCACTGTGTGACTGATCCTGAAACAGTGCAGCCCTCTCACTGCGTGAATGATCCTGAAACAGTGCCGCCCTCTCACTGTGTGACTTATCCAGAAACATAGCGGCCAGTTGACAATATGACTGGAGCTGAAACCGTGCAGCCCTCTAACTGTGTGAATGAAACTGAAACGGTGCAGCCATCTCGCAGTTTCACTGATCCTGAAACAGTCCAGTCCTCTCACTGTGTGACTGATCCAAAAACAGTGCAGCCCTCTCACTGTGTCACTGTTACTGAAACAGTGCAGCACTCTCACTATGTTTCTGACCATGAAAAAGTGCAGCCCTCTCACTGTGTGACTGATCCTGAAACAGTGCAGCCCTCTCACTGTGTCACTGATCCTGAAACAGTGCAGCCCTCTCACTGTGTGACTGATCCTGAAACATTGCAGCCCTCTCACTTTGTCACTGATCCTGAAACAGTGCAGCCCTCTCACTGTGACACTGATACTGAAACAGTGCCGCCCTCTAACGTTTTAACTGATCCTGAAACAGTGCATCCCTCTCACTGTGTGACTGGTCCTGAAACAGTGCAGCCCTCTCACTGTGTGACTAATCCTGAAACAGTACAGCTCTCTAACGGTTTAACTGACCCTGAAACAGTGCAGCCCTCTCACTGTGTCACTGATCCTGAAACAGTGCAGCACTCTCACTGTCTGACTGATCCCGAAACATTGCAGCCCTCTCTCTGTGACACTGATCCTGAAACAGTGCAGCTCTCTCACTGTGACACTGTTCCTGAAACAGTGCAGCCCACTCATGGTTCAACTGATTCTGAAACAGTGCATCCCTCTCATCTGTAACTGAACCTGAAACAGTGCTTGCCTCTCACTTTGTGACTGAAAATGAAACAGTGCAGCGCTCTCACTGTGTGACTGATCCCGAAACATTGCAGCCCTCTCTCTGTGACACTGATCCTGAAACAGTGCAGCTCTCTCACTGTGATACTGATCCTGAAACAGTGCAGCCCACTCATGGTTTAACTGATTCTGAAACAGTGCATCCCTCTCATTTGTGACTGAACCTGAAACAGTGCTTGCCTCTCACTTTGTGACTGAAAATGAAACAGTGCTGCGCTCTCACTGTGTGACTGATCCTGAAACAGTGCAGCCCTCTCATTGTGTGACTGATCCTGAAACAGTGCAGCCCTCTCACTATGTGACTGTACCTGAAACAGTGCAGGCCTCTCACTGTGTGACTGATCATGAAACAGTGCAGCCCTCTCACTGTGTGACTGAACCTGAAACAGTGCAGCCCTCTCACTGTCTGACTGATCCTGAAACAGTGCAGCCCTCTCACTGTGTGACTGAACCTGAAACAGTGCAGCCCTCTCACTGTCTGACTGATCCTGAAACAGTGCAGCCCTCTCACTGTGTGACTGATCCTGAAACAGTGCAGCCCTCTCACATTTTAACTGATTCTGAAACAGTGCATCCCACTCACTATGTGACTGATCCTGAACCAGTGCAGCCGTCTCACTGTGTGATTGATCTTTAAAAAGTGCAGCCCTCTCACTGTGTTACTGACCCTGAAACTGTACAAGCCACTCACTGTGTGACTGGGACAGAAACAGTGCAGCCCTCTCACTGTGTCACGGAACCTCAAACTGTGCAGCCATCTCATTGTGTGACTGGCACTGAAAAAGTGCAGCCCACTCTCTGTGTGACTGGTCCTGAAATGCTGCAGCCATCTCACTGTGTGACTGAATCTGAAACAGTGCAGACCTCTCACTGTGTGACTGAACCTGAAACAGTGCAGCCCTCTCACTGTGTCACTGATCCTGAAAAAGTGCAGCACTCTAACTGTTTGATTGATCCTGAAACAGTGCACCCCTCTCACGGTTTATCTGATCCTGAAACAGTGCAGCCCTCTCACTGTGAGACTGATCCTGAAACAGTGCAGCCCACTCACGGTTTAACTGATCCTGAAACAATGCAGCCCTCTCACTGTGTGACTTATCCAGAAACATAGCAGCCCTCTTACTGTGTGAACGAAACTGAAACAGTGCAGCCCTCTCACTGTGTGACAGCTCCTGAAACAGTGCAGCCCTCTCACTGTATGACTGAAACTGAAAAATTGCAGCCCTCTCAATGTGTGACAGCTCCTGAAACAGTGCAGCCCTCTCACTGTATGACTGAAACTGAAACAGTGCATCCCTCTCACTGTCTGACTGATCCTGAAACAGTGCAGCCCTCTCACTGTGTAACTGATACTGAAAGAGTGCAGCCCTCTCACGGTTTAACTGATCCTGAAACAGTGCAGCCCTCTCACTGTGTCAGTGATCCTGAAAAAATGCAGCACTCTCACTGAGTGACTGATCCTCAAACAGTGCAGCCCTCTCACGGTTTAACTGATCCTGAAACAGTGCAGCCCTCTCACTGTGTCACTGATCCTGAAACAGTGCAGCCCTCTCACTGTGTGACTGACCCAGAAACAGTGCAGCCCTCTCACTGTGTGACTGATCCTGAAACAGTGCAGCCCTCTCACTGTGTCACTGATCCTGAAACAGTGCAGCCCTCTCACTGTGTCACTGATCCTGAAACAGTGCAGCCCTCTCACTGTGACACTGATACTGAAACAGTGCAGCGCTCTCACTGTGTCACTGATCCTGAAACAGTGCAGCCCTATCACTGTGTGACTGTACCTGAAACAGTGCAGCCCTCTCACTGTTTGACTGATCATGAAACAGTGCAGCCCTCTCACTGTGTGTCTGAACCTGAAACAGTGCAGCCCTCTCACTGTCTGACTGATCCTGAAACAGTGCAGCCCTCTCACTGTATGACTGAACTGAAACAGTGCAGCCCTCTCACTGTCTGACTGATCCTGAAACAGTGCAGCCCTCTCACTGTATGACTGATCCTGAAACAGTGCAGCCCTCTCACTGTGTCACTGATCCTAAAACAGTGCAGCCCTCTCACTCTGACACTGATCCTGAAACAGTGCAGCCCCCTCACTGTGTCACTTATCCTGAAACAGTGCAGCCCTCTCACTGAGTGACTGATCCTGAAAAAGTGCAGCCCTCTCACTGAGTTACTGTTCCAGAAACATAGCAGGCAATTAACTGTGTGACTGTACCTGAAAGAGTGCAGCCCTCTCACTGTGTTACTGTCCCTGAAACATTGCAACACACTCACTGTGTCACTGACTCTGAAACAGTGCAATCCACTCACTGCGTGACTGGGACAGAAACAGTGCAGCCCTCTCACTGTGTGACTGATCCTGAAACATTGCAGCACTCTGACTGTGTGACTGAGCCTGAAACAGTGCAGCCCTCTCACTGAGTGACTGATCCTAAAACAGTGCAGCCCTCTCACTGTGTGACTGAAACTGAAACAGTGCAGCCCTCTCACTGTTTGACTGATCATGAAACAGTGCAGCCCTCTCACTGTGTGTCTGAACCTGAAACAGTGCAGCCCTCTCACTGTCTGACTGATCCTGAAACAGTGCAGCCCTCTCACTGTATGACTGAACTGAAACAGTGCAGCCCTCTCACTGTCTGACTGATCCTGAAACAGTGCAGCCCTCTCACTGTATGACTGATCCTGAAACAGTGCAGCCCTCTCACTGTGTCACTGATCCTAAAACAGTGCAGCCCTCTCACTCTGACACTGATCCTGAAACAGTGCAGCCCCCTCACTGTGTCACTTATCCTGAAACAGTGCAGCCCTCTCACTGAGTGACTGATCCTGAAAAAGTGCAGCCCTCTCACTGAGTTACTGTTCCAGAAACATAGCAGGCAATTAACTGTGTGACTGTACCTGAAAGAGTGCAGCCCTCTCACTGTGTTACTGTCCCTGAAACATTGCAACACACTCACTGTGTCACTGACTCTGAAACAGTGCAATCCACTCACTGCGTGACTGGGACAGAAACAGTGCAGCCCTCTCACTGTGTGACTGATCCTGAAACATTGCAGCACTCTCACTGTGTGACTGAGCCTGAAACAGTGCAGCCCTCTCACTGAGTGACTGATCCTAAAACAGTGCAGCCCTCTCACTGTGTGACTGAAACTGAAACAGTGCAGCCATCTAACTGTCTGACTTATCCAGAAACATAGCGGCCAGTTGACAATATGACTGGACCTGAAACAGTGCAGCCCTCTTACTGTGTGACTGAAACTGAAACGGTGCAGCCAACTCACAGTTTCACTGATCCTGAAACAGTGCAGCCCTCTCACTGTGTGACTTATCCAGAAACATAGCAGCCCTCTTACTGTGTGACCGAAACTGAAACAGTGCAGCCCTCTCACTGTCTGACTGATCCTGAAACAGTGCAGCCCTCTCACTGTATGACTGAAACTGAAAAATTGCAGCCCTCTCACTGAGTGGCTGAACCTGAAACATTGCAGCCCTCTCACTGTGTGTCTGATTCTGAAACAGTGCAGCCCTCTCACTGTCTGACTGATCATGAAACAGTGCAGCCCTCTCACTGTGTGACTGAGCCAGAAACAGTGCAGCCCACTTACTCTGTGACTGATCCTAAAACAGTGCAGCCCTTTCACTGTGTGACTGATCCTGAAACAGTGCAGCCCTCTCACTGCGTGACTGATCCTGAAACTGTGCAGCCGTCTCACTGTGCGACTGATCCAAAAACAGTGCAGCTCTCTCACTGTGTGACAGATCCTGAAACAGTGCAGCCCTCTCAATTTGTGACTGAACCTGATACAGTACAGCCCCCTCATGGTTTAACTGATCCTGAAAGAGTGCAGCCCTCTCACTGTGTGTCTGATTCTGAAACAGTGCAGCCCTCTCACTGTCTGACTGATCATGAAACAGTGCAGCCCTCTCACTGTGTGACTGAGCCAGAAACAGTGCAGCCCACTTACTCTGTGACTGATCCTAAAACAGTGCAGCCCTTTCACTGTGTGACTGATCCTGAAACAGTGCAGCCCTCTCACTGCGTGAATGATCCTGAAACAGTGCCGCCCTCTCACTGTGTGACTTATCCAGAAACATAGCGGCCAGTTGACAATATGACTGGAGCTGAAACCGTGCAGCCCTCTAACTGTGTGAATGAAACTGAAACGGTGCAGCCATCTCGCAGTTTCACTGATCCTGAAACAGTCCAGTCCTCTCACTGTGTGACTGATCCAAAAACAGTGCAGCCCTCTCACTGTGTCACTGTTACTGAAACAGTGCAGCACTCTCACTATGTTTCTGACCATGAAAAAGTGCAGCCCTCTCACTGTGTGACTGATCCTGAAACAGTGCAGCCCTCTCACTGTGTCACTGATCCTGAAACAGTGCAGCCCTCTCACTGTGTGACTGATCCTGAAACATTGCAGCCCTCTCACTTTGTCACTGATCCTGAAACAGTGCAGCCCTCTCACTGTGACACTGATACTGAAACAGTGCCGCCCTCTAACGTTTTAACTGATCCTGAAACAGTGCATCCCTCTCACTGTGTGACTGGTCCTGAAACAGTGCAGCCCTCTCACTGTGTGACTAATCCTGAAACAGTACAGCTCTCTAACGGTTTAACTGACCCTGAAACAGTGCAGCCCTCTCACTGTGTCACTGATCCTGAAACAGTGCAGCACTCTCACTGTCTGACTGATCCCGAAACATTGCAGCCCTCTCTCTGTGACACTGATCCTGAAACAGTGCAGCTCTCTCACTGTGACACTGTTCCTGAAACAGTGCAGCCCACTCATGGTTCAACTGATTCTGAAACAGTGCATCCCTCTCATCTGTAACTGAACCTGAAACAGTGCTTGCCTCTCACTTTGTGACTGAAAATGAAACAGTGCAGCGCTCTCACTGTGTGACTGATCCCGAAACATTGCAGCCCTCTCTCTGTGACACTGATCCTGAAACAGTGCAGCTCTCTCACTGTGATACTGATCCTGAAACAGTGCAGCCCACTCATGGTTTAACTGATTCTGAAACAGTGCATCCCTCTCATTTGTGACTGAACCTGAAACAGTGCTTGCCTCTCACTTTGTGACTGAAAATGAAACAGTGCTGCGCTCTCACTGTGTGACTGATCCTGAAACAGTGCAGCCCTCTCATTGTGTGACTGATCCTGAAACAGTGCAGCCCTCTCACTATGTGACTGTACCTGAAACAGTGCAGGCCTCTCACTGTGTGACTGATCATGAAACAGTGCAGCCCTCTCACTGTGTGACTGAACCTGAAACAGTGCAGCCCTCTCACTGTCTGACTGATCCTGAAACAGTGCAGCCCTCTCACTGTGTGACTGAACCTGAAACAGTGCAGCCCTCTCACTGTCTGACTGATCCTGAAACAGTGCAGCCCTCTCACTGTGTGACTGATCCTGAAACAGTGCAGCCCTCTCACATTTTAACTGATTCTGAAACAGTGCATCCCACTCACTATGTGACTGATCCTGAACCAGTGCAGCCGTCTCACTGTGTGATTGATCTTTAAAAAGTGCAGCCCTCTCACTGTGTTACTGACCCTGAAACTGTACAAGCCACTCACTGTGTGACTGGGACAGAAACAGTGCAGCCCTCTCACTGTGTCACGGAACCTCAAACTGTGCAGCCATCTCATTGTGTGACTGGCACTGAAAAAGTGCAGCCCACTCTCTGTGTGACTGGTCCTGAAATGCTGCAGCCATCTCACTGTGTGACTGAATCTGAAACAGTGCAGACCTCTAACTGTTTGATTGATCCTGAAACAGTGCACCCCTCTCACGGTTTATCTGATCCTGAAACAGTGCAGCCCTCTCACTGTGAGACTGATCCTGAAACAGTGCAGCCCACTCACGGTTTAACTGATCCTGAAACAATGCAGCCCTCTCACTGTGTGACTTATCCAGAAACATAGCAGCCCTCTTACTGTGTGAACGAAACTGAAACAGTGCAGCCCTCTCACTGTGTGACAGCTCCTGAAACAGTGCAGCCCTCTCACTGTATGACTGAAACTGAAAAATTGCAGCCCTCTCAATGTGTGACAGCTCCTGAAACAGTGCAGCCCTCTCACTGTATGACTGAAACTGAAACAGTGCATCCCTCTCACTGTCTGACTGATCCTGAAACAGTGCAGCCCTCTCACTGTGTGACTGATACTGAAAGAGTGCAGCCCTCTCACGGTTTAACTGATCCTGAAACAGTGCAGCCCTCTCACTGTGTCAGTGATCCTGAAAAAATGCAGCACTCTCACTGAGTGACTGATCCTCAAACAGTGCAGCCCTCTCACGGTTTAACTGATCCTGAAACAGTGCAGCCCTCTCACTGTGTCACTGATCCTGAAACAGTGCAGCCCTCTCACTGTGTGACTGACCCAGAAACAGTGCAGCCCTCTCACTGTGTGACTGATCCTGAAACAGTGCAGCCCTCTCACTGTGTCACTGATCCTGAAACAGTGCAGCCCTCTCACTGTGTCACTGATCCTGAAACAGTGCAGCCCTCTCACTGTGACACTGATACTGAAACAGTGCAGCGCTCTCACTGTGTCACTGATCCTGAAACAGTGCAGCCCTATCACTGTGTGACTGTACCTGAAACAGTGCAGCCCTCTCACTGTTTGACTGATCATGAAACAGTGCAGCCCTCTCACTGTGTGTCTGAACCTGAAACAGTGCAGCCCTCTCACTGTCTGACTGATCCTGAAACAGTGCAGCCCTCTCACTGTATGACTGAACTGAAACAGTGCAGCCCTCTCACTGTCTGACTGATCCTGAAACAGTGCAGCCCTCTCACTGTATGACTGATCCTGAAACAGTGCAGCCCTCTCACTGTGTCACTGATCCTAAAACAGTGCAGCCCTCTCACTCTGACACTGATCCTGAAACAGTGCAGCCCCCTCACTGTGTCACTTATCCTGAAACAGTGCAGCCCTCTCACTGAGTGACTGATCCTGAAAAAGTGCAGCCCTCTCACTGTGTTACTGTTCCAGAAACATAGCAGGCAATTAACTGTGTGACTGTACCTGAAAGAGTGCAGCCCTCTCACTGTGTTACTGTCCCTGAAACATTGCAACACACTCACTGTGTCACTGACTCTGAAACAGTGCAATCCACTCACTGCGTGACTGGGACAGAAACAGTGCAGCCCTCTCACTGTGTGACTGATCCTGAAACATTGCAGCACTCTCACTGTGTGACTGAGCCTGAAACAGTGCAGCCCTCTCACTGAGTGACTGATCCTAAAACAGTGCAGCCCTCTCACTGTGTGACTGAAACTGAAACAGTGCAGCCCTCTCACTGTTTGACTGATCATGAAACAGTGCAGCCCTCTCACTGTGTGTCTGAACCTGAAACAGTGCAGCCCTCTCACTGTCTGACTGATCCTGAAACAGTGCAGCCCTCTCACTGTATGACTGAACTGAAACAGTGCAGCCCTCTCACTGTCTGACTGATCCTGAAACAGTGCAGCCCTCTCACTGTATGACTGATCCTGAAACAGTGCAGCCCTCTCACTGTGTCACTGATCCTAAAACAGTGCAGCCCTCTCACTCTGACACTGATCCTGAAACAGTGCAGCCCCCTCACTGTGTCACTTATCCTGAAACAGTGCAGCCCTCTCACTGAGTGACTGATCCTGAAAAAGTGCAGCCCTCTCACTGAGTTACTGTTCCAGAAACATAGCAGGCAATTAACTGTGTGACTGTACCTGAAAGAGTGCAGCCCTCTCACTGTGTTACTGTCCCTGAAACATTGCAACACACTCACTGTGTCACTGACTCTGAAACAGTGCAATCCACTCACTGCGTGACTGGGACAGAAACAGTGCAGCCCTCTCACTGTGTGACTGATCCTGAAACATTGCAGCACTCTCACTGTGTGACTGAGCCTGAAACAGTGCAGCCCTCTCACTGAGTGACTGATCCTAAAACAGTGCAGCCCTCTCACTGTGTGACTGAAACTGAAACAGTGCAGCCCTCTCACTGTTTGACTGATCATGAAACAGTGCAGCCCTCTCACTGTGTGTCTGAACCTGAAACAGTGCAGCCCTCTCACTGTCTGACTGATCCTGAAACAGTGCAGCCCTCTCACTGTATGACTGAACTGAAACAGTGCAGCCCTCTCACTGTCTGACTGATCCTGAAACAGTGCAGCCCTCTCACTGTATGACTGATCCTGAAACAGTGCAGCCCTCTCACTGTGTCACTGATCCTAAAACAGTGCAGCCCTCTCACTCTGACACTGATCCTGAAACAGTGCAGCCCCCTCACTGTGTCACTTATCCTGAAACAGTGCAGCCCTCTCACTGAGTGACTGATCCTGAAAAAGTGCAGCCCTCTCACTGAGTTACTGTTCCAGAAACATAGCAGGCAATTAACTGTGTGACTGTACCTGAAAGAGTGCAGCCCTCTCACTGTGTTACTGTCCCTGAAACATTGCAACACACTCACTGTGTCACTGACTCTGAAACAGTGCAATCCACTCACTGCGTGACTGGGACAGAAACAGTGCAGCCCTCTCACTGTGTGACTGATCCTGAAACATTGCAGCACTCTCACTGTGTGACTGAGCCTGAAACAGTGCAGCCCTCTCACTGAGTGACTGATCCTAAAACAGTGCAGCCCTCTCACTGTGTGACTGAAACTGAAACAGTGCAGCCATCTAACTGTCTGACTTATCCAGAAACATAGCGGCCAGTTGACAATATGACTGGACCTGAAACAGTGCAGCCCTCTTACTGTGTGACTGAAACTGAAACGGTGCAGCCAACTCACAGTTTCACTGATCCTGAAACAGTGCAGCCCTCTCACTGTGTGACTGATTCAAAAAAAGTGCAGCCCTCTCACTGTGTGACTGATCCTGAAACAGTGTAGTTCTTACATTGTGTCACTGATCCTAAAACTGTGCTGACCTATCATTGTGTCACTGTTACTGAAACAGTGCAGCACTCTCACTATGTGTCTGACCGTGACAAAGTGCAGCCCTCGCACTGTGTGATTGATCCTTAAAAAGTGCAGCCCTCTTACTGTGTTACTGAACCTGAAACATTGCAACACACTCACTGTGTCACTGACTCTGAAACAGTGCAAGCCACTCACTGCGTGACTGGGACAGAAAGAGTGGAGCCCTCTCACTGTGTCACTGATCCTGAAACAGTGCAGCCCTCTCACTGTGCGACTGATCCAAAAACAGTGCAGCCCTCTCACTGCGTGACTGATTCAAAAAAGTGCAGCCATCTCACTGTGTCACTGATCCAAAAAACGTCCATCATTTTCACTGAGGGCTGATGCAGAAAGAGTGCAACCCTCTAACTGTGTGACTGATCCTGAAATATTGCAGCCATCTCACAGTGTGACAGATCCTGAAACAGTGCAGCCCTCTCACTGTGGGACTGATCCAGAAACTGTCCATTTTTCTTACTGTGTGACTGAACCTGAAACAGTGCAGCCCTCTCATAGTGTGACTGATCCTGAAACAGTGCAGCCCTCTCACTGTGTGACTGATCCTGAAACAGTGCAGCACTCTCACTGTGTGACTAAACCTGAAACAGTGCAGGCCTCTCACTGTGTGACTGAAACTGAAACAGTGCAGCCCTCTCACTGTGTGACTGATTCAAAAACAGTGCAGCCTTCTCACTGTGACTGATCCAAAAACAGTGCATTCATCTCACTGTGGGACTGAACCTGAAACAGTGCAGCCCTCTCACTCTATGACTGAATGTGAAACAATGCAGCCCTCTCCCTGTGTGACTGAAACTGAAACAGTGCAGCCCTCTCACTGTGGGACTGATTCAAAAACAGTGCAGACATCTCACTGTGTGATTGATCCTGAAACAGTGCAGCCCTCTCACTGTGTCACTGATCCTGATACAGTGCAGCCCTCTCACTGTGTGACTGATCCTGAAACAGTCCAGTTCTCACATTGTGTCACTGATCCTAAAACTGTGCTGACCTATCATTGTGTCACTGTTACTGAAACAGTGCAGCACTCTCACTATGTGTCTGACCGTGAAAAAGTGCAGCCCTCTCACTGTGTGATTGATCCTTAAAAAATGCAGCCCTCTCACTGTGTTACTGACCCTGAAACTGTACAAGCCACTCACTGTGTGACTGGGACAGAAACAGTCTAGCCCTCACACTATGTCACGGAACCTTAAACTGTGCAGCTATCTCATTGTGTGACTGGCACTGAAACAGTGCAGCCCACTCTCTGTGTGACTGGTCCTGAAATACCGCAGCCATCTCACTGTGTGACTGAATCTGAAACAGTGCAGACCAGTCACTGTGTGACTGAACCTGAAACAGTGCCACGCTCTCATCGTATGACTGATCCTGAATCAGAGCAGCCCTCTCACTGTGTGACTGATACTGTAACCGTGCAGCCCTCTCACGGTTTAACTGATCCTGAAACAATGCAGCCCTCTCACTGTGACTGATCCTGAAACAGTGCAGCCCTCTCACTGTGTGACTTATCCAGAAACATAGCAGCCCTCTTACTGTGTGATTGAAACTGAAACAGTGCAGCTTCTCACGGTGTGACTGATCCTGAAACAGTGCAGCCCTCTCACTGTGTGACTTATCCAGAAACATAGCAGCCCTCTCACTGTGTGACTGAAACTGAAAAATTGCAGCCCTCTCACTGTGTGACTGAAACTGAAACATTGCAGCCCTCTCACTGTGTGACAGCTCCTGAAACAGTGCAGCCCTCTCACTGTGTGACTGATTCAAAAACAGTGCAGCCTTCTCACTGTGACTGATCCAAAAACAGTGCATTCATCTCACTGTGGGACTGAACCTGAAACAGTGCAGCCCTCTCACTCTATGACTGAATGTGAAACAATGCAGCCCTCTCCCTGTGTGACTGAAACTGAAACAGTGCAGCCCTCTCACTGTGGGACTGATTCAAAAACAGTGCAGACATCTCACTGTGTGATTGATCCTGAAACAGTGCAGCCCTCTCACTGTGTCACTGATCCTGATACAGTGCAGCCCTCTCACTGTGTGACTGATCCTGAAACAGTCCAGTTCTCACATTGTGTCACTGATCCTAAAACTGTGCTGACCTATCATTGTGTCACTGTTACTGAAACAGTGCAGCACTCTCACTATGTGTCTGACCGTGAAAAAGTGCAGCCCTCTCACTGTGTGATTGATCCTTAAAAAATGCAGCCCTCTCACTGTGTTACTGACCCTGAAACTGTACAAGCCACTCACTGTGTGACTGGGACAGAAACAGTCTAGCCCTCACACTATGTCACGGAACCTTAAACTGTGCAGCTATCTCATTGTGTGACTGGCACTGAAACAGTGCAGCCCACTCTCTGTGTGACTGGTCCTGAAATACTGCAGCCATCTCACTGTGTGACTGAATCTGAAACAGTGCAGACCAGTCACTGTGTGACTGAACCTGAAACAGTGCCACGCTCTCATCGTATGACTGATCCTGAATCAGAGCAGCCCTCTCACTGTGTGACTGATACTGTAACCGTGCAGCCCTCTCACGGTTTAACTGATCCTGAAACAATGCAGCCCTCTCACTGTGACTGATCCTGAAACAGTGCAGCCCTCTCACTGTGTGACTTATCCAGAAACATAGCAGCCCTCTTACTGTGTGATTGAAACTGAAACAGTGCAGCTCTCTCACGGTGTGACTGATCCTGAAACAGTGCAGCCCTCTCACTGTGTGACTTATCCAGAAACATAGCAGCCCTCTCACTGTGTGACTGAAACTGAAAAATTGCAGCCCTCTCACTGTGTGACTGAAACTGAAACATTGCAGCCCTCTCACTGTGTGACAGCTCCTGAAACAGTGCAGCCCTCTCACTGTGTCACTGATCCTGAAACAGTGCAGCCCTCTCACTGTGTGACTGAAACTGAAACAGTGCAGCCGTCTCACTGTGCGACTGATTCAAAAACAGTGCAGCCCCCTCACTGCGTGAATGATCCAAAAACATTACAGCCAACTCACTGTGTGACTGATCCAAAAACAGTGCAGCTCTCTCACTGTGTGACAGATCCTGAAACAGTGCAGCCCTCTCACTGTGTGACTGATCCTGAAACAGTGCAGCCTTCTCACTGCATGTCTGATCCTGAAACAGTGCAGCCCTCTCACTGTGTGACTGAGCCTGAAACAGTGCAGCCCTCTCACTCTGTGACTGATCCTAAAACAGTGCAGCCCTCTCACTCTGTGACTGATCCTAAAACAGTGCAGCCCTCTCACTTTGTGACTGATCCTGAAACAGTGCAGCCCTTTCACTGCGTGACTGATCCTAAAACAGTGCAGCCCTCTCACTTTGTGTCTGATCCTGAAACAGTGCAGACCTCTCACTGTGTCACTGATCCTGAAACAGGGCAGCCCTCTCACTGTGTGACTGATCCTGAAACCGTGCAGCCCTCTCACTGTGTGACGGAAACTGAAATGGTGCAGCCATCTCACAGTTTCACTGATCCTGAAACAATGCAGCCGCTCACTGTGACTGATCCTGAAACAGTGCAGCCCTCTCACTGTGACTGATCCTGAAACAGTGCAGCCCTCTCACTGTGTGACTTATCCAGAAACATAGCAGCCAGTTGACAATATGACTGTACCTGAAACCGTGCAGCCCTCTAACTGTGACACTGATACTGAAATAGTGCAGCCCTCTCACTGTGACACTGATACTGAAACAGTGCAGCCCTCTCACTGTGTGACGGAAACTGAAACGGTGCAGCCATCTCACAGTTTCACTGATCCTGAAACAGTCCAGCCCTCTCACTGTGTGACTGATTCAAAAACAGTGCAGCCCTCTCACTGTGTGACTGATCCTGAAACATTGCAGCCCTCTCACTGTGTGACTGATCCAAAAACAGTGCAGCCCTCTCACTGTGGGACTGATCCAGAAACAGTGCAGCCTTCTCACCATGTGACTGATCCAAAAACAGTGCAGCCCTCTCACTGTGTGACTGATCCAAACACAGTGCAGCCCTCTCACTGTGGGACTGATCCTGAAACAGTCCAGTTCTCACATTGTGTCACTGATCCTAAAACTGTGCTGACCTATCATTGTGTCACTGTTACTGAAACAGTGCAGCACTCTCACTATGTGTCTGACTGTGAAAAAGTGCAGCCCTCGCACTGTGTGATTGATCCTTAAAAAGTGCAGCCCTCTCACTGTGTTACTGAACCTCAAACATTGCAACACACTCACTTTGTCAAAGACTCTGAAACAGTGCAAGCCACTCACTGCGTGACTGGGACAGAAACAGTGCAGCCCTCTCACTGAGTGACTGATCCTAAAACAGTGCAGCCCTCTCACTGTGTGACTGATCCTGAAACATTGCAGCCCTCTCACTGCTTGACTGATCCTGAAACAGTGCGGTGCTCTGACTGTGTCACTGATCCTTACAGAGTACATCCCTCTCACTGAGCCACTGATCCTGAAACAATGCAACCCACTCACTGTGTCACTGACCGTGAAACAGTGCAACCCACTCACTGTGTCACTGACTCTGAAACAGTTCAACCCACTCATTGTGTCACTGACCCTGAAACAGTGCAACCTACTCACGGTGTGACTGGGACAGAAAGAGTGGAGCCCTCTCGCTGCATGATTGATCCAAAAACAGTGCAGCCCTCTCACTGTGTGACTGATCCAAAAACAGTGCAGCCCTCTCACTGTGTGACTGATTCAAAAAAGTGCAGACATCTCACTGTGTCACTGATCCAAAAAAAGTCCATCATTTTCACTGAGGGCTGATGCAGAAAGAGTGCAGCCCTCTAACTTTGTGACTGGACCTGAAATATTGCAGCCATCTCACAGTGTGACAGATCCTGAAACAGTGCAGCCCTCTCACTGTGTGACTGATCCAGAAACTGTCCATTTTTCTTACTGTGTGACTGAACCTGAAACAGTGCAGCCCTCTCACTCTGTGACTGAATGTGAAACAATGCAGCCCTCTCACTGTGTGACTGATCCAGAAACAGTGTAGCCCTCTCACTGTGGGACTGATCCTGAAACAGTGCAGTCCTCACATTGTGTCACTGATCCTAAAACTGTGCTGACCTATCATTGTGTCACTGTTACTGAAACAGTGCAGCACTCTCACTATGTTTCTGACCGTGAAAAAGTGCAGCTCACTCACTGTGTGATTGATCCTTAAAAAGTGCAGCCCTCTTACTGTGTTACTGACCTTGAAAATGTACAAGCCATTCACTGTGTGACTAGGACAGAAACAGTGCAGCCCTCTCACTGTGTCACGGAACCTTAAACTGTGCAGCCATCTCATTGTGTGACTGAATCTGAAACAGTGCAGACCACTCACTGTGTGACTGAACCTGAAACAGTGCAGCCCTCTCACCGTATGACTGATCCTGAAACAGAGCAGCCCATTCACTGTGTGACTGAAACAGAAACAGTGCAGCCCTCTCGCTGTGTGACTGAAACTGAAACAGTGCAGCCCTCTCACTGTGTGACTGAAACTGAAACAGTGCATCCCTCTCACTGTGTCAATGATCCTGAAACTTTGCAGCCCTTTCACTGTGTCACTGATCCTGAAACAGTGCAGCCCTCTCACTGTGCGACTGATCCTGAAACAGTGCAGCCCTCTCACTGTGTCACTGATCCTGAAACAGTGCAGCCCTCTCACTGTGCGACTGATCCAAAAACAGTGCAGCCCCCTCACTGCGTGAATGATCCAAAAACATTACAGCCCTCTCACTGTGTGACTGATCCAAAAACAATGCAGCTCTCTCACTGTGTGACAAATCCTGAAACAGTGCAGCCCTCTCACTGTGTGACAGATCCTGAAACAGTGCAGCCCTCTCAATCTGTGACTGAACCTGATACACTGCAGCCCCCTCATGGTTTAACTGATCCTGAAAGAGTACAGCCCTCTCACTGTGTGTCTGATCCTGAAACAGTGCAGCCCGCTCAATGTGTGACAGATCCTCAAACATCGCAGCCCTCTCACTGTGTCTCTGATCCTGAAACAGTGCAGCCCTCTCACTCTGTGACTGAAACTGAAACAGTGCAGCGCACTCACTCTGTGATTGACCCTGAAACAGTGCAGCCCTCTCACTGTGTGACTGACCCTGAAACAGTGCAGCCCTCTCACTGTGTGACTGAGACTGAAACAGTGCGGCCCTCTCACTGTGTGACTGATCCTGAAACAGTGCAGATCTCTCACTGTGTGACTGATCCTGAAACAGTGCAGCCCTCTCACTGTGTGACTGATCCTGAAACAGTGCAGATCTCTCACTGTCTGACTGATCCTGAAACTGTGCAGTCCTCTCACAGTTTAAATGATCCTGAATCAGTGCAGCCCTCTCACTCATTGACTGATCTGAAACAGTGCAGCCCACTGACAGTTTAAATGATCCTGAAACAGTGCAGCCCTCTCACGGTTTAACTGATCCTGAAACAGTGCAGCCCTCTCACTGTGTGACTGATTCAAAAAAAGTGCAGCCCTCTCACTGTGTGACTGATCCTGAAACAGTGTAGTTCTTACATTGTGTCACTGATCCTAAAACTGTGCTGACCTATCATTGTGTCACTGTTACTGAAACAGTGCAGCACTCTCACTATGTGTCTGACCGTGACAAAGTCCAGCCCTCGCACTGTGTGATTGATCCTTAAAAAGTGCAGCCCTCTTACTGTGTTACTGAACCTGAAACATTGCAACACACTCACTGTGTCACTGACTCTGAAACAGTGCAAGCCACTCACTGCGTGACTGGGACAGAAAGAGTGGAGCCCTCTCACTGTGTCACTGATCCTGAAACAGTGCAGCCCTCTCACTGTGCGACTGATCCAAAAACAGTGCAGCCCTCTCACTGCGTGACTGATTCAAAAAAGTGCAGCCATCTCACTGTGTCACTGATCCAAAAAACGTCCATCATTTTCACTGAGGGCTGATGCAGAAAGAGTGCAACCCTCTAACTGTGTGACTGATCCTGAAATATTGCAGCCATCTCACAGTGTGACAGATCCTGAAACAGTGCAGCCCTCTCACTGTGTCACTGATCCTGAAACAGTGCAGCCCTCTCATAGTGTGACTGATCCTGAAACAGTGCAGCCCTCTCACTGTGTGACTGATCCTGAAACAGTGCAGCACTCTCACTGTGTGACTAAACCTGAAACAGTGCAGGCCTCTCACTGTGTGACTGAAACTGAAACAGTGCAGCCCTCTCACTGTGTGACTGATTCAAAAACAGTGCAGCCTTCTCACTGTGACTGATCCAAAAACAGTGCATTCATCTCACTGTGGGACTGAACCTGAAACAGTGCAGCCCTCTCACTCTATGACTGAATGTGAAACAATGCAGCCCTCTCCCTGTGTGACTGAAACTGAAACAGTGCAGCCCTCTCACTGTGGGACTGATTCAAAAACAGTGCAGACATCTCACTGTGTGATTGATCCTGAAACAGTGCAGCCCTCTCACTGTGTCACTGATCCTGATACAGTGCAGCCCTCTCACTGTGTGACTGATCCTGAAACAGTCCAGTTCTCACATTGTGTCACTGATCCTAAAACTGTGCTGACCTATCATTGTGTCACTGTTACTGAAACAGTGCAGCACTCTCACTATGTGTCTGACCGTGAAAAAGTGCAGCCCTCTCACTGTGTGATTGATCCTTAAAAAATGCAGCCCTCTCACTGTGTTACTGACCCTGAAACTGTACAAGCCACTCACTGTGTGACTGGGACAGAAACAGTCTAGCCCTCACACTATGTCACGGAACCTTAAACTGTGCAGCTATCTCATTGTGTGACTGGCACTGAAACAGTGCAGCCCACTCTCTGTGTGACTGGTCCTGAAATACCGCAGCCATCTCACTGTGTGACTGAATCTGAAACAGTGCAGACCAGTCACTGTGTGACTGAACCTGAAACAGTGCCACGCTCTCATCGTATGACTGATCCTGAATCAGAGCAGCCCTCTCACTGTGTGACTGATACTGTAACCGTGCAGCCCTCTCACGGTTTAACTGATCCTGAAACAATGCAGCCCTCTCACTGTGACTGATCCTGAAACAGTGCAGCCCTCTCACTGTGTGACTTATCCAGAAACATAGCAGCCCTCTTACTGTGTGATTGAAACTGAAACAGTGCAGCTTCTCACGGTGTGACTGATCCTGAAACAGTGCAGCCCTCTCACTGTGTGACTTATCCAGAAACATAGCAGCCCTCTCACTGTGTGACTGAAACTGAAAAATTGCAGCCCTCTCACTGTGTGACTGAAACTGAAACATTGCAGCCCTCTCACTGTGTGACAGCTCCTGAAACAGTGCAGCCCTCTCACTGTGTGACTGATTCAAAAACAGTGCAGCCTTCTCACTGTGACTGATCCAAAAACAGTGCATTCATCTCACTGTGGGACTGAACCTGAAACAGTGCAGCCCTCTCACTCTATGACTGAATGTGAAACAATGCAGCCCTCTCCCTGTGTGACTGAAACTGAAACAGTGCAGCCCTCTCACTGTGGGACTGATTCAAAAACAGTGCAGACATCTCACTGTGTGATTGATCCTGAAACAGTGCAGCCCTCTCACTGTGTGACTGATCCTGAAACAGTCCAGTTCTCACATTGTGTCACTGATCCTAAAACTGTGCTGACCTATCATTGTGTCACTGTTACTGAAACAGTGCAGCACTCTCACTATGTGTCTGACCGTGAAAAAGTGCAGCCCTCTCACTGTGTGATTGATCCTTAAAAAATGCAGCCCTCTCACTGTGTTACTGACCCTGAAACTGTACAAGCCACTCACTGTGTGACTGGGACAGAAACAGTCTAGCCCTCACACTATGTCACGGAACCTTAAACTGTGCAGCTATCTCATTGTGTGACTGGCACTGAAACAGTGCAGCCCACTCTCTGTGTGACTGGTCCTGAAATACTGCAGCCATCTCACTGTGTGACTGAATCTGAAACAGTGCAGACCAGTCACTGTGTGACTGAACCTGAAACAGTGCCACGCTCTCATCGTATGACTGATCCTGAATCAGAGCAGCCCTCTCACTGTGTGACTGATACTGTAACCGTGCAGCCCTCTCACGGTTTAACTGATCCTGAAACAATGCAGCCCTCTCACTGTGACTGATCCTGAAACAGTGCAGCCCTCTCACTGTGTGACTTATCCAGAAACATAGCAGCCCTCTTACTGTGTGATTGAAACTGAAACAGTGCAGCTCTCTCACGGTGTGACTGATCCTGAAACAGTGCAGCCCTCTCACTGTGTGACTTATCCAGAAACATAGCAGCCCTCTCACTGTGTGACTGAAACTGAAAAATTGCAGCCCTCTCACTGTGTGACTGAAACTGAAACATTGCAGCCCTCTCACTGTGTGACAGCTCCTGAAACAGTGCAGCCCTCTCACTGTGTCACTGATCCTGAAACAGTGCAGCCCTCTCACTGTGTGACTGAAACTGAAACAGTGCAGCCGTCTCACTGTGCGACTGATTCAAAAACAGTGCAGCCCCCTCACTGCGTGAATGATCCAAAAACATTACAGCCAACTCACTGTGTGACTGATCCAAAAACAGTGCAGCTCTCTCACTGTGTGACAGATCCTGAAACAGTGCAGCCCTCTCACTGTGTGACTGATCCTGAAACAGTGCAGCCTTCTCACTGCATGTCTGATCCTGAAACAGTGCAGCCCTCTCACTGTGTGACTGAGCCTGAAACAGTGCAGCCCTCTCACTCTGTGACTGATCCTAAAACAGTGCAGCCCTCTCACTCTGTGACTGATCCTAAAACAGTGCAGCCCTCTCACTTTGTGACTGATCCTGAAACAGTGCAGCCCTTTCACTGCGTGACTGATCCTAAAACAGTGCAGCCCTCTCACTTTGTGTCTGATCCTGAAACAGTGCAGACCTCTCACTGTGTCACTGATCCTGAAACAGGGCAGCCCTCTCACTGTGTGACTGATCCTGAAACCGTGCAGCCCTCTCACTGTGTGACGGAAACTGAAATGGTGCAGCCATCTCACAGTTTCACTGATCCTGAAACAATGCAGCCGCTCACTGTGACTGATCCTGAAACAGTGCAGCCCTCTCACTGTGACTGATCCTGAAACAGTGCAGCCCTCTCACTGTGTGACTTATCCAGAAACATAGCAGCCAGTTGACAATATGACTGTACCTGAAACCGTGCAGCCCTCTAACTGTGACACTGATACTGAAATAGTGCAGCCCTCTCACTGTGACACTGATACTGAAACAGTGCAGCCCTCTCACTGTGTGACGGAAACTGAAACGGTGCAGCCATCTCACAGTTTCACTGATCCTGAAACAGTCCAGCCCTCTCACTGTGTGACTGATTCAAAAACAGTGCAGCCCTCTCACTGTGTGACTGATCCTGAAACATTGCAGCCCTCTCACTGTGTGACTGATCCAAAAACAGTGCAGCCCTCTCACTGTGGGACTGATCCAGAAACAGTGCAGCCTTCTCACCATGTGACTGATCCAAAAACAGTGCAGCCCTCTCACTGTGTGACTGATCCAAACACAGTGCAGCCCTCTCACTGTGGGACTGATCCTGAAACAGTCCAGTTCTCACATTGTGTCACTGATCCTAAAACTGTGCTGACCTATCATTGTGTCACTGTTACTGAAACAGTGCAGCACTCTCACTATGTGTCTGACTGTGAAAAAGTGCAGCCCTCGCACTGTGTGATTGATCCTTAAAAAGTGCAGCCCTCTCACTGTGTTACTGAACCTCAAACATTGCAACACACTCACTTTGTCAAAGACTCTGAAACAGTGCAAGCCACTCACTGCGTGACTGGGACAGAAACAGTGCAGCCCTCTCACTGAGTGACTGATCCTAAAACAGTGCAGCCCTCTCACTGTGTGACTGATCCTGAAACATTGCAGCCCTCTCACTGCTTGACTGATCCTGAAACAGTGCGGTGCTCTGACTGTGTCACTGATCCTTACAGAGTACATCCCTCTCACTGAGCCACTGATCCTGAAACAATGCAACCCACTCACTGTGTCACTGACCGTGAAACAGTGCAACCCACTCACTGTGTCACTGACTCTGAAACAGTTCAACCCACTCATTGTGTCACTGACCCTGAAACAGTGCAACCTACTCACGGTGTGACTGGGACAGAAAGAGTGGAGCCCTCTCGCTGCATGATTGATCCAAAAACAGTGCAGCCCTCTCACTGTGTGACTGATCCAAAAACAGTGCAGCCCTCTCACTGTGTGACTGATTCAAAAAAGTGCAGACATCTCACTGTGTCACTGATCCAAAAAAAGTCCATCATTTTCACTGAGGGCTGATGCAGAAAGAGTGCAGCCCTCTAACTTTGTGACTGGACCTGAAATATTGCAGCCATCTCACAGTGTGACAGATCCTGAAACAGTGCAGCCCTCTCACTGTGTGACTGATCCAGAAACTGTCCATTTTTCTTACTGTGTGACTGAACCTGAAACAGTGCAGCCCTCTCACTCTGTGACTGAATGTGAAACAATGCAGCCCTCTCACTGTGTGACTGATCCAGAAACAGTGTAGCCCTCTCACTGTGGGACTGATCCTGAAACAGTGCAGTCCTCACATTGTGTCACTGATCCTAAAACTGTGCTGACCTATCATTGTGTCACTGTTACTGAAACAGTGCAGCACTCTCACTATGTTTCTGACCGTGAAAAAGTGCAGCTCACTCACTGTGTGATTGATCCTTAAAAAGTGCAGCCCTCTTACTGTGTTACTGACCTTGAAAATGTACAAGCCATTCACTGTGTGACTAGGACAGAAACAGTGCAGCCCTCTCACTGTGTCACGGAACCTTAAACTGTGCAGCCATCTCATTGTGTGACTGAATCTGAAACAGTGCAGACCACTCACTGTGTGACTGAACCTGAAACAGTGCAGCCCTCTCACCGTATGACTGATCCTGAAACAGAGCAGCCCATTCACTGTGTGACTGAAACAGAAACAGTGCAGCCCTCTCGCTGTGTGACTGAAACTGAAACAGTGCAGCCCTCTCACTGTGTGACTGAAACTGAAACAGTGCATCCCTCTCACTGTGTCAATGATCCTGAAACTTTGCAGCCCTTTCACTGTGTCACTGATCCTGAAACAGTGCAGCCCTCTCACTGTGCGACTGATCCTGAAACAGTGCAGCCCTCTCACTGTGTCACTGATCCTGAAACAGTGCAGCCCTCTCACTGTGCGACTGATCCAAAAACAGTGCAGCCCCCTCACTGCGTGAATGATCTAAAAACATTACAGCCCTCTCACTGTGTGACTGATCCAAAAACAATGCAGCTCTCTCACTGTGTGACAAATCCTGAAACAGTGCAGCCCTCTCACTGTGTGACAGATCCTGAAACAGTGCAGCCCTCTCAATCTGTGACTGAACCTGATACACTGCAGCCCCCTCATGGTTTAACTGATCCTGAAAGAGTACAGCCCTCTCACTGTGTGTCTGATCCTGAAACAGTGCAGCCCGCTCAATGTGTGACAGATCCTCAAACATCGCAGCCCTCTCACTGTGTCTCTGATCCTGAAACAGTGCAGCCCTCTCACTCTGTGACTGAAACTGAAACAGTGCAGCGCACTCACTCTGTGATTGACCCTGAAACAGTGCAGCCCTCTCACTGTGTGACTGACCCTGAAACAGTGCAGCCCTCTCACTGTGTGACTGAGACTGAAACAGTGCGGCCCTCCCACTGTGTGACTGATCCTGAAACAGTGCAGATCTCTCACTGTGTGACTGATCCTGAAACAGTGCAGCCCTCTCACTGTGTGACTGATCCTGAAACAGTGCAGATCTCTCACTGTCTGACTGATCCTGAAACTGTGCAGTCCTCTCACAGTTTAAATGATCCTGAATCAGTGCAGCCCTCTCACTCATTGACTGATCTGAAACAGTGCAGCCCACTGACAGTTTAAATGATCCTGAAACAGTGCAGCCCTCTCACGGTTTAACTGATCCTGAAACAGTGCAGCCCTCTCACTGTGTGACTGATTCAAAAAAAGTGCAGCCCTCTCACTGTGTGACTGATCCTGAAACAGTGTAGTTCTTACATTGTGTCACTGATCCTAAAACTGTGCTGACCTATCATTGTGTCACTGTTACTGAAACAGTGCAGCACTCTCACTATGTGTCTGACCGTGACAAAGTGCAGCCCTCGCACTGTGTGATTGATCCTTAAAAAGTGCAGCCCTCTTACTGTGTTACTGAACCTGAAACATTGCAACACACTCACTGTGTCACTGACTCTGAAACAGTGCAAGCCACTCACTGCGTGACTGGGACAGAAAGAGTGGAGCCCTCTCACTGTGTCACTGATCCTGAAACAGTGCAGCCCTCTCACTGTGCGACTGATCCAAAAACAGTGCAGCCCTCTCACTGCGTGACTGATTCAAAAAAGTGCAGCCATCTCACTGTGTCACTGATCCAAAAAACGTCCATCATTTTCACTGAGGGCTGATGCAGAAAGAGTGCAACCCTCTAACTGTGTGACTGATCCTGAAATATTGCAGCCATCTCACAGTGTGACAGATCCTGAAACAGTGCAGCCCTCTCACTGTGTCACTGATCCTGAAACAGTGCAGCCCTCTCATAGTGTGACTGATCCTGAAACAGTGCAGCCCTCTCACTGTGTGACTGATCCTGAAACAGTGCAGCACTCTCACTGTGTGACTAAACCTGAAACAGTGCAGGCCTCTCACTGTGTGACTGAAACTGAAACAGTGCAGCCCTCTCACTGTGTGACTGATTCAAAAACAGTGCAGCCTTCTCACTGTGACTGATCCAAAAACAGTGCATTCATCTCACTGTGGGACTGAACCTGAAACAGTGCAGCCCTCTCACTCTATGACTGAATGTGAAACAATGCAGCCCTCTCCCTGTGTGACTGAAACTGAAACAGTGCAGCCCTCTCACTGTGGGACTGATTCAAAAACAGTGCAGACATCTCACTGTGTGATTGATCCTGAAACAGTGCAGCCCTCTCACTGTGTCACTGATCCTGATACAGTGCAGCCCTCTCACTGTGTGACTGATCCTGAAACAGTCCAGTTCTCACATTGTGTCACTGATCCTAAAACTGTGCTGACCTATCATTGTGTCACTGTTACTGAAACAGTGCAGCACTCTCACTATGTGTCTGACCGTGAAAAAGTGCAGCCCTCTCACTGTGTGATTGATCCTTAAAAAATGCAGCCCTCTCACTGTGTTACTGACCCTGAAACTGTACAAGCCACTCACTGTGTGACTGGGACAGAAACAGTCTAGCCCTCACACTATGTCACGGAACCTTAAACTGTGCAGCTATCTCATTGTGTGACTGGCACTGAAACAGTGCAGCCCACTCTCTGTGTGACTGGTCCTGAAATACCGCAGCCATCTCACTGTGTGACTGAATCTGAAACAGTGCAGACCAGTCACTGTGTGACTGAACCTGAAACAGTGCCACGCTCTCATCGTATGACTGATCCTGAATCAGAGCAGCCCTCTCACTGTGTGACTGATACTGTAACCGTGCAGCCCTCTCACGGTTTAACTGATCCTGAAACAATGCAGCCCTCTCACTGTGACTGATCCTGAAACAGTGCAGCCCTCTCACTGTGTGACTTATCCAGAAACATAGCAGCCCTCTTACTGTGTGATTGAAACTGAAACAGTGCAGCTTCTCACGGTGTGACTGATCCTGAAACAGTGCAGCCCTCTCACTGTGTGACTTATCCAGAAACATAGCAGCCCTCTCACTGTGTGACTGAAACTGAAAAATTGCAGCCCTCTCACTGTGTGACTGAAACTGAAACATTGCAGCCCTCTCACTGTGTGACAGCTCCTGAAACAGTGCAGCCCTCTCACTGTGTGACTGATTCAAAAACAGTGCAGCCTTCTCACTGTGACTGATCCAAAAACAGTGCATTCATCTCACTGTGGGACTGAACCTGAAACAGTGCAGCCCTCTCACTCTATGACTGAATGTGAAACAATGCAGCCCTCTCCCTGTGTGACTGAAACTGAAACAGTGCAGCCCTCTCACTGTGGGACTGATTCAAAAACAGTGCAGACATCTCACTGTGTGATTGATCCTGAAACAGTGCAGCCCTCTCACTGTGTCACTGATCCTGATACAGTGCAGCCCTCTCACTGTGTGACTGATCCTGAAACAGTCCAGTTCTCACATTGTGTCACTGATCCTAAAACTGTGCTGACCTATCATTGTGTCACTGTTACTGAAACAGTGCAGCACTCTCACTATGTGTCTGACCGTGAAAAAGTGCAGCCCTCTCACTGTGTGATTGATCCTTAAAAAATGCAGCCCTCTCACTGTGTTACTGACCCTGAAACTGTACAAGCCACTCACTGTGTGACTGGGACAGAAACAGTCTAGCCCTCACACTATGTCACGGAACCTTAAACTGTGCAGCTATCTCATTGTGTGACTGGCACTGAAACAGTGCAGCCCACTCTCTGTGTGACTGGTCCTGAAATACTGCAGCCATCTCACTGTGTGACTGAATCTGAAACAGTGCAGACCAGTCACTGTGTGACTGAACCTGAAACAGTGCCACGCTCTCATCGTATGACTGATCCTGAATCAGAGCAGCCCTCTCACTGTGTGACTGATACTGTAACCGTGCAGCCCTCTCACGGTTTAACTGATCCTGAAACAATGCAGCCCTCTCACTGTGACTGATCCTGAAACAGTGCAGCCCTCTCACTGTGTGACTTATCCAGAAACATAGCAGCCCTCTTACTGTGTGATTGAAACTGAAACAGTGCAGCTCTCTCACGGTGTGACTGATCCTGAAACAGTGCAGCCCTCTCACTGTGTGACTTATCCAGAAACATAGCAGCCCTCTCACTGTGTGACTGAAACTGAAAAATTGCAGCCCTCTCACTGTGTGACTGAAACTGAAACATTGCAGCCCTCTCACTGTGTGACAGCTCCTGAAACAGTGCAGCCCTCTCACTGTGTCACTGATCCTGAAACAGTGCAGCCCTCTCACTGTGTGACTGAAACTGAAACAGTGCAGCCGTCTCACTGTGCGACTGATTCAAAAACAGTGCAGCCCCCTCACTGCGTGAATGATCCAAAAACATTACAGCCAACTCACTGTGTGACTGATCCAAAAACAGTGCAGCTCTCTCACTGTGTGACAGATCCTGAAACAGTGCAGCCCTCTCACTGTGTGACTGATCCTGAAACAGTGCAGCCTTCTCACTGCATGTCTGATCCTGAAACAGTGCAGCCCTCTCACTGTGTGACTGAGCCTGAAACAGTGCAGCCCTCTCACTCTGTGACTGATCCTAAAACAGTGCAGCCCTCTCACTCTGTGACTGATCCTAAAACAGTGCAGCCCTCTCACTTTGTGACTGATCCTGAAACAGTGCAGCCCTTTCACTGCGTGACTGATCCTAAAACAGTGCAGCCCTCTCACTTTGTGTCTGATCCTGAAACAGTGCAGACCTCTCACTGTGTCACTGATCCTGAAACAGGGCAGCCCTCTCACTGTGTGACTGATCCTGAAACCGTGCAGCCCTCTCACTGTGTGACGGAAACTGAAATGGTGCAGCCATCTCACAGTTTCACTGATCCTGAAACAATGCAGCCGCTCACTGTGACTGATCCTGAAACAGTGCAGCCCTCTCACTGTGACTGATCCTGAAACAGTGCAGCCCTCTCACTGTGTGACTTATCCAGAAACATAGCAGCCAGTTGACAATATGACTGTACCTGAAACCGTGCAGCCCTCTAACTGTGACACTGATACTGAAATAGTGCAGCCCTCTCACTGTGACACTGATACTGAAACAGTGCAGCCCTCTCACTGTGTGACGGAAACTGAAACGGTGCAGCCATCTCACAGTTTCACTGATCCTGAAACAGTCCAGCCCTCTCACTGTGTGACTGATTCAAAAACAGTGCAGACATCTCACTGTGTGATTGATCCTGAAACAGTGCAGCCCTCTCACTGTGTCACTGATCCTGATACAGTGCAGCCCTCTCACTGTGTGACTGATCCTGAAACAGTCCAGTTCTCACATTGTGTCACTGATCCTAAAACTGTGCTGACCTATCATTGTGTCACTGTTACTGAAACAGTGCAGCACTCTCACTATGTGTCTGACCGTGAAAAAGTGCAGCCCTCTCACTGTGTGATTGATCCTTAAAAAATGCAGCCCTCTCACTGTGTTACTGACCCTGAAACTGTACAAGCCACTCACTGTGTGACTGGGACAGAAACAGTCTAGCCCTCACACTATGTCACGGAACCTTAAACTGTGCAGCTATCTCATTGTGTGACTGGCACTGAAACAGTGCAGCCCACTCTCTGTGTGACTGGTCCTGAAATACCGCAGCCATCTCACTGTGTGACTGAATCTGAAACAGTGCAGACCAGTCACTGTGTGACTGAACCTGAAACAGTGCCACGCTCTCATCGTATGACTGATCCTGAATCAGAGCAGCCCTCTCACTGTGTGACTGATACTGTAACCGTGCAGCCCTCTCACGGTTTAACTGATCCTGAAACAATGCAGCCCTCTCACTGTGACTGATCCTGAAACAGTGCAGCCCTCTCACTGTGTGACTTATCCAGAAACATAGCAGCCCTCTTACTGTGTGATTGAAACTGAAACAGTGCAGCTTCTCACGGTGTGACTGATCCTGAAACAGTGCAGCCCTCTCACTGTGTGACTTATCCAGAAACATAGCAGCCCTCTCACTGTGTGACTGAAACTGAAAAATTGCAGCCCTCTCACTGTGTGACTGAAACTGAAACATTGCAGCCCTCTCACTGTGTGACAGCTCCTGAAACAGTGCAGCCCTCTCACTGTGTGACTGATTCAAAAACAGTGCAGCCTTCTCACTGTGACTGATCCAAAAACAGTGCATTCATCTCACTGTGGGACTGAACCTGAAACAGTGCAGCCCTCTCACTCTATGACTGAATGTGAAACAATGCAGCCCTCTCCCTGTGTGACTGAAACTGAAACAGTGCAGCCCTCTCACTGTGGGACTGATTCAAAAACAGTGCAGACATCTCACTGTGTGATTGATCCTGAAACAGTGCAGCCCTCTCACTGTGTCACTGATCCTGATACAGTGCAGCCCTCTCACTGTGTGACTGATCCTGAAACAGTCCAGTTCTCACATTGTGTCACTGATCCTAAAACTGTGCTGACCTATCATTGTGTCACTGTTACTGAAACAGTGCAGCACTCTCACTATGTGTCTGACCGTGAAAAAGTGCAGCCCTCTCACTGTGTGATTGATCCTTAAAAAATGCAGCCCTCTCACTGTGTTACTGACCCTGAAACTGTACAAGCCACTCACTGTGTGACTGGGACAGAAACAGTCTAGCCCTCACACTATGTCACGGAACCTTAAACTGTGCAGCTATCTCATTGTGTGACTGGCACTGAAACAGTGCAGCCCACTCTCTGTGTGACTGGTCCTGAAATACTGCAGCCATCTCACTGTGTGACTGAATCTGAAACAGTGCAGACCAGTCACTGTGTGACTGAACCTGAAACAGTGCCACGCTCTCATCGTATGACTGATCCTGAATCAGAGCAGCCCTCTCACTGTGTGACTGATACTGTAACCGTGCAGCCCTCTCACGGTTTAACTGATCCTGAAACAATGCAGCCCTCTCACTGTGACTGATCCTGAAACAGTGCAGCCCTCTCACTGTGTGACTTATCCAGAAACATAGCAGCCCTCTTACTGTGTGATTGAAACTGAAACAGTGCAGCTCTCTCACGGTGTGACTGATCCTGAAACAGTGCAGCCCTCTCACTGTGTGACTTATCCAGAAACATAGCAGCCCTCTCACTGTGTGACTGAAACTGAAAAATTGCAGCCCTCTCACTGTGTGACTGAAACTGAAACATTGCAGCCCTCTCACTGTGTGACAGCTCCTGAAACAGTGCAGCCCTCTCACTGTGTCACTGATCCTGAAACAGTGCAGCCCTCTCACTGTGTGACTGAAACTGAAACAGTGCAGCCGTCTCACTGTGCGACTGATTCAAAAACAGTGCAGCCCCCTCACTGCGTGAATGATCCAAAAACATTACAGCCAACTCACTGTGTGACTGATCCAAAAACAGTGCAGCTCTCTCACTGTGTGACAGATCCTGAAACAGTGCAGCCCTCTCACTGTGTGACTGATCCTGAAACAGTGCAGCCTTCTCACTGCATGTCTGATCCTGAAACAGTGCAGCCCTCTCACTGTGTGACTGAGCCTGAAACAGTGCAGCCCTCTCACTCTGTGACTGATCCTAAAACAGTGCAGCCCTCTCACTCTGTGACTGATCCTAAAACAGTGCAGCCCTCTCACTTTGTGACTGATCCTGAAACAGTGCAGCCCTTTCACTGCGTGACTGATCCTAAAACAGTGCAGCCCTCTCACTTTGTGTCTGATCCTGAAACAGTGCAGACCTCTCACTGTGTCACTGATCCTGAAACAGGGCAGCCCTCTCACTGTGTGACTGATCCTGAAACCGTGCAGCCCTCTCACTGTGTGACGGAAACTGAAATGGTGCAGCCATCTCACAGTTTCACTGATCCTGAAACAATGCAGCCGCTCACTGTGACTGATCCTGAAACAGTGCAGCCCTCTCACTGTGACTGATCCTGAAACAGTGCAGCCCTCTCACTGTGTGACTTATCCAGAAACATAGCAGCCAGTTGACAATATGACTGTACCTGAAACCGTGCAGCCCTCTAACTGTGACACTGATACTGAAATAGTGCAGCCCTCTCACTGTGACACTGATACTGAAACAGTGCAGCCCTCTCACTGTGTGACGGAAACTGAAACGGTGCAGCCATCTCACAGTTTCACTGATCCTGAAACAGTCCAGCCCTCTCACTGTGTGACTGATTCAAAAACAGTGCAGCCCTCTCACTGTGTGACTGATCCTGAAACATTGCAGCCCTCTCACTGTGTGACTGATCCAAAAACAGTGCAGCCCTCTCACTGTGGGACTGATCCAGAAACAGTGCAGCCTTCTCACCATGTGACTGATCCAAAAACAGTGCAGCCCTCTCACTGTGTGACTGATCCAAAAACAGTGCAGCCCTCTCACTGTGGGACTGATCCTGAAACAGTCCAGTTCTCACATTGTGTCACTGATCCTAAAACTGTGCTGACCTATCATTGTGTCACTGTTACTGAAACAGTGCAGCACTCTCACTATGTGTCTGACTGTGAAAAAGTGCAGCCCTCGCACTGTGTGATTGATCCTTAAAAAGTGCAGCCCTCTCACTGTGTTACTGAACCTCAAACATTGCAACACACTCACTTTGTCAAAGACTCTGAAACAGTGCAAGCCACTCACTGCGTGACTGGGACAGAAACAGTGCAGCCCTCTCACTGAGTGACTGATCCTGAAACAGTGCAGCCCTCTCACTGTGTGACTGATTCAAAAAAGTGCAGACATCTCACTGTGTCACTGATCCAAAAAAAGTCCATCATTTTCACTGAGGGCTGATGCAGAAAGAGTGCAGCCCTCTAACTTTGTGACTGGACCTGAAATATTGCAGCCATCTCACAGTGTGACAGATCCTGAAACAGTGCAGCCCTCTCACTGTGTGACTGATCCAGAAACTGTCCATTTTTCTTACTGTGTGACTGAACCTGAAACAGTGCAGCCCTCTCACTCTGTGACTGAATGTGAAACAATGCAGCCCTCTCACTGTGTGACTGATCCAGAAACAGTGTAGCCCTCTCACTGTGGGACTGATCCTGAAACAGTGCAGTCCTCACATTGTGTCACTGATCCTAAAACTGTGCTGACCTATCATTGTGTCACTGTTACTGAAACAGTGCAGCACTCTCACTATGTTTCTGAGCGTGAAAAAGTGCAGCTCACTCACTGTGTGATTGATCCTTAAAAAGTGCAGCCCTCTTACTGTGTTACTGACCTTGAAAATGTACAAGCCATTCACTGTGTGACTAGGACAGAAACAGTGCAGCCCTCTCACTGTGTCACGGAACCTTAAACTGTGCAGCCATCTCATTGTGTGACTGAATCTGAAACAGTGCAGACCACTCACTGTGTGACTGAACCTGAAACAGTGCAGCCCTCTCACCGTATGACTGATCCTGAAACAGAGCAGCCCATTCACTGTGTGACTGAAACAGAAACAGTGCAGCCCTCACGCTGTGTGACTGAAACTGAAACAGTGCAGCCCTCTCACTGTGTGACTGAAACTGAAACAGTGCATCCCTCTCACTGTGTCAATGATCCTGAAACTTTGCAGCCCTTTCACTGTGTCACTGATCCTGAAACAGTGCAGCCCTCTCACTGTGCGACGGATCCTGAAACAGTGCAGCCCTCTCACTGTGTCACTGATCCTGAAACAGTGCAGCCCTCTCACTGTGCGACTGATCCAAAAACAGTGCAGCCCCCTCACTGCGTGAATGATCCAAAAACATTACAGCCCTCTCACTGTGTGACTGATCCAAAAACAATGCAGCTCTCTCACTGTGTGACAAATCCTGAAACAGTGCAGCCCTCTCACTGTGTGACAGATCCTGAAACAGTGCAGCCCTCTCAATCTGTGACTGAACCTGATACACTGCAGCCCCCTCATGGTTTAACTGATCCTGAAAGAGTACAGCCCTCTCACTGTGTGTCTGATCCTGAAACAGTGCAGCCCGCTCAATGTGTGACAGATCCTCAAACATCGCAGCCCTCTCACTGTGTCTCTGATCCTGAAACAGTGCAGCCCTCTCACTCTGTGACTGAAACTGAAACAGTGCAGCGCACTCACTCTGTGATTGACCCTGAAACAGTGCAGCCCTCTCACTGTGTGACTGACCCTGAAACAGTGCAGCCCTCTCACTGTGTGACTGAGACTGAAACAGTGAGGCCCTCTCACTGTGTGACTGATCCTGAAACAGTGCAGATCTCTCACTGTGTGACTGATCCTGAAACAGTGCAGCCCTCTCACTGTGTGACTGATCCTGAAACAGTGCAGATCTCTCACTGTCTGACTGATCCTGAAACTGTGCAGTCCTCTCACAGTTTAAATGATCCTGAATCAGTGCAGCCCTCTCACTCATTGACTGATCTGAAACAGTGCAGCCCACTGACAGTTTAAATGATCCTGAAACAGTGCAGCCCTCTCACGGTTTAACTGATCCTGAAACAGTGCAGCCCTCTCAATGTGTGACTGATCCTGAAACAGTGCAGCACTCTCAATGTGTGACTGATCCTGAAACAGTGCAGCCCTCTCACTCTGTGACTGATCCGGAAAAAGTGCAGCCCTCTCTCTGTGTGAATGATCCTGAAACAGTGCAGCACTCTCACTGTGTGAATGATCCTGAAACAGAGCAGCCCTCTCACTGTGTGAATGATCCTGAAACAGTGCAGCCCTCTCACTGTGTGAATGATCCTGAAACAGTGCAGCCCTCTCACTGTGTGACTGATCCTGAAACAGTGCAGCCCTCTCCTATGTGACTGATCCTGAAATAGTGCAGCCCTCTCCTGTGTGACTGATCCTGAAACAGTGCAGCCCTCTCACTGTTTGACTGATCCTGAAACAGTGCAGCCCACTCACTGTGTCACTGAATCTGAAACACTCACTGTGTGACTGATCCTGAAACAGTGCAGCACTCTCACGGTTTAACTGATCCTGAAACAGTGCAGCCCTTCCACTGTGATTGATCCTGAAACAGTGCAGCCCACTCACTGTGTCACTGATCCTGAAACAATGCAGCCCTCTCACTGTGTGACTGATCCTGAAACCGTGCAGCCCTCTCACTGTGTGACAGATCCTGAAACAGTACAACCCTCTCACTGTGTGACTGATCCTGAAAGAGTGCAGCCCTCTAACTGTGTCACTGAACCTGAAACAATTCAGCCCTCTCACTGTGTGACTGATCCTGAAACAATGCAGCCCTTTCACTGTGTCTCTGATCCTGAAACAGTGCAGCCCTCTCACTGTGTGACTGATCCTGAAACGGTGCAGCCCTCTCACTGTGTGACTGATCCTGAAACAGTGCAGCCCTCTCACTGTGTCACTGATCCTGAAACAGTGCAGCTGTCTCACTGTGCAACTGATCCAAAAACAGTGCAGCCCCCTCACTGCGTGAATGATCCAAAAACAATGCAGCCCTCTCACTGTGTGACTGATCCAAAAACAGTGCAGCCCTCTCACTGTGTGACAGAACCTGAAACTGTGCAGACTCTCAATCTGTGACTGAACCTGATACACTGCAGCCCCCTCATGGTTTAACTGATCCTGAAAGAGTGAAGCCCTCTCACTGTGTGTCTGATCCTGAAACAGTGCAGCCCGCTCAATGTGTGACTGATCCTGAAACAGTGCAGCCCTCTCACTCTGTGACTGAAACTGAAACAGTGCAGCCCTCTCACTGTGTGACTGATCCTGAAACAGTGCAGCCCTCTCACTGTGTGACAGAACCTGAAACAGTGCAGCCCTCTCACTGTCTGACTGATCCTGAAATAGTGCAGCCCTCTCACAGTTTAAATGATCCTGAATCAGTGCAGCCCTCTCACTCATTGACTGATCCTGAAACAGTGCAGCCCACTGACAGTTTAAATGATCCTGAAACAGTGCAGCCCTCTCACGGTTTAACTGATACTGAAACAGTGCAGCCCTCTCAATGTGTGACTGATCCTGAAACAGTGCAGCCCTCTCACTGTGTGACTGATCCTGAAACAGTGCAGCACTCTCAATGTGTGACTGATCCTGAAAGAGTGCAGCCCTCTCACTCTGTGACTGATCCGGAAAAAGTGCAGCCCTCTCTCTGTGTGAATGATCCTGAAACAGTGCAGCACTCTCACTGTGTGAATGATCCTGAAACAGTGCAGCCCTCTCTCTGTGTGAATGATCCTGAAACAGTGCAGCACTCTCACTGTGTGACTGATCCTGAAACAGTGCAGCCCTCTCACTGTGTGACTGATCCTGAAACAGTGCAGCCCTCTCACTGTGTGACTGATCCTGAAACAGTGCAGACCTCTCCTGTGTGACTGATCCTGAAATAGTGCAGCCCTCTCCTGTGTGACTGATCCTGAAACAGTGCAGCCCTCTCACTGTGTGACTGATCCTGAAACAGTGCAGCCCACTCACTGTGTCACTGAACCTGAAACACTCACTGTGTGACTGATCCTGAAACAGTGCAGCACTCTCACGGTTTAACTGATCCTGAAACAGTGCAGCCCTCCCACTGTGACTGATCCTGAAACAGTTCAGCCTTCTCACTGTGTCACTGATCCTCAAACAGCGCAACCCTCTCACTGTGTGACTGATCCTGAAACAGTGCAGCCCTGTCACGGTTAACTGATCTGGAAACAGTGCATCCCTCTCACTGTTTTACCGATCCTGAAACAGTGCAGCTCTCTCACTGTGTGAATGATCCTGAAACTGTGCAGCCCTCCAACTGTGTCACTGATCCAGAAACAGTGCAGCCCTCTCACTTTGTCACTGATCCTGAAACAGTGCAGCCCTCTCAATGTGTGTCAGATGCTGAAACATCGCAGCCCTCTCACTGTGTGACTGATCCTGAAACAGTGCAGCCGTCTCACTGTGTGACTGATCCTGAAACAGTGCAGCCCTGTCACTGTGGACTGATCCAGAAAGAGTGCAGACCTCTCACTGTGTGACTGATACTGAAACCGTGCAGCCCTCTCACTGTGACTGATCCTGAAACAGTGCAGCCCTCTCACTGTGTGACTGATCCTGAAACTGTGCAGTCCTCTCACGGTTTAACTGATCCTGAAACAGTGCAGCCCACTCACTGTGTGACAGATCCTGAAACAGTACAACCCTCTCACTGTGCGACTGATCCTGAAACAGTGCAGCCCTCTAACTGTGTCACTGAACCTAAAACAATTCAGCCCTCTGACTGTGTGACTGATCCTGAAACAATGCAGCCCTTTCACTGTGTCTCTGATCCTGAAACAGTGCAGCCCTCTCACTGTGTGACTGAAACTGAAACAGTGCAGCCCTCTCACTGTGTGACAGCTCCTGAAAAGTGCAGCCCTCTCACTGTGTGACTGAAACTGAAAAATTGCAGCCCTCTTACTGTGTCAATGATCCTGAAACTTTGCAGCCCTTTCACTGTGTCACTGATCCTGAAACAGTGCAGCTGTCTCACTGTGCGACTGATCCTGAAACAGTGCAGCTGTCTCACTGTGCGACTGATCCAAAAACAGTGCAGCCCCCTCACTGCGTGAATGATCCAAAAACATTACAGCCCTCTCACTGTGTGACTGATCCTAAAACAGTGCAGCCCACTCACTGTGTGACTGATCCTAAAACAGTGCAGAACTCTCACTGTATGACTGATCCTGAAACAGTGCAGCCCTCTCACTGTTTGACTGATCCTGAAACAGTGCAGCCCTCTCACTGTTTGACTGATCCTGAAACAGTGCAGCCCTCTCACTGTTTGACTGATCCTGAAACAGTGCGGTGCTCTGACTGTGTCACTGATCCTTACAGATTACATCCCTCTCACTGAGCCACTGATCCTGAAACAATGCAACCCACTCACTGTGTCACTGACCCTGAAACAGTGCAACCCAATCACTGTGTCACTGACCCTGAAACAATTCAACCCACTCACTGTGTCACTGACCCTGAAACAGTGCAACCAACTCACGGTGTGACTGGGACAAAAGGAGTGGAGCCCTCTCACTGCATGATTGATCCAAAAACAGTGCAGCCCTCTCACTCTGTGACTGATCCCAAAACAGTGCAGCACTCTCACTGCGTGACAGATTCAAAAAAGTGCAGCCCTCTCACTGTGTCACTGATCCAAAAAACGTCCATCATTTTCACTGAGGGCTGATGCAGAAAGAGTGCAGCCCTCTAACTTTGTGACTGGTCCTGAAATATTGCAGCCATCTCACAGTGTGACAGATCCTGAAACAGTGCAGCCCTCTCACTGTGTGACTGATCCAGAAATGTCCATTTTTCTTAATGTGTGACTGAACCTGAAACAGTGCAGCCCTCTCACTGTGTGACTGATCCAAAAACAGTGCAGCCCTCTCACTGTGGGACTGATCCTGAAACAGTGCAGCCCTCTCACTGTGTGTCTGATCCTGAAACAGTGTAGTTCTCACATTGTGTCACTGATCCTAAAACTGTGCTGACCTATCATTGTGTCACTGTTACTGAAACAGTGCAGCACTCTCACTATGTGTCTGACCGTGAAAAAGTGCAGCCCACTCACTGTGTGATTGATCCTTAAAAAGTGCAGCCCTCTCACTGTGTTACTGACCCTGAAAGTGTACAAGCCACTCACTGTGTGACTGGGACAGAAACAGTCCAGCCCTCTCACTGTGTCACGGAACCTGAAACTGTGCAGCCATCTCATTGTGTGACTGGCACTGAAACAGTGCAGCCCACTCTCCGTGTGACTGGTCCTGAAATACTGCAGCCATCTCATTGTGTGACTGAATCTGAAACAGTGCAGACCACTCACAGTGTGACTGAACCTGAAACAGTGCAGCCCTCTCACTGTCTGACTGATCCTGAAACTGTGCAGCCCTCTCACAGTTCAAATGATCCTGAATCAGTGCAGCCCTCTCACTGGGTGACTGATCCTGAAACAGTGCAGCCCACTGACAGTTTAACTGATCCTGAAACAGTGCAGCCCTTTCCTGTGTGACTGATCCTGAAACAGTGCAGCCCTCTCACTGAGTCACTGATCCTGAAACAGTGCAGCCCTCTCAATGTGTGACTGATCCTGAAACAGTGCAGCCCCCTCACTGTGTCACTGAACCTGAAACACTCACTGTGTGACTGATCCTGAAACAGTGCAGCACTCTCACGGTTTAACTGATCCTGAAACAGTACAGTTCTCCCACTGTGATTGATCCTGAAACAGTGCAGCCCACTCACTGTGTCACTGATCCTGAAACAGTGCAGCTCCTCACTGTGTCACTGATCCTGAAACAGTGCAGCCCTCTCACTGTGTCACTGATGTCTGAAACAGTGCAGCCCTTTCACTGTGTCACTGATCCTGAAACAGTGCAGCCCTCTCAATGTGTGACAGATCCTGAAACATCGCAGCCCTCTCACTGTGTGACTGATCCTGAAACAGTGCAGCCGTCTCACTGTGTGACTGAATCTGAAACAGTGCAGCCCTCTCACTCTGTGACTGATCCTGAAACAGTGCAGCCCTCTCACTGTGTGACTGATCCTGAAACTGTGCAGCCCTCCAACTGTGTCACTGATCCTGAAACAGTGCAGCACTCTCACTTTGTCACTGATCCTGAAACAGTGCAGCTCTCTCAATGTGTGACAGATCCTGAAACATCGCAGCCCTCTCACTGTGTGACTGATCCTGAAACAGTGCAGCCCTCTCACCGTGTCACTGAACCGGAAACAGTGCAGCCCTCTCACTGTGTGACTGATCCTGAAACAGTGCAGCCCTCTCACTGTGTGACTGATCCTGAAACTGTGCAGCCCTCCAACTGTGTCACTGATCCTGAAACAGTGCAGCACTCTCACTTTGTCACTGATCCTGAAACAGTGCAGCTCTCTCAATGTGTGACAGATCCTGAAACATCGCAGCCCTCTCACTGTGTGACTGATCCTGAAACAGTGCAGCCGTCTCACTGTGTGACTGAATCTGAAACAGTGCAGCCCGCTCACTGTGTCACTGATCCTGAAACAGTGCAGCCGTCTCACTATGTGACTGAATCTGAAACAGTGCAGCCCTCTCACTGTGTCACTGATCCTGAAACAGTGCAGCCCTCTCACTGTGTGACTGAATCTGAAACAGTGCAGCCCTCTCACTGTGTCACTGATCCTGAAACAGTGCAGCCCTCTCACCGTTTAACTGATCCAGAAAAAGTGCAGGGCTCTCGTTGTGTCACTGATCCAGAAACAGTGCAGCCCTCTCACTGTGTGACTGAAACTGAAACAGTGCAGCCCTCTCACTGTGTCACTGATCCTGAAACAGTGCAGCCCTCTCACTGTGTGACTGAAACTGAAACAGTGCAGCCCTCTCACTGTGTGACAGATCCTGAAACAGTGCAGCCCTCTCACTGTGTGACAGATCCTGAAACAGTGCAGCCCTCTCACTGTGTCACTGATCCTGAAACAGTGCAGCCCTCTCACTGTGTCACTGATCCTGAAACAGTGCAGCCCCCTCACTGCGTGAATGATCCAAAAACATTACAGCCCTCTCACTGTGTGACTGATCCAAAAACAGTGCAGCTCTCTCACTGTGTTGGAGATCCTGAAACAGTGCAGCCCTCTCACTGTGTGACAGAACCTGAAACTGTGCAGACTCTCAATCTGTGACTGAACCTGATACAGTGCAGCCCCCTCATGGTTTAACTGATCCTGAAAGAGTGCAGCCCTCTCACTGTGTGACTGATCCTAAAACAGTGCAGCCCGCTCACTGTGTGACTGATCCTAAAACAGTGCAGACCTCTCACTGTGTGACTGATCCTGAAACAGTGCAGCCCTCTCACTGTTTGACTGATGCTGAAACAGTGCGGCGCTCTGACTGTGTCACTGATCCTTACAGATTACATCCCACTCACTGAGCCACTGATCCTGAAACAATTCCACCCACTCACTGTGTCACTAACCCTGAAACAGTGCAACCTACTCAAGGTGTGACTGGGACAAAAAGAGTGGAGCCCTCTCACTGCATGATTGATCCAAAACAGTGTAGCCCTCTCACTGTGTGACTGATGCTGAAACAGTGCAGCCCTCTCACTGTGTGACTGATCCTGTAACAGTGCAGACCTCTCACTGTGTGACTGATGCTGAAACAGTGCAGCTGTCTCACTGTGTGACTGATCCTGTAACAGTGCAGCCCTCACTATGTGACTAATCCTGAAACAATGCAGCCCTCTCACTGAGTGACTCATCAAGAAACAGTGCAGCTGTCTCACAATGTGACTGATGCTGTAACAGTGCAGCCCTCTCACTGTGTGACTGATCCTGAAACAGTGCAGCACTCTCACTGTGTCACTGACCCTGAAACAGTGCAGCCCTCTCACTATGTGTCTAATCCTGAAACAGTGCAGTCCTCTCACTATGTGACTAATCCTGAAACAGTGCAGGCCTCTCACTGTGTCACTTATACTGAAATTGTGCAGCCCTCTCACTGTGGGACTGATCCTGAAACAGTGCAGCCCACTCACTGTGTAACTTATACTGAAACAGGCCATCCATCTGAGTGACAATCCTGAAACAAGGCAACCCGCACACTGTGTGACTGGCACTGAAACAGTGCAGCCCTCTCACTGTGTAACTTATCCAGAAACAGTGCAGGCCTCTCACTGTGTCACTGATCCTGAAACAGAGCAGCACCTTCACAGTGTCACTGATCCTGAAACAGTGCAGCCCTCTCACTGTGTGAAAGATCCTGAAACAGTGCAGCCCTCTCACTGTGTGACTGATCCTGAAACAGTGCAGCCCTCTCACTGTGTGACTGATCCTGAAACAGTGCAGCACTCTCACTGTGTCACTGACCCTGAAACAGTGCAGCCCTCTGACTGTGTTACTGATCCTGAAACAGTGCAGCCCTCTCACTGTGTCAGTTATACTGAAACAGTGCAGCCCTCTCACTGAGTGACTGATCCTGAAACAATGCAGCCCACTCACTGTGTCACTTATACTGAAACAGGGCATCCATCTCACTGAGTGACAACCCTGAAACAAGGCAACCCGCACACTGTGTGACTGGCACTGAAACAGTGCAGCCCTCTCACTGTGTCACTGATCCTGAAACAGTGCACCCCTCTCACTGTGTCACTGATCCTGAAACTGTGCAGGCCTCTCACTGTGTGACTGAACCTGAAATCATGCAGCCCTCTCACTGTGTGACTGATACAGAAACAGAGCAGCCCTCTCACTGTGTGCCTGATCCTGAAACAGAGCAGCCCTCTCACTGTGTGACTGATCCTGAAACAGTGCAGCATTCTCACTGTGTGACTGATCCTGAAACAGAGCAGTCCTCTCACTGTGTGACTGATCCTGAAGCAGTGCAGCACTCTCACAGTGTGACTGATCCTGAAACAGTGCAGCCCTCTCACTGTGTTACTGATCCTGAAACAGTGCAGCCCTCTCATTGTGTTACTGATCCTGAAACAGTGCAGCCATCTCACTGTGTGACTGAGCCTGAAATCATGCAGCCCTCTCACTGTGTCACTGATCCTGAAACAGTGCAGCTATCTCACTGTGTGACTGATCCTAAAACAGTGCAGCTCTCTCACTGTGTCAATGATCCGGATACAGTGCAGACCTCTCACTGTGTGACTGATCCTGAAACAGTGCAGCCCGCTCAGTGTCTGACTGAACCTGAAACATTGCTGCCCTCTCACTGTGTGACTGATCCTGAAACAGTGCAGCACTCTCACTTTGTCACTTATCCTGAAACAGTGAGGCCCTCTCACTGTGTGACTGATTCTGAAACAGTGCAGCCCTCTTACTGTGTGACTGATCCTGAAACAGTGCAGCCCTCTCACTGTGTGACTTATACTGAAACAGTGCATCCATCTGAGGGACAATCCTGAAACAAGGCAACACGCACGCTGTGTTGCTGGCACTGAAACAGTGTAGCCCTCTCACTGTGTGACTGATCCTGAAACAGTGCAGCCCTCTCACTGCGTGACTGATGCTGAAACAGTGCAGCCCTCTCACTGTGTGACTGATCCTGAAACAGTGCAGCCCTCTCACTGTGTCACTGCTCCAGCAACAGTGCAGGAATCTCACTGTGTCATTGATCCTGAAACAGTGCAGCCCTCTCACTGTGTGACTCATCCAGAAACAGTGCAGCCCTCTCACAATGTGACCGATCCTGAAACAGTGCAGCCCTCTCACTGTGTCACTTATACGGAAACAGGGCATCCATCTGAGTGACAATCCTGCAACAAGGCAACCGGCACACTGTGTGACTGGCACTGAAACATTGCAGCCCTCTCACTGTGTAACTTATCCTGAAACAGTGCAGCCCTCTCACTGTGTAACATATCCTGAAACAGTGCACCCCTCTCACTGTGTAACTGATCCTGAAACAGTGCAGCCCTCTCACTGTGTCACTGATGTCTGAAACAGTGCAGGCCGCTCATTGTGTCACCGATCCTGAAACAGTGCAGCACTCTCACTATGTGACTGATCCTAAAACAGTGCAGTCCTCTCACTGTGTGACTGATCCTGAAACAGTGCAGCACTCTCACTGTGTGACTGATCCTGAAACAGTGCAGCCCTCTCACTGTGTGACTGAAATTGAAGCAGTGCAGCCCTTTCACTGCGTGACTGATGCTGAAACAGTGCAGCCCTCTCACTGTGTGACTTATCCTGAAACACTGCAGCCCATTCACTGTGTCACTGCTCTAGAATCAGTGCAGCTGTCTCACTATGTGACTAAACCTGAAACAGTGCACCCCTCTCACTGTGTGACTGATCCTGAAACAGTGCAGCCCTCTCACTGTGCGACTGATATTGAAGCAGTGCAGCCCTCTCACTGTGTGACTGATCCTGAAACAGTGCAGCCCTCTCACTGTGTGACTGAAATTGAAGCAGTGCAGCCCTCTCACTGTGTGACTGATCCTGAAACAGTGCAGCCCTCTCACTGTGTGACTGACATTGAAACAGTGCAGGCCTCTCACTGTGTGACTGATCCTGAAACACTGCAGCCCATTCACTGTGTCACTGCTCCAGAAACAGTGCAGCTGTCTCACAAAGTGACTGATCCTGTAACAGTGCAGCCCTCTCACTATGTGTCTAATCCTGAAACAGTGCAGGCCTCTCACTGTGTCAGTTATACTGAAACAGTGCAGCCCTCTCACTGAGTGACTAATCCTGAAACAATGCAGCCCCCTCACTGTGTCACTTATACTGAAACAGTGCACCCCTCTCACTGTGTGACTGATCCTTAAACAGTGCAGCACTCTCACTGTGTGACTGATCCTGAAACAGAACAGTCCTCTCACTGTGTGACTGACATTGAAACAGTGCAGGCCTCACTGTGTGACTGATCCTGAAACACTGCAGCCCATTCACTGTGTCACTGCTCCAGAAACAGTGCAGCTGTCTCACAAAGTGACTGATCCTGTATCAGTGCAGCCCTCTCACTATGTGTCTAATCCTGAAACAGTGCATTCCTCTCACTATGTCACTAATCCTGAAACAGTGCAGCCCTCTCACTGAGTGACTGATCCTGAAACAATGCAGCCCACTCACTGTGTCACTTATACTGACACAGGGCATCCATCTCACTGAGTGACAATCCTGAAACAAGGCAACCCGCACACTGTGTGACTGATCCTGAAACAGTGCAGCCCTCTCACTGTGTCACTGATCCTGAAACAGTGCAGCACTCTCACTGTGTGACTGATCTTTGAAACAGTGCAGCCCTCTCACTGTGTGACTGAGCCTGAAATCATGCAGCCCTCTCACTGTGTCACTGATCCTGAAACAGTGCAGCACTCTCAGTATGTGACTGATCCTGAAACAGTGCACCCCTCTCACTGTGTCACTGATCCTGAAACAGTGCAGCAATCTAACTGTGTAACTGATCCTGAAACAGTGCAGACCTCTCACTGTGTGACTGATCTTTGAAACAGTGCAGCCCTATCACTGTGTCACTGATGTCTGAAACAGTCCTGCCCTCGCACTGTGTGACTGATCCTGAAACAATGCAGCTCATTCCCTGTGTGACTGATCCTGAAACAGTGCAGCCCTCTCACTGTGTGACTGACCCTCAAACAGTGCAGCCCTCTCACTGTGTGACTGACCCTCAAACAGTGCAGCCCTCTCACTGTGTCAATGATGGTGAAACAGTGCAGCCCTCTCACTGTGTCACTGCACATGAAACAGTGCAGCACTTTCACTATGTGACTGATCCTGAAACAGTGCAGCCCTCTCACTGTGTGACTGATGCAGAAACAGTGCAGCCCACTCACTGTGTGACTGATATTGAAACAGTGCAGGCCACTCACTGTGTAACTTATCCTGAAACACTGCAGCCCATTCACTGTGTCACTGCTCCAGAAAAAGTGCAAGAATCTCACTGTGTCACTGATCCTGAAACAGTGCAGCCCTCTCACTGTGTGACTGATCCTGAAATAGTGCAGCCCCCTCACTGTGTCACTTATACTGAAACAGTGCAGCCCTCTCACTGTGACACTGATCCTGAAACAGTGCAGCCCTCACACTGTGTGACTGATCCTGAAACAGTGCAGCCCTCTCACTATGTGACTGATCCTGAAACAGTGCAGCCCTCTCACTGTGTCAGTTATACTGAAACAGTGCAGCCCTCTCACTGTGTGACTGATCCTGAAACAGTGCAGCCCTCTCACTGTGTCAGTTATACTGAAACATTGCAGTCCTCTCACTATGTGACTGATCCTGAAACAATGCAGCCCACGCACTGTGTCAGTTATACTGAAATAGGCCATCCATCTGAGTGACAATCCTGAAACAAGGCAACCCGCACACTGTGTGACTGGCACTGAAACAGTGCAGCCCTCTCACTGTGTTACTGATCCTGAAACAGTGCAGCCAACTCACTGTGTGACTGATCCTGAAACAGTGCAGCCCTCTCACTGTGTCACTGATCCTGAAACAGTGCAGCCCTCTCACTGTGTCACTGATCCTGAAACAGTGCAGCCCTCTCACTGTGTCACTGCTCATGAAACAGTGCAGCCCTCTCACTGTGTGACTGACATTGAAACAGTGCAGGCCGCTCACTGTGTCACTGATCCTGAAACAGTGCAGCCCTCTCACTGTGGGACTAATCCTCAATCAATGCAGCCCACTCACTGTGTCACTTATACTGAAACAGGGCATCCATCTCACTGAGTGACAATCCTGAAACAAGGCAACCCGCACACTGTGTGACTGGCACTGAAACAGTGCAGCCCTCTCACTGTGTGACTGATCCTGAAACAGAGCAGCCATCTCACTGTGTGACTGAGCCTGAAATCATGCAGCCCTCTCAATGTGTCACTGATCCTGAAACAGTGCAGCCCTCTCACTGTGTCACTGATCCTGAAACAGTGCAGCCCTCTCACTGTGTCACTGATATTGAAACAGTGCACCCCTCTCACTGTGTCACTGATCCTGAAACTGTGCAGCCCTCTCACTGTGTCAATGATGGTGAAACAGTGCACCCCTCTCACTGTGTCACTGATCCTGAAACAGTGCAGCATTCTCACTGTGTCACTGATCCTGAAACAGTGCAGCCCTCTCACTGTGTGACTGATACTGAAACTGTGCAGCCCTCTCACTGTGTCACTGATCCTGAAACAGTGCAGCCCTCTCACTGTGTCACTGATCCTGAAAGAGTGCAGACCTCTCACTGTGTCACAGATGTCTGAAACAGTGCAGGCCGCTCACTGTGTCACTGATCCTAAAACAGTGCAGCCCTCTCATTGTGTGACTGATCCTGAAACAGTGCAGCCCACTAACTGTGCAATTATTCCTGAAACAGAGCAGCCATCTCATTGTGTGATTAACCCTCAAACAGTGCAGCCCTCTCACTGTGTCAATGATGTTGAAACTGTGCAGCCCTCTCACTGTGTGACTGTCCCTCAAACAGAGCAGCCCTCTCACTGTGTCAATGATGGTGAAACAGTGCAGCCCTCTCACTGTGTCACTGCACATGAAACAGTGCAGCACTTTCACTATGTGACTGATCCTGAAACAGTGCAGCCCTCTCACTGTGTGACTGATGCAGAAACAGTGCAGCCCTCTCACTGTGTGACTGATCCTGAAACACTGCAGCCCATTCACTGTGTCACTGCTCCAGAAAAAGTGCAAGAATCTCACTGTGTCACTGATCCTGAAACAGTGCAGCCCTCTCACTGTGTGACTGATCCAGAAACAGTGCAGCCCTCTCACTGTGTGACTGATCCTGAAACAGTGCAGCCCCCTCACTGTGTCACTTAAACAGAAACAGTGCAGCCCTCTCACTGTGACACTGATCCTGAAACATTGCAGTCCTCACACTGTGTGACTGATCCTGAAACAATGCAGCCCACGCACTGTGTCAGTTATACTGAAATTGGCCATCCATCTGAGTGACAATCCTGAAACAAGGCAACCCGCACACTGTGTGACTGGCAGTGAAACAGTGCAGCCCTCTCACTGTGTCACTGATCCTGAAACCGTGCAGACCTCTCACTGAGTGACTGATCCTGAAACAGTGCAGCCCGCTCAGTTTCTGACTGAAACTAAAACATTGCTGCCCTCTCACTGTGTGACTGATCCTGAAACAGTGCAGCCCTCTCACTGTGTCACTGCTCATGAAACAGTGCAGCCCTGTCACTGTGTGATTGACATTGAAACAGTGCAGGCCGCTCACTGTGTCACTGATCCTGAAACAGTGCAGCCCTCTCACTGTGTGACTGATCCTGTAACAGTGCAGCCCTCTCACTATGTGTCTAACCCTGAAACAGTGCAGGCCTCTCACTGTGTCAGTTATACTGAAACAGTGCAGCCCTCTCACTGTGGGACTGATCCTCAAACAATGCAGCCCACTCACTGTGTCACTTATACTGAAACAGAGCATCCATCTCACTGAGTGACAATCCTGAAACAAGGCAAGCCGCACACTGTGTGACTGGCACTGAAACAGTGCAGCCCTCTCACTGTGTTACTTATCCTGAAAGAGTGCAGCCATCTCACTGTGTGACTGAGCCTGAAATCATGCAACCCTCTCACTGTGTCACTGATTTTGAAACAGTGCACCCCTCTCACTGTGTCACTGATCCTGAAACAGTGCATCAGTCTCACTGTGTCACTGATCCTGAAAGAGTGCAGACCTCTCACTGTGTCACTGATCCTGAAACAGTGCAGCCCACTAACTGTGCAATTATTCCTGAAACAGAGCAGCCATCTCATTGTGTGACTAACCCTCAAACAGTGCAGCCCTCTCACTGTGTCAATGATGGTGAAACAGTGCAGCCCTCTCACTGTGTCACTGCACATGAAACAGTGCAGCCCTCTCACTGTGTGACTGATCCTGAAACAGTGCAGCCCTCTCACTGTGTGACTGATGCAGAAACAGTGCAGCCCACTCACTGTGTGACTGACATTGAAACAGTGCAGGCCTCTCACGGTGTGACTGATCCTGAAACACTGCAGCCCTCTCACTGTGTCACTGTTCCAGAAACAGTACAGGAATCTCACCGTGCCACTGATCCTGAAACAGTGCAGCCCTCTCATTGTGTGACTGATGCTGAAACAGTGCAGCCCACTCACTCTGTGACTGACATTGAATCAGTGCAGGCCTCTCACTGTGTCACTGATCCTGAAACAGTGCAGCCCTCTCACTGTGTCATTTATACACAAACAGGGCATCCATCTCACTGTGTGATAAGCCTGAAAAACTGCATCCCATTCACTGTGTGACTGATCCTGAAACAGTGCAGCCCTCTCACTGTGTGACTGACATTGAAACAGTGCAGCCCTCTCACTGTGTGACTGACATTGAAACAGTGCAGGCCTCTCACTCTGTGACTTATCCTGAAACACTGCAGCCCATTCACTGTGTCACTGCTCCAGAAACAGTGCAGCTGTCTCACAATGTGACTGATCCTGTAACAGTGCAGCCCTCTCACTATGTGTCTAATCCTGAAACAGGGCAGCCCTCTCACTATGTGACTAATCCTGAAACAGTGCAGGCCTCTCACTGTGTCACTTATACTGAAATTGTGCAGCCCTCTCACTGTGGGACTGATCCTGAAACAGTGCAGCCCACTCACTGTGTAACTTATACTGAAACAGGCCATCCATCTGAGTGACAATCCTGAAACAAGGCAACCCGCACACTGTGTGACTGGCACTGAAACAGTGCAGCCCTCTCACTGTGTCACTGATCCTGAAACAGTGCAGCCATCTCACTGTGTGACTGATCCTGAAACAGTGCAGCCCTCTCACTGTGGGACTGATCCTGAAACAGAGCAGCACTCTCACTGTGTGACTGATCCTGAAACAGAGCAGTCCTCTCACTGTGTCACTGATCCTGAAACAATGCAGCACTCTCACAGTGTGACTGATCCTGAAACAGTGCAGTCCTCTCACTGTGTCACTGATCCTGAAACAGTGCAGCCCTCTCACTGTGTGACTGAAATTGAAGCAAGGCAGCCCTCTCACTATGTGACTAATCCTGAAAAAGTGCAACCCTCTCACTATGTGACTAATCCTGAAACAGTGCAGCCCTCTCACTGTGTCACTGATACTGAAATAGTGCAGCCCTCCCACTGTGGGACTGATCCTGAAACAGTGCAGCCCACTCACTGTGTAACTTATACTGAAACAGGCCATCCATCTGAGTGACAATCCTGAAACAAGGCAACCCGCACACTGTGTGACTGGCACTGAAACAGTGCAGCCCTCTCACTGTATCACTGATCCTAAAACAGTGCAGACCTCTCACTGTGTGACTGATACTGAAAAAATGCAGCTCATTCCATGTGTCACTGATCCTTAAACAGTGCAGCCCACTAACTGTGCAATTAATCCTGAAACAGAGCAGCCCTCTCACTGTCTCAATGATGGTGAAACAGTGCAGCCCTCTGACTGTGTCACTGCTCATAAAACAGTGCAGCACTTTCACTATGTGACTGATCCTGAAACAGTGCAGCCCTCTCACTGTGTGACTGATGCTGAAACAGTGCAGCCCTCTCACTGTGTCACTGATCCTGAAATAGTGCAGCCCTCTCACTGTGTGACTGATGCTGAAACAGTGCAGCCCTCTCACTATGTGACTAATCCTGAAACAGTGCAGCCCTCTCACTGTGTCAGTTATACTGAAACAGTGCAGCCCTCTCACTGAGTGACTGATCCTCAAAAAATGCAGCCCACTCACTGTGTCACTTATACTGAAACAGGGCATCCATCTCACTGAGTGACAATCCTGAAACAAGGCAAGCTGCACACTGTGTGACGGGCACTGAAACAGTGCAGCCCTCTCACTGTGTGACTGGCACTGAAACAGTGCAGCCCTCTCACTGTGTTACTGATCCTGAAACAGTGCAGCCCTCTCACTGTGTGACTGATCCTGAAACAGTGCAGCCATCTCACTGTGTTAATGATCCTGAAACAGTGCAGCCATCTCACTGTGTGACTGAGCCTGAAATCATGCAGCCCTCTCACTGTGTCACTGATCCTGAAACAGTGCACCCCTCTCACTGTGTCACTGATCCTGAAACTGTGCAGCCCTCTCACTGTGTCAATGATGGTGAAACAGTGCACCCCTCTCACTGTGTCACTGATCCTGAAACAGTGCACCCATCTCACTGTGTCACTGATCCTGAAACTGTGCAGCCCTCTCACTGTGTGACTGATCCTGAAACAGTGCAGCACTCTCACTGTGTGACTGATCCTGAAACAGAGCAGCCCTCTCACTGTGTGACTGATCCTGAAACAGAGCAGCCCTCTCACTGTGTGACTGATCCTGGAACAGTGCAGCCCACTCACTGTGTCACTGCTCCAGAAACAGTGCAGGAATCTCACTGTGTCACTGATCCTGAAACAGTGCAGCCCTCTCACTGTGTCACTGATCCTGAAACAGTGCAGCCCTCTCACTGTGTGACTGATCCTGAAACAGAGCAGCCCTCTCACTGTGTGACTGATCCTGGAACAGTGCAGCCCACTCACTGTGTCACTGCTCCAGAAACAGTGCAGGAATCTCACTGTGTCACTGATCCTGAAACAGTGCAGCCCTCTCACTGTGTCACTGATCCTGAAACAATGCAGCCCTCTCACTGTGTGACTGATCCTGAAACAGTGCAGCCCTCTCACTGTGTGACTGATCCTGAAACAGTGCAGCCCTCTCACTGTGTGACTGATCCTGAAATATTGCAGCCCTCTCACTGTGTCACTAATACTGAAACAGGGCATCCATCTGAGTGACAATCCTGAAACAAGGCAACCCGCGCACTGTGTGACTGGCACTGAAACAGTGCAGCCCTCTCACTGTGTAACTTATCCTGAAACAGTGCAGCCCTCTCACTGTGTCACTGATGTCTAAAACAGTGCAGGCCGCTCATTCTGTCACCGATCCTGAAACAGTGCAGCACTCTCACTATGTGACTGATCCTAAAACAGTGCAGACCTCTCACTGTGTGACTGATCCTGAAGCAGAGCAGTCCTCTCACTTTGTGACTGATCCTGAAACAGTGCAGCACTCTCACTGTGTAACTGATCCTGAAGCAGAGCAGTCCTCTCACTGTGTGACTGATACTGAAACAGTGCAGCCCTCTCACTGTGTGACTGATCCTGAAACAGTGCAGCCCACTCACTGTGTCACTTATACTGAAACAGGACATCTATCTGAGTGACAATCCTGAAACAAGGCAACCGGCACACTGTGTGACTGGCACTGAAACAGTGCAGTCCTCTCACTGTGTAACTTATCCTGAAACAGTGCAGCCCTCTCACTGTGTGACTGATCCTGAAACAGAGCATTCCGCTCATTGTGTGACTGATCCTAAAACACTGCAGCCCTTTCACAGTGTCACTGCTCCAGAAACAGTGCAGGAATCTCACTGTGTCACTGATCCTGAAACAGTGCAGCCCTCTCACTGTGTCACTGATCCTGAAACAGTGCAGCCCTCTCACTGTGTCACTGCTCATGAAACAGTGCAGCCCTCTCACTGTGTGACTGACATTGAAACAGTGCAGGCCGCTCACTGTGTCACTGATCCTGAAACAGTGCAGCCCTCTCACTGTGGGACTAATCCTCAATCAATGCAGCCCACTCACTGTGTCACTTATACTGAAACAGGGCATCCATCTCACTGAGTGACAATCCTGAAACAAGGCAACCCGCACACTGTGTGACTGGCACTGAAACAGTGCAGCCCTCTCACTGTGTGACTGATCCTGAAACAGAGCAGCCATCTCACTGTGTGACTGAGCCTGAAATCATGCAGCCCTCTCACTGTGTCACTGATCCTGAAACAGTGCAGCCCTCTCACTGTGTCACTGATCCTGAAACAGTGCAGCCCTCTCACTGTGTCACTGATATTGAAACAGTGCACCCCTCTCACTATGTCACTGATCCTGAAACTGTGCAGCCCTCTCACTGTGTCAATGATGGTGAAACAGTGCACCCCTCTCACTGTGTGACTGATACTGAAACTGTGCAGCCCTCTCACTGTGTCACTGATCCTGAAACAGTGCAGCCCTCTCACTGTGTCACTGATCCTGAAAGAGTGCAGACCTCTCACTGTGTCACAGATGTCTGAAACAGTGCAGGCCGCTCACTGTGTCACTGATCCTAAAACAGTGCAGCCCTCTCATTGTGTGACTGATCCTGAAACAATGCAGCCCTCCACTGTGTGACTGATCCTGAAACAGTGCAGCCCACTAACAGTGCAATTATTCCTGAAACAGAGCAGCCATCTCATTGTGTGATTAACCCTCAAACAGTGCAGCCCTCTCACTGTGTCAATGATGTTGAAACTGTGCAGCCCTCTCACTGTGTGACTGTCCCTCAAACAGAGCAGCCCTCTCACTGTGTCAATGATGGTGAAACAGTGCAGCCCTCTCACTGTGTCACTGCACATGAAACAGTGCAGCACTTTCACTATGTGACTGATCCTGAAACAGTGCAGCCCTCTCACTGTGTGACTGACATTGAAACAGTGCAGGTCTCTCATGGTGTGACTGATCCTGAAACACTGCAGCCCATTCACTGTGTCACTGCTCCAGAAACAGTGCAGGAATCTCACTGTGTCACTGATCCTGAAACAGTGCAGTCCTCTCACTGTGTGACTGAAATTGAAACAGTGCAGCCCTCTCACTGTGTGACTGATGCTGAAACAGTGCAGCCCACTCACTGTGTCACTGACATTGAATCAGTGCAGGCCTCTCACTGTGTCACTGATCCTGAAACAGTGCAGCCCTCTCACTGTGTCATTTATACACAAACAGGGCATCCATCTCACTGTGTGATAAGCCTGACAAACTGCATCCCATTCACTGTGTGACTGATCCTGAAACAGTGCAGCCCTCTCACTGTGTGACTGACATTGAAACAGTGCAGCCCTCTCACTGTGTGACTGACATTGAAACAGTGCAGGCCTCTCACTCTGTGACTTATCCTGAAACACTGCAGCCCATTCACTGTGTCACTGCTCCAGAAACAGTGCAGCTGTCTCACAATGTGACTGATCCTGTAACAGTGCAGCCCTCTCACTATGTGTCTAATCCTGAAACAGGGCAGCCCTCTCACTATGTGACTAATCCTGAAACAGTGCAGGCCTCTCACTGTGTCACTTATACTGAAATTGTGCAGCCCTCTCACTGTGGGACTGATCCTGAAACAGTGCAGCCCACTCACTGTGTAACTTATACTGAAACAGGCCATCCATCTGAGTGACAATCCTGAAACAAGGCAACCCGCACACTGTGTGACTGGCACTGAAACAGTGCAGCCCTCTCACTGTGTCTCTGATCCTGAAACAGTGCACCCATCTCACTGTGTCACTGATCCTGAAACTGTGCAGCCCTCTCACTGTGTGACTGATCCTGAAACAGTGCAGCACTCTCACTGTGTGACTGATCCTGAAACAGAGCAGTCTTCTCACTGTGTCACTGATCCTGAAACAGTGCAGCACTCTCACAGTGTGACTGATCCTGAAACAGTGCAGTCCTCTCACTGTGTGGCTGATCCTGAAACAGTGCAGCCCTCTCACTGTGTGACTGAAATTGAAGCAATGCAGCCCTCTCACTATGTGACTAATCCTGAAAAAGTGCAACCCTCTCACTATGTGACTAATCCTGAAACAGTGCAGGCCTCTCACTGTGTCACTTATACTGAAATAGTGCAGCCCTCCCACTGTGGGACTGATCCTGAAACAGTGCAGCCCACTCACTGTGTAACTTATACTGAAACAGGGCATCCATCTGAGTGACAATCCTGAAACAAGGCAACCCGCACACTGTGTGACTGGCACTGAAACAGTGCAGCCCTCTCACTGTATCACTGATCCTAAAACAGTGCAGACCTCTCACTGTGTGACTGATCCTGAAAAAATGCAGCTCATTCCATGTGTCACTGATCCTTAAACAGTGCAGCCCACGAACTGTGCAATTAATCCTGAAACAGAGCAGCCCTCTCACTGTCTCAATGATGGTGAAACAGTGCAGCCCTCTGACTGTGTCACTGCTCATGAAACAGTGCAGCACTTTCACTACGTGACTGATCCTGAAACAGTGCAGCCCTCTCAGTGTGTGACTGATGCTGAAACAGAGCAGCCCACTCACTGTGTGACTGATCCTGTAACAGTGCAGTCCTCTCACGATGTGACTAATCCTGAAACAGTGCAGGCCTCTCACTGTGTCAGTTATACTGAAACAGTGCAGCCCTCTCACTGAGTGACTGATCCTCAAAAAATGCAGCCCACTCACTGTGTCACTTATACTGAAACAGGGCATCCATCTCACTGAGTGACAATCCTGAAACAAGGCAAGCCGCACACTGTGTGACTGGCACTGAAACAGTGCAGCCCTCTCACTGTGTTACTGATCCTGAAACAGTGCAGCCCTCTCACTGTGTGACTGGCACTGAAACAGTGCAGCTCTCTCACTGTGTTACTGATTCTGAAACATTGCAGCCCACTCACTGTGCCACTTATACTGAAACAGGGCATCCATCTGAGTGACAATCTTGAAACAAGGCAACCCGCACACTGTGTGACTGGCACTGAAACAGTGCAGTCCTCTCACTGCGTTACTGATCCTGAAACAGTGCAGCCCTCTCACTGTGTGACTGAGCCTGAAATCATGCAGCCCTCTCACTGTGTCACTGATCCTGAAACAGTGCAGCACTCTCAGTATGTGACTGATCCTGAAACAGTGCACCCCTCTCACTGTGTCACTGATCCTGAAACAGTGCAGCCCTCTCACTGTGTCACTGATCCTGAAACAGTGCAGCAATCTAACTGTGTAACTGATCCTGAAACAGTGCAGACCTCTCACTGTGTGACTGATCTTTGAAACAGTGCAGCCCTATCACTGTGTCACTGATGTCTGAAACAGTCCTGCCCTCGCACTGTGTGACTGATCCTGAAACAATGCAGCTCATTCCCTGTGTCACTGATCCTGAAACAGTGCAGCACTCTCACTGTGTGAATGACCCTCAAACAGTGCAGCCCTCTCACTGTGTCAATGATGGTGAAACAGTGCAGCCCTCTCACTGTGTCACTGCACATGAAACAGTGCAGCACTTTCACTATGTGACTGATCCTGAAACAGTGCAGCCCTCTCACTGTGTGACTGATGCAGAAACAGTGCAGCCCACTCACTGTGTGACTGATATTGAAACAGTGCAGGCCTCTCACGGTGTGACTGATCCTGAAACACTGCAGCCCATTCACTGTGTCACTGCTCCAGAAAAAGTGCAAGAATCTCACTGTGTCACTGATCCTGAAACAGTGCAGCCCTCTCACTGTGTGACTGATCCAGAAACAGTGCAGCCCTCTCACTGTGTGACTGATCCTGAAACAGTGCAGCCCCCTCACTGTGTCACTTATACAGAAACAGTGCAGCCCTCTCACTGTGACACTGATCCTGAAACATTGCAGTCCTCACACTGTGTGACTGATCCTGAAACAATGCAGCCCACGCACTGTGTCAGTTATACTGAAATTGGCCATCCATCTGAGTGACAATCCTGAAACAAGGCAACCCGCACACTGTGTGACTGGCAGTGAAACAGTGCAGCCCTCTCACTGTGTCACTGATCCTGAAACCGTGCAGACCTCTCACTGTGTCACTGATCCTGAAACAGTGCAGCCCTCTCACTGTGTGACTGATCCTGAAACAGTGCAGCCCGCTCAGTTTCTGACTGAAACTAAAACATTGCTGCCCTCTCACTGTGTGACTGATCCTGAAACAGTGCAGCCCTCTCACTGTGTCACTGCTCATGAAACAGTGCAGCCCTGTCACTGTGTGATTGACATTGAAACAGTGCAGGCCGCTCACTGTGTCACTGATCCTGAAACAGTGCAGCCCTCTCACTGTGTGACTGATCCTGTAACAGTGCAGCCCTCTCACTATGTGTCTAACCCTGAAACAGTGCAGGCCTCTCACTGTGTGACTAAGCCTGAAACAGTGCAGGCCTCTCACTGTGTCAGTTATACTGAAACAGTGCAGCCCTCTCACTGTGGGACTGATCCTCAAACAATGCAGCCCACTCACTGTGTCACTTATACTGAAACAGGGCATCCATCTCACTGAGTGACAATCCTGAAACAAGGCAAGCCGCACACTGTGTGACTGGCACTGAAACAGTGCAGCCCTCTCACTGTGTTACTTATCCTGAAAGAGTGCAGCCATCTCACTGTGTGACTGAGCCTGAAATCATGCAACCCTCTCACTGTGTCACTGATATTGAAACAGTGCACCCCTCTCACTGTGTCACTGATCCTGAAACAGTGCATCAGTCTCACTGTGTCACTGATCCTGAAAGAGTGCAGACCTCTCACTGTGTCACTGATCCTGAAACAGTGCAGCCCACTAACTGTGCAATTATTCCTGAAACAGAGCAGCCATCTCATTGTGTGACTAACCCTCAAACAGTGCAGCCCTCTCACTGTGTCAATGATGGTGAAACTGTGCAGCCCTCTCACTGTGTCACTGCACATGAAACAGTGCAGCCCTCTCACTGTGTGACTGATGCAGAAACAGTGCAGCCCACTCACTGTGTGACTGACATTGAAACAGTGCAGGCCTCTCACGGTGTGACTGATCCTGAAACACTGCAGCCCTCTCACTGTGTCACTGTTCCAGAAACAGTACAGGAATCTCACCGTGCCACTGATCCTGAAACAGTGCAGCCCTCTCATTGTGTGACTGATGCTGAAACAGTGCAGCCCACTCACTGTGTGACTGACATTGAATCAGTGCAGCCCTCTCACTGTGTCACTGATCCTGAAACAGTGCAGCCCTCTCACTGTGTCATTTATACACAAACAGGGCATCCATCTCACTGTGTGATAAGCCTGAAAAACTGCATCCCATTCACTGTGTGACTGATCCTGAAACAGTGCAGCCCTCTCACTGTGTGACTGACATTGAAACAGTGCAGCCCTCTCACTGTGTGACTGACATTGAAACAGTGCAGGCCTCTCACTCTGTGACTTATCCTGAAACACTGCAGCCCATTCACTGTGTCACTGCTCCAGAAACAGTGCAGCTGTCTCACAATGTGACTGATCCTGTAACAGTGCAGCCCTCTCACTATGTGTCTAATCCTGAAACAGGGCAGCCCTCTCACTATGTGACTAATCCTGAAACAGTACAGGCCTCTCACTGTGTCACTTATACTGAAATTGTGCAGCCCTCTCACTGTGGGACTGATCCTGAAACAGTGCAGCCCACTCACTGTGTAACTTATACTGAAACAGGCCATCCATCTGAGTGACAATCCTGAAACAAGGCAACCCGCACACTGTGTGACTGGCACTGAAACAGTGCAGCCCTCTCACTGTGTCACTGATCCTGAAACAGTGCAGCCATCTCACTGTGTGACTGATCCTGAAACAGTGCAGCACTCTCACTGTGTGACTGATCCTGAAACAGAGCAGCACTCTCACTGTGTGACTGATCCTGAAACAGAGCAGTCCTCTCACTGTGTCACTGATCCTGAAACAATGCAGCACTCTCACAGTGTGACTGATCCTGAAACAGTGCAGTCCTCTCACTGTGTCACTGATCCTGAAACAGTGCAGCCCTCTCACTGTGTGACTGAAATTGAAGCAAGGCAGCCCTCTCACTATGTGACTAATCCTGAAAAAGTGCAACCCTCTCACTATGTGACTAATCCTGAAACAGTGCAGGCCTCTCACTGTGTCACTTATACTGAAATAGTGCAGCCCTCCCACTGTGGGACTGATCCTGAAACAGTGCAGCCCACTCACTGTGTAACTGATACTGAAACAGGCCATCCATCTGAGTGACAATCCTGAAACAAGGCAACCCGCACACTGTGTGACTGGCACTGAAACAGTGCAGCCCTCTCACTGTATCACTGATCCTAAAACAGTGCAGACCTCTCACTGTGTGACTGATCCTGAAAAAATGCAGCTCATTCCATGTGTCACTGATCCTTAAACAGTGCAGCCCACTAACTGTGCAATTAATCCTGAAACAGAGCAGCCCTCTCACTGTCTCAATGATGGTGAAACAGTGCAGCCCTCTGACTGTGTCACTGCTCATAAAACAGTGCAGCACTTTCACTATGTGACTGATCCTGAAACAGTGCAGCCCTCTCACTGTGTGACTGATGCTGAAACAGTGCAGCCCTCTCACTGTGTCACTGATCCTGAAATAGTGCAGCCCTCTCACTGTGTGACTGATGCTGAAACAGTGCAGCCCTCTCACTGTGTCACTGATCCTGAAACAGTGCAGCCCTCTCACTATGTGACTGATCCTGAAACAGTGCAGCCCTCTCACTGTGTCAGTTATACTGAAACAGTGCAGCCCTCTCACTGAGTGACTGATCCTCAAAAAATGCAGCCCACTCACTGTGTCACTTATACTGAAACAGGGCATCCATCTCACTGAGTGACAATCCTGAAACAAGGCAAGCTGCACACTGTGTGACGGGCACTGAAACAGTGCAGCCCTCTCACTGTGTGACTGGCACTGAAACAGTGCAGCCCTCTCACTGTGTTACTGATCCTGAAACAGTGCAGCCCTCTCACTGTGTGACTGATCCTGAAACAGTGCAGCCATCTCACTGTGTTAATGATCCTGAAACAGTGCAGCCATCTCACTGTGTGACTGAGCCTGAAATCATGCAGCCCTCTCACTGTGTCACTGATCCTGAAACAGTGCACCCCTCTCACTGTGTCACTGATCCTGAAACTGTGCAGCCCTCTCACTGTGTCAATGATGGTGAAACAGTGCACCCCTCTCACTGTGTCACTGATACAGAAACAGTGCACCCATCTCACTGTGTCACTGATCCTGAAACTGTGCAGCCCTCTCACTGTGTGACTGATCCTGAAACAGTGCAGCACTCTCACTGTGTGACTGATCCTGAAACAGAGCAGCCCTCTCACTGTGTGACTGATCCTGAAACAGAGCAGCCCTCTCACTGTGTGACTGATCCTGGAACAGTGCAGCCCACTCACTGTGTCACTGCTCCAGAAACAGTGCAGGAATCTCACTGTGTCACTGATCCTGAAACAGTGCAGCCCTCTCACTGTGTCACTGATCCTGAAACAGTGCAGCACCCTCACTGTGTGACTGATCCTGAAACAGTGCAGCCCTCTCACTGTGTGACTGATCCTGAAACAGTGCAGCCCTCTCACTGTGTGACTGATCCTGAAATATTGCAGCCCTCTCACTGTGTCACTAATACTGAAACAGGGCATCCATCTGAGTGACAATCCTGAAACAAGGCAACCCGCGCACTGTGTGACTGGCACTGAAACAGTGCAGCCCTCTCACTGTGTAACTTATCCTGAAACAGTGCAGCCCTCTCACTGTGTCACTGATGTCTAAAACAGTGCAGGCCGCTCATTCTGTCACCGATCCTGAAACAGTGCAGCACTCTCACTATGTGACTGATCCTAAAACAGTGCAGACCTCTCACTGTGTGACTGATCCTGAAGCAGAGCAGTCCTCTCACTGTGTGACTGATCCTGAAACAGTGCAGCACTCTCACTGTGTAACTGATCCTGAAGCAGAGCAGTCCTCTCACTGTGTGACTGATACTGAAACAGTGCACCCCTCTCACTGTGTGACTGAAATTGAAGTATGGCAGCCCTCTCACTGTGTGACTGATCCTGAAACAGTGCAGCCCACTCACTGTGTCACTTATACTGAAACAGGACATCTATCGGAGTGACAATCCTGAAACAAGGCAACCGGCACACTGTGTGACTGGCACTGAAACAGTGCAGTCCTCTCACTGTGTAACTTATCCTGAAACAGTGCAGCCCTCTCACTGTGTCACTGATGTCTGAAACAGTGCAGGCCGCTCATTGTGTCACCGATCCTGAAACACTGCAGCCCTCTCACTATGTGACTGATCCTAAAACAGTGCAGACCTCTCACTGTGTGACTGATCCTGAAACAGAGCATTCCGCTCATTGTGTGACTGATCCTGAAACACTGCAGCCCTTTCACAGTGTCACTGCTCCAGAAACAGTGCAGGAATCTCACTGTGTCACTGATCCTGAAACAGTGCAGCCCTCTCACTGTGTGACTCATCCAGAAACAGTGCAGCTGTCTCACAAATTTGACTGATCCTGTAACAGTGCAGCCTTCTCACTATGTGTCTAATCCTGAAACAGTGCAGCCCTCTCACTATGTGACTAATCCTGAAACAGTGCAGGCCTCCCACTGTGTCACTTATACTGAAATTGTGCAGCCCTCTCACTGTGGGACTGATCCTGAAACAATGCAGCCCTCTCACAGTGTGACTGATCCTGAAACAGTGCAGGCCTCCCACTGTGTCACTTATTCTGAAACAGTGCAGCCCTCTCACTGTGCTACTGATCCTGAAACAGTGCAGCCCTCTCACTGTGTCACTGATCCGGATACAGTGCAGCACTATCACTGTGTGGCTGATCCTGAAACAGTGCACCATTCTCACTGTGTGACTGATCCGGATACAGTGCAGCACTCTCACTGTGTGACTGATCCTGAAACAGTACAGCACTCTCACTGTGTGACTGATGCTGAAACAGTGCAGCCCTCTCACTGTGTGACTGATCCAGAAACAGTGCAGGCCTCTCACTGTGTGACTGATGCTGAAACAGTGCAGCCCTCTCACTGTGTGACTGATGCTGAAACAGTGCAGCCCTCTCACTGTGTGACTGACATTGAAACAGTGCAGGCCTCTCACTATGTGACTTATCCTGAAACACTGCAACCCATTCACTGTGTCACTGCTCCAGAATCAGTGCAGCTGTCTCACAATGTGACTGATGCTGTAACAGTGCAGCCCTCTCACTATGTGTCTAATCCTGAAACAGTGCAGTCCTCTCACTATGTGACTAATCCTGAAACAGTGCAGGCCTCTCACTGTGTCAGTTATACTGAAACAGTGCAGCCCTCTCACTGTGTCACGTATACTGAAACAGGGCATCCATCTCACTGAGTGACAAACCTTAAACAAGGCAAGCCGCAAACTGTGTGACTGGCACTGAAACAGTGCAGCCCTCTCACTGTGTGACTTATACTGAAACAGTGCAGCCATCTCACTTTGTGACTGAGCCTGAAATCGTGCAGCCCTCTCACTGTGTCAATGATCCCGAAACAGTGCACCCCTCTCACTGTGTCACTGACCCTGAAACTGTGCAGCCCTCTCACTGTGTCAATGATGGTGAAACAGTGCACCCCTCTCACTGTGTCACTGATCCTGAAACAGTGCAGCCATCTCACTGTGTGACTGAGCCTGAAATCATGCAACCCTCTCACTGTGTCACTGATATTGAAACAGTGCACCCCTTTCACTGTGTCACTGATCCTGAAACAGTGCATCAGTCTCACTGTGTCACTGATCCTGAAAGAGTGCAGACCTCTCACTGTGTCACAGATGTCTGAAACAGTGCAGCCCACTAACTGTGCAATTATTCCTGAAACAGAGCAGCCATCTCATTGTGTGACTAACCCTCAAACAGTGCAGCCCTCTCACTGTGTCAATGATGGTGAAACTGTGCAGCCCTCTCACTGTGTCACTGCACATGAAACAGTGCAGCACTTTCACTATGTGACTGATCCTGAAACAGTGCAGCCCTCTCACTGTGTGACTGATGCAGAAACAGTGCAGCCCACTCACTGTGTGACTGACATTGAAACAGTGCAGGCCTCTCACGGTGTGACTGATCCTGAAACACTGCAGCCCTCTCACTGTGTCACTGTTCCAGAAACAGTACAGGAATCTCACCGTGCCACTGATCCTGAAACATTGCAGCCCTCTCATTGTGTGACTGATGCTGAAACAGTGCAGCCCACTCACTCTGTGACTGACATTGAAACAGTGCAGGCCTCTCACTGTGTGACTTATCCTGAAACACTGCAGCCCATTCACTGTGTCACTGCTCCAGAAACAGTGCAGGAATCTCACTGTGTCACTGATCCTGAAACAGTGCAGTCCTCTCACTGTGTGACTGAAATTGAAACAGTGCAGCCCTCTCACTGTGTGACTGATGCTGAAACAGTGCAGCCCACTCACTGTGTGACTGACATTGAATCAGTGCAGGCCTCTCACTGTGTCACTGATCCTGAAACAGTGCAGCCCTCTCACTGTTTCATTTATACACAAACAGGGCATCCATCTCACTGTGTGATAAGCCTGAAAAACTGCATCCCATTCACTGTGTGACTGATCCTGAAACAGTGCAGCCCTCTCACTGTGTGACTGACATTGAAACAGTGCAGCCCTCTCACTGTGTGACTGACATTGAAACAGTGCAGGCCTCTCACTCTGTGACTTATCCTGAAACACTGCAGCCCATTCACTGTGTCACTGCTCCAGAAACAGTGCAGCTGTCTCACAATATGACTGATCCTATAACAGTACAGCCCTCTCACTATGTGTCTAATCCTGAAACAGGGCAGCCCTCTCACTATGTGACTAATCCTAAACAGTGCAGGCCTCTCACTGTGTCACTTATACTGAAATTGTGCAGCCCTCTCACTGAGTGACTGATCCTGAAACAGTGCAGCCCACTCACTGTGTAACTTATACTGAAACAGGCCATCCATCTGAGTGACAATCCTGAAACAAGGCAACCCGCACACTGTGTGACTGGCACTGAAACAGTGCAGCCCTCTCACTGTGTCACTGATCCTGAAACAGTGCACCCATCTCACTGTGTGACTGATCCTGAAACAGTGCAGCACTCTCACTGTGTGACTGATCCTGAAACAGAGCAGCACTCTCACTGTGTGACTGATCCTGAAACAGAGCAGTCCTCTCACTGTGTCACTGATCCTGAAACAATGCAGCACTCTCACAGTGTGACTGATCCTGAAACAGTGCAGTCCTCTCACTGTGTGGCTGATCCTGAAACAGTGCAGCCCTCTCACAGTCTCAATGATGGTGAAACAGTGCAGCCCTCTCACTGTGTCACTGCTCATAAAACAGTGCAGCACTTTCACTATGTGACTGATCCTGAAACAGTGCAGCCCTCTCACAGTCTCAATGATGGTGAAACAGTGCAGCCCTCTCACTGTGTCACTGCTCATAAAACAGTGCAGCCCTCTCACTGTTTGACTGATCCTGTAACAGTGCAGACCTCTCACTGTGTGACTGATCCTGAAACAGTGCAGCCCTCTCACTGTGTAACTGATGCTGAAACAGTGCAGCCCACTCACTGTGTGACTGATCCTGTAACAGTGCAGCCCTCTCACTATGTGACTAATCCTGAAACAGTGCAGGCCTCTCACTGTGTCAGTTATACTGAAACAGTGCAGCCCTCTCACTGAGTGACTGATCCTCAAAAAATGCAGCCCACTCACTGTGTCACTTATACTGAAACAGGGCATCCATCTCACTGAGTGACAATCCTGAAACAAGGCAAGCTGCACACTGTGTGACTGATCCTGAAACAGTCCAGCCCTCTCACTGTGTTACTGATCCTGAAACAGTGCAGCCCTCTCACTGTGTGACTGATCCTGAAACAGTGCAGCCATCTCACTGTGTTAATGATCCTGAAACAGTGCAGCCATCTCACTGTGTGACTGAGCCTGAAATCATGCAGCCCTCTCACTGTGTCACTGATCCTGAAACAGTGCACCCCTCTCACTGTGTCACTGATCCTGAAACTGTGCAGCCCTCTCACTGTGTCAATGATGGTGAAACAGTGCATCCCTCTCACTGTGTCACTGATCCTGAAACTGTGCAGCACTCTCACTGTGTGACTGATCCTGAAACAGTGCAGCCCTCTCACTGTGTGACTGATCCTGAAACAGTGCAGCACTCTCACTGTGTGACTGATCCTGAAACAGAGCAGCCCTCTCACTGTGTGACTGATCCTGAAACAGAGCAGCCCTCTCACTGTGTGACTGATCCTGAAACAGTGCAGCCCACTCACTGAGTCACTAATACTGAAACAGGGCATCCATCTGAGTGACAATCCTGAAACAAGGCAACCCGCGCACTGTGTGACTGGCACTGAAACAGTGCAGCCCTCTCACTATGTAACTTATCCTGAAACAGTGCAGCCCTCTCACTATGTGACTGATCCTAAAACAGTGCAGACCTCTCACTGTGTGACTGATCCTGAAGCAGAGCAGTCCTCTCACTGTGTGACTGATCCTGAAACAGTGCAGCACTCTCACTGTGTAACTGATCCTGAAGCAGAGCAGTCCTCTCACTGTGTGACTGATACTGAAACAGTGCACCCCTCTCACTGTGTGACTGAAATTGAAGCAGTGCAGCCCTCTCACTGTGTGACTGATCCTGAAACAGTGCAGCCCACTCACTGTGTCACTTATACTGAAACAGGACATCTATCTGAGTGACAATCCAGAAACAAGGCAACCGGCACACGGTGTGACTGGCACTGAAACAGTGCAGTCCTCTCACTGTGTAACTTATCCTGAAACAGTGCAGCCCTCTCACTGTGTCACTGATGTCTGAAACAGTGCAGGCCGCTCATTGTGTCACCGATCCTGAAACAGTGCAGCACTCTCACTATGTGACTGATCCTGAAACAGAGCAGTCCTCTCACTGTGTCACTGATCCTGAAACAATGCAGCACTCTCACAGTGTGACTGATCCTGAAACAGTGCAGTCCTCTCACTGTGTGGCTGATCCTGAAACAGTGCAGCCCTCTCACTGTCTCAATGATGGTGAAACAGTGCAGCCCTCTCACTGTGTCACTGCTCATAAAACAGTGCAGCACTTTCACTATGTGACTGATCCTGAAACAGTGCAGCCCTCTCAGTGTGTGACTGATGCTGAAACAGTGCAGCCCTCTCACTGTTTGACTGATCCTGTAACAGTGCAGACCTCTCACTGTGTGACTGATGCTGAAACAGTGCAGCCCTCTCACTGTTTGACTGATCCTGTAACAGTGCAGTCCTCTCACTGTGTAACTGATGCTGAAACAGTGCAGCCCACTCACTGTGTGACTGATCCTGTAACAGTGCAGCCCTCTCACTATGTGACTAATCCTGAAACAGTGCAGGCCTCTCACTGTGTCAGTTATACTGAAACAGTGCAGCCCTCTCACTGAGTGACTGATCCTCAAAAAATGCAGCCCACTCACTGTGTCACTTATACTGAAACAGGGCATCCATCTCACTGAGTGACAATCCTGAAACAAGGCAAGCTGCACACTGTGTGACGGGCACTGAAACAGTGCAGCCCTCTCACTGTGTTACTGATCCTGAAACAGTGCAGCCCTCTCACTGTGTGACTGATCCTGAAACAGTGCAGCCATCTCACTGTGTGACTGAGCCTGAAATCATGCAGCCCTCTCACTGTGTCACTGATCCTGAAACAGTGCACCCCTCTCACTGTGTCACTGATCCTGAAACTGTGCAGCCCTCTCACTGTGTCAATGATGGTGAAACAGTGCACCCCTCTCACTGTGTCACTGATACAGAAACAGTGCACCCATCTCACTGTGTCACTGATCCTGAAACTGTGCAGCACTCTCACTGTGTGACTGATCCTGAAACAGTGCAGCCCTCTCACTGTGTGACTGATCCTGAAACAGTGCAGCACTCTCACTGTGTGACTGATCCTGAAACAGAGCAGCCCTCTCACTGTGTGACTGATCCTGAAACAGAGCAGCCCTCTCACTGTGTGACTGATCCTGAAACAGTGCAGCCCACTCACTGAGTCACTAATACTGAAACAGGGCATCCATCTGAGTGACAATCCTGAAACAAGGCAACCCGCGCACTGTGTGACTGGCACTGAAACAGTGCAGCCCTCTCACTATGTAACTTATCCTGAAACAGTGCAGCCCTCTCACTATGTGACTGATCCTAAAACAGTGCAGACCTCTCACTGTGTGACTGATCCTGAAGCAGAGCAGTCCTCTCACTGTGTGACTGATCCTGAAACAGTGCAGCACTCTCACTGTGTAACTGATCCTGAAGCAGAGCAGTCCTCTCACTGTGTGACTGATATTGAAACAGTGCACCCCTCTCACTGTGTGACTGAAATTGAAGCAGTGCAGCCCTCTCACTGTGTGACTGATCCTGAAACAGTGCAGCCCACTCACTGTGTCACTTATACTGAAACAGGACATCTATCTGAGTGACAATCCAGAAACAAGGCAACCGGCACACTGTGTGACTGGCACTGAAACAGTGCAGTCCTCTCACTGTGTAACTTATCCTGAAACAGTGCAGCCCTCTCACTGTGTCACTGATGTCTGAAACAGTGCAGGCCGCTCATTGTGTCACCGATCCTGAAACAGTGCAGCACTCTCACTATGTGACTGATCCTAAAACAGTGCAGCCCTCTCACTGTGTGACTGATCCTGAAACAGAGCATTCCGCTCATTGTGTGACTGATCCTGAAACAGTGCAGGAATCTCACTGTGTCACTGATCCTGAAACAGTGCAGCCCTCTCACTGTGTGACTCATCCAGAAACAGTGCAGCTGTCTCACAAATTTGACTGATCCTGTAACAGTGCAGCCTTCTCACTATGTGTCTAATCCTGAAACAGTGCAGCCCTCTCACTATGTGACTAATCCTGAAACAGTGCAGGCCTCCCACTGTGTCACTTATACTGAAATTGTGCAGCCCTCTCACTGTGGGACTGATCCTGAAACAGTGCAGCCCTCTCACAGTGTGACTGATCCTGAAACAGTGCAGCCCACTCACTGTGTCACTTATACTGAAACAGGGCATCCATCTGAGTGACAATCCTGACAAAGGAAACCCGCACACTGTGTGACTGGCACTGAAACAGTGCAGCCCTCTCACTGTGTCACTGATCCGGATACAGTGCAGCACTATCACTGTGTGGCTGATCCTGAAACAGTGCACCATTCTCACTGTGTGACTGATCCGGATACAGTGCAGCACTCTCACTGTGTGACTGATCCTGAAACAGTACAGCACTCTCACTGTGTGACTGATGCTGAAACAGTGCAGCCCTCTCACTGTGTGACTGATCCAGAAACAGTGCAGCCCTCTCACTATGTGACTGATGCTGAAACAGTGCAGCCCACTCACTGTGTGACTGACATTGAAACAGTGCAGCCCTCTCACTGTGTGACTGACATTGAAACAGTGCAGCCCTCTCGCTGTGTGACTGATGCCGAAACAGTGCAGCCCACTCACTGTGTGACTGACATTGAAACAGTGCAGGCCTCTCACTGTGTGACTTATCCTGAAACACTGCAGCCCACTCACTGTGTGACTGACATTGAAACAGTGCAGGCCTCTCACTGTGTGACTTATCCTGAAATACTGCAGACCTCTCACTGTGTCACTGCTCCAGAATCAGTGCAGCTGTCTCACAATGTGACTGAACCTGTAACAGTGCAGCCCTCTCACTATGTGTCTAATCCTGAAACAGTGCAGTCCTCTCAATATGTGACTAATCCTGAAACAGTGCAGGCCTCTCACTGAGTCAGTTATACTGAAACAGTGCAGCCCTCTCACTGAGTGACTGATCCTCAAACAATGCAGCCCACTCACTTTGTCAATGATGGTGAAACAGTGCAGCCCTCTCAATGTGTGACTATCCCTCAAACAGAGCAGCCCTCTCACTGTGTCACTGCACATGAAACAGTGCAGCACTTTCACTATGTGACTGATCCTGAAACAGTGCAGCCCTCTCACTGTGTGACTGATCCTGAAACACTGCAGCCCATTCACTGTGTCACTGCTCCAGAAACAGTGCAGCTGTCTCACAATGTGACTGAAATTGAAACAGTGCAGCCCTCTCACTGTGTGACTGATGCTGAAACAGTGCAGGAATCTCACTGTGTCACTGATCCTGAAACAGTGCAGCCCTCTCACTGTGTGACTCATCCAGAAACAGTGTAGCTGTCTCACAAATTTGACTGATCCTGTAACAGTGCAGCCTTCTCACTATGTGTCTAATCCTGAAACAGGGCAGCCCTCTCACTATGTGACTAATCCTGAAACAGTGCAGGCCTCCCACTGTGTCACTTATACTGAAATTGTGCAGCCCTCTCACTGTGGGACTGATCCTGAAACAGTGCATCCCCCTCACTGTGTAACTGATACTGAAACAGGCCATCCATCTGAGTGACAATCCTGAAACAAGGCAACCCGCACACTGTGTGACTGGCACTGAAACAGTGCAGCCCTCTCACTGTGTCACTGATCCTGAAACAGTGCAGCCCTCTCACTGTGTGGCTGATCCTGAAACAGTGCAGCCCTCTCATTGTGTCACTGATCCTGAAACAATGCAGCATTCTCACTGAGTGGCTGATCCTGAAACAGAGCAGCCCTCTCACTGTGTGACTGATCCTGAAACAGTACAGCCCTCTCACTGTGTGACTGATGCTGAAACAGTGCAGCCCTCTCACTGTGTGACTGATACTGAAACAGGGCAGCCCTCTCACTGTGTGACTGATACTGAAACAGGGCATCCATCTCACTGAGTGACATCCTGAAACAAGGCAAGCCGCAAACTGTGTGACTGGCACTGAAACAGTGCAGCCCTCTCACTGTGTGACTTATACTGAAACAGTGCAGCCATCTCACTTTGTGACTGAGCCTGAAATCGTGCAGCCCTCTCACTGTGTCAATGATCCCGAAACAGTGCACCCCTCTCACTGTGTCACTGACCCTGAAACTGTGCAGCCCTCTCACTGTGTCACTGATCCTGAAACAGTGCAGCCCTCTCACTGTGTCAATGATGGTGAAACAGTGCACCCCTCTCACTGTGTCACTGATCCTGAAACAGTGCAGACCTCTCACTGTGTCACTGATGTCTGAAACAGTGCAGGCCGCTCACTGTGTCACTGATCCTAAAACAGTGCAGCCCTCTCATTGTGTGACTGATCCTGAAACAATGCAGCTCATTCCCTGTGTCACTGATCCTGAAACAGAGCAGCCATCTCACTGTGTGACTAACCCTCAAACAGTGCAGCCCTCTCACTTTGTCAATGATGGTGAAACAGTGCAGCCCTCTCAATGTGTGACTATCCCTCAAACAGAGCAGCCCTCTCACTGTGTCACTGCACATGAAACAGTGCAGCACTTTCACTATGTGACTGATCCTGAAACAGTGCAGCCCTCTCACTGTGTGACTGATGCAGAAACAGTACAGGAATCTCACCGTGCCACTGATCCTGAAACAGTGCAGCCCTGTCACTGTGTGACTGATGCTGAAACAGTGCAGCCCTCTCACTGTGTGACTGACATTGAAACAGTGCAGGCCTCTCACTGTGTGAATTATCCTGAAACACTGCAGCCCATTCACTGTGTCACTGCTCCAGAAACAGTGCAGCTGTCTCACAATGTGACTGAAATTGAAACAGTGCAGCCCTCTCACTATGTGACTGATGCTGAAACAGTGCAGGAATCTCACTGTGTCACTGATCCTGAAACAGTGCAGCCCTCTCACTGTGTGACTCATCCAGAAACAGTGTAGCTGTCTCACAAATTTGACTGATCCTGTAACAGTGCAGCCTTCTCACTATGTGTCTAATCCTGAAACAGGGCAGCCCTCTCACTATGTGACTAATCCTGAAACAGTGCAGGCCTCCCACTGTGTCACTTATACTGAAATTGTGCAGCCCTCTCACTGTGGGACTGATCCTGAAACAGTGCATCCCCCTCACTGTGTCACTTATACTGAAACAGGGCATCCATCTGAGTGACAATCCTGAAACAAGGCAACCCGCACACTGTGTGACTGGCACTGAAACAGTGCAGCCCTCTCACTGTGTCACTGATCCTGAAACAGTGCAGCCCTCTCACTGTGTGGCTGATCCTGAAACAGTGCAGCCCTCTCACTGAGTGACTGATCCTGAAACAGTGCAGCCCGCTCAGTTTCTGACTGAAACTGAAACATTGCTGCCCTCTCACTGTGTGACTGATCCTGAAACAGTACAGCCCTCTCACTGTGTGACTGATGTTGAAACAGTGCAGCCCTCTCACTGTGTGAATGATACTGAAACAGTGCACCCCTCTCACTGTGTGACTGAAATTGAAGCAGTGCAGCCCTCTCACTGTGTGACTGATACTGAAACAGTGCAGCCCACTCACTGTGTGACTGACATTGAAACAGTGCAGGCCTCTCACTGTGGGACTGATCCTGAAACAGTGCAGCCCACTCACTGTGTCACTTATACTGAAACAGGACATCCATCTGAGTGACAATCCTGAAACAAGGCAACCGGCACACTGTGTGACTGGCACTGAAACAGTGCAGCCCTCTCACTGTGTAACTTATCCTGAAACAGTGCAGCCCTCTCACTGTGTCACTGATGTCTGAAACAGTGCAGGCCGCTCATTGTGTCACCGATCCTGAAACAGTGCAGCACTCTCACTATGTGACTGATCCTAAAACAGTGCAGACCTCTCACTGTGTGACTGATCCTGAAACAGAGCCGGCCGCTCATTGTGTGACTGATCCTGAAACACTGCAGCCCATTCACTGTGTCACTGCTCCAGAAACAGTGCAGGAATCTCACTGTGTCACTGATCCTGAAACAGTGCAGCCCTCTCACTGTGTGACTCATCCAGAAACAGTGCAGCTGTCTCACAAATTTGACTGATCCTGTAACAGTGCAGCCTTCTCACTATGTGTCTAATCCTGAAACAGTGCAGCCCTCTCACTATGTGACTAATCCTGAAACAGTTCAGGCCTCCCACTGTGTCACTTACACTGAAATTGTGCAGCCCTCTCACTGTGGGACTGATCCTGAAACAGTGCAGCCCACTCACTGTGTGACTTATCCTGAAACACTGCAGCCCACTCACTGTGTGACTGACATTGAAACAGTGCAGGCCTCTCACTGTGTGACTTATCCTGAAACACTGCAGCCCTCTCACTGTGTCACTGCTCCAGAATCAGTGCAGCCCTCTCACAATGTGACTGAACCTGTGACAGTGCAGCCCTCTCACTATGTGTCTAATCCTGAAACAGTGCAGTCCTCTCACTATGTGACTAATCCTGAAACAGTGCAGCCCTCTCACTGTGTCATTTATACACAAACAGGGCATCCATCTCACTGTGTGATAAGCCTGAAAAACTGCATCCCATTCACTGTGTGACTGATCCTGAAACAGTGCAGGTCTCTCACTGTGTCACTGATCCTCAAACAATGCAGCCCACTCACTGTGTCACTTATACTGAAACAGGGCATCCATCTCACTGAGTGACAATCCTGGAAACAAGGCAAGCCGCACACTGTGTGACTGGCACTGAAACAGTGCAGCCCTCTCACTGTGTTACTTATACTGAAACAGTGCAGCCATCTCACTGTTTGACTGAGTCTGAAATTACGCAGCCCTCTCACTGTGTCACTGATCCTGAAACAGTGCACCCCTCTCACTGTGTCACTGATCCTGAAACTGTGCAGCCCTCTCACTGTGTCAATGATGGTGAAACAGTGCACCCCTCTCACTGTGTCACTGATGCTGAAACAGTGCAGCACTCTTACTATGTGACTGATCCTGAAACTGTGCAGCCCTCTCACTGTGTCAATGATGGTGAAACAGTGAACCCCTCTCACTGTGTCACTGATCCTGAAACAGTGCAGCATTCTCACTGTGTCACTGATCCTGAAACAGTGCAGCCCTCTCACTGTGTCACTGATGTCTGAAACAGTGCAGTCCGCTCACTGTGTCACTGATCCTAAAACAATGCAGCCCTCTCACTGTGCAATTAATCCTGAAACAGAGCAGCCATCTCACTGTGTGACAGACCCTCAGACAGAGCAGCCCTCTCACTATGTCAATGATGGTGAAACAGTGCAGCCCTCTCACCGTGTGACTGACATTGAAACAGTGCAGGCCTCTCACTGTGTGACTTATCCTGAAACACTGCAGCCCACTCACTGTGTGGCTGATGCTGAAACACTGCAGCCCATTCACTGTGTCACTGCTCCAGAATCAGTGCAGCTGTCTCACAATGTGACTGAACCTGTAACAGTGCAGCCCTCTCACTATGTGTCTAATCCTGAAACAGTGAAGTCCTCTCACTATGTGACTGATCCTGAAACAGTGCAGGCCTCTCACTGTGTCAGTTATACTGAAACAGTGCAGCCCTCTCACTGAGTGACTGATCCTGAAACAATGCAGCCCACTCACTGTGTCACTTATACTGAAACAGGGCATCCATCTCACTGAGTGACAATCCTGAAACAAGGCAACCCGCACACTGTGTGACTGATCCTGAAACAGTGCACCCCTCTCACTGTGTTACTGATCCTGAAACAGTGCAGCCCTCTCACTGTGTCACTGATCCTGAAACAGAGCACCCCTCTCACTGTGTCACTGATCCTGAAACTGTGCAGCCCTCACACTGTGTGAATGATGGTGAAACAGTGAACCCCTCACACTGTGTCACTGATCCTGAATCAGTGCAGCCGTCTCTCTGTGTCACTGATGTCTGAAACAGTGCAGTCCGCTCACTGTGTCACTGATCCTAAAACAGTGCAGCCCTCTCACTGTGTCAATGATGGTGAAACAGTGCAGCCCTCTCACTGTGTGACTGAAATTGAAACAGTGCAGCCCTCTCACTGTGTGACTGATCCTGAAACAGTGCGCCCACTCACTGTGTGACTGACATTGAAACAGTGCAGCCCTCTCGCTGTGTGACTGATGCTGAAACAGTGCAGCCCACTCACTGTTTGACTGACATTGAAACAGTGCAGGCCTCTCACTGTGTGACTTATCCTGAAACACTGCAGCCCACTCACTGTGTGACTGACATTGAAACAGTGCAGGCCTCTCACTGTGTGACTTATCCTGAAACACTGCAGCCCTCTCACTGTGTCACTGCTCCAGAATCAGTGCAGCCCTCTCACAATGTGACTGAACCTGTGACAGTGCAGCCCTCTCACTATGTGTCTAATCCTGAAACAGTGCAGTCCTCTCACTATGTGTCTAATCCTGAAACAGTGCAGCCCTCTCACTATGTGTCTAATCCTGAAACAGTGCAGTCCTCTCACTGTGTCATTTATACACAAACAGGGCATCCATCTCACTGTGTGATAAGCCTGAAAAACTGCATCCCATTCACTGTGTGACTGATCCTGAAACAGTGCAGGTCTCTCACTGTGTCACTGATCCTCAAACAATGCAGCCCACTCACTGTGTCACTTATACTGAAACAGGGCATCCATCTCACTGAGTGAAAATCCTGGAAACAAGGCAAGCCGCACACTGTGTGACTGGCACTGAAACAGTGCAGCCCTCTCACTGTGTTACTTATACTGAAACAGTGCAGCCATCTCACTGTTTGACTGAGTCTGAAATCATGCAGCCCTCTCACTGTGTCACTGATCCTGAAACTGTGCAGCCCTCTCACTGTGTCACTGATCCTGAAACTGTGCAGCCCTCTCACTGTGTCAATGATGGTGAAACAGTGCACCCCTCTCACTGTGTCACTGATGCTGAAACAGTGCAGCACTCTTACTATGTGACTGATCCTGAAACTGTGCAGCCCTCTCACTGTGTCAATGATGGTGAAACAGTGAACCCCTCACACTGTGTCACTGATCCTGAAACAGTGCAGCATTCTCACTGTGTCACTGATCCTGAAACAGTGCAGCCCACTCACTGTGTCACTGATGTCTGAAACAGTGCAGTCCGCTCACTGTGTCACTGATCCTAAAACAATGCAGCCCTCTCACTGTGCAATTAATCCTGAAACAGAGCAGCCATCTCACTGTGTGACTGACCCTCAGACAGAGCAGCCCTCTCACTATGTCAATGATGGTGAAACAGTGCAGCCCTCTCACTGTGTGACTGACATTGAAACAGTGCAGGCCTCTCACTGTGTGACTTATCCTGAAACACTGCAGCCCATTCACTGTGTCACTGCTCCAGAATCAGTGCAGCTGTCTCACAATGTGACTGAACCTGTAACAGTGCAGCCCTCTCACTATGTGTCTAATCCTGAAACAGTGCAGTCCTCTCACTATGTGACTGATCCTGAAACAGTGCAGGCCTCTCACTGTGTCAGTTATACTGAAACAGTGCAGCCCTCTCACTGAGTGACTGATCCTGAAACAATGCAGCCCACTCACTGTGTCACTTATACTGAAACAGGGCATCCATCTCACTGAGTGACAATCCTGAAACAAGGCAACCCGCACACTGTGTGACTGATCCTGAAACAGTGCAGCCCTCTCACTGTGTCACTGATCCTGAAACAGTGCAGCCATCTCACTGTGTGACTGATCCTGAAATCATGCAGCCCTCTCACTGTGTCACTGATCCTGAAACAGTGCACCCCTCTCACTGTGTCACTGATCCTGAAACTGTGCAGCCCTCTCACTGTGTCGATGATGGTGAAACAGTGCACCCCTCTCACTGTGTGACTGATGCTGAAACAGTGCAGCACACTTACTATGTGACTGATCCTGAAAATGTGCAGCCCTCTCACTGTGTGAATGATGGTGAAACAGTGAACCCCTCACACTGTGTCACTGATCCTGAAACAGTGCAGCATTCTCACTGTGTCACTGATCCTGAATCAGTGCAGCCGTCTCTCTGTGTCACTGATGTCTGAAACAGTGCAGTCCGCTCACTGTGTCACTGATCCTAAAACAGTGCAGCCCTCTCACTGTGTCAATGATGGTGAAACAGTGCAGCCCTCTCACTGTGTCACTGCTCCAGAAACAGTGCAGGAAGCTCACTGTGCAACTAATCTAGAAACAGTGCAGCCCTCTCACTGTGTCACTGATCCTAAAACATTGCAGCCCATTCACTGTGTCACTGATCCTGAAACAGTGCAGCCCTCTCACTGTGTAACTTATCCTGAAACAGTGCAGGCCTCTCACTGTGTGACTGATCCTGAAACAGTGCAGCCCGCTAGTGTCTGACTGAACCTGAAACATTCCTGCCCTCTCACTGTGTCACTGATCCTGAAACAGTGCAGCACTCTCACTTTGTCACTGATCCTGAAACAGTGCAGCCCTCACACTGTGTGACTGATCCTGAAACACTGCAGCCCTCTCACTGTGTGACTGATCCTGAAACAGTGCAGCCCTCTTACTGTGTGACTGAAATTGAAACAGTGCAGCCCTCTCACTGTGTGACTGATGCTGAAACAGGGCAGCCCACTCACTGTGTGACTGACATTGAAACAGTGCAGGCCTCTCACTGTGTGAATGATCCTGAAACAGTGCAGCCCTCTCACTGTGTGACTGACATTGAAACAGTGCAGGCCTCTCACTGTGTGACTGAACCTGAAACAGTGCAGCACTCTCACTGTGTCACTGACCCTGAAACAGTGCAGCCCTCTCACTGTGTGACTTATCCTGAAACACTGCAGCACTCTCACTGTGTCACTGCTCCAGAATCAGTGCAGCTGTCTCACAATGTGACTGATCCTGTAACAGTGCAGCCCTCTCACTATGTGTCTAATCCTGAAACAGTGCAGTCCTCTCACTATGTGACTAATCCTGAAACAGTGTAGGCCTCTCACTGTGTCAGTTATACTGAAACAGTGCAGCCCTCTCACTGAGTGACTGATCCTGAAACAATGCAGCCCACTCACTGTGTCACTTATACTGAAACAGGGCATCCATCTCACTAAGTGACAATCCTGAAACAAAGGAAACCCGCACACTGTGTGACTGGCACTGAAACACTGCAGCCCTCTCACTGTGTTACTGATCCTGAAACAGTGCAGCCATCTCACTGTGTGACTGAGCCTGAAATCATGCAGCCCTCTCACTGTGTCACTGATCCTGAAACAGTGCACCCCTCTCACTGTGTCACTGATCCTGAAACTGTGCAGCCCTCTCACTGTGTCAATGATGGTGAAACAGTGCACCCCTCTCACTGTGTCACTGATCCTGAAACAGTGCAGCCGTCTCTCTGTATCACTGATGTCTGAAACAGTGCAGTCCGCTCACTGTGTCACTGATCCTAAAACAGTGCAGCCCTCTCACTGTGTCAATGATGGTGAAACAGTGCAGCCCTCTCACTGTGTGACTGAAATTGAAACAGTGCAGCCCTCTCACTGTGAGACTGATGCTGAAACAGTGCAGCCCTCTCACTGTGTCACTGATCCTGAAACAGTGCAGCCCCCTCACTGTGTGACTGATGCTGAAACAGTGCAGCCCTCTCACTATGTGACTGATCCTGAAACAGTGCAGCCCACTCACTGCGTGACTGACATTGAAAAAGTGCAGCCCTCTCACTGTGTGACTGACATTGAAAAAGTGCAGCCCTCTCACTGTGTGACTGATCCTGAAACAGTGCAGCCCTCTCACTGTGTCACTGATCCTAAAACACTGCAGCCCATTCACTATGTCACTGCTCCAGAAACAGTGCAGAAAGCTCACTGTGCGACTGATCCTGAAACAGTGCAGCCCTCTCACTGTGTGACTGATCCAGAAACAGTGCAGCCCTCTCACTGTGTGACTGATCCAGAAACAGTGCAGCCCTCTCACTGTGTGACTGATCCTGAAACAGTGCAGCCCTCTCAATGTGTCACTGATCCTGAAACAGTGCTGCCCTCACACAGTGTGACTGATCCTGAAACACTGCAGCCCTCTCACTGTGTGACTGATCCTGAAACAGTGCAGCCCTCTCACTGTGTGACTGATGCTGAAACAGGGCAGCCCACTCACTGTGTGACTGACATTGAAACAGTGCAGGCCTCTCACTGTGTGAATGATCCTGAAACAGTGCAGCCCTCTCACTGTGTGACTGACATTGAAACAGTGCAGGCCTTTCACTGTGTGACTGAACCTGAAACAGTGCAGCACTCTCACTGTGTCACTGACCCTGAAACAGTGCAGCCCTCTCACTGTGTGACTTATCCTGAAACACTGCAGCACTCTGTGTCACTGCTCCAGAATCAGTGCAGCTGTCTCACAATGTGACTGATCCTGTAACAGTGCAGCCCTCTCACTATGTGTCTAATCCTGAAACAGTGCAGCCCTCTCACTGAGTGACTGATCCTGAAACAATGCAGACCTCTCACTGAGTGACTGATCCTGAAACAATGCAGCCCACTCACTGTGTCACTTATACTGAAACAGGGCATCCATCTCACTAAGTGACAATCCTGAAACAAGGCAACTCGCACACTGTGTGACTGGCACTGAAACAGTGCAGCCCTCTCACTGTGTGACTGAAATTGAAACAGTGCAGCCCTCTCACTGTGTGACTGAAATTGAAACAGTGCAGCCCTCTCACTGTGTGACTGATGCTGAAACACTGCAGCCATCTCACAGTGTCACTGATCCTGAACCAGTGCACCCCTCTCATTGTGTCAGTGATGGTGAAACAGTGCAGCACTCTTACTATGTGACTGATCCTGAAACTGTGCAGCCCTCTCACTGTGTCAGTGATGGTGAAACAGTGCAGACCTCTCACTGTGTAACTGATCCTGAAACAGTGCAGCCCTCTCACTGTGTGACTGATCCTGAAACTGTGCACCCCTCTCACTGTGTCACTGATGCTGAAACAGTGCACCCCTCTCACTGTGTCACTGATGCTGAAACAGTGCACCCCTCTCACTGTGTCACTGATGTCTGAAACAGTGCAGCCCTCTCACTGTGTGACTGATCCTGAAACTGTGCACCCCTCTCACTGTGTCACTGATGTCTGAAACAGTGCAGCCCTCTCACCGTGCAATTAATCCTGAAACAGAGCAGCCATCTCACTGTGTGACTGACCCTCAAACAGTGCAGCCCTCTCACTGTGTCAATGATGGCGAAACAGTGCAGCCCTCTCACTGTGTCACTGATGTCTGAAACAGTGCAGGCCGCTCACTGTGTCACTGATCCTAAAACAGTGCAGCCCTCTCACTGTGCAATTAATCCTGAAACAGAGCAGCCATCTCACTGTGTGACTGACCCTCAAACAGTGCAGCCCTCTCACTCTGTCAATAATGATGGTGAAACAGTGCAGCCCTCTCACTGTGTCACTGCACATGAAACAGTGCAGCACTTTCACTATGCGACTGATGTTGAAACAGTGCAGCCCACTCACTGTGTCACTGATCCTGAAACAGTGCAGGCCTCTCACTGTGTGACTGATCCTGAAACAGTGCAGCCCTCTCACTGTGTCACTGATCCTGAAACAGTGCAGCCCTCTCACTGTGTCACTGATCCTGAAACAGTGCAGCTCTCCCACTGTGTCATTTATACACAAACAGGGCATCCATCTCACTGTGTGATAAGCCTGAAAAACTGCAACTCATTCACTGTGTGACTGATCCAGAAACAGTGCAGCTCTCTCACTGTGTCACTGATCCTGAAACAGTGCAGCCCTCTCACTGTGTGACTGATCCTGAAACAGTGCAGCCCTCTCACAATGTGACTGATCCTGTAACAGTGCAGCCCTCTCACTATGTGTCTAATCCTGAAACAGTGCAGCCATCTCACTGTGTGACTGATGCTGAAACAGTGCAGCCCTCTCACTGTGTCACTTATACTGAAATTATGCAGCCCTCTCACTATGTGACTAATCCTGAAACAGTGCAGGCCTCTCACTGTGTCACTTATACTGAAATTGTGCAGCCCTCTCACTGTGGGACTGATCCTGAAACAGTGCAGCCCTCTCACTGTGTAACTTATACTGTAGGAAGGCATCAATCTGAGTGACAATCCTGAAATAAGGCAACCCGCACTCTGTGTGACTGGCACTGAAACAGTGCAGCCCTCTCACTGTGTAACTTATCCTGAAACAGTGCAGCCCTCTCACTGTGTCACTGATGTCTGAAACAGTGCAGGCCGCTCATTGTGTCACCGATCCTGAAACAGTGCAGCACTCTCACTATGTGACTGATCCTAAAACAGTGCAGACCTCTCACTGTGTGACTGAGCCTGAAACAATGCAGCTCATTCCATGTGTCACTGATCCTTAAACAGTGCAGCCCTCTCACTGTGTCAATGATGGTGAAACAGTGCAGCCCTCTCACTGTGTCACTGCACATGAAACAGTGCAGCACTTTCATTATGTGACTGATCCTGAAACAGTGCAGCCCTCTCACTGTGTGACTGACATTGAAACAGTGCAGGCCTCTCACTGTGTGACTTATCCTGAAACACTGCAGCCCATTCACTGTGTCACTGCTCCAGAATCAGTGCAGCTGTCTCACAATGTGACTGAACCTGTAACAGTGCAGCCCTCTCACAATGTGACGGATCCTGTAACAGTGCAGTCCTCTCACTATGTGACTAATCCTGAAACAGTGTAGGCCTCTCACTGTGACAGTTATACTGAAACAGTGCAGCCCTCTCTCTGAGTGACTGATCCTGAAACAATGCAGCCCACTCACTGTGTCACTTATACTGAAACAGAGCATCCATCTGAGTGACAATCCTGAAACAAGGCAACCCGCACACTGTGTGACTGGCACTGAAACAGTGCAGCCCTCTCACTGTGTTACTGATCCTGAAACAGTGCAGCCATCTCACTGTGTGACTGAGCCTGAAATCATGCAGCCCTCTCACTGTGTCACTGATCCTGAAACAGTGCACCCCTCTCACTGTGTCACTGATCCTGAAACTGTGCAGCCCTCTCACTGTGTCAATGATGGTGAAACAGTGCACCCCTCTCACTGTGTCACTGATCCTGAAACTGTGCAGCCCTCTCACTGTGTCAATGATGGTGAAACAGTGCACCCCTCTCACTGTGTCACTGATCCTGAAACAGTGCAGCCCTCTCACTGTGTGACTGATGCTGAAACAGTGCAGCCCACTCACTGCGTGACTGACATCGAAACAGTGCAGCCCTCTCACTGTGTGACTGAAATTGAAGCAGTGCAGCCCTCTCACTGTGTGACTGATGCTGAAACAGTGCAGCCCTCTCATTGTGTGACTGATCCAGAAACAGTGCAGCACTTTCACAGTGTCACTGATCCTGGAACAGAGCAGCACTCTGACTGTGTGACTGATCCTGAAACAGTGCAGCATTCTAACTGTGTCATGATCCTGAAAACTTGCAGCCCTCTCACTGTGTCACTGATCCTGAAACAGTGCAGCTCATTCCCTGTGTCACTGATCCTTAAACAGTGCAGCCGTCTCCCTGCGCGACTGATGCTGAAACAGTGCAGCCCTCTCACTGTGTGACTGACATTGAAACAGTGCAGGCCTCTCACTGTGTGACTTATCCTGAAACACTGCAGCCCATTCACTGTGTCACTGCTCCAGAATCAGTGCAGCTGTCTCACAATGTGACTGAACCTGTAACAGTGCAGCCCTCTCACTATGTGTCTAATCCTGTAACAGTGCAGTCCTCTCACTATGTGTCTAATCCTGAAACAATGCAGCCCTCTCACTGTGTCACTGATCCTGAAACAGTGCAGTCCTCTCACTATGTGACTAATCCTGAAACAGTCTAGGCCTCTCACTGTGTCAGTTATACTGAAACAGTGCAGCCCTCTCACTGAGTGACTGATCCTGAAACAATGCAGCCCCCTCACTGTGTCACTTATACTGAAACAGAGCATCCATCTGAGTGACAATCCTGAAACAAGGCAACCCGCACACTGTGTGACTGGCACTGAAACAGTGCAGCCCTCTCACTGTGTTACTGATCCTGAAACAGTGCAGCCATCTCACTGTGTGACTGAGCCTGAAATCATGCAGCCCTCTCACTGTGTCACTGATCCTGAAACAGTGCAGCCCTCTCACTGTGTCACTGATCCTGAAACAGTGCAGCCCTCTCACTGTGTAACTGATCCTGAAACTGTGCAGCCTCTCACTGTGTCAATGATGGTGAAACAGTGCACCCCTCTCACTGTGTCACTGATCCTGAAACAGTGCAGCCCTCTCACTGTGTCACTGATGCTGAAACAGTGCAGCCCTCTCACTGTGTAACTTATCCTGAAACAGTACAGGCCTCTCACTGTGTGACTGATCCTGAAACAGTGCAGCTCGCTAGTGTCTGACTGAACCTGAAACATTGTGCCCTCTCACTGTGTGACTGATGCTGAAACAGTGCAGCCCTCTCACAATGTGACGGATCCTGTAACAGTGCAGCCCTCTCACTATGTGACTAATCCTGAAACAGTGTAGGCCTCTCACTGTGACAGTTATACTGAAACAGTGCAGCCCTCTCTCTGAGTGACTGATCCTGAAACAATGCAGCCCCCTCACTGTGTCACTTATACTGAAACAGAGCATCCATCTGAGTGACAATCCTGAAACAAGGCAACCCGCACACTGTGTGACTGGCACTGAAACAGTGCAGCCCTCTCACTGTGTCACTGATCCTGAAACAGTGCACCCCTCTCACTGTGTCACTGATCCTGAAACTGTGCAGCCCTCTCACTGTGTGACTGATCTTGAAACAGTGCAGACCACTCACTGTGTGACTGATCCTGAAACAGTGCAGCACTCTCACTATGTGACTGATACTGAAACAGTGCAGCCCTCTCACTGTGTGACTGATGCTGAAACAGTGCAGCACTCTCACTATGTGACTGATCCTGAAACAGTGCAGCCCTCTCACTGTGTGACTGATCCAGAAACAGTGCAGCCCACTCACTGTGTGACTGATCCTGAAACAGTGCAGCATTCTAACTGTGTCATGATCCTGAAAACTTGCAGCCCTCTCACTGTGTCACTGATCCTGAAACAGTGGAGCACTCTCACTATGTGACTGATCCTAAAACAGTGCAGACCACTCACTGTGTGACTGATCCTGAAACAGTGCAGCTCATTCCCTGTGTCACTGATCCTTAAACAGTGCAGCTGTCTCCCTGCGCGACTGATGCTGAAACAGTGCAGCCCTCTCACTGTGTGACTGATGGTGAAACAGTGCAGCCCTCTCACTGTGTGACTGACATTGAAACAGTGCAGGCCTCTCACTGTGTGACTTATCCTGAAACACTGCAGCCCATTCACTGTGTCACTGCTCCAGAATCAGTGCAGCTGTCTCACAATGTGACTGAACCTGTAACAGTGCAGCCCTCTCACTATGTGTCTAATCCTGTAACTGTGCAGTCCTCTCACTATGTGTCTAATCCTGAAACAGTGCAGGCCTCTCACTGTGTCAGTTATACTGAAACAGTGCAGCCCTCTCTCTGTGTCAGTTATACTGAAACAGTGCAGCCCTCTCACTGAGTGACTGATCCTGAAACAATGCAGCCCCCTCACTGTGTCACTTATACTGAAACAGAGCATCCATCTGAGTGACAATCCTGAAACAAGGCAACCCGCACACTGTGTGACTGGCACTGAAACAGTGCAGCCCTCTCGCTGTGTTACTGATCCTGAAACAGTGCACCCCTCTCACTGTGTCACTGATCCTGAAACTGTGCAGCCCTCTCACTGTGTCACTGATGCTGAAACAGTGCAGCCCTCTCACTGTGTCACTGTACTTGAAACAGTGCAGCCCTCTCACTGTGTGACTGAAATTGAAGCAGTGCAGCCCTCTCACTGTGTGACTGATGCTGAAACAGTGCAGCCCTCTCACTGTGTGACTGATCCAGAAACAGTGCAGCCCTCTCACTGTGTGACTGATCCTGAAACAGTGCAGCCCGCTAGTGTCTGACTGAACCTGAAACTTTGCTGCCCTCTCACTGTGCCACTGTTCCGGAAACAGTGCAGACCACTCACTGTGTGACTGATCCTGAAACAATGCAGCTCATTGCCTGTGTCACTGATCCTTAAACAGTGCAGCCCTCTCCCTGCGCGACTGATGCTGAAACAGTGCAGCCCTCTCACTGTGTGACTGACATTGAAACAGTGCAGCCCTCTCACTGTGTGACTGACATTGAAACATTGCAGCCCTCTCACTGTGCGACTGATGCTGAAGCAGTGCAGCCCACTCACTGTGTGACTGACATTGAAACAGTGCAGGCCTCTCACTGTGTGACTTATCCTGAAACACTGCAGCCCATTCACTGTGTCACTGCTCCAGAATCAGTGCAGCTGTCTCACAATGTGACTGAACCTGTAACAGTGCAGCCCTCTCACTATGTGTCTAATCCTGAAACAGTGCAGTCCTCTCACTATGTGACTGATCCTGAAACAGTGCAGGCCTCTCACTGTGTCAGTTATACTGAAACAGTGCAGCCCTCTCACTGAGTGACTGATCCTGAAACAATGCAGCCCACTCACTGTGTCACTTATACTGAAACAGGGCATCCATCTCACTGAGTGACAATCCTGAAACAAAGCAACCCGCACACTGTGTGACAGGCACTGAAACAGTGCAGCCCTCTCACTGTGTGACTGATCCTGAAATCATGCAGCCCTCTCACTGAGTCACTGATCCTGAAACAGTGCACCCCTCTCACTGTGTCACTGATCCTGAAACTGTGCAGCCCTCTCACTGTGTCAATGATGGTGAAACAGTGCACCCCTCTCACTGTGTCACTGATGCTGAAACAGTGCAGCACTCTTACTATGTGACTGATCCTGAAACAGTGCAGCCCTCTCACTGTGTGACTGATCCTGAAACAGTGCAGCCCTCTCACTGTGTGACTGATCCTGAAACAGTGCAGCACTCTCACTGTTTCACTTGTCCTGAAACAGTGCAGACCTCTCACTGTGTGACTGCTCCTGAAACAGTGCAGCCCACTCACTGTGTGACTGACATTGAAACATTGCAGGCCTCTCACTGTGTGACTTATCCTGAAACACTGCAGCCCATTCACTGTGTCAGTGCTTAAGAAACAGTGCAGGAATCTCACTGTGTTACTGATCCTGAAAGAGTGCAGCTGTCTCACAATGTGACTCATCCTGTAACAGTGCAGCCCTCTCACTACGTGTCTAATCCTGAAACAGTGCAGTCCTCTCACTATGTGACTAATCCTGAAACAGTGCAGCCCACTCACTGTGTCACTTGTACTGAAACAGAGCATCCATCTCACTGAGTGACAATCCTGAAACAAGGCAACCCGCACACTGTGTGACTGGCACTTAAACAGTGCAGCCCTCTCACTGTGTTACTGATCCTGAAACAGTGCAGCCCTCTCACTGTGTCACTGATCCTGAAACTGTGCAGCTCTCTCACTGTGTCTCTGATCCTGAAACAGTGCAGCCCTCTCACTGTGTCACTGATCCTGAAACAGTGCAGCCCTCTCACTGTGTCACTGATCCTGAAACAGTGCAGCCCTCTCACTGTGTCACTGATGTCTGAAACAGTGCGCCCACTCACTGTGCAATTAATCCTGAAACAGAGCAGCCATCTCACTGTGTGACTGACCCTCAAACAGTGCAGCTCTCTCACTGTGTCAATGATGGTGAAACAGTGCAGCCCTCTCACTGTGTCACTGTACTTGAAACAGTGCAGCACTTTCACTACGTGACTGATCCTGAAACAGTGCAGCCCTCTCACTGTGTCACTGATGTCTGAAACAGTGCAGCACTCTCACTGTGTCACTGATGTCTGAAACAGTGCAGCCCTCTCACTGTGTCACTGATGTCTGAAACAGTGCAGCCCTCTCACTGTGTCAATGATGGTGAAACAGTGCACCCCTCTCACTGTGTCACTGATGCTGAAACAGTGCAGCACTCTTACTATGTGACTGATCCTGAAACTGTGCAGCCCTCTCACTGTGTCAATGATGGTGAAACAGTGCACCCCTCACACTGTGTCACTGATCCTGAAACAGTGCAGCCCTCTCACTGTGTCACTGATCCTGAAACAGTGCAGCCCTCTCACTGTGTCACTGATCCTGAAACAGTGCAGCCCTCTCACTGTGTCACTGATGTCTGAAACAGTGCGCCCACTCACTGTGCAATTGATCCTGAAACAGAGCAGCCATCTCACTGTGTGACTGACCCTCAAACAGTGCAGCTCTCTCACTGTGTCAATGATGGTGAAACAGTGCAGCCCTCTCACTGTGTCACTGTACTTGAAACAGTGCAGCACTTTCACTACGTGACTGATCCTGAAACAGTGCAGCCCTCTCACTGTGTCACTGATGTCTGAAACAGTGCAGGCCGCTCACTGTGTCACTGATCCTAAAACAGTGCAGCCCTCTCACTGTGCAATTAATCCTGAAACAGAGCAGCCCTCTCACTGTGTGACTGATCCTGTAACAGTGCAGCCCACTCACTGTGTGACTGACATTGAAACAGTGCAGCCCTCTCACTGTGTGACTGATCCTGTAACAGTGCAGCCCACTCACTGTGTGACTGACATTGAAACAGTCCAGCCCTCTCACTGTGTCACTGATCCTGAAACAGTGCAGCCCTCTCACTGTGTGACTGATCCTGTAACAGTGCAGCCCACTCACTGTGTGACTGAATTTGAAACAGTGCAGCCCTCTCACTATGTGACTGATCCTGAAACACGGCAGCCCATTCACTATGTCACTGCTCCAGAAACAGTGCAGGCCTATCACTGTGTCAGTTATACTGAAACAGTGTAGCCCTCTCACTGAGTGACTGATCCTGAAACAATGCAGCCCACTCACTGTGTCACTTATACTGAAACAGGGCATCCGTCTCACTGAATGACAATCCTGAAACAAGGTAACCCGCACTCTGTGTGACTGGCATTGAAACATTCCAGCCCTCTCACTGTGTTACTGATCCTGAAACGGTGCGGCCATCTCACTGTGTGACTGAGCCAGAAATCATGCAGCTCTCTCACTGTGTCAATGATCTGGATACAGTGCAGCACTCTCACTGTGTGACTGATCCTTAAACAGTGCAGCCCGCTCAGTGTCTGACTGAACCTGAAACACTGCTGCCCTCTCACTGTGTGACTGATCCTGAAACAGTGCAGCTGTCTCACTTTGTCACTTATCCTGAAACAGTGCAGCCCTCAGACTGTATGACTGATCCTGAAACACTGCAGCCCTCTCACTGTGTGACTGATCCTGAAACAGTGCAGCCCTCTTACTGTGTGACTGAAATTGAAGCATTGCAGCCCTCTCACTGTGTGACTGATGCTGAAACAGTGCAGCCCTCTCACTGTGTCAATGATGGTGAAACAGTGCACCCCTCACACTGTTACCCTGATCCTGAAACAGTGCAGCATTCTCACTGTGTCACTGATCCTGAAACAGTGCAGCCCTCTCACTGTGTGACTGATCCTGAAACAGTGTAGCCCTCTCACTGTGTGACTGATCCTGAAACAGTGCACCCCTCTCACTGTGTGACTGATCCTGAAACAGAGCAGCACTCTCACTTTGTCACTTATCCTGAAACAGTGCAGCCCTCTCTCTGTGTCACTGATCCTGAAACAGTGCAGCCCTCTCACTGTGTGACTGATCCTGAAACAGTGCAGCTCTCTCACTGTGTGACTGAGCCTCAAACAGTGCAGCCCTGTCAGTGTGTCAATGATGGTGAAACTGTGCAGCCCTCTCACTGTGTCACTGTACTTGAAACAGTGCCGCCCTCTCACTGTGACACTGATACTGAAACAGTGCAGCACTTTCACTATGTGACTGATCCTGAAACAGTGCAGCCCTCTCACTGTGTCACTGTACTTGAAACAGTGCCGCCCTCTCACTGTGACACTGATACTGAAACAGTGCAGCACTTTCACTATGTGACTGATCCTGGAACAGGGCAGCCCGCTAGTGTCTGACTGAACCTGAAACATTGCTGCCCTCTCACTGTGTCACTGATCCTGAAACAGAGCAGCACTCTCACTTTGTCACTTATCCTGAAACAGGGCAGGCCTCTCACTGTGCGACTGATCCTGAAACACTGCAGCCCTCTCACTGTGTGACTGATCCTGAAACAGTGCAGCCCTCTCACTGTGTGACTGATCCTGAAACAGTGCAGCACTCTCACTGTTTCACTTATCCTGAAACAGTGCAGACCTCTCACTGTGTGACTGCTCCTGAAACAGTGCAGCCCACTCACTGTGTGACTGACATTGAAACATTGCAGGCCTCTCACTGTGTGACTTATCCTGAAACACTGCAGCCCATTCACTGTGTCAGTGCTTAAGAAACAGTGCAGGAATCTCACTGTGTTACTGATCCTGAAAGAGTGCAGCTGTCTCACAATGTGACTCATCCTGTAACAGTGCAGCCCTCTCACTACGTGTCTAATCCTGAAACAGTGCAGTCCTCTCACTATGTGACTAATCCTGAAACAGTGCAGCCCACTCACTGTGTCACGTGTACTGAAACAGAGCATCCATCTCACTGAGTGACAATCCTGAAACAAGGCAACCCGCACACTGTGTGACTGGCACTTAAACAGTGCAGCCCTCTCACTGTGTTACTGATCCTGAAACAGTGCAGCCCTCTCACCGTGTCACTGATCCTGAAACAGTGCAGCACTCTCACTAAGTGACTGATCCTAAAACAGTGCAGACCTCTCACTGTGTGACTGATCCTGAAACAATGCAGCTCATTCCCTGTGTCACTGATCCTTAAACAGTGCAGCCCACTAACTGTGCAATTAATCCTGAAACAGTGCAGCCCTCTCACTGTGTGTCTGACCCTCAAACAGAGCAACCCTCTCACTGTATCAATGATGGTGAAACAGTCAGCCCTCTCACTGTGTCACTGCTCATGAAACTGTGCAACACTTTCACTATGTGACTGATCCTGAAACAGTGCAGCCCTCTCACTGCGTGACTGACATTGAAACAGTGCAGCCCTCTCACTATGTTTCTAATCCTGAAACAGTGCAGTCCACTCACTGTGTTACTGATCCTGAAACAGTGCAGCTCTCTCACTGTGTGACTGATCCTCAAACAGTGCAGCACTCTCACTGTGTGACTGATCCTGAAACAGTGCAGCACTCTCACTGTGTGACTGATCCTGAAACAATGCAGCTCATTCACTGTGTCACTGATCCTTACACAGAGCAGCCTACTCACTGTGTGACTGACCCTGAAACCGGGCAGCCGTCTCACGGAGTCACTGGTCCTGAAACAGTGCAGCCCTCTCACTGAGTGACTATCCTGAAAGAATGCAGAACTCTCACAATGTGACTGATCCTGTAACAGTGCAGCCCCCTCACTATGTGTATAATCCTGAAACAGTGAATCTCTCTCACTATGTGACTAATCCTGAAACAGTGCAGGCCTCTCACTGTAGGACTGATCCTGAAACAATACAGCCCACTCACTGTGTCACTAATACGGAAACAGCGCATCCATCTCACTGAGTGACGATCCTGAAACAAGGCAACCCGCACACCGTGTGGCTGGCACTGAAACAGTGCAGCCCTCTCTCTGTGTCACTGATCCTGAAACAGTGCAGCCTTCTCACTGTGTGACTGATCCTGAAACAGTGCAGCCCTCTCACTATGTGACTGATCCTGAAACAGTGCAGCCCTCTCTCTGTGTCACTGATCCTGAAACAGTGCAGCCCTCTCTCTGTGTCACTGATCCTGAAACAGTGCAGCCATCTCACTGTGTGACTGAGCCTGAAACAGTGCAGCCATCTCACTGTGTGACTGAGCCTGAAATCATGCAGCCCTCTCACTGTGTCACTGATCCTGAAACAGTGCAGCCCTCTCACTGTGTCACTGATCCTGAAACAGTGCAGCACTTTCACAGTGTCACTGATCCTGGAACAGTGCAGCCCTCTCACTGTGTCACTGATGTCTGAAACAGTGCAGGCCGCTCACTGTGTCACTGATCCTGAAACAGTGCAGCACTCTCACTATGTGACTGATCCTAAAACAGTGCAGCCCTCTCACTGTGTGACTGATCCTGAAACAATGCAGCTCATTCCCTGTGTCACTGATCCTTAAACAGTGCAGCCCACTAACTGTGCAGTTAATCCTGAAACAGTGCAGCCATCTCACTTTGTGACTGAACCTCAAATAGTGCAGCCCACACACTGTGTCACTGATGGTGAAACAGTGCAGCCCTCTCACTGTGTCAATGATGGTGAAACAGTGCAGCCCTCTCACTGTGTCAATGATGGTGAAACAGTGCAGCCCTCTCACTGTGTCACTGCTCATGAAACAGTGCAGCACTTTCACTATGTGACTGATCCTGAAACAGTGCAGCCCTCTCACTGTGTGACTGACATTGAAACAGTGCAGGCCTCTCACTGTGTGACTTATCCTGAAACACTGCAGCCCATTCACTGTGTCACTGCTCCAGAAACAGTGCAGCTGTCTCATAATGTGACTGATCCTGAAACAGTGCAGCCCTCTCACTATGTGACTAATGCTGAAACAGTGCAGGCCTCTCACTGAGTGACTGATCCTGAAACACTGCAGCCCACCCACTGTGTCACTTATACTGAAACAGGGCATCCATCTCACTGAGTGACAATCCTGAAACAAGGCAACCTGCGCACTGTGTGACTGGCACTGAAACAGTTCAGCCCTCTCACTGCGTCACTGATCCTGAAAGAGTGCAGCCATCTCACTGTGTGACTGAGCCTGAAATCATGCAGCCCTCTCACTGTGTCACTGATCCTGAAACAGTGCACCCTCTCACTGTGTGATTGATCCTGAAACATTGCAGCCCTCTCACTGTCTGACTGATCCTGAAACAGTGCTGCACTCTCATTGTGTGACTGATCTTGAAACAGTGCAGACCTCTCACTGTGTGACTGATCCTGAAACAGTGCAGCTCTCACTGTGTCAATGATCCGGATACAGTGCAGCAGTCTCACTGCGTGACTGATGCTAAAACAGTGCAGCCCGCTCAGTGTCTGACTAAACCTGAAACATTGCTGCCCTCTCACTGTGTGACTGATCCAGAAACAGTGCAGCACTCTCACTGTGTCACTTATCCTGAAACAGTGCAGCCCTCTCACTGTGTGACTGATGCTGAAACAGTGCAGCCCTCTCACTGTGTGACTTATCCTGAAACACTGCAGCCCATTCACTGTGTCACTGCTTAAGAAACAGTGCAGGAATCTCACTGTGTCACTGATCCTGAAACAGTGCAGCCCTCTCACTGTGTGACTGATCCTTAAACAGTGCAGCTGTCTCACAATGTGACTCATCCTGTAACAGTGCAGCCCTCTCACTACGTGTCTAATCCTGAAACAGTGCAGCCGTCTCACTGTGGGACTGATCCTGAAACAGTGCAGCCCACTCACTGTGTCACTTGTACTGAAACAGAGCATCCATCTCACTGAGAGACAATCCTGAAACAAGGCAACCCGCACACTGTGTGACTGGCACTTAAACAGTGCAGCCCTCTCACTGTGTGACTGATCCTGAACAATGCAGCTCATTCCCTGTATCACTGATCCTGAAACAGTGCAGCCCTCTCACTGTGTGACTGACCCTGAAATAGTGCAGCCCTCTCACTGTGTCACTGATCCAGAAACAGTGCAGGACTCTCACTGTGTCACTGATCCTGAAACAGTGCAGCACTCTCACTAAGTGACTAATCCTAAAACAGTGCAGACCACTCACTGTGTGACTGATTCTGAAACAATGCAGCTCATTCCCTGTGTCACTGATCCTTTAACAGTGCAGCCCACTAACTGTGCAATTAATCCTGAAACTGTGCAGCCCTCTCACTGTGTGACTGACCCTCAAACAGAGCAGCACTCTCACTGTATCAATGATGGTGAAAGAGTGCAGCCCTCTCACTGTGTGACTGACCCTCAAACAGAGCAGCACTCTCACTGTATCAATGATGGTGAAACAGTGCAGCCCTCTCACTGTGTGACTGATCCTGAAACAGTGCAGCCCTCTCACTGTGCGACAGATGCTGAAACAGTGCAGCCCACTCACTGCGTGACTGACATTGAAACAGTGCAGCCCTCTCACTGTGTCACTGCTCATGAAACAGTCCAACACTTTCACTATGTGACTGATCCTGAAACAGTGCAGCCCTCTCACTGTGTGACTGACATTGAAACAGTGCAGGCCTCTCACTATGTGACTTATCCTGAAACACTGCAACCCATTCACTGTGTCACTGCTCCAGAATCAGTGCAGCTGTCTCACAGTGTGACTGATCGTGAAACAGTGCAGCCCTCTCACTATGTGACTAATCCTGAAACAGTGCAGCCCTCTCACTGTGGGACTGATCCTGAAACAATGCAGCCCACTCACTGTGTCACTTATACGGAAACAGCGCATCCATCTCACTGAGTGACAATCCTGAAACAAGGCAACCCGCACACTGTGTGGCTGGCACTGAAACAGTGCAGCCCTCTCACTGTGTTACTGATCCTGAAACAGTGCAGCCATCTCACTGTGTGACTGAGCCTGAAATCATGCAGCCCTCTCATTGTGTCACTGATCCTGAAACAGTGCAGCCCTCTCACAGTGTGACTGATCCTGAAACAGTGCAGCTCTCTCACTGTGTAACTGATCCTGAAACAGTGCAGCACTCTCACTGTGTGACTGATTCTGAAACAGTGCAGCCCTCTCACTGTGTGACTGATCCTGAAACAGTGCAGCCCTCTCTCTGTGTCACTGATCCTGAAACAGTGCAGCCATCTCACTGTGTGACTGAGCCTGAAATCATGCAGCCCTCTCATTGTGTCACTGATCCTGAAACAGTGCAGCCCTCTCACAGTGTGACTGATCCTGAAACAGTGCAGCTCTCTCACTGTGTGACTGATCCTGAAACAGTGCAGCTCTCTCACTGTGTGACTGATCCTGAAACAGTGCAGCCCTCTCACTGTGTGACTGATCCTGAAACAGTGCAGCCCTCTCACTGTGTCACTGATTCTGAAACAGTGCAGCCCTCTCACTGTGTCACTGATTCTGAAACAGTGCAGCCCTCTCACTGTGTCACTGATACTGAAACAGTGCAAACCTCTCACTGTGTGACTGATCCTGAAATAGTGCAGCCCTCTCACTGTGTGACTGAACCTGAAACAGTGCAGCCCTCTCACTGTGTCACTGATCCTGAAACAGGGCAGCCCTCTCACTGTGTGACTAATCCTGAAACAGTGCAGCCCTCTCACTGTGTCACTGATCCTGAAACAGTGCAACACTTTCACTATGTGACTGATCCTGAAACAGTGCAGCCCTCTCACTGTGTGACTGATGCTGAAACAGTGCAGCCCACTCACTGCGTGACTGAAATTGAAACAGTGCAGGCCTCTCACTGTGTGACTGATCCTGAAACAGTGCAGCCCTCTCACTGTGTGACTGATGCTGAAACAGTGCAGCCCACTCACTGTGTGACTGACATTGAAACAGTGCAGCCCTCTCACTGTGGGACTGATCCTGAAACAATGCAGCCCACTCACTGTGTCACTTATACGGAAACAGCGCATCCATCTCACTGAGTGACAATCCTGAAACAAGGCAACCCGCACACTGTGTGGCTGGCACTGAAACAGTGCAGCCTTCTCACTGTGTCACTGATCCTGAAACAGTGCAGCACTCTCACTGTGTGACTGATCCTGAAACAGTGCAGCACTTTCACTGTGTGACTGATCCTGAAATAGTGCAGCCCTCTCTCTGTGTCACTGATCCTGAAACAGTGCAGCCCTCTCTCTGTGTCACTGATCCTGAAACAGTGCAGCCCTCTCACTGTGTGACTGATCCTGAACCAGTGCAGCCCTCTCTCTGTGTCACTGATCCTGAAACAGTGCAGCCCTCTCACTGTGTGACTGATCCTGAAACAGTGCAGCTCTCTCACTGTGTGACTGAGCCTCAAACAGTGCAGCCCGCTCAGTGTGTGACTGAACCTGAAACATTGCAGCCCTCTTACTGTGTGACTGATCCTGAAACAGTGCAGCCTTCTCACTGTGTCACTGATTCTGAAACAGTGCAGCCCTCTCACTGTGTCACTGATCCTGAAACAGTGCAGCCCTCTCACTGTGTGACTGATCGTGAAACAGTGCAGCACTCTCACTGTTTGACTGATCCTGAAACAGTGCAGTTCTCTCACTGTGTCACTGATCCTGAAACAGGGCAGCCCTCTCACTGTGTGACTGATCCTGAAACAGTGCAGCCCTCTCACTGTGTGACTGATCCTGAAACAGTGCAACACTTTCACTATGTGACTGATCCTGAAACAGTGCAGCCCTCTCACTGTGCGACTGATGCTGAAGCAGTGCAGCCCTTTCACTGTGTGACTTATCCTGAAACACTGCAACCCATTCACTGTGTCACTGCTCCAGAATCAGTGCAGCTGTCTCACAGTGTGACTGATCGTGAAACAGTGCAGCCCTCTCACTGAGTGACTGATCCTGAAACAATGCAGCCCACTCACTGTGTCACTTATACGGAAACAGCGCATCCATCTCACTGAGTGACAATCCTGAAAGAAGGCAACCCGCACACTGTGTGGCTGGCACTGAAACAGTGCAGCCCTCTCACTGTGTTACTGATCCTGAAACAGTGCAGCCATCTCACTGTGTGACTGAGCCTGAAATCATGCAGCCCTCTCACTGTGTCACTGATCCTGAAACAGTGCAACCCTCTCACTGTGTGACTGATCCTGAAACGGTGCAGCCCTCTCACTGTGTGACTGATCCAGAAACAGTGCAGCCCTCTCACTGTGTCACTGATTCTGAAACAGTGCAGCCCTCTCACTGTGTCACTGATCCTGAAAAAGTGCAGCCCTCTCACTGTGTCACTGATCCTGAAACAGTGCAGCCCTCTCAATGTGTCACTGATCCTGAAACAGTGCAGCCCTCTCACTGTGTCACTGATCCTGAAGCAGTGCAGCCCTCTCACTGTGTGACTAATCCTGAAACAGTGCAGCACTTTCACTGTGTGACTGATCCTGAAACAGTGCAGCCCTCTCACTGTGTGACTGATCCTGAAACAGTGCAGTTCTCTCACTGTGTCACTGATCCTGAAACAGGGCAGCCCTCTGACTGTGTGACTGATCCTGAAACAGTGCAGCTCTCTCACTGTGTGACTGATCCTCAAACAGTGCAGCCCTCTCACTGTGTGACTGATACTGAAACAGTGCAGCCTTCTCACTGTGTGACTGAACCTGAAACAGTGCAGCCCTCTCACTGTGTCACTGATCCTGAAGCAGTGCAGCCCTCTCACTGTGTGACTAATCCTGAAACAGTGCAGCACTTTCACTGTGTGACTGATCCTGAAACAGTGCAGCCCTCTCACTGTGTGACTGATCCTGAAACAGTGCAGTTCTCTCACTGTGTCACTGATCCTGAAACATTGCTGCCCTCTCACTGTGTGTCTGATCCTGATACAGTGCCGCCCTCTCACTGCGTAACTGTTCCTGAAACAGTGCAGCCCGCTCATTGTGTGACTGATCCTGAAACAGTGCAGCCCACTCACTGTGTCACTGATACTGAAACAGTGCAGCCCTCTCACTCTTTGACTGAACCTGAAACAGAGCAGCCCTCTGACTGTGTCACTGATCCTGAAGCAGTGCAGCCCTCTCACTGTGTGACTAATCCTGAAACAGTGCAGCACTTTCACTGTGTGACTGATCCTGAAACAGTGCAGCCCTCTCACTGTGTGACTGATCCTGAAACGGTGCAGCCCTCTCACTGTGTGACTGATCCTGAAACAGTGCAGTTCTCTCACTGTGTCACTGATCCTGAAACAGGGCAGCCCTCTGACTGTGTGACTGATCCTGAAACAGTGCAGCTCTCTCACTGTGTGACTGATCCTCAAACAGTGCAGCCCTCTCACTGTGTGACTGATCCTGAAACAGTGCAGCCCGCTCAGTGTCTGACTGAACCTGAAACATTGCTGCCCTCTCACTGTGTGTCTGATCCTGATACAGTGCCGCCCTCTCACTGCGTAACTGTTCCTGAAACAGTGCAGCCCGCTCATTGTGTGACTGATCCTGAAACAGTGCAGCACTCTCACTGTGTTAATTATCCTGAAACAGTGCATCTCTCTCACTGTGTGATTGATCCTGAAACAGTGCAGCCCTCGCATTGTGAGACTTATCCTGAAACAGTGCCACCCTCCCAATATGTCACTGATCCTGAAATAGTACATCCCTCTCACTGTGTGACTGATCCTGAAACAGTGCAGCACTCTCACTGTGTTACTTATCCTGAAACAGTGCAGCCCTCTCATTGTGTGACCGACCCTGAAACAGTGCAGCCCTCTCAATGTTACTGAGCCTGAAACAGTGCAGCCCTCTCACTGTGTGACTGATCCTGAAACAGTGCAGCCCTCTCACTGTGTGACTGATCCTGAAACAGTGCTGTCCTCTCACTGTTTGACTATCCTGAAACAATGCAGCACTCTCACGGTGTGACTTATGCTGAAACAATGCAGCACTGTCACTGTTTGACTGACCCTGAAACAGTGCAGCCCTCTCAATGTTACTGAGCCTGAAACAGTGCAGCTCTCACTGTGTGACTGATGCTGAAACAGTGCAGCACTCTCACTGTGTGACATGTCCTGAAACAGTGCAGCCCTCTCACTGTGTCTCTGATCCTGAAACAGTGCAGCCCTCTCACTGTGTCACTGATCCTGAAACAGAGCAGCCCACTCACTGTGTGACTGATCCTGAAACAGTGCAGCCCTCTCACTGTGTCACTGATCCTGAAACAGTGCAGCCCTCTCACTGTGTCACTGACCCTGAAATAGTGCAGCCCTCTCACTGTGTCACTGATCCTGAAACAGTTCAGCCCTCTCAATGTGTGACCTGTCCTGAAACAGTGCAGCCCTCTCACTGTGTCACTGATCCTGAAACAGTGCAGCCCTCTCACTGTGTGACTGGTCCTGAAACAGTGCAGCACTCTCACTGTGTGACTTATCCTGAAACAGTGCTGCCCTCTCACTGTGTGACTGATTCTGAAACAATGCAGCCCTCTCACTGTGTGACTGGTCCTGAAACAGTGCAGCCCTCTCACTGTGTGACTGATCCTGAAACAGTGCTGACCTCCCACTGTGTGACTGATCCTGAAACAGTGCAGACCTCTCACAGTGTCACTGATCCTGAAACAGTGCAGCACTCTCACTGTGTGACTGATCCTGAAACAATGCAGCCCTCTCACTGTGTGACTGGTCCTGAAACAGTGCAGCCCTCTCACTTTGTGACTTATCCTGAAACAGTGCAGACCTCCCACTGTGTGACTGATCCTGAAACAGTGCAGACCTCTCACAGTGTCACTATTCCTGAAAAAGTGCAGCCCTCTCACAGTGTGACTTATCCTGAAACAGTGCAGCCTTCTCACTGTGTCACTGATCCTGAAACAGGGCAGCCCTCTCACTGTGTCAAAGATCCTGAAACAGTGCAGCCGTCTCAATGTGTCATTGATCCAGAAACAGTGCTGCCCTCTCACTGTGTGACTGATGCTGAAACAGTGCAGCCCTCTCACTGTGTGACTGATCCTGAAACAGTGCAGCCCTCTCACTGTGTGACTGAACCTGAAACAGTGCAGCCCTCTCACTGTGTCACTGATCCTGAAGCAGTGCAGCCCTCTCACTGTGTGACTAATCCTGCAACAGTGCAGCACTTTCACTGTGTGACTGATCCTGAAACAGTGCAGCCCTCTCACTGCGTGACTGATCCTGAAACGGTGCAGCCCTCTCACTGTGTGACTGATCCTGAAACAGTGCAGTTCTCTCACTGTGTCACTGATCCTGAAACAGGGCAGCCCTCTGACTGTGTGACTGATCCTGAAACAGTGCAGCTCTCTCACTGTGTGACTGATCCTCAAAAATGCAGCCCTCTCACTGTGTGACTGATCCTGAAACAGTGCAGCCCGCTCAGTGTCTGACTGAACCTGAAACATTGCTGCCCTCTCACTGTGTGTCTGATCCTGATACAGTGCCGCCCTCTCACTGCGTAACTGTTCCTGAAACAGTGCAGCCCGCTCATTGTGTGACTGATCCTGAAACAGTGCAGCACTCTCACTGTGTTAATTATCCTGAAACAGTGCATCTCTCTCACTGTGTGATTGATCCTGAAACAGTGCAGCCCTCGCATTGTGAGACTTATCCTGAAACAGTGCCGCCCTCCCAATATGTCACTGATCCTGAAATAGTACATCCCTCTCACTGTGTGACTGATCCTGAAACAGTGCAGCCCTCTCATTGTGTGACCGACCCTGAAACAGTGCAGCCCTCTCAATGTTACTGAGCCTGAAATAGTGCAGCCCTCTCACTGTGTGACTGATCCTGAAACAGTGCAGCCCTCTCACTGTGTGACTGACCCTGAAACAGTGCAGCCCTCTCACAGAGTGACTGATCCTGAAAGAGTGCACCCCTCTCACTGTGTCACTGATCCTGAAACGGTGCAACCCTCTCACTGTGTCACTGATCCTGAAACAGTGCAGGCCTCTCACTGTGTGACTGATCCTGAAACAGTGCTGTCCTCTCACTGTTTGACTATCCTGAAACAATGCAGCACTCTCACGGTGTGACTTATGCTGAAACAATGCAGCACTGTCACTGTGTGACTGATCCTGAAACTGTACAGCACTCTCACTTTGGGAATGATCCTGAAACAGTGCAGACCTCTCATTGCGTAATTGCTCCTGAAACAGTGCAGCCCGCTCAGTGTGTGACTGGTCCTGAAACAGTGCCGCCCTCCCAATATGTCACTGATCCTGAAATAGTGCATCCCTCTCACAGAGTGACTGATCCTGAAACATTGCACCCCTCTCACTGTGTCACTGATCCTGAAACAGTGCACCTCTCTCACTGTTTCACTGATCCTGAAAGGTAGCAGCCCTCTCACTGTTTGACTGACCCTGAAACAGTGCAGCCCTCTCAATGTTACTGAGCCTGAAACATTGCAGCTCTCACTGTGTGACTGATCCTGAAACAGTGCAGCACTCTCACTGTGTGACATGTCCTGAAACACAGCAGCCCTCTCACTGTGTGACTGATCCTGAAACAGTGCAGCCCTCTCACTGTGTGACATATCCTGAAACAGTGCAGCCCTCTCACTGTGTGACTGATTCTGAAACAATGCAGCCCTCTCACTGTGTGACTGGTCCTGAAACAGTGCAGCCATCTCACTGTGTGACTTATACTGAAACAGTGCAGACCTCCCACTGTGTGACTTATCCTGAAACAGTGCAGCCCTCTCACTGTGTGACTGGTCCTGAAACAGTGCAGCCCTCTCACTGTGTGACTGATCCTGAAACAGTGCAGCCGTCTCAATGTGTCATTGATCCAGAAAGAGTGCAGCCCTCTCACTGTGTGACTGGTCCTGAAACAGTGCAGACCTCCCACTGTGTGACTGATCCTGAAACAGTGCAGCCCTCTCACTGTGTCACTGATCCTGAAACAGTGCAGCCCTCTCACTGTGTCACTGATCCTGAAACAGTGCAGCCCTTTCACTGTGTCACTGATCCTGAAACAGTGCAGCCCTCTCACTGTGTGACTGATCCTGAAACAGTGCAGCCCTCTCACTGTGTCACTGATCCTGAAACAGTGCAGCCCTCTCACTGTGTCACTGATCCTGAAACAGTGCAGCCCTCTCACTCTGTGACTGACCCTGAAACAGTGCAGCCCTCTCACTGTGTGACTGATCCTGAAACAGTGCAGCCCTCTCAATGTGTGACTGGTCCTGAAACAGTGCAGCCCTCTCACTGTGTGACTTATCCTGAAACAGTGCAGCCCTCTCACTGTGTGACTTATCCTGAAACAGTGCAGACCTCTCACAGTGTCACTGATCCTGAAACAGTGCAGCACTCTCACTGTGTGACTGATCCTGAAACAATGCAGCCCTCTCACTGTGTGACTGGTCCTGAAACAGTGCAGCCCTCTCACTGTGTGACTTATCCTGAAACAGTGCAGAACTCCCACTGTGTGACTGATCCTGAAACAGTGCAGCCCTCTCACTGTGTCACTGATCCTGAAACAGTGCAGCCCACTCACTGTGTGACTGATCCTGAAACAGTGCAGCCCTCTCACTGTGTGACTTATCCTGAAACAGTGCAGACCTCCCACTGTGTGACTGATCCTGAAACAGTGCAGACCTCTCACAGTGTCACTGATCCTGAAACAGTGCAGCACTCTCACTGTGTGACTGATCCTGAAACAGTGCAGCCCTCTCACTGTGTGACTGATCCTGAAACAGTGCAGCCCTCTCACTGTGTGACTTATCCTGAAACAGTGCAGACCTCCCACTGTGTGACTGATCCTGAAACAGTGCAGACCTCTCACAGTGTCACTGATCCTGAAACAGTGCAGCACTCTCACTGTGTGACTGATCCTGAAACAATGCAGCCCTCTCACTGTGTGACTGGTCCTGAAACAGTGCAGCCCTCTCACTGTGTCACTGATGCAGAAACAGTGCAGCCCTCTCACTGTGTGACTGATGCTGAAACAGTGCTGTCCTCTCACTGTTTGACTATCCTGAAACAATGCAGCACTCTCACGGTGTGACTTATGCTGAAACAATGCAGCACTGTCACTGTGTGACTGATCCTGAAACTGTACAGCACTCTCACTTTGGGAATGATCCTGAAACAGTGCAGACCTCTCATTGCGTAATTGCTCCTGAAACAGTGCAGCCCGCTCAGTGTGTGTCTGGTCCTGAAACAGTGCCGCCCTCCCAATATGTCACTGATCCGGAAATAGTGCATCCCTCTCACAGAGTGACAGATCCTGAAACATTGCACCCCTCTCACTGTGTCACTGATCCTGAAACAGTGCACCTCTCTCACTGTTTCACTGATCCTGAAAGGTAGCAGCCCTCTCACTGTTTGACTGACCCTGAAACAGTGCAGCCCTCTCAATGTTACTGAGCCTGAAACATTGCAGCTCTCACTGTGTGACTGATCCTGAAACAGTGCAGCACTCTCACTGTGTGACATGTCCTGAAACACAGCAGCCCTCTCACTGTGTGACTGATCCTGAAACAGTGCAGCCCTCTCACTGTGTGACTGATCCTGAAACAGTGCAGCTCTCTCACTGTGTCTCTGATCCTGAAACAGTGCAGCCCTCTCACTGTGTCACTGATCCTGAAACAGTGCAGCCCTCTCACTGTGTGACTGATCCTGAAACAGTGCAGCCCTCTCACTGTGTCACTGATCCTGAAACAGTGCAGCCCTCTCACTCTGTGACTGACCCTGAAACAGTGCAGCCCTCTCACTGTGTCACTGATCCTGAAACAGTGCAGCCCTCTCACTGTGTCACTGATCCTGAAACAGTGCAGCCCTCTCACTGTGTGACTGATCCTGAAACAGTGCAGCCCTCTCACTGTGTGACTTATCCTGAAACAGTGCAGACCTCCCACTGTGTGACTGATCCTGAAACAGTGCAGACCTCTCACAGTGTCACTGATCCTGAAACAGTGCAGCACTCTCACTGTGTGACTGATCCTGAAACAATGCAGCCCTCTCACTGTGTGACTGGTCCTGAAACAGTGCAGCCCTCTCACTGTGTCACTGATGCTGAAACAGTGCAGCCCTCTCACTGTGTGACTGATGCTGAAACAGTGCTGTCCTCTCACTGTTTGACTATCCTGAAACAATGCAGCACTCTCACGGTGTGACTTATGCTGAAACAATGCAGCACTGTCACTGTGTGACTGATCCTGAAACTGTACAGCACTCTCACTTTGGGAATGATCCTGAAACAGTGCAGACCTCTCATTGCGTAATTGCTCCTGAAACAGTGCAGCCCGCTCAGTGTGTGTCTGGTCCTGAAACAGTGCCGCCCTCCCAATATGTCACTGATCCTGAAATAGTGCATCCCTCTCACAGAGTGACAGATCCTGAAACATTGCACCCCTCTCACTGTGTCACTGATCCTGAAAGGTAGCAGCCCTCTCACTGTTTGACTGACCCTGAAACAGTGCAGCCCTCTCAATGTTACTGAGCCTGAAACATTGCAGCTCTCACTGTGTGACTGATCCTGAAACAGTGCAGCACTCTCACTGTGTGACATGTCCTGAAACACAGCAGCCCTCTCACTGTGTGACTGATCCTGAAACAGTGCAGCCCTCTCACTGTGTGACTGATCCTGAAACAGTGCAGCTCTCTCACTGTGTCTCTGATCCTGAAACAGTGCAGCCCTCTCACTGTGTCACTGATCCTGAAACAGTGCAGCCCTCTCACTGTGTGACTGATCCTGAAACAGTGCAGCCCTCTCACTGTGTCACTGATCCTGAAACAGTGCAGCCCTCTCACTCTGTGACTGACCCTGAAACAGTGCAGCCCTCTCACTGTGTCACTGATCCTGAAACAGTGCAGCCCTCTCAATGTGTGACTGATCCTGAAACAGTGCAGCCCTCTCACTGTGTCACTGATCCTGAAACAGTGCAGCCCTCTCACTCTGTGACTGATCCTGAAACTGTGCAGCCCTCTCAATGTGTGACTGGTCCTGAAACAGTGCAGCCCTCTCACTGTGTCACTGATCCTGAAACAGTGCAGCCCTCTCAATGTGTGACTGGTCCTGAAACAGTGCTGCCCTCTCACTGTGCGACTGAACCTGAAACAATGCAGCCCTCTCACTTTGTCACTGATCCTGAAACAGTGCAGCCCTCTCAATGTGTGACTGGTCCTGAAACAGTGCAGCCATCTCACTGTGTGACTGATGCTGAAACAATGCAGCCATCTCACTGTGTGACTGATGCTGAAACAATGCAGCCCTCTCACTGTGTGACTGGTCCTGAAACAGTGCAGCCCTCTCACTGTGTGACTTATCCTGAAACAGTGCAGCCCTCTCACTGTGTGACTGATCCTGAAACAGTGCAACCCTCTCACTGTGTCACTGATCCTGAAACAGTGCAGCACTCTGACTGTGTGACTGATCCTGAAACAATGCAGCCCTCTCACTGTGTGACTGGTCCTGAAACAGTGCAGCCCTCTCACTGTGTGACTTATGCTGAAACAGTGCAGACCTCCCACTGTGTGACTGATCCTGAAACAGTGCAGACCTCTCACAGTGTCACTGATCCTGAAACAGTGCAGCCCTCTCACTGTGTCACTGATCCTGAAACAGTGCAGCCCTCTCACTGTGTCACTGATCCTGAAACAGTGCAGCCCTCTCACTGTGTGACTGGTCCTGAAACAGTGCAGCCCTCTCACTGTGTCACTGATCCTGAAACAGTGCAGCCCTCTCACTGTGTGACTGATGCTGAAACAGTGCAGCCCTCTCACTGTGTGACTGATCCTGAAACAGTGCAGCCCTCTCACTGTGTGACTGATCCTGAAAAAGTGCAGCCCTCTCACTCTGTGACTGACCCTGAAACAGTGCAGCCCTCTCACTGTGTCACTGATCCTGAAACAGTGCAGCCCTCTCAATGTGTGACTGGTCCTGAAACAGTGCAGCCCTCTCACTGTGTGACTTATCCTGAAACAGTGCAGCCCACTCACTGTGTCACTGATCCTGAAACAGTGCAGCCCTCTCAATGTGTGACTGGTCCTGAAACAGTGCAGCCCTCTCACTGTGTGACTTATCCTGAAACAGTGCAGCCCTCTCACTGTGTCACTGATCCTGAAACAGTGCAGCCCTCTCAATGTGTGACTGGTCCTGAAACAGTGCAGCCCTCTCACTGTGTGACTTATCCTGAAACAGTGCAGCCCTCTCACTGTGTCACTGATCCTGAAACAGGGCAGACCTCCCACTGTGTGACTGATCCTGAAACAGTGCAGACCTCTCACTGTGTGACTCATGCTGAAACAGTGCAGACCTCTCACTGTTTGACTATCCTGAAACAATGCAGCACTCTCACGGTGTGACTTATGCTGAAACAATGCAGCACTGTCACTGTGTGACTGATCCTGAAACTGTACAGCACTCTCACTTTGGGAATGATCCTGAAACAGTGCAGACCTCTCATTGCGTAATTGCTCCTGAAACAGTGCAGCCCGCTCAGTGTGTGACTGGTCCTGAAACAGTGCCGCCCTCCCAATATGTCACTGATCCTGAAATAGTGCATCCCTCTCACAGAGTGACTGATCCTGAAACATTGCACCTCTCTCACTGTTTCACTGATCCTGAAAGGTAGCAGCCCTCTCACTGTTTGACTGACCCTGAAACAGTGCAGCCCTCTCAATGTTACTGAGCCTGAAACATTGCAGCTCTCACTGTGTGACTGATCCTGAAACAGTGCAGCACTCTCACTGTGTGACATGTCCTGAAACACAGCAGTCCTCTCACTGTGTGACTGATCCTGAAACAGTGCAGCCCTCTCACTGTGTGACTGATCCTGAAACAGTGCAGCTCTCTCACTGTGTCTCTGATCCTGAAACAGTGCAGCCCTTTCACTGTGTCACTGATCCTGAAACAGTGCAGCCCTCTCACCGTGTGACTGATCCTGAAACAGTGCAGCCCTCTCACTGTGTCACTGATCCGGAAACAGTGCAGCCGTCTCACTGTGTCACTGATCCTGAAACAGTGCAGCCCTCTCACTGTGTGACTGGTCCTGAAACAGTGCAGCCCTCTCACTGTGTGACTTATCCTGAAACAGTGCAGACCTCCCACTGTGTGACTGATCCTGAAACAGTGCAGACCTCTCACAGTGTCACTGATCCTGAAACAGTGCAGCCCTCTCACTGTGTGACTGATCCTGAAACAGTGCAGCCCTCTCACTGTGTGACTTATCCTGAAACAGTGCAGCCCTCTCACTGTGTCACTGATCCTGAAACAGTGCAGCCCTCTCACTGTGTCACTGATCCTGAAACAGTGCAGCCCTCTCACTGTGTCACTGATCCTGAAACAGTGCAGCCCTCTCATTGTGTCACTGATGCTGAAACAGTGCAGCCCTCTCACTGTGTGACTGATCCTGAAACAGTGCAGCCCTCTCACTGTGTGACTGATCCTGAAAAAGTGCAGCCCTCTCACTCTGTGACTGACCCTGAAACAGTGCAGCCCTCTCACTGTGTCACTGATCCTGAAACAGTGCAGCCCTCTCACTGTGTCACTGATCCTGAAACAGTGCAGCACTCTCATTGTGTGACTGATCCTGAAACAGTGCAGCCCTCTCACTGTGTCACTGATCCTGAAACAGTGCAGCCCTCTCAATGTGTGACTGATCCTGAAACAGTGCAGCCCTCTCACTGTGTGACTTATCCTGAAACAGTGCAGCCCTCTCACTGTGTGACTTATCCTGAAACAGTGCAGACCTCCCACTGTGTGACTGATCCTGAAACAGTGCAGACCTCTCACAGTGTCACTGATCCTGAAACAGTGCAGCACTCTCACTGTGTGACTGATCCTGAAACAATGCAGCCCTCTCACTGTGTGACTGGTCCTGAAACAGTGCAGCCCTCTCACTGTGTGACTTATCCTGAAACAGTGCAGACCTCCCACTGTGTGACTGATCCTGAAACAGTGCAGCCCTCTCACTGTGTCACTGATCCTGAAACAGTGCAGCCCTCTCACTGTGTGACTGATCCTGAAACAGTGCAGCCCTCTCACTGTGTGACTTATCCTGAAACAGTGCAGCCCTCTCACTGTGTGACTTATCCTGAAACAGTGCAGACCTCCTACTGTGTGACTGATCCTGAAACAGTGCAGACCTCTCACTGTGTGACTCATGCTGAAACAGTGCAGACCTCTCACTGTTTGACTATCCTGAAACAATGCAGCACTCTCACGGTGTGACTTATGCTGAAACAATGCAGCACTGTCACTGTGTGACTGATCCTGAAACTGTACAGCACTCTCACTTTGGGAATGATCCTGAAACAGTGCAGACCTCTCATTGCGTAATTGCTCCTGAAACAGTGCAGCCCGCTCAGTGTGTGACTGGTCCTGAAACAGTGCCGCCCTCCCAATATGTCACTGATCCTGAAATAGTGCATCCCTCTCACAGAGTGACTGATCCTGAAACATTGCACCTCTCTCACTGTTTCACTGATCCTGAAAGGTAGCAGCCCTCTCACTGTTTGACTGACCCTGAAACAGTGCAGCCCTCTCAATGTTACTGAGCCTGAAACATTGCAGCTCTCACTGTGTGACTGATCCTGAAACAGTGCAGCACTCTCACTGTGTGACATGTCCTGAAACACAGCAGTCCTCTCACTGTGTGACTGATCCTGAAACAGTGCAGCCCTCTCACTGTGTGACTGATCCTGAAACAGTGCAGCTCTCTCACTGTGTCTCTGATCCTGAAACAGTGCAGCCCTCTCACTGTGTCACTGATCCGGAAACAGTGCAGCCGTCTCACTGTGTCACTGATCCTGAAACAGTGCAGCCCTCTCACTGTGTGACTGGTCCTGAAACAGTGCAGCCCTCTCACTGTGTGACTTATCCTGAAACAGTGCAGACCTCCCACTGTGTGACTGATCCTGAAACAGTGCAGACCTCTCACAGTGTCACTGATCCTGAAACAGTGCAGCCCTCTCACTGTGTGACTGATCCTGAAACAGTGCAGCCCTCTCACTGTGTGACTTATCCTGAAACAGTGCAGCCCTCTCACTGTGTCACTGATCCTGAAACAGTGCAGCCCTCTCACTGTGTCACTGATCCTGAAACAGTGCAGCCCTCTCACTGTGTCACTGATCCTGAAACAGTGCAGCCCTCTCACTGTGTGACTGATGCTGAAACAGTGCAGCCCTCTCACTGTGTGACTGATCCTGAAACAGTGCAGCCCTCTCACTGTGTGACTGATCCTGAAAAAGTGCAGCCCTCTCACTCTGTGACTGACCCTGAAACAGTGCAGCCCTCTCACTGTGTCACTGATCCTGAAACAGTGCAGCCCTCTCACTGTGTGACTCATGCTGAAACAGTGCAGACCTCTCACTGTTTGACTATCCTGAAACAATGCAGCACTCTCACGGTGTGACTTATGCTGAAACAATGCAGCACTGTCACTGTGTGACTGATCCTGAAACTGTACAGCACTCTCACTTTGGGAATGATCCTGAAACAGTGCAGACCTCTCATTGCGTAATTGCTCCTGAAACAGTGCAGCCCGCTCAGTGTGTGACTGGTCCTGAAACAGTGCCGCCCTCCCAATATGTCACTGATCCTGAAATAGTGCATCCCTCTCACAGAGTGACTGATCCTGAAACATTGCACCTCTCTCACTGTTTCACTGATCCTGAAAGGTAGCAGCCCTCTCACTGTTTGACTGACCCTGAAACAGTGCAGCCCTCTCAATGTTACTGAGCCTGAAACATTGCAGCTCTCACTGTGTGACTGATCCTGAAACAGTGCAGCACTCTCACTGTGTGACATGTCCTGAAACACAGCAGTCCTCTCACTGTGTGACTGATCCTGAAACAGTGCAGCCCTCTCACTGTGTGACTGATCCTGAAACAGTGCAGCTCTCTCACTGTGTCTCTGATCCTGAAACAGTGCAGCCCTCTCACTGTGTCACTGATCCTGAAACAGTGCAGCCCTCTCACTGTGTCACTGATCCTGAAACAGTGCAGCCCTCTCACTGTGTCACTGATCCTGAAACAGTGCAGCCCTCTCACTGTGTCACTGATCCTGAAACAGTGCAGCCCTCTCACTGTGTGACTGATCCTGAAACAGTGCAGCCCTCTCACTGTGTCACTGATCCGGAAACAGTGCAGCCGTCTCACTGTGTCACTGATCCTGAAACAGTGCAGCCCTCTCACTGTGTGACTGGTCCTGAAACAGTGCAGCCCTCTCACTGTGTGACTTATCCTGAAACAGTGCAGACCTCCCACTGTGTGACTGATCCTGAAACAGTGCAGACCTCTCACAGTGTCACTGATCCTGAAACAGTGCAGCCCTCTCACTGTGTGACTGATCCTGAAACAGTGCAGCCCTCTCACTGTGTGACTTATCCTGAAACAGTGCAGCCCTCTCACTGTGTCACTGATCCTGAAACAGTGCAGCCCTCTCACTGTGTCACTGATCCTGAAACAGTGCAGCCCTCTCACTGTGTCACTGATCCTGAAACAGTGCAGCCCTCTCACTGTGTGACTGATGCTGAAACAGTGCAGCCCTCTCACTGTGTGACTGATCCTGAAACAGTGCAGCCCTCTCACTGTGTGACTGATCCTGAAAAAGTGCAGCCCTCTCACTCTGTGACTGACCCTGAAACAGTGCAGCCCTCTCACTGTGTCACTGATCCTGAAACAGTGCAGCCCTCTCACTGTGTCACTGATCCTGAAACAGTGCAGCACTCTCATTGTGTGACTGATCCTGAAACAGTGCAGCCCTCTCACTGTGTCACTGATCCTGAAACAGTGCAGCCCTCTCAATGTGTGACTGGTCCTGAAACAGTGCAGCCCTCTCACTGTGTGACTTATCCTGAAACAGTGCAGCCCTCTCACTGTGTGACTTATCCTGAAACAGTGCAGACCTCCCACTGTGTGACTGATCCTGAAACAGTGCAGACCTCTCACAGTGTCACTGATCCTGAAACAGTGCAGCACTCTCACTGTGTGACTGATCCTGAAACAATGCAGCCCTCTCACTGTGTGACTGGTCCTGAAACAGTGCAGCCCTCTCACTGTGTGACTTATCCTGAAACAGTGCAGACCTCCCACTGTGTGACTGATCCTGAAACAGTGCAGCCCTCTCACTGTGTCACTGATCCTGAAACAGTGCAGCCCTCTCACTGTGTGACTGATCCTGAAACAGTGCAGCCCTCTCACTGTGTGACTTATCCTGAAACAGTGCAGCCCTCTCACTGTGTGACTTATCCTGAAACAGTGCAGACCTCCTACTGTGTGACTGATCCTGAAACAGTGCAGACCTCTCACTGTGTGACTCATGCTGAAACAGTGCAGACCTCTCACTGTTTGACTATCCTGAAACAATGCAGCACTCTCACGGTGTGAATTATGCTGAAACAATGCAGCACTGTCACTGTGTGACTGATCCTGAAACTGTACAGCACTCTCACTTTGGGAATGATCCTGAAACAGTGCAGACCTCTCATTGCGTAATTGCTCCTGAAACAGTGCAGCCCGCTCAGTGTGTGTCTGGTCCTGAAACAGTGCCGCCCTCCCAATATGTCACTGATCCTGAAATAGTGCATCCCTCTCACAGAGTGACTGATCCTGAAACATTGCACCTCTCTCACTGTTTCACTGATCCTGAAAGGTAGCAGCCCTCTCACTGTTTGACTGACCCTGAAACAGTGCAGCCCTCTCAATGTTACTGAGCCTGAAACATTGCAGCTCTCACTGTGTGACTGATCCTGAAACAGTGCAGCACTCTCACTGTGTGACATGTCCTGAAACACAGCAGTCCTCTCACTGTGTGACTGATCCTGAAACAGTGCAGCCCTCTCACTGTGTGACTGATCCTGAAACAGTGCAGCTCTCTCACTGTGTCTCTGATCCTGAAACAGTGCAGCCCTCTCACTGTGTCACTGATCCTGAAACAGTGCAGCCCTCTCACTGTGTGACTGATCCTGAAACAGTGCAGCCCTCTCACTGTGTCTCTGATCCGGAAACAGTGCAGCCGTCTCACAGTGTCACTGATCCTGAAACAGTGCAGCCCTCTCAATGTGTGACTGGTCCTGAAACAGTGCAGCCCTCTCACTGTGTCACTGATCCTGAAACAGTGCAGCCCTCTCAATGTGTGACTGGTCCTGAAACAGTGCAGCCCTCTCACTGTGTGACTTATCCTGAAACAGTGCAGCCCTCTGACTGTGCGACTGAACCTGAAACAATGCAGCCCTCTTACTTTGTCACTGATCCTGAAACAATGCAGCCCTCTCACTGTGTGACTGGTCCTGAAACAGTGCAGCCCTCTCACTTTGTGACTGATTCTGAAACAATGCAGCCCTCTCACTGTGTGACTGGTCCTGAAACAGTGCAGCCATATCACTGTGTGACTGATTCTGAAACAGTGCAGACCTCCCACTGTGTGACTGATCCTGAAACAATGCAGCCCTCTCACTGTGTGACTGGTCCTGAAACAGTGCAGCCCTCTCACTGTGTGACTTATCCTGAAACAGTGCAGACCTCCCACTGTGTGACTGATCCTGAAACAGTGCAGACCTCTCACAGTGTCACTGATCCTGAAACAGTGCAGCACTCTGACTGTGTGACTGATCCTGAAACAATGCAGCCCTCTCACTGTGTGACTGGTCCTGAAACAGTGCAGCCCTCTCACTGTGTGACTTATCCTGAAACAGTGCAGACCTCCCACTGTGTGACTGATCCTGAAACAGTGCAGACCTCTCACAGTGTCACTGATCCTGAAACAGTGCAACCCTCTCACTGTGTGACTGATCCTGAAACAGTGCAGCCCTCTCACTGTGTGACTGATCCTGAAACAGTGCAGCCCTCTCACTTTGTGACTGATTCTGAAACAATGCAGCCCTCTCACTGTGTGACTGGTCCTGAAACAGTGCAGCCATATCACTGTGTGACTGATTCTGAAACAGTGCAGACCTCCCACTGTGTGACTGATCCTGAAACAATGCAGCCCTCTCACTGTGTGACTGGTCCTGAAACAGTGCAGCCCTCTCACTGTGTGACTTATCCTGAAACAGTGCAGCCCTCTCACTGTGTCACTGATCCTGAGACAGTGCAGCCGTCTCAATGTGTCATTGATCCAGAAACAGTGCTGCCCTCTCACTGTGTGACTGATCCTGAAACAGTGCAGCCCACTCACTGTGTGACTGATCCTGAAACTGTGCAGCCCACTCACTGTGTGACTGATCCTGAAACAGTGCAGCCCTCTCACTGTGTCACTGATCCTGAAACAGTGCAGCCCTCTCACTGTGTGACTGATGCTGAAACAGTGCAGGCCTCTCACTGTGTGACTGATCCTGAAACAGTGCAGCCCACTCACTGTGTGACTGATCCTGAAACAGTGCAGCCCTCTCACTGTGTGACTGATCCTGAAACAGTGCAGCCCTCTCACTGTGTCACTGATCCTGAAACAGTGCAGCCCTCTCACTGTGTCACTGATCCTGAAACAGTGCAGCCCTCTCACTGTGTGACTGATCCTGAAACAGTGCAGCCCTCTCACTGTGTCACTGATCCTGAAACAGTGCAGCCCTCTCACTGTGTGACTGATCCTGAAACAGTGCAGCCCTCTCACTCTGTGACTGACCCTGAAACAGTGCAGCCCTCACACTGTGTCACTGATCCTGAAACAGTGCAGCCCTCTCACTGTGTCACTGATCCTGAAACAGTGCAGCCCTCTCACTGTGTGACTTATCCTGAAACAGTGCAGCCCTCTCACTGTGTGACTTATCCTGAAACAGTGCAGACCTCCCACTGTGTGACTGATCCTGAAACAGTGCAGACCTCTCACAGTGTCACTGATCCTGAAACAGTGCAGCAGTCTCACTGTGTGACTGATCCTGAAACAATGCAGCCCTCTCACTGTGTGACTGGTCCTGAAACAGTGCAGCCCTCTCACTGTGTGACTTATCCTGAAACAGTGCAGACCTCCCACTGTGTGACTGATCCTGAAACAGTGCAGCCCTCTCACTGTGTCACTGATCCTGAAACAGTGCAGCCCTCTCACTGTGTGACTGATCCTGAAACAGTGCAGCCCTCTCACTGTGTGACTGATCCTGAAACAGTGCAGCCCTCTCACTGTGTGACTTATCCTGAAACAGTGCAGACCTCCCACTGTGTGACTGATCCTGAAACAGTGCAGACCTCTCACAGTGTCACTGATCCTGAAACAGTGCAGCACTCTCACTGTGTGACTGATCCTGAAACAGTGCAGCCCTCTCACTGTGTGACTTATCCTGAAACAGTGCAGCCCTCTCACTGTGTCACTGATCCTGAAACAGTGCAGCCCTCTCACTGTGTCACTGATCCTGAAACAGTGCAGCCGTCTCAATGTGTCATTGATCCAGAAACAGTGCTGCCCTCTCACTGTGTGACTGATCCTGAAACAGTGCAGGCCTCTCACTGTGTGACTGATCCTGAAACAGTGCAGCCCTCTCACTGTGTCACTGATCCTGAAACAGTGCAGCCCTCTCACTTTGTCACTGATCCTGAAACAGTGCAGCCCTCTCACTGTGTGACTGATGCTGAAACAGTGCTGTCCTCTCACTGTTTGACTATCCTGAAACAATGCAGCACTGTCACTGTGTGACTGATCCTGAAACTGTACAGCCCTATCACTGTGTCACTGATCCTGAAGCAGTGCAGACCTCTCACTGTGTGACAGACACTGAAACAGTGCAGCCCTCTCAATGTGTCACTGATCCTGCAACAGTGCAGCCCTCTCACTGTGTGACTTATCCTGAAACAGTGCAGACCTCCCACTGTGTGACTGATCCTGAAACAGTGCAGCCCTCTCACTGTTTGACTGATCCTGAAACAGTGCAGCCCTCTCACTGTGTGACTGATCCTGAAACAGTGCTGTCCTCTCACTGTTTGACTATCCTGAAACAATGCAGCACTGTCACTGTGTGACTGATCCTGAAACTGTACAGCACTCTCACTTTGGGAATGATCCTGAAACAGTGCAGACCTCTCATTGCGTAATTGCTCCTGAAACAGTGCAGCCCGCTCATTGTGTGTCTGGTCCTGAAACAGTGCCGCCCTCCCAATATGTCACTGATCCTGAAATAGTGCATCCCTCTCACAGAGTGACTGATCCTGAAACATTGCACCCCTCTCACTGTGTCACTGATCCTGAAACAGTGCACCTCTCTCACAGTTTCACTGATCCTGAAAGGTAGCAGCCCTCTCACTGTTTGACTGACCCTGAAACAGTGCAGCCCTCTCAATGTTACTGAGCCTGAAACATTGCAGCTCTCACTGTGTGACTGATCCTGAAACAGTGCAGCACTCTCACTGTGTGACATGTCCTGAAACACAGCAGTCCTCTCACTGTGTGACTGATCCTGAAACAGTGCAGCTCTCTCACTGTGTCTCTGATCCTGAAACAGTGCAGCCCTCTCACTGTGTCACTGATCCTGAAACAGTGCAGCCCTCTCACTGTGTCACTGATCCTGAAACAGTGCAGCCCTCTCACTGTGTGACTGATCCTGAAACAGTGCAGCCCTCTGACTGAGTGACTGTTCCTGAAACAGTGCAGCCCTCTCACTGTGTGACTGATCCTGAAACAGTGCAGCCCTCTCACTGCGTGACTGACATTGAAACAGTGCAGCCCTCTCACTGTGTCACTGCTCATGAAACAGTCCAACACTTTCACTATGTGACTGATCCTGAAACAGTGCAGCCCTCTCACTGTGTGACTGACATTGAAACAGTGCAGGCCTCTCACTATGTGACTTATCCTGAAACACTGCAACCCATTCACTGTGTCACTGCTCCAGAATCAGTGCAGCTGTCTCACAGTGTGACTGATCGTGAAACAGTGCAGCCCTCTCACTATGTGACTAATCCTGAAACAGTGCAGCCCTCTCACTGTGGGACTGATCCTGAAACAATGCAGCCCACTCACTGTGTCACTTATACGGAAACAGCGCATCCATCTCACTGAGTGACAATCCTGAAACAAGGCAACCCGCACACTGTGTGGCTGGCACTGAAACAGTGCAGCCCTCTCACTGTGTTACTGATCCTGAAACAGTGCAGCCATCTCACTGTGTGACTGAGCCTGAAATCATGCAGCCCTCTCATTGTGTCACTGATCCTGAAACAGTGCAGCCCTCTCACAGTGTGACTGATCCTGAAACTGTGCAGCTCTCTCACTGTGTAACTGATCCTGAAACAGTGCAGCTCTCTCACTGTGTGACTGATCCTGAAACAGTGCAGCCCTCTCACTGTGTGACTGATCCTGAAACAGTGCAGCCCTCTCTCTGTGTCACTGATCCTGAAACAGTGCAGCCATCTCACTGTGTGACTGAGCCTGAAATCATGCAGCCCTCTCATTGTGTCACTGATCCTGAAACAGTGCAGCCCTCTCACAGTGTGACTGATCCTGAAACAGTGCAGCTCTCTCACTGTGTGACTGATCCTGAAACAGTGCAGCTCTCTCACTGTGTGACTGATCCTGAAACAGTGCAGCCCTCTCACTGTGTGACTGATCCTGAAACAGTGCAGCCCTCTCACTGTGTCACTGATTCTGAAACAGTGCAGCCCTCTCACTGTGTCACTGATACTGAAACAGTGCAAACCTCTCACTGTGTGACTGATCCTGAAATAGTGCAGCCCTCTCACTGTGTGACTGAACCTGAAACAGTGCAGCCCTCTCACTGTGTCACTGATCCTGAAACAGGGCAGCCCTCTCACTGTGTGACTAATCCTGAAACAGTGCAGCCCTCTCACTGTGTCACTGATCCTGAAACAGTGCAACACTTTCACTATGTGACTGATCCTGAAACAGTGCAGCCCTCTCACTGTGTGACTGATGCTGAAACAGTGCAGCCCTCTCACTGTGTGACTGATCCTGAAACAGTGCAGCCCTCTCACTGTGTCACTGATCCTGAAACAGTGCAACACTTTCACTATGTGACTGATCCTGAAACAGTGCAGCCCTCTCACTGTGTGACTGATGCTGAAACAGGGCAGCCCACTCACTGCGTGACTGAAATTGAAACAGTGCAGGCCTCTCACTGTGTGACTGATCCTGAAACAGTGCAGTCATCTCACTGTGTGACTGATGCTGAAACAGTGCAGCCCACTCACTGTGTGACTGACATTGAAACAGTGCAGCCCTCTCACTGTGGGACTGATCCTGAAACAATGCAGCCCACTCACTGTGTCACTTATACGGAAACAGCGCATCCATCTCACTGAGTGACAATCCTGAAACAAGGCAACCCGCACACTGTGTGGCTGGCACTGAAACAGTGCAGCCTTCTCACTGTGTCACTGATCCTGAAACAGTGCAGCACTCTCACTGTGTGACTGATCCTGAAACAGTGCAGCACTTTCACTGTGTGACTGATCCTGAAATAGTGCAGCCCTCTCTCTGTGTCACTGATCCTGAAACAGTGCAGCCCTCTCTCTGTGTCACTGATCCTGAAACAGTGCAGCCCTCTCACTGTGTGACTGATCCTGAACCAGTGCAGCCCTCTCTCTGTGTCACTGATCCTGAAACAGTGCAGCCCTCTCACTGTGTGACTGATCCTGAAACAGTGCAGCTCTCTCACTGTGTGACTGAGCCTCAAACAGTGCAGCCCGCTCACTGTGTGACTGATCCTGAAACAGTGCAGCCTTCTCACTGTGTCACTGATTCTGAAACAGTGCAGCCCTCTCACTGTGTCACTGATCCTGAAACAGTGCAGCCCTCTCACTGTGTGACTGATCGTGAAACAGTGCAGCACTCTCACTGTGTGACTGATCCTGAAACACTGCAGTTCTCTCACTGTGTCACTGATCCTGAAACAGGGCAGCCCTCTCACTGTGTGACTGATCCTGAAACAGTGCAGCCCTCTCACTGTGTGACTGATCCTGAAACAGTGCAACACTTTCACTATGTGACTGATCCTGAAACAGTGCAGCCCTCTCACTGTGTGTCTGATCCTGATACAGTGCCGCCCTCTCACTGCGTAACTGTTCCTGAAACAGTGCAGCCCGCTCATTGTGTGACTGATCCTGAAACAGTGCAGCCCACTCACTGTGTCACTGATACTGAAACAGTGCAGCCCTCTCACTCTTTGACTGAACCTGAAACAGAGCAGCCCTCTGACTGTGTCACTGATCCTGAAGCAGTGCAGCCCTCTCACTGTGTGACTAATCCTGAAACAGTGCAGCACTTTCACTGTGTGACTGATCCTGAAACAGTGCAGCCCTCTCACTGTGTGACTGATCCTGAAACGGTGCAGCCCTCTCACTGTGTGACTGATCCTGAAACAGTGCAGTTCTCTCACTGTGTCACTGATCCTGAAACAGGGCAGCCCTCTGACTGTGTGACTGATCCTGAAACAGTGCAGCTCTCTCACTGTGTGACTGATCCTCAAACAGTGCAGCCCTCTCACTGTGTGACTGATCCTGAAACAGTGCAGCCCGCTCAGTGTCTGACTGAACCTGAAACATTGCTGCCCTCTCACTGTGTGTCTGATCCTGATACAGTGCCGCCCTCTCACTGCGTAACTGTTCCTGAAACAGTGCAGCCCGCTCATTGTGTGACTGATCCTGAAACAGTGCAGCACTCTCACTGTGTTAATTATCCTGAAACAGTGCATCTCTCTCACTGTGTGATTGATCCTGAAACAGTGCAGCCCTCGCATTGTGAGACTTATCCTGAAACAGTGCCGCCCTCCCAATATGTCACTGATCCTGAAATAGTACATCCCTCTCACTGTGTGACTGATCCTGAAACAGTGCAGCACTCTCACTGTGTTACTTATCCTGAAACAGTGCAGCCCTCTCATTGTGTGACCGACCCTGAAACAGTGCAGCCCTCTCAATGTTACTGAGCCTGAAACAGTGCAGCCCTCTCACTGTGTGACTGATCCTGAAACAGTGCTGTCCTCTCACTGTTTGACTATCCTGAAACAATGCAGCACTCTCACGGTGTGACTTATGCTGAAACAATGCAGCACTGTCACTGTGTGACTGATCCTGAAACTGTACAGCACTCTCACTTTGGGAATGATCCAGAAACAGTGCAGACCTCTCATTGCGTAATTGCTCCTGAAACAGTGCAGCCCGCTCAGTGTGTGACTGGTCCTGAAACAGTGCCGCCCTCCCAATATGTCACTGATCCTGAAATAGTGCATCCCTCTCACAGAGTGACTGATCCTGAAACATTGCACCCCTCTCACTGTGTCACTGATCCTTAAACAGTGCAGCCCGATCAGTGTCTGACTGAACCTGAAACACTGCTGCCCTCTCACTGTGTCACTGATCCTGAAACAGTGCAGCTCTCTCACTGTTTCACTGATCCTGAAAGGTAGCAGCCCTCTCACTGTTTGACTGACCCTGAAACAGTGCAGCCCTCTCAATGTTACTGAGCCTGAAACATTGCAGCTCTCACTGTGTGACTGATGCTGAAACAGTGCAGCACTCTCACTGTGTGACATGTCCTGAAACACAGCAGCCCTCTCACTGTGTGACTGATCCTGAAACAGTGCAGCCCTCTCACTGTGTGACTGATCCTGAAACAGTGCAGCTCTCTCACTGTGTCTCTGATCCTGAAACAGTGCAGCCCTCTCACTGTGTCACTGATCCTGAAACAGTGCAGCCCTCTCACTGTGTGACTGATCCTGAAACAGTGCAGCCCTCTCACTGTGTCACTGATCCTGAAACAGTGCAGCCCTCTCACTCTGTGACTGACCCTGAAATAGTGCAGCCCTCTCACTGTGTCACTGATCCTGAAACAGTGCAGCCCTCTCAATGTGTGACTGATCCTGAAACAGTGCAGCCCTCTCACTGTGTGACTGATCCTGAAACAGTGCAGCCCTCTCAATGTGTGACCTGTCCTGAAACAGTGCAGCCCTCTCACTGTGTCACTGATCCTGAAACAGTGCAGCCCTCTCACTGTGTGACTTATCCTGAAACAGTGCAGCCCTCTGACTGTGCGACTGAACCTGAAACAGTGCAGCCCTCTCACTTTGTCACTGATCCTGAAACAATGCAGCCCTCTCACTGTGTGACTGGTCCTGAAACAGTGCAGCACTCTCACTGTGTGACTGATGCTGAAACAATGCAGCCCTCTCACTGTGTGACTGGTCCTGAAACAGTGCAGCCCTCTCAATGTGTGACTTATCCTGAAACAGTGCAGACCTCCCACTGTGTGACTGATCCTGAAACAGTGCAGACCTCTCACAGTGTCACTGATCCTGAAACAGTGCAGCACTCTGACTGTGTGACTGATCCTGAAACAATGCAGCCCTCTCACTGTGTGACTGGTCCTGAAACAGTGCAGACCTCCCACTGTGTGACTGATCCTGAAACAGTGCAGCCCTCTCACTGTGTGACTGATCCTGAAACAGTGCAGCCCTCTCACTGTGTGACTTATCCTGAAACAGTGCAGCCCTCTCACTGTGTCACTGATCCTGAAACAGTGCAGCCCTCTCACTGTGTCACTGATCCTGAAACAGTGCAGCCGTCTCAATGTGTCATTGATCCAGAAACAGTGCTGCCCTCTCACTGTGTGACTGATCCTGAAACAGTGCAGGCCTCTCACTGTGTGACTGATCCTGAAACAGTGCAGCCCACTCACTGTGTGACTGATCCTGAAACAGTGCAGGCCTCTCACTGTGTCACTGATCCTGAAACTGTGCAGCCCTCTCACTGTGTCACTGATGCTGAAACAGTGCAGCCCTCTCACTGTGTGACTTATCCTGAAACAGTGCAGCCGTCTCAATGTGTCATTGATCCAGAAACAGTGCTGCCCTCTCACTGTGTGACTGATCCTGAAACAGTGCAGCCCTCTCACTGTGTGACTGATCCTGAAACAGTGCAGCCCTCTCACTGTGTGACTGATCCTGAAACAGTGCAGGCCTCTCACTGTGTGACTGATCCTGAAACAGTGCAGCCCACTCACTGTGTGACTGATCCTGAAACAGTGCAGGCCTCTCAATGTTACTGAGCCTGAAACATTGCAGCTCTCACTGTGTGACTGATGCTGAAACAGTGCAGCACTCTCACTGTGTGACATGTCCTGAAACAGTGCAGCCCTCTCACTGTGTCTCTGATCCTGAAACAGTGCAGCCCTCTCACTGTGTGACTGATCCTGAAACAGTGCAGCCCTCTCACTGTGTCACTGATCCTGAAACAGTGCAGCCCTCTCACTGTGTCACTGACCCTGAAATAGTGCAGCCCTCTCACTGTGTCACTGATCCTGAAACAGTGCAGCCGTCTCAATGTGTCATTGATCCAGAAACAGTGCTGCCCTCTCACTGTGTGACTGATCCTGAAACAGTGCAGCCCTCTCACTGTGTGACTGATCCTGAAACAGTGCAGCCCTCTCACTGAGTGACTGATCCTGAAACAGTGCAGGCCTCTCACTGTGTGACTGATCCTGAAACAGTGCAGCCCACTCACTGTGTGACTGATCCTGAAACAGTGCAGGCCTCTCAATGTTACTGAGCCTGAAACATTGCAGCTCTCACTGTGTGACTGATGCTGAAACAGTGCAGCACTCTCACTGTGTGACATGTCCTGAAACAGTGCAGCCCTCTCACTGTGTCTCTGATCCTGAAACAGTGCAGCCCTCTCACTGTGTCACTGATCCTGAAACAGTGCAGCCCTCTCACTGTGTGACTGATCCTGAAACAGTGCAGCCCTCTCACTGTGTCACTGATCCTGAAACAGTGCAGCCCTCTCACTGTGTCACTGACCCTGAAATAGTGCAGCCCTCTCACTGTGTCACTGATCCTGAAACAGTGCAGCCCTCTCAATGTGTGACCTGTCCTGAAACAGTGCAGCCCTCTCACTGTGTCACTGATCCTGAAACAGTGCAGCCCTCTCAATGTGTGACTGGTCCTGAAACAGTGCAGCCCTCTCACTGTGTGACTTATCCTGAAACAGTGCAGCCATCTGACTGTGCGACTGAACCTGAAACAATGCAGCCCTCTCACTTTGTCACTGATCCTGAAACAATGCAGCCCTCTCACTGTGTGACTGGTCCTGAAACAGTGCAGCACTCTCACTGTGTGACTTATCCTGAAACAGTGCAGACCTCCCACTGTGTGACTGATCCTGAAACAGTGCAGACCTCTCACAGTGTCACTGATCCTGAAACAGTGCAGCACTCTCACTGTGTGACTGATCCTGAAACAATGCAGCCTTCTCACTGTGTGACTGGTCCTGAAACAGTGCAGCCCTCTCACTGTGTGACTTATCCTGAAACAGTGCAGCCTTCTCACTGTGTCACTGATCCTGAAACAGGGCAGCCCTCTCACTGTGTCACTGATCCTGAAACAGTGCAGCCGTCTCAATGTGTCATTGATCCAGAAACAGTGCTGCCCTCTCACTGTGTGACTGATCCTGAAACAGTGCAGCCCACTCACTGTGTGACTGATCCTGAAACATCGCAGCCCTCTCACTGTGTCACTGATCCTGAAACAGTGCAGCCCTCTCACTGTGTCACTGATCCTGAAACAGTGCAGCCCTCTCACTGTGTGACTGATGCTGAAACAGTGCAGCCCTCTCATTGTGTGACTGATCCTGAAACAGTGCAGCCCTCTCACTGTGTGACTGAACCTGAAACAGTGCAGCCCTCTCACTGTGTCACTGATCCTGAAGCAGTGCAGCCCTCTCACTGTGTGACTGATCCTGAAACAGTGCTGTCCTCTCACTGTTTGACTATCCTGAAACAATGCAGCACTCTCACGGTGTGACTTATGCTGAAACAATGCAGCACTGTCACTGTTTGACTGACCCTGAAACAGTGCAGCCCTCTCAATGTTACTGAGCCTGAAACAGTGCAGCTCTCACTGTGTGACTGATGCTGAAACAGTGCAGCACTCTCACTGTGTGACATGTCCTGAAACAGTGCAGCCCTCTCACTGTGTCTCTGATCCTGAAACAGTGCAGCCCTCTCACTGTGTCACTGATCCTGAAACAGTGCAGCCCTCTCACTGTGTGACTGATCCTGAAACAGTGCAGCCCTCTCACTGTGTCACTGATCCTGAAACAGTGCAGCCCTCTCACTGTGTCACTGACCCTGAAATAGTGCAGCCCTCTCACTGTGTCACTGATCCTGAAACAGTTCAGCCCTCTCAATGTGTGACCTGTCCTGAAACAGTGCAGCCCTCTCACTGTGTCACTGATCCTGAAACAGTGCAGCCCTCTCACTGTGTGACTGGTCCTGAAACAGTGCAGCACTCTCACTGTGTGACTTATCCTGAAACAGTGCTGCCCTCTCACTGTGTGACTGATTCTGAAACAATGCAGCCCTCTCACTGTGTGACTGGTCCTGAAACAGTGCAGCCCTCTCACTGTGTGACTGATCCTGAAACAGTGCTGACCTCCCACTGTGTGACTGATCCTGAAACAGTGCAGACCTCTCACAGTGTCACTGATCCTGAAACAGTGCAGCACTCTCACTGTGTGACTGATCCTGAAACAATGCAGCCCTCTCACTGTGTGACTGGTCCTGAAACAGTGCAGCCCTCTCACTTTGTGACTTATCCTGAAACAGTGCAGACCTCCCACTGTGTGACTGATCCTGAAACAGTGCAGACCTCTCACAGTGTCACTATTCCTGAAAAAGTGCAGCCCTCTCACTGTGTGACTTATCCTGAAACAGTGCAGCCTTCTCACTGTGTCACTGATCCTGAAACAGGGCAGCCCTCTCACTGTGTCACTGATCCTGAAACAGTGCAGCCGTCTCAATGTGTCATTGATCCAGAAACAGTGCTGCCCTCTCACTGTGTGACTGATCCTGAAACAGTGCAGCCCACTCACTGTGTGACTCATCCTGTAACAGTGCAGCCCTCTCACTGTGTCACTGATGCTGAAACAGTGCAGCCCTCTCACTGTGTGACTGATCCTGAAACAGTGCAGCCCTCTCACTGTGTGACTGATGCTGAAACAGTGCAGCCCTCTCACTGTGTGACTGATCCTGAAACAGTGCAGCCCTCTCACTGTGTGACTGAACCTGAAACAGTGCAGCCCTCTCACTGTGTCACTGATCCTGAAGCAGTGCAGCCCTCTCACTGTGTGACTAATCCTGCAACAGTGCAGCACTTTCACTGTGTGACTGATCCTGAAACAGTGCAGCCCTCTCACTGCGTGACTGATCCTGAAACGGTGCAGCCCTCTCACTGTGTGACTGATCCTGAAACAGTGCAGTTCTCTCACTGTGTCACTGATCCTGAAACAGGGCAGCCCTCTGACTGTGTGACTGATCCTGAAACAGTGCAGCTCTCTCACTGTGTGACTGATCCTCAAAAATGCAGCCCTCTCACTGTGTGACTGATCCTGAAACAGTGCAGCCCGCTCAGTGTCTGACTGAACCTGAAACATTGCTGCCCTCTCACTGTGTGTCTGATCCTGATACAGTGCCGCCCTCTCACTGCGTAACTGTTCCTGAAACAGTGCAGCCCGCTCATTGTGTGACTGATCCTGAAACAGTGCAGCACTCTCACTGTGTTAATTATCCTGAAACAGTGCATCTCTCTCACTGTGTGATTGATCCTGAAACAGTGCAGCCCTCGCATTGTGAGACTTATCCTGAAACAGTGCCGCCCTCCCAATATGTCACTGATCCTGAAATAGTACATCCCTCTCACTGTGTGACTGATCCTGAAACAGTGCAGCCCTCTCATTGTGTGACCGACCCTGAAACAGTGCAGCCCTCTCACTGTGTGACTGATCCTGAAACAGTGCAGCCCTCTCACTGTGTGACTGACCCTGAAACAGTGCAGCCCTCTCACAGAGTGACTGATCCTGAAAGAGTGCACCCCTCTCACTGTGTCACTGATCCTGAAACGGTGCAACCCTCTCACTGTGTCACTGATCCTGAAACAGTGCAGGCCTCTCACTGTGTGACTGATCCTGAAACAGTGCTGTCCTCTCACTGTTTGACTATCCTGAAACAATGCAGCACTCTCACGGTGTGACTTATGCTGAAACAATGCAGCACTGTCACTGTGTGACTGATCCTGAAACTGTACAGCACTCTCACTTTGGGAATGATCCTGAAACAGTGCAGACCTCTCATTGCGTAATTGCTCCTGAAACAGTGCAGCCCGCTCAGTGTGTGACTGGTCCTGAAACAGTGCCGCCCTCCCAATATGTCACTGATCCTGAAATAGTGCATCCCTCTCACAGAGTGACTGATCCTGAAACATTGCACCCCTCTCACTGTGTCACTGATCCTGAAACAGTGCACCTCTCTCACTGTTTCACTGATCCTGAAAGGTAGCAGCCCTCTCACTGTTTGACTGACCCTGAAACAGTGCAGCCCTCTCAATGTTACTGAGCCTGAAACATTGCAGCTCTCACTGTGTGACTGATCCTGAAACAGTGCAGCACTCTCACTGTGTGACATGTCCTGAAACACAGCAGCCCTCTCACTGTGTGACTGATCCTGAAACAGTGCAGCCCTCTCACTGTGTGACATATCCTGAAACAGTGCAGCCCTCTCACTGTGTGACTGATTCTGAAACAATGCAGCCCTCTCACTGTGTGACTGGTCCTGAAACAGTGCAGCCATCTCACTGTGTGACTTATCCTGAAACAGTGCAGACCTCCCACTGTGTGACTTATCCTGAAACAGTGCAGCCCTCTCACTGTGTGACTGGTCCTGAAACAGTGCAGCCCTCTCACTGTGTGACTGATCCTGAAACAGTGCAGCCGTCTCAATGTGTCATTGATCCAGAAAGAGTGCAGCCCTCTCACTGTGTGACTGGTCCTGAAACAGTGCAGACCTCCCACTGTGTGACTGATCCTGAAACAGTGCAGCCCTCTCACTGTGTCACTGATCCTGAAACAGTGCAGCCCTCTCACTGTGTCACTGATCCTGAAACAGTGCAGCCCTTTCACTGTGTCACTGATCCTGAAACAGTGCAGCCCTCTCACTGTGTGACTGATCCTGAAACAGTGCAGCCCTCTCACTGTGTCACTGATCCTGAAACAGTGCAGCCCTCTCACTGTGTCACTGATCCTGAAACAGTGCAGCCCTCTCACTCTGTGACTGACCCTGAAACAGTGCAGCCCTCTCACTGTGTGACTGATCCTGAAACAGTGCAGCCCTCTCACTGTGTGACTTATCCTGAAACAGTGCAGCCCTCTCACTGTGTGACTGGTCCTGAAACAGTGCAGCCCTCTCACTGTGTGACTTATCCTGAAACAGTGCAGCCCTCTCACTGTGTGACTTATCCTGAAACAGTGCAGACCTCTCACAGTGTCACTGATCCTGAAACAGTGCAGCACTCTCACTGTGTGACTGATCCTGAAACAATGCAGCCCTCTCACTGTGTGACTGGTCCTGAAACAGTGCAGCCCTCTCACTGTGTGACTTATCCTGAAACAGTGCAGAACTCCCACTGTGTGACTGATCCTGAAACAGTGCAGCCCTCTCACTGTGTCACTGATCCTGAAACAGTGCAGCCCACTCACTGTGTGACTGATCCTGAAACAGTGCAGCCCTCTCACTGTGTGACTTATCCTGAAACAGTGCAGACCTCCCACTGTGTGACTGATCCTGAAACAGTGCAGACCTCTCACAGTGTCACTGATCCTGAAACAGTGCAGCACTCTCACTGTGTGACTGATCCTGAAACAGTGCAGCCCTCTCACTGTGTGACTGATCCTGAAACAGTGCAGCCCTCTCACTGTGTGACTTATCCTGAAACAGTGCAGACCTCCCACTGTGTGACTGATCCTGAAACAGTGCAGACCTCTCACAGTGTCACTGATCCTGAAACAGTGCAGCACTCTCACTGTGTGACTGATCCTGAAACAATGCAGCCCTCTCACTGTGTGACTGGTCCTGAAACAGTGCAGCCCTCTCACTGTGTGACTTATCCTGAAACAGTGCAGCCCTCTCACTGTGTGACTGGTCCTGAAACAGTGCAGCCCTCTCACTGTGTGACTGATCCTGAAACAGTGCAGCCGTCTCAATGTGTCATTGATCCAGAAAGAGTGCAGCCCTCTCACTGTGTGACTGGTCCTGAAACAGTGCAGACCTCCCACTGTGTGACTGATCCTGAAACAGTGCAGCCCTCTCACTGTGTCACTGATCCTGAAACAGTGCAGCCCTCTCACTGTGTCACTGATCCTGAAACAGTGCAGCCCTTTCACTGTGTCACTGATCCTGAAACAGTGCAGCCCTCTCACTGTGTGACTGATCCTGAAACAGTGCAGCCCTCTCACTGTGTCACTGATCCTGAAACAGTGCAGCCCTCTCACTGTGTCACTGATCCTGAAACAGTGCAGCCCTCTCACTCTGTGACTGACCCTGAAACAGTGCAGCCCTCTCACTGTGTGACTGATCCTGAAACAGTGCAGCCCTCTCACTGTGTGACTTATCCTGAAACAGTGCAGCCCTCTCACTGTGTGACTGGTCCTGAAACAGTGCAGCCCTCTCACTGTGTGACTTATCCTGAAACAGTGCAGCCCTCTCACTGTGTGACTTATCCTGAAACAGTGCAGACCTCTCACAGTGTCACTGATCCTGAAACAGTGCAGCACTCTCACTGTGTGACTGATCCTGAAACAATGCAGCCCTCTCACTGTGTGACTGGTCCTGAAACAGTGCAGCCCTCTCACTGTGTGACTTATCCTGAAACAGTGCAGAACTCCCACTGTGTGACTGATCCTGAAACAGTGCAGCCCTCTCACTGTGTCACTGATCCTGAAAAAGTGCAGCCCACTCACTGTGTGACTGATCCTGAAACAGTGCAGCCCTCTCACTGTGTGACTTATCCTGAAACAGTGCAGACCTCCCACTGTGTGACTGATCCTGAAACAGTGCAGACCTCTCACAGTGTCACTGATCCTGAAACAGTGCAGCACTCTCACTGTGTGACTGATCCTGAAACAGTGCAGCCCTCTCACTGTGTGACTGATCCTGAAACAGTGCAGCCCTCTCACTGTGTGACTTATCCTGAAACAGTGCAGACCTCCCACTGTGTGACTGATCCTGAAACAGTGCAGACCTCTCACAGTGTCACTGATCCTGAAACAGTGCAGCACTCTCACTGTGTGACTGATCCTGAAACAATGCAGCCCTCTCACTGTGTGACTGGTCCTGAAACAGTGCAGCCCTCTCACTGTGTCACTGATGCAGAAACAGTGCAGCCCTCTCACTGTGTGACTGATGCTGAAACAGTGCTGTCCTCTCACTGTTTGACTATCCTGAAACAATGCAGCACTCTCACGGTGTGACTTATGCTGAAACAATGCAGCACTGTCACTGTGTGACTGATCCTGAAACTGTACAGCACTCTCACTTTGGGAATGATCCTGAAACAGTGCAGACCTCTCATTGCGTAATTGCTCCTGAAACAGTGCAGCCCGCTCAGTGTGTGTCTGGTCCTGAAACAGTGCCGCCCTCCCAATATGTCACTGATCCTGAAATAGTGCATCCCTCTCACAGAGTGACAGATCCTGAAACATTGCACCCCTCTCACTGTGTCACTGATCCTGAAACAGTGCACCTCTCTCACTGTTTCACTGATCCTGAAAGGTAGCAGCCCTCTCACTGTTTGACTGACCCTGAAACAGTGCAGCCCTCTCAATGTTACTGAGCCTGAAACATTGCAGCTCTCACTGTGTGACTGATCCTGAAACAGTGCAGCACTCTCACTGTGTGACATGTCCTGAAACACAGCAGCCCTCTCACTGTGTGACTGATCCTGAAACAGTGCAGCCCTCTCACTGTGTGACTGATCCTGAAACAGTGCAGCTCTCTCACTGTGTCTCTGATCCTGAAACAGTGCAGCCCTCTCACTGTGTCACTGATCCTGAAACAGTGCAGCCCTCTCACTGTGTGACTGATCCTGAAACAGTGCAGGCCTCTCACTGTGTCACTGATCCTGAAACAGTGCAGCCCTCTCACTCTGTGACTGACCCTGAAACAGTGCAGCCCTCTCACTGTGTCACTGATCCTGAAACAGTGCAGCCCTCTCAATGTGTGACTGATCCTGAAACAGTGCAGCCCTCTCACTGTGTCACTGATCCTGAAACAGTGCAGCCCTCTCACTGTGTGACTGATCCTGAAACAGTGCAGCCCTCTCACTGTGTGACTTATCCTGAAACAGTGCAGACCTCCCACTGTGTGACTGATCCTGAAACAGTGCAGACCTCTCACAGTGTCACTGATCCTGAAACAGTGCAGCACTCTCACTGTGTCACTGATGCTGAAACAGTGCAGCCCTCTCACTGTGTGACTGATGCTGAAACAGTGCAGACCTCTCACTGTTTGACTATCCTGAAACAATGCAGCACTCTCACGGTGTGACTTATGCTGAAACAATGCAGCACTGTCACTGTGTGACTGATCCTGAAACTGTACAGCACTCTCACTTTGGGAATGATCCTGAAACAGTGCAGACCTCTCATTGCGTAATTGCTCCTGAAACAGTGCAGCCCGCTCAGTGTGTGTCTGGTCCTGAAACAGTGCCGCCCTCCCAATATGTCACTGATCCTGAAATAGTGCATCCCTCTCACAGAGTGACAGATCCTGAAACATTGCACCCCTCTCACTGTGTCACTGATCCTGAAACAGTGCACCTCTCTCACTGTTTCACTGATCCTGAAAGGTAGCAGCCCTCTCACTGTTTGACTGACCCTGAAACAGTGCAGCCCTCTCAATGTTACTGAGCCTGAAACATTGCAGCTCTCACTGTGTGACTGATCCTGAAACAGTGCAGCACTCTCACTGTGTGACATGTCCTGAAACACAGCAGCCCTCTCACTGTGTGACTGATCCTGAAACAGTGCAGCCCTCTCACTGTGTGACTGATCCTGAAACAGTGCAGCTCTCTCACTGTGTCTCTGATCCTGAAACAGTGCAGCCCTCTCACTGTGTCACTGATCCTGAAACAGTGCAGCCCTCTCACTGTGTGACTGATTCTGAAACAGTGCAGCCCTCTCACTGTGTCACTGATCCTGAAACAGTGCAGCCCTCTCACTCTGTGACTGACCCTGAAACAGTGCAGCCCTCTCACTGTGTCACTGATCCTGAAACAGTGCAGCCCTCTCAATGTGTGACTGATCCTGAAACAGTGCAGCCCTCTCACTGTGTCACTGATCCTGAAACAGTGCAGCCCTCTCACTCTGTGACTGATCCTGAAACTGTGCAGCCCTCTCAATGTGTGACTGGTCCTGAAACAGTGCAGCCCTCTCACTGTGTCACTGATCCTGAAACAGTGCAGCCCTCTCAATGTGTGACTGGTCCTGAAACAGGGCAGCCCTCTCACTGTGCGACTGAACCTGAAACAATGCAGCCCTCTCACTTTGTCACTGATCCTGAAACAGTGCAGCCCTCTCAATGTGTGACTGGTCCTGAAACAGTGCAGCCATCTCACTGTGTGACTGATGCTGAAACAATGCAGCCATCTCACTGTGTGACTGATGCTGAAACAATGCAGCCCTCTCACTGTGTGACTGGTCCTGAAACAGTGCAGCCCTCTCACTGTGTGACTTATCCTGAAACAGTGCAGCCCTCTCACTGTGTGACTGATCCTGAAACAGTGCAACCCTCTCACTGTGTCACTGATCCTGAAACAGTGCAGCACTCTGACTGTGTGACTGATCCTGAAACAATGCAGCCCTCTCACTGTGTGACTGGTCCTGAAACAGTGCAGCCCTCTCACTGTGTGACTTATGCTGAAACAGTGCAGACCTCCCACTGTGTGACTGATCCTGAAACAGTGCAGACCTCTCACAGTGTCACTGATCCTGAAACAGTGCAGCCCTCTCACTGTGTCACTGATCCTGAAACAGTGCAGCCCTCTCACTGTGTCACTGATCCTGAAACAGTGCAGCCCTCTCACTGTGTCACTGATCCTGAAACAGTGCAGCCCTCTCACTGTGTCACTGATCCTGAAACAGTGCAGCCCTCTCACTGTGTGACTGATGCTGAAACAGTGCAGCCCTCTCACTGTGTGACTGATCCTGAAACAGTGCAGCCCTCTCACTGTGTGACTGATCCTGAAAAAGTGCAGCCCTCTCACTCTGTGACTGACCCTGAAACAGTGCAGCCCTCTCACTGTGTCACTGATCCTGAAACAGTGCAGCCCTCTCAATGTGTGACTGGTCCTGAAACAGTGCAGCCCTCTCACTGTGTGACTTATCCTGAAACAGTGCAGCCCACTCACTGTGTCACTGATCCTGAAACAGTGCAGCCCTCTCAATGTGTGACTGGTCCTGAAACAGTGCAGCCCTCTCACTGTGTGACTTATCCTGAAACAGTGCAGCCCTCTCACTGTGTCACTGATCCTGAAACAGTGCAGCCCTCTCAATGTGTGACTGGTCCTGAAACAGTGCAGCCCTCTCACTGTGTGACTTATCCTGAAACAGTGCAGCCCTCTCACTGTGTCACTGATCCTGAAACAGGGCAGACCTCCCACTGTGTGACTGATCCTGAAACAGTGCAGACCTCTCACTGTGTGACTCATGCTGAAACAGTGCAGACCTCTCACTGTTTGACTATCCTGAAACAATGCAGCACTCTCACGGTGTGACTTATGCTGAAACAATGCAGCACTGTCACTGTGTGACTGATCCTGAAACTGTACAGCACTCTCACTTTGGGAATGATCCTGAAACAGTGCAGACCTCTCATTGCGTAATTGCTCCTGAAACAGTGCAGCCCGCTCAGTGTGTGACTGGTCCTGAAACAGTGCCGCCCTCCCAATATGTCACTGATCCTGAAATAGTGCATCCCTCTCACAGAGTGACTGATCCTGAAACATTGCACCTCTCTCACTGTTTCACTGATCCTGAAAGGTAGCAGCCCTCTCACTGTTTGACTGACCCTGAAACAGTGCAGCCCTCTCAATGTTACTGAGCCTGAAACATTGCAGCTCTCACTGTGTGACTGATCCTGAAACAGTGCAGCACTCTCACTGTGTGACATGTCCTGAAACACAGCAGTCCTCTCACTGTGTGACTGATCCTGAAACAGTGCAGCCCTCTCACTGTGTGACTGATCCTGAAACAGTGCAGCTCTCTCACTGTGTCTCTGATCCTGAAACAGTGCAGCCCTCTCACTGTGTCACTGATCCTGAAACAGTGCAGCCCTCTCACTGTGTGACTGATCCTGAAACAGTGCAGCCCTCTCACTGTGTCACTGATCCGGAAACAGTGCAGCCGTCTCACTGTGTCACTGATCCTGAAACAGTGCAGCCCTCTCACTGTGTGACTGGTCCTGAAACAGTGCAGCCCTCTCACTGTGTGACTTATCCTGAAACAGTGCAGACCTCCCACTGTGTGACTGATCCTGAAACAGTGCAGACCTCTCACAGTGTCACTGATCCTGAAACAGTGCAGCCCTCTCACTGTGTGACTGATCCTGAAACAGTGCAGCCCTCTCACTGTGTGACTTATCCTGAAACAGTGCAGCCCTCTCACTGTGTCACTGATCCTGAAACAGTGCAGCCCTCTCACTGTGTCACTGATCCTGAAACAGTGCAGCCCTCTCACTGTGTCACTGATCCTGAAACAGTGCAGCCCTCTCACTGTGTGACTGATGCTGAAACAGTGCAGCCCTCTCACTGTGTGACTGATCCTGAAACAGTGCAGCCCTCTCACTGTGTGACTGATCCTGAAAAAGTGCAGCCCTCTCACTCTGTGACTGACCCTGAAACAGTGCAGCCCTCTCACTGTGTCACTGATCCTGAAACAGTGCAGCCCTCTCACTGTGTCACTGATCCTGAAACAGTGCAGCACTCTCATTGTGTGACTGATCCTGAAACAGTGCAGCCCTCTCACTGTGTCACTGATCCTGAAACAGTGCAGCCCTCTCAATGTGTGACTGGTCCTGAAACAGTGCAGCCCTCTCACTGTGTGACTTATCCTGAAACAGTGCAGCCCTCTCACTGTGTGACTTATCCTGAAACAGTGCAGACCTCCCACTGTGTGACTGATCCTGAAACAGTGCAGACCTCTCACAGTGTCACTGATCCTGAAACAGTGCAGCACTCTCACTGTGTGACTGATCCTGAAACAATGCAGCCCTCTCACTGTGTGACTGGTCCTGAAACAGTGCAGCCCTCTCACTGTGTGACTTATCCTGAAACAGTGCAGACCTCCCACTGTGTGACTGATCCTGAAACAGTGCAGCCCTCTCACTGTGTCACTGATCCTGAAACAGTGCAGCCCTCTCACTGTGTGACTGATCCTGAAACAGTGCAGCCCTCTCACTGTGTGACTTATCCTGAAACAGTGCAGCCCTCTCACTGTGTGACTTATCCTGAAACAGTGCAGACCTCCTACTGTGTGACTGATCCTGAAACAGTGCAGACCTCTCACTGTGTGACTCATGCTGAAACAGTGCAGACCTCTCACTGTTTGACTATCCTGAAACAATGCAGCACTCTCACGGTGTGAATTATGCTGAAACAATGCAGCACTGTCACTGTGTGACTGATCCTGAAACTGTACAGCACTCTCACTTTGGGAATGATCCTGAAACAGTGCAGACCTCTCATTGCGTAATTGCTCCTGAAACAGTGCAGCCCGCTCAGTGTGTGACTGGTCCTGAAACAGTGCCGCCCTCCCAATATGTCACTGATCCTGAAATAGTGCATCCCTCTCACAGAGTGACTGATCCTGAAACATTGCACCTCTCTCACTGTTTCACTGATCCTGAAAGGTAGCAGCCCTCTCACTGTTTGACTGACCCTGAAACAGTGCAGCCCTCTCAATGTTACTGAGCCTGAAACATTGCAGCTCTCACTGTGTGACTGATCCTGAAACAGTGCAGCACTCTCACTGTGTGACATGTCCTGAAACACAGCAGTCCTCTCACTGTGTGACTGATCCTGAAACAGTGCAGCCCTCTCACTGTGTGACTGATCCTGAAACAGTGCAGCTCTCTCACTGTGTCTCTGATCCTGAAACAGTGCAGCCCTCTCACTGTGTCACTGATCCTGAAACAGTGCAGCCCTCTCACTGTGTGACTGATCCTGAAACAGTGCAGCCCTCTCACTGTGTCTCTGATCCGGAAACAGTGCAGCCGTCTCACAGTGTCACTGATCCTGAAACAGTGCAGCCCTCTCAATGTGTGACTGGTCCTGAAACAGTGCAGCCCTCTCACTGTGTCACTGATCCTGAAACAGTGCAGCCCTCTCAATGTGTGACTGGTCCTGAAACAGTGCAGCCCTCTCACTGTGTGACTTATCCTGAAACAGTGCAGCCCTCTGACTGTGCGACTGAACCTGAAACAATGCAGCCCTCTTACTTTGTCACTGATCCTGAAACAATGCAGCCCTCTCACTGTGTGACTGGTCCTGAAACAGTGCAGCCCTCTCACTTTGTGACTGATTCTGAAACAATGCAGCCCTCTCACTGTGTGACTGGTCCTGAAACAGTGCAGCCATATCACTGTGTGACTGATTCTGAAACAGTGCAGACCTCCCACTGTGTGACTGATCCTGAAACAATGCAGCCCTCTCACTGTGTGACTGGTCCTGAAACAGTGCAGCCCTCTCACTGTGTGACTTATCCTGAAACAGTGCAGACCTCCCACTGTGTGACTGATCCTGAAACAGTGCAGACCTCTCACAGTGTCACTGATCCTGAAACAGTGCAGCACTCTGACTGTGTGACTGATCCTGAAACAATGCAGCCCTCTCACTGTGTGACTGGTCCTGAAACAGTGCAGCCCTCTCACTGTGTGACTTATCCTGAAACAGTGCAGACCTCCCACTGTGTGACTGATCCTGAAACAGTGCAGACCTCTCACAGTGTCACTGATCCTGAAACAGTGCAGCCCTCTCACTGTGTGACTGATCCTGAAACAGTGCAGCCCTCTCACTGTGTGACTGATCCTGAAACAGTGCAGCCCTCTCACTTTGTGACTGATTCTGAAACAATGCAGCCCTCTCACTGTGTGACTGGTCCTGAAACAGTGCAGCCATATCACTGTGTGACTGATTCTGAAACAGTGCAGACCTCCCACTGTGTGACTGATCCTGAAACAATGCAGCCCTCTCACTGTGTGACTGGTCCTGAAACAGTGCAGCCCTCTCACTGTGTGACTTATCCTGAAACAGTGCAGCCCTCTCACTGTGTCACTGATCCTGAAACAGTGCAGCCATCTCAATGTGTCATTGATCCAGAAACAGTGCTGCCCTCTCACTGTGTGACTGATCCTGAAACAGTGCAGCCCACTCACTGTGTGACTGATCCTGAAACTGTGCAGCCCACTCACTGTGTGACTGATCCTGAAACAGTGCAGCCCTCTCACTGTGTCACTGATCCTGAAACAGTGCAGCCCTCTCACTGTGTGACTGATGCTGAAACAGTGCAGGCCTCTCACTGTGTGACTGATCCTGAAACAGTGCAGCCCACTCACTGTGTGACTGATCCTGAAACAGTGCAGCCCTCTCACTGTGTGACTGATCCTGAAACAGTGCAGCCCTCTCACTGTGTCACTGATCCTGAAACAGTGCAGCCCTCTCACTGTGTCACTGATCCTGAAACAGTGCAGCCCTCTCACTGTGTGACTGATCCTGAAACAGTGCAGCCCTCTCACTGTGTCACTGATCCTGAAACAGTGCAGCCCTCTCACTGTGTGACTGATCCTGAAACAGTGCAGCCCTCTCACTCTGTGACTGACCCTGAAACAGTGCAGCCCTCACACTGTGTCACTGATCCTGAAACAGTGCAGCCCTCTCACTGTGTCACTGATCCTGAAACAGTGCAGCCCTCTCACTGTGTGACTTATCCTGAAACAGTGCAGCCCTCTCACTGTGTGACTTATCCTGAAACAGTGCAGACCTCCCACTGTGTGACTGATCCTGAAACAGTGCAGACCTCTCACAGTGTCACTGATCCTGAAACAGTGCAGCACTCTCACTGTGTGACTGATCCTGAAACAATGCAGCCCTCTCACTGTGTGACTGGTCCTGAAACAGTGCAGCCCTCTCACTGTGTGACTTATCCTGAAACAGTGCAGACCTCCCACTGTGTGACTGATCCTGAAACAGTGCAGCCCTCTCACTGTGTCACTGATCCTGAAACAGTGCAGCCCTCTCACTGTGTGACTGATCCTGAAACAGTGCAGCCCTCTCACTGTGTGACTGATCCTGAAACAGTGCAGCCCTCTCACTGTGTGACTTATCCTGAAACAGTGCAGACCTCCCACTGTGTGACTGATCCTGAAACAGTGCAGACCTCTCACAGTGTCACTGATCCTGAAACAGTGCAGCACTCTCACTGTGTGACTGATCCTGAAACAGTGCAGCCCTCTCACTGTGTGACTTATCCTGAAACAGTGCAGCCCTCTCACTGTGTCACTGATCCTGAAACAGTGCAGCCCTCTCACTGTGTCACTGATCCTGAAACAGTGCAGCCGTCTCAATGTGTCATTGATCCAGAAACAGTGCTGCCCTCTCACTGTGTGACTGATCCTGAAACAGTGCAGGCCTCTCACTGTGTGACTGATCCTGAAACAGTGCAGCCCTCTCAGTGTGTCACTGATCCTGAAACAGTGCAGCCCTCTCACTTTGTCACTGATCCTGAAACAGTGCAGCCCTCTCACTGTGTGACTGATGCTGAAACAGTGCTGTCCTCTCACTGTTTGACTATCCTGAAACAATGCAGCACTGTCACTGTGTGACTGATCCTGAAACTGTACAGCCCTATCACTGTGTCACTGATCCTGAAGCAGTGCAGACCTCTCACTGTGTGACAGACACTGAAACAGTGCAGCCCTCTCAATGTGTCACTGATCCTGCAACAGTGCAGCCCTCTCACTGTGTGACTTATCCTGAAACAGTGCAGACCTCCCACTGTGTGACTGATCCTGAAACAGTGCAGCCCTCTCACTGTGTGACTCATGCTGAAACAGTGCTGTCCTCTCACTGTTTGACTATCCTGAAACAATGCAGCACTCTCACGGTGTGACTGATCCTGAAACTGTACAGCACTCTCACTGTTTGACTGATCCTGAAACAGTGCAGCCCTCTCACTGTGTGACTGATCCTGAAACAGTGCTGTCCTCTCACTGTTTGACTATCCTGAAACAATGCAGCACTGTCACTGTGTGACTGATCCTGAAACTGTACAGCACTCTCACTTTGGGAATGATCCTGAAACAGTGCAGACCTCTCATTGCGTAATTGCTCCTGAAACAGTGCAGCCCGCTCATTGTGTGTCTGGTCCTGAAACAGTGCCGCCCTCCCAATATGTCACTGATCCTGAAATAGTGCATCCCTCTCACAGAGTGACTGATCCTGAAACATTGCACCCCTCTCACTGTGTCACTGATCCTGAAACAGTGCACCTCTCTCACAGTTTCACTGATCCTGAAAGGTAGCAGCCCTCTCACTGTTTGACTGACCCTGAAACAGTGCAGCCCTCTCAATGTTACTGAGCCTGAAACATTGCAGCTCTCACTGTGTGACTGATCCTGAAACAGTGCAGCACTCTCACTGTGTGACATGTCCTGAAACACAGCAGTCCTCTCACTGTGTGACTGATCCTGAAACAGTGCAGCTCTCTCACTGTGTCTCTGATCCTGAAACAGTGCAGCCCTCTCACTGTGTCACTGATCCTGAAACAGTGCAGCCGTCTCACTGTGTCACTGATCCTGAAACAGTGCAGCCCTCTCACTGTGTGACTGATCCTGAAACAGTGCAGCCCTCTCACTGTGTCACTGATCCTGAAACAGTGCAGTCCTCTCACTGTGTCACTGATCCTGAAACAGTGCAGCCCTCTCAATGTGTGACCTGTCCTGAAACAGTGCAGCCCTCTCACTGTGTCACTGATCCTGAAACAGTGCAGCCCTCTCAATGTGTGACTGGTCCTGAAACAGTGCAGCCCTCTCACTGTGTGACTTATCCTGAAACAGTGCAGCCCTCTCACTGTGCGACTGAACCTGAAACAATGCAGCCCTCTCACTGTGTGACTTATCCTGGAACAGTGCAGCCCTCTCACTGTGTGACTGATTCTGAAACAATGCAGACCTCCCACTGTGTGACTGGTCCTGAAACAGTGCAGCCATCTCACTGTGTGACTGATTCTGAAACAGTGCAGACCTCCCACTGTGTGACTGGTCCTGAAACAGTGCAGCCATCTCACTGTGTGACTGATTCTGAAACAGTGCAGACCTCTCACTGTGTGACTGGTCCTGAAACAGTGCAGCCCTCTCACTGTGTCACTGATCCTGAAACAGTGCAGCACTCTGACTGTGTGACTGATCCTGAAACAATGCAGCCCTCTCACTGTGTGACTGGTCCTGAAACAGTGCAGCCCTCTCACTGTGTGACTTATCCTGAAACAGTGCAGCCCTCTCACTGTGTCACTGATCCTGAAACAGTGCAGCCCTCTCACTGTGTCACTGATCCTGAAACAGTGCAGCCCTCTCACTGTGTCACTGATCCTGAAACAGTGCAGCCGTCTCAATGTGTCATTGATCCAGAAACAGTGCTGCCCTCTCACTGTGTGACTGATCCTGAAACAGTGCAGCCCTCTCACTGTGTCACTGATCCTGAAACAGTGCAGCCCTCTCAATGTGTGACTGGTCCTGAAACAATGCAGCCCTCTCACTGTGTGACTTATCCTGAAACAGTGCAGCCCTCTCACTGTGTCACTGATCCTGAAACAGTGCAGCCCTCTCAATGTGTGACCTGTCCTGAAACAGTGCAGCCCTCTCACTGTGTCACTGATCCTGAAACAGTGCAGCCCTCTCAATGTGTGACTGGTCCTGAAACAGTGCAGCCCTCTCACTGTGCGACTGAACCTGAAACAATGCAGCCCTCTCACTGTGTGACTTATCCTGAAACAGTGCTGCCCTCTCACTGTGTGACTGATTCTGAAACAATGCAGACCTCCCACTGTGTGACTGGTCCTGAAACAGTGCAGCCATCTCACTGTGTGACTGATTCTGAAACAGTGCAGACCTCCCACTGTGTGACTGGTCCTGAAACAGTGCAGCCATCTCACTGTGTGACTGATTCTGAAACAGTGCAGACCTCCCACTGTGTGACTGGTCCTGAAACAGTGCAGCCCTCTCACTGTGTGACTTACCCTGAAACAGTGCAGCCCTCTCACTGTGTCACTGATCCTGAAACAGTGCAGCACTCTGACTGTGTGACTGATCCTGAAACAATGCAGCCCTCTCACTGTGTGACTGGTCCTGAAACAGTGCAGCCCTCTCACTGTGTGACTTATCCTGAAACAGTGCAGCCCTCTCACTGTGTGACTGATCCTGAAACAGTGCAGCCCTCTCACTGTGTCACTGATCCTGAAACAGTGCAGCCCTCTCACTGTGTGACTGATCCTGAAACAGTGCAGCCCTCTCACTGTGTCACTGATCCTGAAACAGTGCAGCCCTCTCAATGTGTGACTGGTCCTGAAACAGTGCAGCCCTCTCACTGTGTGACTTATCCTGAAACAGTGCAGACCTCTCGCTGTGTCACTGATCCTGAAACAGTGCAGCACTCTCACTGTGTGACTGATCCTGAAACAATGCAGCCCTCTCACTGTGTGACTGGTCCTGAAACAGTGCAGCCCTCTCACTGTGTGACTTATCCTGAAACAGTGCAGCCCTCTTTCTGTGTCACTGATCCTGAAACAGTGCAGCCCTCTCACTGTGTCACTGATCCTGAAACAGTGCAGCCGTCTCAATGTGTCATTGATCCAGAAACAGTGCTGCCCTCTCACTGTTTGACTGATCCTGAAACAGTGCAGGCCTCTCACTGTGTGACTGATCCTGAAACAGTGCAGCCCTCTCACTGTGTGACTGATCCTGAAACAGTGCAGTCCTCTCACTGTGTGACTGATGCTGAAACAGTGCAGCCCTCTCACTGTGTGACTGAACCTGAAACAGTGCAGCTGTCTCACTGTGTGACTGATCCTGAAAGAGTGCAGCCCTCTCACTGTGTTGCTGACTTGCTAAAAGCAGGATGTACATTGATGGGATTTTTAAATTGCTGCTCACCCATCAAACAATTGCACTTTTCTTGTTACGACACATTTGTTAAATCCATGCACAGCGACAACTTACATTTACATAACACCTTGAAGAGCAATTCTCCCAAGGTGTTTGAAAATAACCTTTTATACGAGTTTTGACATCGCCTCACATGCGGAAAGCCTTAAAAAAAATCATTTACTGGGTGTGGGCGTCGCTGTCTCGACCAGCATTTATTGCCCATCCTTAACTGCCCCTTGAGAAGGAAGGTGGTGAGCCGCCTTCTTGAGCCGCTGCAGTCCCTGTCGTGTAGGTACACCCACCGTGCTGTTAGGGAGGGAGCTCCAGGATTTTGACCCAACGACAGTGAAGGATCGGCCGATATATTTCCAAGTCAGGATGGTGAGTGGCTCGGAGGGGAACTTGCAGGTGGTGGTGTTCCCCATGTGTCTGCTGCCCTTGTCCTTCTAGGTGGTAGAGGTCTTGGGTTTGGAAGGTGTTGTCGAAGGAGTCTTGGTGAGTTGCTGCAGTGCATCTTGTAGATGGTACACACACTGCTGCTACTGTGCGTCGGTGGTGGAGGGTGTGAATGTTTGTGGATGGGGTGCCAATCAAGCGGGGCTGCTTTGTCCTGGATGGTGTCGAGCTTCTTGAGTGTTGTGGGAGCTGCACTCATCCAGGCAAGTGGGGAGTATTCCATCACACTCCTGACTTGTGCCTTGTAGATGGTGGACAGGCTTTGGGGAGTCAGGAGGTGAGTTACTCTCCACAGGATTCCCAGCCTCTGACCTGCTCTTGTAGCCACAGTATTTATATGGCTGGTCCAGTTCAATT